>OV651825.1:17818190-18480690 GCA_927349885.1 Psylliodes chrysocephalus | reverse complement strand
GAGGTTCAACACTAATAATATCTTAAAAGCTTGCATGAATATGAATAATGATCTAGAAAACCTTGTCAAAATATCTGACAAATTTTATTCAAACAATTAATTCAGCTAAATCTAAAGCATTAGTATTCGGCAAAATATATCTTCGTAAAAAATTAGGGAAATTCTTCTGAAAATAAACAATACTGAATTGAATTTTACTTCATGTAAAAAAAATTAAGTCTTTATCTTGACACTAAACTCAAATTTAATGAACATATTTCTCTCTTAATAAAGAATTCTTTTAGCTGTTTAAAAATGATTTATTCTCATCGAAACATACTAACATATAGCTCAAAAATTACTCTTTGTGATTCTTCAGTCTTATCAGAATTTAATCACTCCGATATTGTGTATGGCCCAGCTATAAATCAAAACGAATGCAGGCGTCTTCAGCTGGTTCAAAACTCGTGCGTTAGGCTTATCCGTGATATTCGTAGATGAAATAGATACTGTATAAGTTGTGTTACGTGTACCAACTTGTTATAAGAATTACTAATACTTTAATAGGAAGTATCACTGTTGTTTCAAGCACTTAAAGAAAAACTAGAGAAAAGGCCATCCATAAGATCCATGTTTGCGTCATCATCTATGCAAGACATTGATGGTTTACGAGCTTACACCGTTCAGAGACGAATAGAGTAGAGGGTTGAGAAGTGAAAAACATTTAATAAAATTTATTACAGACCAACAAATTCTCTCTCCAGTTGGACGAGCCTACATTACCCGGCAATAAAGCTCTTTTGAAAATATGTGCCAAGAACTGCTTTTTGCTACATATTTAAAAACTGATACCAGAGGATAATCGATATTTCAGGCCGTGGAACGTTTTTTTACCGACAAAGCTATTCAATGGAAGAACACTGTTTCTGTTGCGACTGATGGCGCACCATCTATGGTTGGTCGTCATCGTAGTTTTATAGCTAACTTAAAGCGACAACCACCCGAGGTAATGATCATTCACTGAGTGATTCACAGACAGCATTTAATAGCAAATCTAAGTACTAGATTGTACCAGTCGTTACAATATGTTATAAATGCTATCAACAAGATTCGAAGCAATTCTTTAAACTCTCGGTTATTTGCTTAGCTTCACTCGGTTACTTCTGCATTTTTTTTTAATTAAAGAAAATTTTAGAAATATTTATTTGAAAGTTTAACTTACATCTCTTGTAAGGGCCTCAGAGAGCGAATTTTTGGCAGTATATGAATCTAAAGATATTATTTAAATGTCCATATCCATGTATCTACGAATCATAAATACATAAGCTTGAAATACATCAAGGAATTAAAGTTGACTAGTTAAGTTAAATCAGCGTCCTGATTATCACATCTGTAGCTGAGGTGCCGATCAAGTGGATAGTGAGTTTGTACTATGCCATCCTATTTTTTATGTATTAGTGTTTGCAACTGCTTTTAAATTCGCTAATTCTTTAATTTGGATGTCTGATGTTACATGTAAATTTTATTTCGTAATTGTACAAGTCGATGAACTTTTCCACTGTTGAATAATGAACAAATTTTTTTATATTATTTTTGAATCTTATTTTTAATAGTTACGACACAATGTTCACTTAACTAACCAAGTTTTTAAATTGGTAAGCATTTTGTTTCAACAGGAAAAAAATAAAAGAGGATTTTTAAAGTAATTTGGCTATGGAGGTCTGAGGTATCAGCTCTTTTTGGAAAAGAGGTTTCTTGCCCAAAATAGTTTCAGAATCCCTGTGCTAAACGAAATGTGATGGCTATTTTGGATCTTGTACCCAAAAATTAACCAGGAACAGTTAAAAAATCGCAGACACCAAAATGTTACTTAGAAAGAAAAAACTTGATTTTAGAACACAATGATGTGGGGCCTTTTTGTATTTAGTGAACATGTTAAAAATAAACAGGTGTTATTCTTAATACTATGTAGAAATTAATATCGACGTTCTTTTATTTCTATTTTAGTAAATTGACTTAGAGTCGAAAGTTATTTATGTGGAATACCTAGTTTTCAAATGAAAACTTTTTATATTAAATATTTAAATCCTATATTGATTTTAAATTACTTTCTAAATGTATAATTTATTAATGTTTCGATTCCCTTGTACCTATTTTTTAAAGTTTTATATATTTAATCACCTTTTGATAAATAATATTTAATAACCTTTATTCTAATGAATACATTAATATTAATATTATGTAAGATTGATTTCTAATATATTTCGGAATATACTCAGTAAAAGCTTATAGATTTTTTCAATCCTTTATTACACCTTAAATTTGACTTATCCCAGCGAACAAACACCAATTCCAGAGTAAACCGATGATCCCATTTAACACTAAGTCCTTCCACACCTCCCGTGTCAAAACGACCCTTTGTCGTCAACTCTGGAAGCCTCAATTTATGGGTTACACTGTCGTAACCTCATATACTAGTCTGAGGGCAATATGCAAGCTGCATTACAATTACGTTTAATTTATTTTGGAGTTACAGGTTAGAGGTCTGCTGGAGATGCCTGGCGGTGGAGTATAAAGGTTATAGCAGTGTGAAGGAGAGTTTATCTGAAGCTTTCAAATCGAAATATTCTGAGAAGACGAAATATAATTTCGGAATGTAAATTTGAAATTTCATTATGAATAAACATGAAAATTGTTTGTTTGTTTGTTTATACGCTTAAGGTTATTTGGGAATTGTATAAAAACTAGTTTTATAATAACATAATATTTAAAATATTTTAATGTTTACACATGGTGATTTATTAAACCGGATATAAATCGAGAACCGTTTGTCTTACAATGTCGGAGCAAAAATGATTTGATAAAATCAGCTACAAAAAAGGAACTAAAAATATATTTAAGTTTGTAACTTGCCACTAGGTGGCGCAACATGTCATTTACCAATTATAATAGCGTCTTTTAAAAAGTCCCTATATACCTTAAAAGGGTATTACTGTTCTGTAGTGACAAAACTATCAATTCTCAAACAGAAACAATATTTTTCAATATTGATGATGATAAATTATTTTACAGTCAAAAATATTGTTACTTCTTATGACCGATATTTAAATTTTGGAAAATACGCTGAAAATAGTATTCTATTTATAATATATTTTATCAATTTTACTAGTCTATTTAAAATGGAAAACCTGACATGGAAAACAGATCAAATTTTTTGTATTTTTCCAAAAACGTTTATGTAATAAATGTTTCCCATTATGTTACATAAAAATAAATTTAAAATTTGGTGGAGGACTTTACTGCTGGTTTATTTAACCCAGAACATTAATAAAATTTTAGTACACCTTAATACTAAAGTTGTAAATATGACGACGATGAGAAAATAATGTATTTATAAAATTAGGTATATAAAAATAGAGGTATATCGTTGACATACATTGACGTATAATAATGTATAAAAAGAACCCATTTACTAATCCAAAGAACTTTAGGTTTCAATGAAGATCCAATATGAGCAAGTAAATGAAATTCAAGCCATCAATACAAAAAAATATTGAATAATTATGGCCAAAGAAAAAAATATCTAATAAAAATAAGTATGAATTTACGGAAATATGGAATTTGCACTATTTTTATTGTATACACTCTTTATTCTTTAATGTTCTAAATTAATAATCTTAGGTACTTAAGTACTTAGCCTATACTTAAAACGCACTATCAAATAAAAGTACATACCTATTAAATACTGTACACATACGTTGAGTACATTCTCAGTATTTGCATAGCACGTATAAACAACGTCTTGTAACATATAATTAATATATTCTGAAAGTGGTCTAAATGCAAGTACTGTATATTCTCAGCATATACAATATACATGTTTTTAAAAAATATATATTAAAAATATGCTAAGGTCTATAAAAACTCAAAACAAAGCTTTCTACTCGCACAAGTAAAAAAACGGAACAAAAAGTATCCGGCTGTAATACAAATTATGTTTTAAAAATAATATTAAGTAGTGCCCGAGAATACCGATCAAGGAGAAGCGACAGTATATCGGATGTACCTTTTTCACAGTATGACTTTGACTGACACACATCTTAGCACGCTGAGTAAACATGCTTATTTTCTACACTGAGCGAAATAGTTTGGCAAATTATCTGAAATTATTGTTATAGTCCATGCGCAAATGTTGCAATGTGATTTAATTTCATTGAAGTAATTAGGGTTAATAGCAATGCTGAAATTTCGGCACCAAAATATATTCATTATGTAATAATTAATTATTTATTATAAAAGTAAAAGACGTTTATTATTTTATAATTTATCTATAAAATTTGTTTAATATGTGGTTTATTTATTGTTAAAAATGTAATAAAAGCCCCATATTTAAATTAAATTACTTTTTCCTTAACTAAAATTAAGGTAAATAAAATTAAGGGTGTCAAAAAAAATTTAGGTAACAATTAAAATGACATTAAGTTTGAGAGGTTTAACTAAATATTTGCAATGTGCATATATTTTCAAAGCTTTAAGGTTTAAAAAGTACTTACATATTTTTAGAATTTCTAGATTTATATTATATTAAAAGGACTTTCAAGTTTATCACTCATTTCTGTAGAAACAAGTATTTTCTCGCCAAGTTAAACCAGATGTCATTTAAGGTTTATGTATTTAGAGTTAAATACCTGGCCTGGTTATTACCCAGACAATACAAATATGTCCATTGGACGTCCATTCGATATACAATTTTGGATGTTAAGACGTCCAAAAATGAGATTTCTGGACTTCCGACATCCAATGGACGTCCAGTGAAGTATACAAATGGCACACTTTTGGCCATTCAGAGGACGTCCAATTCTGGGATATATTTGGACGTCGAATACTGAACATTGAAAAAACGTCCAGGATTATATTTCCATTGAGACCACATCCCCACTTTTTTACAGAACCGCAACTCATCACACACTATTTTATATTATTAATAATTTGTTTATTATTTTTGCAAATCGCTATACACCATTTATTTATTTATTTTTTATTAAAAATCGCTTGACCTGAGCAGGAATCGAACTCACGACACATCCATTATAGTTTTACGCTTTCAATCGCTCGACGAGCTCGACCAAGGAACCACTTAAACCCTTTTTACTAGATACAGTTATAATTGAATGAGATTTCAAACTTCTGCTGATAGAATGAAATGTAATAGATTCAATTTGTCAATTTTTAATGACCAGTTATATTAAAAAAAGAAGTATATATTGATGGGTATTATCTGGTAGGCTTAATAAATAATGACCTAAGATGGACGTCCACTGCACGTCAAAATACTACTGAACTTAAAATTAGGTCCAAAAACAGACGTTCTCTGGGTATCGATATTCAGCTGTCAATTTAATTAGCATAAACGGACGTACACTGGATGCCCGGATATGGACGTACTGATCCTCAAATAGATCTAAACTGGACGTCCATTAGACTATGTGTGCATAGACGAATTTTTAGAAATAATAGGCTAATACTGCAAAACTACCCTTATGAGTTGAACATTATATGTTTTCTACGGCTATTACGTGTTATTAAAAATTATTCAAAATGAGAAAATGCTGTTTTGTATTGTAACCTCAGAAAAAAGTATATTAAGGCTTCTTTAGGAATATTAATTATTATAAAGTATGAGTCACATAAAACTCTAGAAATGCATATGTCTGAAACCAGACAACATTTTAAAATTTAAATCTATTAAAAGTTATTTGGTCGCTAGGGATGAGTGAATATCGAAATAAATTATCGATCATTGAAAATAATCGATTATTTTCGATCAATCGATTATTTTCAAACAATATATTTTTTGTCATTTCCTCTAAAATCGACTACTTATCTTTGAAAAATCAAAAATAATCGATTAATTAAAAATCCAATTAACCGATAAATCAGTGTTTACAAAATATAATAAAAATATAATTAACGTTTATTTTAATTAATCGATTATTTACAAATGAACCATTTTTTTTGGTCCATGTAAACAGATTATTCGATAATCTTTGAAAAATCGAAAATAATCGATTAATCAAAAATAATCGATTAATCAAAAATAATCGATTAATTAAAAAGTCGATTAACTGATAAATCGATTTAAAAAAAACAGTATAATCGATTATTTTAAATAAGCGATTATTCTCGATCAATCGATTATTATCAATAATCTATTTATATTGGATTTCCTTTAAAATCGATAATTCGATTATCTTTGAAATACCGAAAATAATCGATAATTCCATAATAATCGACTAATCGAAAATAACCAATTAATTAAGAAGCCAATTCTATGATAAATCGATTATTATCAATAATCTATTTTATTGTATTTCCTTTAAAATCGATAATTAGATTATCTTTGAAATACCGAAAATAATCGATAATTCCAAAATAATCGCCTAACCGAAAATAACCAATTAATTAAGAAGCCGATTCTATGATAAATCGATTTTCCAAAAAATAAAACGAATTATCGATTATTTTCTAATAATCCTTTTTTTCATATTTCCTTTGAAATTGATTATTAAAAAGCTGATTAACCAATAAATCGATAATTTTAAAAAAATAACCAAAACATCGATAATATAAAATAACCGATTATTTTCATATAATATCTTTGAAAAATCGAAAATAATCAAATAATTAAAAAACAGATTAAACGATAAATCGATTATTTTGAATAAATCAACTTTTTTTGTATTTCCTTTAAAATCGATTAATACATTATCTTAAAAAAACGAAAATAATTTATTAAAAACAGCGGATAAATCGATTTTCATTAAAAAATATCAGAATTATCGATAAATCGACTGTTTTTGTAACCCCTATCGGTCGCTTGCTTTTATCTGAGCATGTAGCTCCAAAATTTAGAGATTCGGATTTTTTGATCCCGTTATCTTTGAAACCGCATTCGATTGTATAATAAATAATAAATATTGCTAAATGTTGGATTTTTTTAGTAAACGAAAATTTTGTTCTAGTTGTTTAGGGGTTTGTAATTTAACATTTTAATAATGTGACTAAGGGTCGATTCCGCCGTTGTGTTAAACGAAGTTTAAAATGACATTTTTACATTAACACTGTCATTTTAATCTCCTTTCAACACAACGGTGGAATCGGACCTAACTCCTGTAACTTTAGTATTTTTTTTGCTTATACTAGATCATATGGTGCGTTTTACTTTGTTTTAAGACTGAAGATTCAAATTTCACTTTCGATTTGACCGCAAATAAGATGAACCTTTGAAATTTTAAGTAGGTCATCCTGTATTTCATCTAATATTCTTATAAAAATACCTTATAAAAATAAAATTTAGCTAGCAACTATGATTCTTTACCTCTTAATTATCTACCAAAAAGGGCTAAAAAGTACCTATAGAAAACATTCTTATAAAACTACTTTTTAAATACAAAATTTCGTTAGCAATAATGCCTATTTACTATTTATTTAAATTAAATGTTCAGAATTTTACCCTTTTGTAAATTTATGTAAGTAATATGAAATCTGATTTCTGATGCTTAATATTTATTGAAACCCCTTAATGCGGATCTGAAGTATTCAGCCCAGAGAATCCATGGCGCTTTATGTCAAAACGTTAATAAATATTTACCGCTGAAAACGAATATATTCATAACATTGGTACTTGTATTATAAGTACATACAATTTTTCAAGATACATCGTGACATTTTGAACTTGAAATTCAATAACTAGAACACTTAAATTGCTAAAATACCAACAAATAAATCAAAAAACAGCTGTCAATGGTGATTAAACTCAGGTGGAGGTGATCGCTGAATGGAAAGATCAGAGCAATTCGGGTGGCGTCGTGCAACAAAGATTTTCAATTGGTGGGTTACTTTGGGTTAAAATAGACAACATACGCAGTGTGCAATGTTACATCTTCGGTTTCTTTAATCTAAGCAGATAACATGAGTGATACACAACTTATTTTCGCACATGCGCGTTACAGAACGGTACACTGAAAACACCAAGCTGTCGCTTCTCCTTGATCGGTATTCTCGGGTAGTGCTTTGTTGTATATAGTAATTTTTAGTTTCATATCAGTTTGTATTTTTCAGAAGGTATAATTAATTGGGTTTAATAATAGTAAATAAAAGTAAGATACTTTCTGTTGACTTGTTTGTTTATAAAAACATCGATTTTTGCAAAAATTTTGAAAAGTTTTTTATTAAGATATCAGATATTCCTTTTCTGATTTTGATGGAACTTGGCACAGCCATTTTGAGTACTGAGGGTTAAGATTAAAATTACTTGTTCCACTGACGTTAACTTAACAAATATTTCTAACAAAACATATGTATGTCAGTGTTTTTTGATATTTTTATTAAATTAAGAAATAGAAAACAAAACTTTTTTGTAATTTACTTTTTTTGTACTACATTAGACACATTTTTTTAACGGCGAATTCGCCATTTTGTTAAAAGAAAGCTAAACATGCATACATGTATGAAATCATTTATTCACGAAATACCCTAAAATAAGAAAAAAGAATTAGTAAAAGAGATTGCTATCTTTAATCTTTTTACTTTATTTTATTTTGTTTGGAAATTGATATTGCCCATGACCCAAATATTTTCTGTTTTAAATGTTCCGGGATTATATTTATTCTAACCTCAAATTTTTATTCGGGAATGCGGTTGGGTTAGCTTTAATATATAAAAAGCGAAAGACGCATTTCAAAGTGTGTCCCTCGAATAAAGAAAGAAATTCAATATTTATAAGAATTTATTGTTATATGCAAAAACTATTAGATCATTGATTGAAACTTATTGAACCACATATCAAAAGGGTTATGTCAAAAAAACTGTGATTTGATTGGTTTAGTCTTATTTTTTTTTTTAATTTGGTCATTTGTATAAACCAATGAGGTTTGCCCTTAATTCTTATTTTATTGTATTACTTATTTTATTTTATTTGCTGTTTAAACTCACCTTAAGTTTTTTTAATGAATTTTGACATTTTTAAAAGGATTCAGGAGACTGATTAACATTTTGTTGCATATAACAGTATAATCTTAGGTTTTACAGACCTTAAAAACCTTAAACTAAACATTTCTCAAAAATACTTAATTTTTATCTAAATTCTTAACATACTGAGCTAGGGAAGGGAGGTTTATAGGATCCACCACTGGTGCTCAAGTTTATTAAAAATCGAAATTTTGCGTTTCCAAGACAGTATTAATAATAGGATTTTTTTATAGATATTAAGGTATGGATTTTATTATTCTATTCCATTTGATAATAATCAAAATACAATAAATTTAGAATAAAATTTATTTAAAGTTAAACAATAAATACCGGATTACTTTGAAAAATACTTTTTAACCACTAAAAACCTACTTTTTAACCACAAAAAAACCACTTTTTCGTAAGTAAAATTTTACCTTCTAACCACTAAAAGTACGTTTTAGGGACTAAACAATAATTCAAAAAAGTGAATTTTTTAACCATAGCAAAGCTTTGGCTGTCGCCTATTTCAATAGAGTTTTTTTTAAGGGTTAATACATTTTTTGCTATCACAGCAAAAAAATTCCCTCAATGAGTATCATACCTGTGTAATTTTTTATATCATAGCTGAGGCTTGCGTTGGGCGATTAGGTACCTTGTCCCCTGTTATGGCTCATTGTATAACGAACTCATTCGCCTTTCGGCGAAGATAATTACGATTGACAAGGTTTTTGTCGCAAAATGTTTTTATTTTTCTCGAGATGAAAATTGTTAATTGCGAAATGGAAGATATTTATCGAAATATGAAAATGGTTGCTATGCTCTTGGTAAGGAAGAGGTTCTTGCAGGTGTCTTATATACATAACCGGTTTGGGTATATGGTTAATTTGAGCTACGTACATTAAAAAATTCAAACATTCATTTTATGACAGTATTAGAGCCTTAAATTTTCGGTTGTTTAAACAACTTGTTTATAAATCCAATTATAAAAAATATTGAGGATCAAATTACATATCTAATAAATAAAATACAGGGTCTTTTGTGATCACCCTTGAATATATTTATTTATAATTCCATCACCAAAACAGCTTAGGCCAATTACAGGGTGACGGAAAAATGTACAAAAAACAAAAATAAGTTAGAACATAAAAGTAAACATTTATACAAAAAAGCATCAAAATATGTTGTGCATAAGTTACAGACATACGCTTAAAAAAAAACATAATATGTGTGAAAAAGCGTATGTCTGTAAAAATACTTTACAATTTTACAATTTAAAAATTAAAATAAGTAGGTTTTGACACATTGGACTAAAAGTTCTATAAAACAGTTATAAAAATAATAAATAAAAATGTTAATTATTGTATGATATTAATTTTCATTAAGATTAAGAATTGATTTTAATCCTCCAGATCGTGATAAACTTTGACCATTTGATGTATTGGCGAAGAAGATAGAGTGTTATTTCTAGAAATTGTTAATTGAAAACTTACACAAATTCGTAGTCCTAGTCTAGGAACTCTAAGTGATATATATTTCATTAGCTCAATTCAGTCCACTTTATTATGTAAAAGATTATATAGGAACAGCAATTGATGTGATGCCCTGCGATATTTTAGTTCCGTTAAATTAAATCTTGATAGAAAATCGCTGTGGAAAACCTCTAGGAAGATATTAACCTTCCAAAATGTACGAGGCCGACTTTATGAACCGTCTCTGAATGTTTTCAAGGTTGTTAATATAAATATTATACATAGGGTTCCAAACTACACTGGCATATTCCAATCTAGATCTAACAAAACAAAGGTACAAAAGTTTTAAAGTTTCTAAGCATTGAACTCTTTGCCATTTCTTATAATAAAACCAAGCAATTTGCTACCAGTCGATATAATTTTGTCTACATGTTTGGAAAAAATTAATTTTGAGTCAAGTATCACACCAAGATCATTAATACAAGTAGTTCTATTAATTATGGTAGCATCTAAACTGTAGTCGAATACTATTGGGCTTGCTTTTCGGCTAAATATCATAGTACTATACTTAGATGAATTCAAAGGCAAACTATTTGTTGATTCACACCACTCATTAACTTTTTCTAAAGATTTCTGGAGTTCTCTACAATCATCAATTGAACGTATCTCCGCATACATTTTTAGATCATCAACATATCGTATAGGTACTGAGAATTATCTGATATATTATTAATGAAAATGTTAAAGAGAAGTGGTCCTAATATTGAACCTTTGGGTACACCGGACTTTTGTAAAAATAGAGCTGATTTGAAACCTTTATATTGAACAAACTGAAATCTTCCATTTAAATATGACTGAAAGAGAGAAATTAAATTTGGGGATAACCCATAAAAGAAAAGTTTATTGATTAAACACTGGTTGAGCTTATCAAAGGCTTTACTAAAATCAGTTTGTTGATCCAACTTTCCACTGATATACTGAGTAATACAAGTCAGGTTGGATACGGTAGATTCTTTATTCATGAAGCCATGCTGATACGGCGATATAAGGCGAGACATGTGGTATGTAAATGAGCGGTGTAACAAAATTTCAAATATTTTGGAAAAATTATTAATAATAGTAATCGGCCTATAGTTGCTAATATTACCAATTTTTCCTTTTTTAAATAAAGGCATAACACGTGACAGTTTCCAGGAATTTTGGAACGTAGTTGACTATTATCATATTAAAAATAGCACATAAAGGAGGTACTAATGCACACAATATTTAATTATAAAGGCTGGAATTAAATCAGGCCTCATGGTCATAGATTATTTCAATTGTTTTATAACATTTATGACTTTGTCCTACGAGAAATTTAATATATTTAAATTGGGAATATCAATATCTACATTTTTTAGTATAATACAGGGATTAGAGTCGGAGAAAGATTTGGAAAAATAATCAGCAAAACTGTATACTATTTGTTGAGGATCGTCAATAGTATTATCTTCATACATAATTTCAGTTGGTATTGATGATTTACCTTTCTTACCGTTCACGTATGATCAACATTTTTTAGGGTTATTCTTTAGTTCATTTTCAATATTATTTAGGTAAAATTGTAGAGCAGCTTTTATATTGTGTTTTAATTAAGATCTTATAGTTTTAACACGTTGGTGACTATTGAGGCAACCATATTTTTTATAAAATCTATACGCCCTTTTCTTATCCTTAATCATTCGATTTATTTGGCCATTATACCAGGGTGGATATGTACGAGAAGGGGTAATCTTTTTTGGAGTGTGCCTTTTAAGAACTGATGTAATTTTATCTACAAAATAATTTGTAGTTATTTCGGGATCTTTAATTGTAAGCTGACTAATAAAGTTCGAGTCAGTGTAAAGTAGTTCAGAATATAGAGCAGGATAGTTACTCTTTTTAAAATTAAGTTGCGATGTTTTTGACTTAATTGATTACGAGCCCTAACAGCTATATATTGGGACAAAACAAAATACATCAATTATATAAGTAGTTGACAGTTATTTTTTTCTAATAATTGTTCTTTTATTTAATTACTGTTTATTTAATTAATTAGCAACAATTTTGGTCAATCTGCACCATAAAAAAATAAAATACTTATTTTATAATCACTAATTAACATAATTAACAAGAAAAAGGTGCATTTTGTGTGGCAACTAAATAATGGGACATATAACAAATTTTTATTTTTAAAATGGAGTAACATCGCCCTTAGATTTTATGACCGCTCGAATTCGTTTGGGCATTGACTCGATCAAGGATCTGCACTGTTCGGGGGAAAAGGCATTCCAAATCTGCTCTATTTTGGCTTTAAGTTCTGGTAATGTCCGTTGTGGGTTGTTTCTCAATGACTGTTTCATTTTATGCCATACTGTTTCTATAACATTAAGGTCAGGACTGTTGGAAGGCCAAGAGAGGACATTAACATTGTGGTCTCCGAACCACTTTTTGGTAGTTTTAGCCGTATGACAGGCCGCCCCATCCTGTTGAAAGATATAATTTTCAACAATATTTAACTTCTCTACACTTGGCAGAAGACTGTTTTCAAGTATTTGTTGATATTTTGCGGCATTCACGGTACCATCAATAAATTCAAAGCATCCTAATCCTGATGCAGCCATACAACCCCAAATCATTACTCCTTTAGGAAATTTTACAGTTCGTTTTAAGCAATCTTTGTGAAAAGCCTCACTCTTAGTGCGAATTACCCGTTTGCGGTAATCACCAACGCATACATCGAACTTCGATTCATCGCTAAAAATTACCCGAGACCAGTCTTCTACTGACCAAGACAATTTAGATTTTGCCCATGTAAGCCTGGCTTGCTTTTGTTTTGCTGTTAATAGTGGCTTTTCCTTTGCCTATAAGAATATTACATTTTTAAAAACACCTTTTTAAATTGTTACCTGTAAATTTAACCTTATAAAACTTAAGTCCACTTTTATGTATCCACTTGCGACAGCATTCCCTTGACAAATTTAGACCCGTTTCATGATTCCACTCAGCTGTAACTTGTCTTAAAGAATTTCTTCGGCCTTTTTTGCATAATTTTACCAAGACTCTCTTATTCCTGTCCGAAACTACTTTTGGGCGACCTGGACTTTTACGTTTTTTTTTCAAGATATTTCCATTCTCTCCATAATGTTTAATTATATTCCACACTGTAGTTTTAGGTATATTAAATTCAGCCGCTACTACACGTATTGTTTTATTGCGACAATAACTTTTAATCACTAATTCACGAATTTTTGAATTTGTAGAGATACCACGCACCATTTTGTTCAATATATGCGGTGATTCACTTATTACGATAAGAATTTAACTACAAAATAAACTGACATTTCTTTTATGTATTGTTCTCGCCGCCTACTGGTTTAATCTTGTTTGATATTTGACAGTTATTTTATGCTGTCCCATTATTTAGTTGCCACACAAAATGCACCTTTTTCTTGTAAATTTCAGATTATAGAATAAGTATTTTATTTTTTGTGTTGCTGATTGTCCAAAATTGTTGTTAATAAACTAAATAAACAGTAATAAAATAAAAGAACAATTAGAAAACAAAATAACTCTCAACTACTTATATATAATTGATGTATTTTGTTTTGTCCCAATATATAGTTGTTAGGGCTCGTATATGTGCTATAAAAACTGAGATCAATAGCTAAGGATGGGTGATAGTCATCTTCTTTAGTAATAATTTCAATGGCTTTTGAGACAGAACAATTAATATTGAAAAATATTAATTCCAATAGTCTGTTTTCTGAATTTAAGATATTATTGAACTGTACCAGGTCAAAAAAGTTGGAGAGATTAGTAATTACAGATTACATTTATGTGTTTCATTTCTTAAATTAACAAATTCGGGAACAAGTTATGACCGTATAAAGATGTAATAGAGGCTACACACTCGGAAAATATTTCATAGTCTTCAATGCTACATGATGGAGCAAAGTATGCTGTTAGGACAAAACTTTTGTAAAATTAATATGTTTACATCATAGCTATATATCCTTATTTAATATTTTTTTTATCTGGCACGACTATAAAAAACCGCGCCACTGTTGCACCGCCTGTATAAACTTTAAGTCGGCCAATCAATGCTGTTTGTTAGATTTAAAACCAAAAACGCAAAATCTCACTTTAAACCGTTTCATTTATCCGGATTAAAATATATTTCAATCCAAAATTATACGAACCTCTATGGTGAGCCTGCTCGTATAATCTGCATCATTCGTAAAGCGCTGATGTGACGTTTCTAGAATGTTCTCGCCTTTGTACCAGAACACCGTCCCTAAATCGTGTGGGCCCTGGCTGATGAGACAGGTGAGTGTGATGGAGCTGCCGGCCTTGACGTGTAAGTCTGTTGGTCCAAGGATGCGCGCTTTCGCTTCTGTAACATTCAAAATTATTATAATTGTGGTTTGTGTGAGACTCGAAGGGAATTCTCGCATAATATGTCATTTTGGAAATGTGGCGCTCTATGTAGGGATTTAGTTGGGATAAATGACAGAGAAATGGTTTTATATATATACGGGGCGCTAGTAAATGTCATGTTAATACTGAAGAAGGTAATTCCTTGGCTTATTTTATTGGGATCTGAAGATAAGCGATACGCCCTCTACTGTGAACTAAAAGTTATGCCATTTGACACTTGACCGTCTGTGTTCTGTCAAGTTTTGTTTATTGTTTATCAGGTCATTTCAATATTTTAAAATTTAACAAGTATTTTGTTTGAAATATCTTATTTAATAATAAGCTAATGCTTTAAATTTATATCATATATATTAAAATATTATTTTATTTGAACTATAAGTGGAATATCAGTGAAAAACACACTTGTTGGGTGCCTGGATGCAGCCCTTAAAAAAATGGACCTTCTTTTACATTTCATTTGCTTCCTAAAGTTGGTAAATGTAGAGTAATTTTTATAAATTGCAAGTGGAAATTCTGCAAGAAATGCATGGTTACAAAAATTAAAAATTGAGAAGCATTTTAAAGAAGATGATTTGCCTAGAGGTAATATAGATTTATTTTTCGATTGAATGTTTTTATTTTACCTTTTTTTTGTGTTGTAGATGCCTCATCCAAAGTGAAAATAAATATAAAAAAAATCGATGTGTCTGCCTGCCAGTTTTTAAGTAAATGTTTGACGATTCTGTTCAATAAACTTCAAAATCAAATATTGAGAGAACAAAAAGAAGATCCAAACCACAGAATAAAGATTTTGTGTCCAAACTAAAAAAAGTTCAATCAGTGTTAAATGTGATAGTGAGATTAAACAAAGTCATAGTTGAGAGTGATTTGTTTCAAGATAACCTAGCTACTCACGCCAAACAAGGCAGAGGTTGCAAATACTCTTTTTCAAGTATATTGCCATTAGTGTACAAGTGCGCATACCCCAAAAATTAAAACAATTTCAGATCTTTTAAAATCTGACAAAGAGTTGTGTTCATTCACTGGTATTAACAACTTTAACATACTGTACTAGAAAATATAGTCAAATCAGCTGAAGTACTTCAGAAGATGGCCTATTGGGTATTGTAACTCAATAAAGAACGTTTATTATTATGTAAACATTGGCATATTTTGTTAACAGGAAAAATAAAAAATATTAGATTTTTATATTTATTGCTTATAATAATAGCCTTTTTACCCACAGAATCAACTTGATCCATGCAACGAAGACTCATTTTTGAGAGTTTTTAGTTACCTTTATCCAGCACATATATTTGCCAAAAGCTTTGATCTAAATAAGTATTGTATATCTAAACGAAGAGGTTAAGCAACCGGAAATACTACCATCAAATATAGTAAATCATTTTAGGCCATAAAATACTTTGAATACTATATTATCTTAGATTTTCTCAAAACTGGAAATAATGAGTTACTATAGTCTTCGTTGCATGTGTCGAACTATTCCATTACAGAATAATATAAAAAATGTACAAAAATACATTATCAATGTACAATCACTCATTAGAAAATGTAACTGTACACGATGACTAGTAAACTTGAGAATAAAAATAATTATTAAAAAGAGTATTCTCTCAAGTACAAAATCAATCATAAATTTCAAGCTGTACATTTTCATTTATTGTATTAAAGAAGAGATCACATGAATTACTTATGTTATTAATATCATAATTATTCACACAATATCCAAACATTACAAACATCAGTGTGTTAAAAAGGTAAGAATAAGAACACTTGCGAAGTGTCATACAATTGTTTGTAAGATAATAAGTAACATGGATTAAATAATATATTATAAAAGGATTAAGACTAAAAACTAATACAAACTACAAATTAAAATTATGACTAAGTAAATTTTACATCAAAACTAACAAACGAACAAAATAGTACCTACTTGTGTTAATAGATGATTTTAAAAGAATAATTATTCTATATGTTTTAAAACATCTTGTTAAATAAAATTATGGAACATTGAAATAATAATTTGATTATCAAACAGTTTATGCAAACATAAAAGTGAAGCCATACATATTCTGCTTCCGTACCAAGGACACATAGTTTTTGTAATAATCATAAACTGATTTTAGATTTATTTGAAAATATAAAAGAATATCTTGTGTAGTGCCATTATTTATCGATTCTTCACAATAATCATTTGTAATTTATATTTAATCTCAACTAAAAACTATGCTGAAAATTAGTTTGACAGAATTGTTACTCATTTAAAATTTAAAAAAATAATGGTATCCTGGTGGATTTCATATCTGTACAGTGTTCATAGAATGGATAAATATATTCGTTCAATGGCCTACTTTTTCGTTCTTTAATCAGTGCGTAAAATAAATAATATACATGTGGGTGTAGAACAAAATCAAAAGGTATTCGATCGAATTAGCTTGATAGTTCTTTTATTATTTGAAACAGTATACACCTAGAACACTTTATTAAGACTCCTGAAATATGTTTGCACTGTCCACTGTTCCCAGCTTAAAACAAACACTGCCATTCACTAATTTCAAACATCTTGCACTGGCCTACAACAATATGGGGACCTGAATTCAATGCACTAGTTTGGAGAACAACTGCAAAAACGTGTTTATCACTAAATTCATTCTTTCCACATAAAAACTATGTGGCCCGCATTTAAAATAGCATCTTCTTTAATAACAGTCCTGGAATTTTCACCTGCATCAATATACTTCATAAGTTCTATTAAACTTAGCCTTATTTCAGACATCTCACTAAAAATAAAATAAATATATTAATATTTTATTAAAAGATAACACAAATATATCTTAAATTAACATAAATGAATGAATGTAATTTAAAAACAAAATTAATAGGGGGTTACTTACCAAATAAAAATATATATTCTACTTTAACCTAAAAACTATTGAAATAAAAGTATCTAATCACTAAAAATTAACAACAACAATATGTTTTCCCTCGTGTTTTCCTTAAAATAGCAAAATATAAACTAAATACTTTTTATGGGTTGTTTGTTTACAAACTCAAAAATGTAAACAATAACAAGCCATAACAATTAGTTTAAATGTTAAGTACAGACGGCGCTGCGATCTTAATTTTAGATCCCAATACCTAAAATTTTATAATATGTACTCTACATTAATCTTTCTAGTTTTGACATATAAAGTGACATTTTTTTGTAATCGCTGTAAGTGTTAAAACGATATTCTTTACGTAACTAGTTGTATATTGTTGAACATTATGAAACTGGTTTCGAAAACATATCACCAGTTGCAAAAAGAAAAGAAACGGAAACATTTTTTGGTTTTAAAATCAATAATATACATTGTTGATCATATTGACTAATCTTAGCAGGTGTTAAAAATGGAATACCAAATAGTTTTGATTTTCTAATTGTTTTTATATTGTTGTTAATTTTTGTTCTATCACCATGTATATAAAAACAACTGTTAAAGATAATGTCAATAAAAAAAATAGGGAAAAGCTGTCAACATTTGCTAGAAAGTCTGAAGCCAGTTTTAAGGTATTTCCTCTGGTATTTCCAACCCTTAGGGCGACCATATTAGCCGCTGGCCCCCAGGTAGGAGTACGTTCCATTTATTTCAGCAGGTTTATTTAATAGGATAATTTAAATCTATTTTTTATCACCCTGTATATTAAAAAAAAATCGGGGGTTTGTGGATTTCTGAGGAATGTTTTTGGAAGACTCATAATTGTCAGAGGGTTTTGAAATTGGAAGTTAGGAAATACATTGTATAATAAATATATATAGAGCATTCAATATAAAAATCGATGCACGTCAGAGATCACGTCAGTGACAGTCATTGGTACCACACACACTAATAAAAATAATAAAATGTTATTATTTTGCAAATAAATGAATAAATTTAGACGCATGGAGTTAATTTTTATAAAACTGCATATTAAAAATGTATTTTTTATTGTATCACAGTAGTAAATGTACTGTAGGCAGATTATTAACGGAATACTTTTTAGTGAATTTCATAATAAAAGTTGGCATCAAATGTGTTAGCTTTCAATTTTAATACATTGTTGTCAATTGTTATTTGTTTTATATTATTTTGCATCGATCGATTTCTTTTAAACAAATTATTTGTATTTTAGATTAAATTATTAACAAACTGTTCTTTTCAGAACAAATTTATTAGAAATTTATTAGTGGTGTTCGTTTATTGTGAATTTTTTCATTGAAAAATGCCAAAACAATTAAATAGTCGCTGCAAGGAACTAGTGGCTTCTCTAATAAATTATTTTGAGAAAGAACGTGATAATAATGTGCCTCTGTTACCTTTAAAAGCTGTAAGAGAAGTGAGTTGATTAATAATGTATCACCGTCAAATTAATATAATTAGTTTGTTTCCGCGTGTCGCAGAAGCACTTAATCTCAATTTTTATACTGTTAGTTCTATTTCACAAGCTGTAAAAAACAGTGAAGTTCTAAAGTCACCACCAAAAAAGCGCCCTAGGCAAAAGAAAGTTACCAACACAAGAATTGTATTGTAAGTATGTTTGGTGGTCGATTTTTAGGTAATTTTTCACATCCTGTATTGTATCAGCTTCAAGAGTGTCAATTTCAAATAGGTCAACATTTAGTTACAGTATTTTAAGCCTTCGAATATCTCCCTATATTTTAAAATGTTAATAAGGTATTTCGTTTATACAAATAAATTTAAGATTTATAAATTATGTTCCCATAAAGAGAGAAATATTTAAACAAATTTTGGTATCATTTAAAATATCCAGTCGACGACTCTAAATAAACAAAGAAGCTGTCGAATAATAAAAAATCCGCTCTCAATATTTCCCTAATAAATATACGTACAAAGACAAATTTCCATTTTGTGTTATGGGAATTAATAATTT
Source organism: Psylliodes chrysocephalus (assembly GCA_927349885.1). Classification (NCBI taxonomy): domain Eukaryota; kingdom Metazoa; phylum Arthropoda; class Insecta; order Coleoptera; family Chrysomelidae; genus Psylliodes; species Psylliodes chrysocephalus. The sequence goes on along the minus strand of OV651825.1, from coordinate 18,460,861 downwards.
TAATTATTATACACAACGGCAAACTTTATTTTCACATCTCAGAAATAGCAGAATGGGCCTTTGTCCCATGTCTCACGAAAAGTAATGACTTAGAGGTACGCTGTGTAAATTTGGGGTGTATTTGAAGACCTACTAATTTCTTGCGGGTTTCGCTAAACGACGGATATTTCTCTTCGACCCCCAGTGGTATTTATCTTTCTTGAACTTACGCAATTTATCTTTGGGTTTTTCATTTAAATAATTTATAAGAAAGGAAACGATTTTCCAAGAAATTGATGATCCAGAATATAAAAATGGACTAGGCAATCTGGCGACAATATCGAAATAGTTATTTATGCAACAAGTGTGTAAAGTTACCCTTTTTCCCAAATCGACCAGGGACTTTACACACGAGTGGCATACAATATTTTTTCTACTACCGTACACTAATATTAGAAATATTAGAAATATAAAAGTTACTTTTTTCACTAGTGAAAAAAAGTACTTTACTTTACGCACTAGTGAAAAAAAGTAAAATGTACCAAAAATTGTACACAGCAACAAAGATAAATTTATTGGAACTTTACAAATTTATAATTCTTACAAAACAAAATGACTAACAAATGAAGAAATATTTAAAAAAATAGGTTTTTAACTCTTATGAATGTGCAATTATTGCAATTACCAAAACTTAAAGTTTTGGCATTTTCCAGCACAGAGTTTGAAAAATGTTGTGATATTACTTCTGTAACCCTATTTTGAGCTTCGAGTGGTATGGATTTGGCCTTTTCAAGTAAAGAGGTTGAAATATTTTGTGTAACTCTAGTTTCACTGTCGAGTGGTTCGACTAATTCTTCATTAGAGTTGTCAACGGTAAAATTGTAGCTTTGTTTGGAAGTGGATGGCATACTGTCATCCATCAAAATTTTATTAGAAATTTTGTTTTTTTTTGTGTTATTGTGCTGTCTACGTAGCCTTCTGCAACAGCAGATGATTTCCATCCTCCATGTTTTTTGACCGTTAGAAGGTCTCCTCCAGAATTTGCCAGCATAGTGGCTGAAGACCTCCTAAAGCAGTGTCCTGTAAAAGCCGTTGGATTGGGCAAGTTTAGATACATTGCTATAACACTTGGCATTTTACCAAAAGTATTTATCCCTAGAATATTTTCCATTTGCGAATTTTAAAAAAAATCTGTTAAAATTTATATTTGATGGTCTTAATGAGGTATATTTTTTTATAAAAGATAAATAATCAACTGCAGAATTATTTGGATTTAAAATCGTAAAAATGCGTTCTATTCCATTTTTGGTTTCTGATTCTTTGACAATATACACTGTTTGTTTATCTTTCACATCGTTAATTGTCATTTTACATAATTCTTCCCGGCGACAAGCTCCCGTAATTCCAATTATAAAAGCTACCTAAAAAATAACATATTGTAATGTTACAAATAATTTATTAAACATTAGGAAATATCTTGACGTTGCGCATGTAAAACTCCAAATAAATGCTATTGTAAAAAATATAAAAGTTTTAGGTATAATGTGCTGCCTAACAACCCAGGTGGCCTGTTAGGCAACACACCATACAAACACCCATCTCGTTGCAAAACTTTACAGAATATTTTAATTTTATACTGAGCATTCAAGCATTTACTGAGGCATTTACTTACTTTGATCATTAAAAACTTGGAATCTGGAGCTTTCAACAGAAAATTAATTGTTGAATTTCGAAATATCAACGTTGTTTTTATATTTTAAGGTGCTTTTAAGCATAGAATAAATCGACCATAGGGTAGAAGCTTTGCAATTCTTCAATTCATCAGAGAAATATGCTAAAATAACGTTTTCCGAATATTTTGTCACCTTATTCTTCCTACACCATTCTATAAATGCATTGTATTTTTGCTGACAAATATATGCAGATTTTTCTGGCAATAAATTTTCAGTGGCCTTTTGTGCACTGCATAAGATATCTGGGGGAGCATTATCAAATTCGCTATCGCTAGATAAATTTGAATCCATATCGATTATGACAGATATAATAAACTGCAAATAAAATTTGAATTTAAGTAAACAAACATTAAAAAGTAAAACTTTTTATCTTCTCAAACTTGATTGAGTTTAAAAAAATGCTAAATTGGCTTTAGAATCTAATCTTGAACTTAAGTATACTTTTGTCGTGTTCTGTTATAAGGGCTCAGAGGAGAATGATGCTGAAAATTCATCTGAATATCAAACGGTGTCTACAGAAACCCTGGGGATAATAGTGGGAATAGTGCGTTGTCAAATACATATGGATTACGGGAACGAAAGGCAAGCAGCTAATAGGCAGGTTAGAGAATATCTATTTGAAAACTTTCAAAGGGGGTGGGGGTGGGGGTGGGAGTGGGAGTGAGATGAAACAGCAGATGTGGCCTTACGGACACGGATGTTTCTGTAGCTTTGTTGTACCGAGAAATCTAAACCGTCAGCCACACAATACTGAAATGTAGTAAGAGGTAGAAACTACGAAAGGCGCTTTAATAAGAGACAGCGTAGGTGGACGATGTTAAACAACTAGTAGTGTTTTATGCTTTCTAGACCATAGAACAGAAAAATCTTTTATACATAGGCAACTCTTTAAGAGAAAAGAAACGGGGATAGGGTGATAAGTAGCCAAAACAACTGTAATAGACAATTGGTCCTCCCGATGGATATTGTAAAAAAATTGCCATGAGGCCAGTGATAACCTCGAGGAATGATGCTAGTGAGTATACCGGCCTTGCAGTAAAGAACGGGGAGTCCCACATTATAAGGGAACACAGAACATGTACCTGATGCCCATAAAGGATTTTCACCCATCAAAAAAAGTTTCCGGCTCATACAAATATATCCTAGTTTCGTCACTTGTTAAGATCTTGTCTACGTTTTTTTTTTTAATTACACCATAATTTTTTGAGTAACAAGAATGACAAATTTTCAAAAAATAATAATATTTCATATTTTAATAGCACCATCTCGTAGTATTTAAAAGACTCTCTTCAAACATATTTTAGATTTTAAGAACCCTATATGTTAATTTTCTTCTTTCATTTTAAAACCCCTATTTGAAATAAACGGTCAGCAACCTGTAAGTCGAAATTCAAAGCATGCTTGGTTACATTTACTATAATGATAATGGACGTTGTGTCTCATCCAGCAAGAACGAAATAGGTCAACTTCAGCTCCTTATATGAACTACTTTTTATGCTTTCCTTGACTTGCCTTAAAACGGAAATGAGATCGTAGAATAAAATTTTACAAGATTATTTTTACTTATTTTTCATGGAATTTTCTAGATTAAATTATTTTAACATTTTTCGAACTACTGCGCTCTTTGCGCAATATTCAAATAAAAGTATGATGAAATGTATTTTATTAAAATTTATAAAATATCAATATTAGTTTATTGTATACATTAAAATTTTTCGAAATTGCTTGCTTAATATTGAGTGTAAAACTAATTTACCTACAGGAAGAATGAGTAAAAAGGCAGTGTCAGTTCATATGTAAGTGTAAAAGGGCATTGATTTTCGCATAGTTGTACTCATGATGTAAATAAATAATAAGCCTTAAAAAAAAACGTGAAAATGCAAACCTTTGGAAATAATAATAATAATAATACTAATAATAATGTTTATTTATCTATAATGTAGTACAAATATTGTTTTTAATTAAATTTTTTAAATATAATACAATAAAAATTTTTATTTTTGAATATAATACAATAAATAGTTTAATAATTCTAGATATAAAATATTAAATAAATAAACAAACAAACAAAAATACACTACCCACGAAGCGAACTTGTTGTGGGGATAAATATTCTGTTATTATTTAAACAAATTTGTTAAGTAACATTTTATCATATATAGGTAACTTACAAAACAACTATTGTCACATAAGTACCAAAATTAAAGAGTATCACTACAATTATTTAATTATTTTATGTTTTCAAAATTTAATGGTTTTCGGAAACACATAAAACAGATAATAAAAAAAGGTAAGAATTAAATCACAAATATTTTTTTTTCCAATCCATAAATATTTACACAAAATATCAAAAGGAATTAGATTGAATCAACACTAATGCTTTATTAAGAAATTGTATATATATTTTGAATATCATTTTCTGATAGTTGTTGAAACCAAATTTTTAAGTTTTTTTTATAGTAAAAATAATTTAAAACTTTTATAAAATGAGGAATTTTTGAGAAAATACGTGGTGCAATAAAGTAAAATGCTTTTTGACCAATTGATTTTGTGGCTCTTGCGGTTTCAAATTCTGACTTTTTTTTGTGCCTTGTATTATGAATCTGGGAGATTGATTTTAAATGTTGCTTATTCTTTTGTTGAAGACACAGCATTCTATAAAAATATAATTTTCGCAAGCTAAATATACTAGTTTCTTGGAAAAGATTTTCTGTCGGATAAGTTTTATTTCTATTATATATTATTTTTAAGAAAAACTTTTGAATAACTTCCAAATTTTTTGAGTGACACGCATATATGCCTCCCCAGCCCGAAATACCATACTGTAGATGGGATTCAACCAGTGCATGATATAAAACTTTTAGTTCGTTAGTTTGAAGAATATTTCTCATTTTTTTTAAAGTAAATAGTATTGATCTTAATTTTTTTATAATTTTGTTTACATGTATATCCCATTTGAGGTGCTGATCGATTTCAATACCGAGATAAGTAATTGATTTAACATTTCTGATGGTGATTATCAAGAGGTATAGATGAGTATTGAAAATTTGAACAATTACTTTTGTTACAGGAGAATGTTAAGAATTTAGTTTTATCTAAATTTAATGTAAGAGTCATTTCATCGAACCATCTTTTATTTTTTTTTTATATCCGTAAAACATTTAAATTGGGGACTATTTTAATTTTGTTCTCGAAAACCGGGTGTAAGTAGGGTAGAACTACAAAACAGAAGGGCAAAACTTTTATTTAAGAGTCGTACAAACATTTTGAGAGCAATTAAACCATTTTTTGACTTTTGGTTTCGATTGTAAGTAAACATATTTAAAGAACAGGTCGCTTTACGTCATGTTGCATTGTTTTTGCATATCAACCCTTTTGCTGCCATAAAAAAATTCTGCCAAAATCATCTTAGGTTCAGAAAATACGCGTTTAAGCTATATCCTGAATATCGTTGAAAAACGTAAATGTCCGGTCACCTGGCCGAAATCTACACCGGAAGTAGAAAAAACGGATGACAGAAATTATGGATTTTTTTATTGTTATAGACGGCCAGAAGCAATAAAAAAATCTATCGATAAGCAACTTTACTTTGAATTTGACAGATTACACGAGACTCCCCCCTGTCCCCCTTCCCTGTACCCTACTACAAATAGCAAGCAAAAAACAGGAAGTATCACTTTTTGTTGTCAGATAAGGGACTATAATGATTCAAACTTGGAATTTGACGGATAAAAAGTAATTGTGACTGGTTTATTCGACTATTTTTCAAATTTTTCAAAAAACTATTATGGATTTTATTGAATTATTTATTTTTTTAAGACACAAAAAATAGTACTCATAATTTTTTTTCCGTTCTTTAGAACTGTATTTAACTCGCAAAAACTTTTACTTTGGTTGTATAAATATTTATGATCTTTTTATTTCAGAATAAAAGAGTGAGCACCCAAGTAACTTTTTAAATTGTGCCAAATTATGACTTTCATGAAATATATTTGAACAATGAACATTTATAATAATCATTTTGCTATATTTTTAGTACCTACATAATTTTCCATTTGCAAATAAGTCTAAAACTATGAAAATTAAGGAAATAGACTAACGAATCTTCATACCCTTAGAATAAATTTAATATAAAGTCATTTAAGATAAAATGCATAAAAAAATACCTGAAATATATAAACAAATTATTTAAAATGATTAATATCACATACACAGCAATAATTTAATTTAATTGTAGTTGATTAATAATCGATGATCATGATTCGTACATTAATGCTGTAAAATCTAGTAGACAAGCTCTTCATTGCTTTGATTGAGTTGTCATTTTCAATAATTTATGATATTATTCATTGAATACAACTTTTGATATCAAGTCTTTGATTAATCACACAAATTAGTGCATAGGCATATTGTTAAATGAACTAATTTTTGACGTTTTTTACATTAGTTTATGTGATTACCAATAATCCTGATACCACTTGTATTATACATAAATATAGTGTTAGCCGGGTTTCATAAAAATATAACAAGGGTGTAAACACAGGGTAGTAATTTTTTTAAATAAACAATGTTGCTGAATTACATGTACCTACTAGAAAATTAGAAAAATTAAATATTTTAACTTTTTAGATAAATTAAACATATCAGCTGCAGAATTTCTAATATCTCTTTTTATCTAAAATATTAACATACACTTCTTGAGTCCTACATAACAAAAATCTGCAAATTTTCAATATTTATTATGTTACCTTCACTAAATATACTTATTTTATTTATTCACGGGCCTTGCCTACTTTCAGTACAAAGTTCTAAAGAAAAACAAAAAAAAACTTTAAATAGAGTCAATCTAAATAATGTGTCATAATAATGATAAACTAATAACCTAACAACAAAAATCTTAAACATATTAACATGTCAAAATCGAAAACACTAATATTAAGACTAGGGAATTTAAGTCACAGTAAGTTTTAACACCCTCACAAAATTAGAAAAGCTTGAATTAAAAAATTCTAGACTATCAGCGCAAGCATTAGCGCTTCGTGAAAATCTAGGCATGAATGAATTGAGGCCAGTATTAGTTCTAATGTAGGGCTGATAAAAACTATTTATTGATCTTGTGCTTCTAGTTAGAGCTGCCAACAACATGCTTGAAATCAATGTAGGGCAGTCAACCATATAATTAATAAGCTTAAAAATAATTTCAGATCTGCCTGATCTCTTCTAAGTCTCAAAGTTGTTTTGTCTCTTGCAGTGCCGCAAGATCATAGGAATAATCTATGACTGTGACAAGTATACTGGAGGTTCTAAACTGAAGAGCAATATTCTAGCAGAGGCCTAACAAGACTACAGTACAATAACCTGACAGCATTAATACTTCTAAAGTCTAATGTGTTTTTCTTTATAAACCCAAGCATACCAAGTGCTCTGGGTACTATTGTGTTAATGTGATTGACAAATGTCGCTGGAGTCCATAATAACATCCAGATCTCAAATGGATGCAACTTGGGATACTGGTGTACCCTTGATATTATATTAATAATCAATCCTAGTAAAGGATATCGAGTGATACTTAGTGATGTTTGGGTCCACTCGCACACTATTCGCACACCACTCATCAAGCCTAGCCAGATCAGACTGAAGTTTGAGACAATCTTCAAGAGATGAAACTACTCGGTAGCACTTTAGGTCATCGGCAAAGCATAAAAATTTGGCAAACTTGAAACATTCTGAGATATAATTTATAAATAATAAAAATAACAGAGGTTCCAAATGAGACCCTTGGAGGACTCCAGATGGATTGGGAATGTTTTTAGATCTGTAATTATTCAATTTACCAATTTGGAATCTTTCAGATAAATACCTCGTCAGCCATTGCAATAATGATCCCATTATCCCTGCGGTCTCTAGTTTATTTAACAACAGTTTGTGATTGACCCTGTCAAATGCCTTGAAACATTTTGTGTATATGGCATGCACCTCACCACCTCCATCCAAGACGTCCGACAGATAGTTAACAAAAGCAAGTAAATTCAGTTCTGTAGATTTTTTGTTAAGAAACCCAAATTATTCTTCTATTATTGATAAACTTTATTTAGATCTTAAGTAATCAGCGTAAAACAACTTTGAAATGAAACTAAGATTACAGATATGTCTATAGTTGGATATGTCTGCTCTGTTACCAGATTTGAAAATAGGTGTCCCAGACTTTCCAGAAATCTGGGAATATGCCAGAAGCAAGAGCCTTATTAAATATAATGTGAAGTGGCTGCAAAAGAACAAAACTACAAAATCTGAGAACAGAAGATGGGATACCATCAGGTCCTGGTCCCTTGGTAATGTCAATATTAGCCATCTCTTCATAAATGGTTGATATATGAATAATATACTCAAATATAGAAATGTGATTAAGTGACGTTAAGTGACGGTTTGCTTTGAGGATCAATATTTTTATCAGTATATACTGACTGGAAGTATTTTTCAAAAAGATCAGGTAAATCTGGTCCCAAATGACATTGACTATCATTAAAGAATAGCAATGGTGGTAAATCATTGCTGTTTGGCTTACTCTTAACAAAATTCCAAAACTGTTTTATGTTTCTATGGTCTGTTAAGGAAGACTCAAAATTTACAATAAAATTTACAATAAACTGTTGATAAAATTTTACAATCAGAACGTAATTTACTATAGTTAACTTTGTAATCCTAAACTTTTAAATTTTTTGTGAGCTTGTTTTTTCAATATTGTCAGCTGCTTTAACTCTGGGGAGAACCATAATGAAAATTTTCTTTTGGATTAACCATATCATTCGCTGAGTGATGTAATAATAAGTTATCCCAATTTACCTGCCCTAAACAATTGTTCAACAGAGACAAATCAGCCGACCTAAAATCATAATAAAAAATGTCTTTCTGGGGACCGCTCACATTAGAATGATTCAAAGAGTTAACAATCTGGAAGCTCAAAGGAAGATGGTAACCATCAGCTAGAACCAATGCTTCATCGCTCAAGGTCACTATAGTATTTCCATCTGTAGGTAATATAAGATCTAGTATTCTGCCAGTGTAATCAGAAACTTTATTTACCTGATATAAATTTAAAATGCATAGGTATCCTCCATTAAGGGGACCACATCTCCCATATGATTTTGTTCCCCCACTGTCACTATAGGTTTTGAGCAGTATTCCTCGATTGATCTGGAGCAATATGGCATATTGAGGTCACCACAAAGCCCTTCATGATTTTCAATAATGACATTCACTGTTGAACTGATATCACTGGTCAGCCATGTTTCAGTCAATATGATGATGAAATAACAATTTGCAGATACATTTGATTAAAAAACATTTAATTTAGTTCTTAGTTCGCGTATACTCGATAAAAACATCAAGGTTATGTTTTGAGACTTATACCTTTTTACTCTTTTTACTCTATATTAGGTAAATACAGAGTAGAATAAATTCGGTTATAAATAAATGGAGACGTGTTCAAAAAAATGCTCTACAAGTCGATTGGTATTTTTAGTTGCCCATTTTTTTTAACAGAAACTTATTTTACAGAGTATATCATGTAACAGTGGCTAATACCAACTTTCTTATTTTAAATGCAACATTCTGTATTTTTTTCATTTTTTAGATTCTTCAGAAAATACTAGACATATTTTATGTCCTATAACTGTTTCGAAAATATTAAATATTTTCCGATTTATTGCAAAAATTAACATTAATAAAATAGTCGCGTCAAAGAAGGTTTTCACTTCGAACTTTGGTCGGACAGGTCCAATCGGGCTAATTTTTTTTTGCAAAATGTTCACTGAGACATGAGATTTAAAGTTCACTAAAATCTAGATGCCGCTCGGCCTCCCTCCCCCCAAATTCACCCCAATTGGGGGGAATTCTCGGATTTTTTCAACAAAAGGCGCATACTTCATAAAACTGCAGTCCCAAGCGGGGTAAATGTTCCACTCGGGGGTTTTAAAGTACCCTGAATCCATTATTTGGGTCAGGTCGCCTTTGCGACCTTCCCAGGGGTGAGTGACAGGGCCACAGAGGGTCCAATAGACTAGATGTCCGTGGAAATGTATTTGGGCTCCCAAATTGCGCTAGGGGAGTTTATAAGGGCGGAGATCTCAATGTCATCGAGAATTAAGCCTTTTCAAGCCCTCAGGGTCGTATAAAAAGGGGTCCATGGGGTCTCAAATATCATGATCACGCGGGATTGAATTTCAGGACACAGAATTGGTACGCGCTAGTGTTATAAAACAAACAAATCTAAATTTGGGCATCCTGTGACCCAACCATGGATGTCCGAACAGGGTGCTGGGCCCAAAATATGAGATTTGATTTTATTTGATATCAAAATGTAAAATTGATATAATTTCTCCACCGAGTATACCTCTTGGTCTTTTTGAATCTCTGACGAACCTAGATATGGCTGATAGGGGGGCCCAAATTTAAATTCTCGTAAAATTCAATTTTCTCATATAAAGTTGATGACGGCACAATGAGGGTTTTTAAGGATGTAATTTTATGTTGCAAGCATGTAGGCCCAGGGCTGCACGAACAAGCGTCCTGAGGGGCCGAAACTATCATGTTCACCTGGGACGATTCGGTTTGATTTCGTTACATAAAATTGATATAACTCACCTGGCCGGGGAGCTAACCTTTTGAGGCTGGTAAAACGGTTGCGGTGGATATGGAATTGAAAAAGAAATACTCCAACGTGAAATATAATTAGGACCTAAAAAGGAATAAGATTTTTGTCTAATAGCTTTCATCATAAGCAGGAACGTACGTTAGTTTGTTACGGGTGGCATATTCGTGACTTGAAGTTTTAAGTTCCACCTTGTGGTTATACTGGGTAATACCTACGTTTATAAAATATAGCTGTCTAGGATCAAATATACCACTCTCGCTATATAACATATTGGTTGGACAATCATAACCCCTCTGATTCGAATAAATCGTTATTGGAATATTTTAAGTGATGAAAGGTATCCCATAATTAAGATGTGATTTAACTAAACTCTTGTATAACATTATTTTTTGTTTAAAATCAAGAATACAACATATTTGTTTAAATTTATATAATACACAACGCAGTTTTTTTAAGGTATATTCTATGTGTTGATCCCACCTTAAGTTATGGTCTATTATAATTCCAAGGTATTTTATTTTTCTTAATGCTAAACGTATTCTCAACAATAAGGTTTTAATCCGGAAGAGCGTTACTATAAGAACTAAATGGTATGTAATTTGTTTTTTTAAAGTTTAATGACAAGAGCCTATGATCAAACCACATCTTTATTTTTTCTAAGTCTCATTCTAATTTTATCTTAAGAGTATACCAGTTACTATCTTCACAAAATATCAGATGAATTGTAGACTTAGATCCCCAGCAAACCCTTTTCCGGGAGGTTCAAGAGTGTATAACTCTGATAAAGAATTGCAATTAAGAACCTTCAAGATTTCGTGTGATGTGATGGCCAAGTGCCCCAACCCTAAACATCGAGATAATGTTCTTGTTGATCTAGGCATGTCGTTGTATTGGCTGAGATTAAATGCCACTCGAATAAACCATTGGTTAGCTGCCTGGTCAGCGCAATTATATGAATTTTATATAATGAAATGGAATCAAATCGAGTCCCAGGGGAAACTTGATAGTTTCACCCCCTCAGCACCCTCGTTCATGGAGCTCTGGAGCCGCCTGCTTGCAAGCCAGGGCAACATAAAATTACACTCTTACAAACCCTCATCATACCAACTTTGTATGAGAAAATGGAAGTTTACGAGAATTTAAATTTGGGGCCCCTTGGAACCCCTATCACTCATACCTGGGTTCGTCAGAGACTCAAAAAGGCCAAGGAGTATACTCGCTGGCGGAATTATATCAATTTTACATGTTGATATCAAATAAAATCAAATCTCATATTTTGGGTCCCGGCACCCCTTTCGGACACCCCTGGTTGGGTCACATGATGACAGGCTGCCTAATAGAGTTTGTAGTTTTATAACACTATTGCGTACCAATTCTGTGTCCTGAAATTCAATCCCGCGTAATCATGAAATTTGAGACCCCATGGGCCCCTGTGTATACAGCTCTGATGGCTTGAAAAGGCGTAATTTTCGATGAAATTGAGATCTCCGCCCTTCTAAACACCCCTGACGCAACTTGGCAGCCCAAACACATTTCCACGGACATCTCATATTTTGGACCCCCAGACACCCCTGGGAAGGTCGCAAAGGCGACCTAACCCAAATAATGGATTCAGGGCACTTCAATCCCCCCGAGTGGAACATTTGCCCCGCTTGGGACTGCAGTTTTAGAAAGTATGTGGCTTGTTGAAAAAAGCCGAGAATTCCCCCAATTGGGGTGAATTTAGGGCGGGGGGAGGCCGAGCGGCATCTAGATTTTGGTGAACTTTGAATCTCATGTCTCAGTGAACATTTTGCAAAAAAAAATAGCCCAATCCGACCTTTCCGACCAAGTTCGAAGTTTCTGCGTTTTTAATCCTACTTTGAAGCGACTAAAATAAAATAATTTGATTACAGAAATTCGTTACAACACATTCAAAAACTAATAAGTAATACTGTTTATTTCTTGATAATGTAACAAAAACATCTCAATGTAGAAGATGTTCAAAATGCTCTCCTCGAACCTCTTGGCAACATCCTCATCTGAAATTAGTTCTGAATAGCAAATCAAAAATATTTTACGTTTTAACTACAACGTTTAATTTTGACTAAATTAATATATATCCCCGTTTTAATAACCCATATTTATGTCTTGTCAAATACATCCGCGCTGCTTAGGCCGCCAGGTGAAGATTTTAATTACTTTATGCTATTAATTATACCATTTTAATTCCGTTATGATAAACTCATTTATTATTTTGTAAATAATTTGTATAGGATGGAAGAGACTTACTGCTGATAATATACATTTTATTTGGAAATTATTAATGGGGATTTATTTTATTAGACGTTTGGAAGCGTTTTTGAATTATTTTTATTTTTGAAATCCATAAATTAGTATATTATATATTTTTAATATAAAATAAACTGCTTACGGAATTAGTCAGTACAATTAATTTTATTGTCATTTGTAGGAAACTGTATCTGAAAGTTTATTATTTCTTGTATCAGTGGCTTGATGTAATCTTCAGTAAAAAGTAATTGTTCAGTGTTGTAGAGGGTGTGAAAGAATACAATGTAAAAATGTAAATTTTTAACTGCCTGCACCTGTTGCAATAGGAATTTCAGAACTTTAGAAGTTTTGGTCAATATCTCGGGTCGTATTTGACAGTTTTGTATTTTTTTTTTGTTTAGAAAAAAGTAATAGGGTATTTTCAAAAAAACGCATTTTTTAAAATTACATTTTCAGAATAAATAAGTTTATTTTACTTCAATAGAACGGCAGAATTATAACGTGAAGACCTTTTTTTTATCTGAACAGACCACTATAGGCTTAGGTCTCTCTTGGCCCTCGAACACTTCTCAAACTGGCCCTTTGAAAATCTAAGTTGTGCAGGCCTAATCTACACCATGTATTGTGACGTTGCCACATCTACAAACTTAAACCAGATCTGGGAAAAAATCGAAAATTTGTCTTACGTTGTAATCGTCACTCCCTTTTAATAATTACAATATTTAATTAGTTCAAATATTCTAATACTTTTTGAGTGCCCCTCGTATTTGGAAATATGGATATTATGTTAATTCGGGGAAATTATCTCTGTATGAGACATTCTATGGCTCAACCAATGGTGCGCCATCTCTAAAAATCAATAATTACTGTCAGAGGTTGTGCGCACGCCTGGTCATCTCTCGATGTGGCCGTTTCACATTTCACACATGCGGTCGGTTTCTGAATTTCTTTTCAATCTTGCAGCCGAATAAATCAGTTGGGTTTAGTGCTTTGTTAAGTGTTTCCGAACTAACTAAGGTAACAGAATCATTTTTTTTATAATGAATGGTAGAAATTAATTTTAGTATGTGTGTATATCCTCGTGAAATTATCTGTGAGTTATTTCATTCATTTATTTTCGAGATTTCCGCGTAATATGAGAACCACATGGTACACAGTGTACAAAATGTACAAACTGGCTGCTATTAATTTTATATATATTTTTTTCTGTTATTTAAAAAAATCTTTCCATTCTTCATGTATTTTAATTTAAATACTATTGCAAATCTATATTATTGTTGTAAACTTGAAATATTCAATTTAAAAATGTTTAATTTAAATAGTAAGCTTTTATGGCTGACCACATGTTTTGTTTTTTTTTTTTTGAAGCAATGGAAAGATACGTTTTTTTTTTTGTTGTAACTGACACGTTTTTTCTTTCTTAAAAATTAAGGAACTGGCTCTGTAAAGACAGTAAGGAATTGGACTTTATAACTAAGAACTCGTAGTATACAGAATATGTCTAAAGTCTTCATAGGGTGAGCTACATCTAGAACTGCAGAATATGTCTGTCATCGTAGGCTGACCTACAGTTAAGAGAGCGATACGGACCAGTTCGACCGTTGAAATCCGGAAATACACAAGATAAGTGTTGGCCAGGACCATACACACAATTTTTGAGTCAAAGTTATACTAGTCAATTTTAATTTTAAACGTATTATCTAGTCAAATAACGTAAACCGTAAAATTTGTTAAAATCAACAAATTTAATTTTTTCTTTATTATTGTTAACTATCACTCATTAATTAATTTATTTTAAATTAAAGCCGATTAATTTGTTAAAATCAATAAATTTCATTTTTTTTTCTTATTTCTTAATATCACTCATTAACTAATTTAGTTTAAATTAAAGCCGATTAATTGTTTTGAAATGTAAGTTCTTTTATTTTCCTTACTTTCAACTGACAAGTTAATGGCAAATTTACTTTTATTGTACATCTAAAGGTATGGCGTCCAAATTAATTTAATTGAATTCTTTTAAGTCTTTTTAATTAAAGACCTTGTCATTGACTTAGGTAAATTCTAAACGAATTCCACTGACCCATTTTGATCTGAGCTAGGCCTGAGGCTTGTAAGAATTCTTATTATAAGGATTTTTACAATGAGACCCAGGTAAGGGTTAGAAAGTTAACGTATCATCTGGTGCAAAATATGTTTTTAAATCATAACTTTGTAACGTAACATCTTCTACTACGATTTTTTTTTAATATCTTGTATCTTGAAAACGAATGCCGTTACGAAAAATTTTTAAAAAACAAACCCAACATATTTTACAGTATTCTACCTATCCTAGCAACGGGGCCACCATTTTTTAAAACACCCTGTATATATCATAGTACTATCTTAAAAATCTTGAGTTTTGTTTTAAGTCACTCTCAAACCTTCATTAGTCTGGTATTTTTTTTGTAGGATAAAAATAAAAATATGTAAGGAATCATTTGCTTACCTATAACATTCAGCCGAAACGGCAAAGACATTTTTGGTTCTGTGTTAACTTGACATTCGTAGATCCCCGAATCTCTAATTTGTGGAAATTTTATCTGCAACGTCCAATTGTCAGATTTGTCTGGTCGTATCACTTGAAACCTTTGGTCTGACGTATAGGTTAAAATCCCAGCGGTTAAGATGTGTAAATCTCGTTTTCTAATCCATGAAACCTGAAAAAAAAAAACGTCGGATTTTAACTCATGTTACAATAAGTAATACCTTAAAGCAGGGTTATTTTGAACGCATTTATAACATGATGCACATAAAAAAAGGAAATAAAAATGGACAATTTAAGTTGGTTTTTCGATTACCTTTCGGCAGGTAAAATTATGACGATATAAACTTGACCACCCTGTATATATATAGTAAATATAAAGAAATATACAGTGTGGTTGGTTAAAAATAATTAAAGATATGAGCAAAATGGAACTTAGTTATAAAGAATCGGAGATATTCTTTTAATATAAATTATTAGTTCCATATATTCCCCTTCTACCTTTAACGTATGCGCATTTTCCAATTGAAAACTTATTCCAGATTACCAGTTTGGCTTTAGAGAAAACCATTCAACTATAGATCAGGTTCATAGAATCTCAAATGCTATTGAAAAAGCATTAGAAAACAAAGAAGTCTGTTTAGCCATCTTTCTCGATGTTGCGCAGGCTTTTGATAAAGTATGGCATGATGGCTTAAGACATAAACTGAATGTGCTACTTCCACAGCCATACAAGAAATTAAAGCAGAAGTACCACAGGGAAGCGTCCTGGGACCCACTTTGTATCTGTTATACACTTGTGACATACCCCAACTAGAACAAGACACAATAGCTACATTTGCAGATGATACTGCCATCCTAGCGATAGGCAAAGATCATGAAGAGGCTGCAAATAAACTACAAACATCAGTTAATAAAATACATAAATGGACCAAAAGATGGCGTATTAAACTAAACGAAACCAAATCTGTTAATATTAATTTTACTAACAAAAATGGTCAAAGAATACCAATTAACATAAATAATGCTCAGATCCCTTATGCTAACTCGGTAAAATATCTAGGTATTACATTAGATGCAAGACTGCGCTGGAAGGTCCATGTTAAAAAGAAAAGACAAGAGTTAGATATAAAATTCAAGAAAATGTACTGGTTACTTGGTAGGCATTCCAGCTTATCTACACATAACAAAATTATATTATATAAACAAGTTCTAAAACCAATTTGGACCTATGGCATTCAGCTCTGGGGTTGTGCCAGCTACAGTAATATTCTAATAATCCAGAGATTCCAGAACAAAGTATTGAGGAACATTGTCGATGCTCCTTGGTACATTAGAAACAGCGACCTTCATTGAGACCTTTAGATGGACACTGTTGACCAGACTATCGCCACATTCGCTAGGAGTCACGAACAACGGCTCCACCAACATGTGAACGTTGAGGCGATCCAGCTTCTTGACAACACGAACCTGACAAGAAGACTCAAGAGAGTGAAACCTTTTGAGTTAGCCAAGTGATTGTGTTAATAACAAAGCAAAGCAGTGCGCGGTTTAGTGTTACACGTTAGTTTAGTGTAATTAAGTTATCAGACCCTAAGGTATACTAGCGAGTAGAACTTTAGTTTTTAAGATTGCTCATTGATCAACTCTTGATCAGATTGTAATATCAATAAACGCCCCTTTTGGAGTGTTTTTTCACAAACAAAAAAAATTCCCAATGAATCACCCTATACAATAAAATAAATAATTCCTACAAAATCACATAATTAAATCCAGAATTCTGCCGCAAACAAATTTATAATTTATATCGATTGACTTTTAATTTTCCTGACTCAACGGAGGAAAAACCACTCAAATAAACCGAATTAAGATAAATCTTTATAATACACCTTGGGAATTCAAGCCGTGCCATCTCTGGTTTTGTTAAATCAATCTAAGAACCAGGGTTGGCGGGATGTTATCCATGTATGTGAATATTCTGATTATTCTTGATATTTAATTCATTTAAAAAAATTATAATACAAACTTTTTTTTTATAACATATAAGGGTCTATCCTTTAAAAATTTGGTTAAAATTAACAATAGGTTATAAAAATACCCTGATGTTATGTTCAATTTTGTATTCTGCAGGTTATATTTGGTTATAAAATTATAGAATAATTTTTAAAATTCAGAAATAAATCTCAAAAATTCTCTACGAATTATTAAGATCATCCCCGAACCTCATAAGCTTGGAGATTCAAAAAATAGCCTGTCTGTACACAAATGCCCTAACCATTAGAGCTAGACAGCAATTTGATGTACTAGTCTGGGCCAGACGCCGTATCAGACTCGTTTTCGAATATTTAAATATCTCTATAGAGCATCGGTAGATATGATAAATGTATTGATGTATACTAAGCTTATATCTTCATTTGCATGAGTTAAGTTTTCAATGTGCGTTAAGCGTCTGGCCAGAACTAGTATATTAAATTGCTGTCTAGGAATCTCGACAGTCAATGGCATCATGGTCTAGAGGGACAGGACATGTGAAACAGATGTCTGCGTTCGAATCCCAGCGGCGACAGGCTTTTTCCAAATCTGTTTTAACCTTTGGGGTTTAGGGATGATCTCAATAAATTTTTAGGAGGATTTTTGAGATTTGTTTCGGAATTTTCAAAATTATTCTACAACTTATTTTAGATAAAAATTGTGGAACAAATTTCTACAATTATACATTTTTTTCTCTACAATAAATAGTATTGTTGATATGTTTTTTCTAAAATTTTACCAATTTAGAGTGGTATCAAATTAGGTAATTAGAATGTAATTTAGTTAAGTAAGTATTCTCTAACTTTGTATTTTTAAATATATTATACACTCCTGTAATTGGGCTGATAAAGCCTGTTGGATGTATTAATAAATAAATAAATAAAGTATATATAGGGACAGGGACAATGTGTAGTAAAAATTTTCAAATATTTGTAAAGAATGTATTGTAGAGTTATTATCTACAATATGTAGTATAAATATCCATATGCATCATAAAAATTGTTCTACAAATTAATATAATTTTTGCTATTCATTGTATGAATTTATATTAACCTCCATAAGTCCGACTGTAATAACTTACGTTCATGACCAAGTGGGGTATACCTGTACCCCAAAGTTCTGTTCGTCAGTTTCAATTAAATAGACAATTAAATGCATTTAAAAAGTAAATTAAATTGAAATCTCAAGTTAAAATGAGTTTTATTTATTTTAATATTATAAAAAATGTAATTACTGACATTTATTACAAATGTTGTGAGCTTTTGAATGTTCTTTGCAGACGTTTTTATTGCAATTGAAGCACCGATTCCGACTCTTTTTATCTCTTTTGAGGCATAGCAGGATCAGGATTAACGGGTTCTTAAATAACTAGTTCCGGGACGACAAGCTCCATGTTTCTCTTAATGTTCAATTGCAAATTTTTATTGGTGGTATACCTTCGTATTATGTTCCTCTTCCCCAATTCCTTTCCCAATTCTAATAAAAAGATTCTTCTATTATCCAGGTTCCCCTTTTTCCAATCTGGGTATTTGTTCATCCAGAGTTTGAAGGAGTTGATTCCACCAATATGTAGAAGATGGTAAAACATTGCCATTGGCCAACGGTTTGATTTTCGTTGGGTCGTGTACTCTTTCGACAATTTATCGCTGGTGTCCACAGCACCTTTAGTCTTATTATAATGTAAAATAATGTGGAGTTTATGGTTAACATTTTCTTCTCCAATTTGGTCGTCTTTGTGCTCAGTAGATATTAAAATAACAGCAGCTTTCTTTTTCGGGACATACGCAACCATAGTTTTATCTCTGATAAATGCAAACATACTTGAGAATTCTTTTTTATATGTAGCAGGAAGCAACTCCTTCGGTACAAATGTTTTGTTTTTTCTCAAAGTACCACATAATGAAAGATTCTTCTGTAGAAGATTATCAGCTAATTCTAAACTTGTGAAGAAGTTGTCTGTAGTTATTCCGTGGCCTTTAGATAAATGTTCCACTAAGCCCAGAACAACTCTTTGACCCTGGCCCTTTTCAGCTATGTTGCCTACCTGTATTTAGAGAGCAACGTAAAATAAACTTACCTAAATATACTTGCATATTGACGGTATACGCTGTACAACAATTTGCCAGTTCCCAAATTTTTAAACCATATTTGTCAGGTTTACTCTTCATGTATACTCTAAATGGAGCTCTCCCACGAAAAGGAACTAACTGTTCATCGACACATAAGTGCTCCCCTGGATTGTATGTATCTTTGCAGTTGTTGACAAAATTATCAAAAACATCTCGGATTGGGGACCAATTTGTCCGTTGCTCTCCTTTCTGCTCTAGTCTCGAAGTTATCAAAACGTAGAAAGCATAACATCTGCTTGAATCTATTTCGAGATATTACAGCGGATATTACTGGTCGACAAAATACAGAATCCTGGCTCCAAAGCATTTTAATAGGCTCCTTTGAGCTATGAAGAGCCCCCAAAATAAACAATAGACCGATAGAAGCTTCAATTTCTTTTTCTACGATAGGCTCAAATTGTACATTTTTATTTATATACCATGCTTGAGTTTTTCTGTTTGTTTTAGTGATAATTGAATTTTTCATTTCCTCATAAAAAAAAACACAATGTCTTTCTTTTACTAGTGAAACTTGAACTGGTGGGCGTTAGTCCTGCTGCTATCTTTTGAATATTATCTTTGGCCCGTTTGACCCGTAAGTTATACGAAGTTTTAGACCACACAGTTCCATCTTTCGCTTTATATACATGTTGATCACATAACACATCGTTAGTTCCGGCCGAATCTTCCAAAACATTGCTTTCAGGGTATTCGTTATCTGTTATGATATCATTCACTTCCTCCACTTCTGTCACAAAATCATGTTCTTCATTATCACTTGCACTCTCATATAATACACAATCTATAAAAAAATCATCCGATTCTAATATTTCTAAGAGTACTTCAGCGACTCCTTTTTTTGCATATTTCATATTTCATATTTCACGTAAAATGAATACTGTTCATTTACTATAAAAGCACTACTTGCTCCGAATAATAACAAACAACTGATTTTGCCCGTCGACCCGACAACAGTCAGTGGCATGTTACTAGGCGGGGTACACGCATACCCCACTCGATCTCTTTTGGCGGTCTTTTTTTTGCATACATAGAAGACCAACTAGGGTGCAGAAAAACCCCATGTAAAAAATTATGCCGTAAATCGAAAACTAAAGGCAGGAACAGCATAAACAATATTGATAATATCAGCTACAACAATGATTTAAAGATGGAATAATGGAGAAATTGATACAAATTTTTTCCATCAAGTTACACAGAAAAACATCATCATCCTGTCTTATGAAGGTTAAAAATGTATTGCATTTCATGAAAATTAGTACGAAAATTTTACCTAATAAATAGTAGAAATTCAAACAAATTGTAATAATGTTTAATAAAATTGTAGTATTATTCCATAATTAATATATTTATAACCTAGAAAATGTATTCATTAATAAAGTATTCAAAATTTATTGTTTTAATAAAAAAAGATACAAAATCTTAATAACATTATGTAATAAATAACAGTAATAATAGCTCCGTCAGTCTCAGTTGGCTTTTCTGCATCTAGAAAATATGAAATAAAAATTAAGACCTTTTAAACTGCTCATACCCATAAAACGGGGATACCTATCACCTTTACACTGATTGGGATGTTAAAAACGATGTCATAGAACTAACAAAAATAAGAAAGTAGGTATGTCACAATTAAAACGAAAAAACATCATCGAACTTGGCACAACATTCGATCGTTGGCCATAACTATTTTTATTAAAATAAACTACTAAGGTTATTTAAATTAGTTATCTAAAGGTAAATTATTCAGAAACAATAATAAATGTACTTACCACTAATAGAATTTATTATTAAAATTTCCTCAAACGCATCGGTGCTTATAATATAATAATGTGTTATAGGTACTCGTATATGTACCATGCTTTGTTATGTGAACATGGCGAACGGCTACTGCTGTCTTTACTGCTTTACTTGTAAGGCTGCATGAAATTCGTAGTAAGGATGAGCCATTTTCCAAAATTGCGTGTAATGGTGGCAATATTGTCGAAAATGTAAATATAAACAAGCATATTAATGAATTGCATGCACAAAATATTAATATTTTTTAAATTTTTTTTATTATATATGCGGATTTTTAATAAAAAAATGTCTTAAAATTCAACGTTCCGATGTATGTACACAATATGCCTTAACACACGAAGACTTGGATATAAGCTCCATGTATTGTTATTATAAAGCATACAAAAAAGCAAATAAAGATATTTTTGGCAATTTAAAAATGTCAAATAATAGTTTTGTATGTTTAATAACAAAAATTGAAATAATTTTTCAACACAATTTTGAATTATTTATCACTAAATCCGGAGTTTGTAATTTTTTTTAGATTTAATTATTTCCGAGATAACATTTGACGCTCCTTGTCCCCGATTTCCATAAATATATGTTATTAAGGGTCGATTCCACCGTTGTATTAAACGGAGATTAAAATGACATTGTTAATGTAAAAATGTCATTTTAAACTTCGTTTAACACAACGGTGGAATCGGTCCTAAGTTATATTTAAGGCTGCTCATATATTACACTTTAAAAATATTAATAGAACTTTTAAGACCATCAATAAAAACAAGCTAATTATTTGGCGCAATCTGTAGAGCTTTTTTGTTTTAATACGATCCTGCCTATCAATACCTTATTTTATTACAAAATCTTTAAATACGCTTTAATCCGACCCTAACTAAGACCCCCGAATGGCGTCGTCAAGGTCAAATTTTCTTAGTATAATATATGGATGCAATCAGCGGCAAGTGAACCTGCCGATTGTTTCTTATGCCGTGGTTTTGAGTTGAAAATTCCGATAGAATTAGCAATTCTTTATCTAAATAAACCAAGCTTCAGGTATTTCTCATTGTTTAATTTTCAATTTGATATTGTGAAATTATCTCTTATTTAATTTTGTTCCCTTAAAATAGTTGTTGATCTATAACTTTTTATCAAACAGATTTACATAATTTCATTAAAGATAAGTACTGATGATAGCTTGAAGCCGAAATTTCTTAGCATTATATATATTTTTAACCTTCACCTGGCATGCTCATCCTGAGTAATATACGAACCACAGTGATAAAAATCTTTGTAAAAATTGAATTACTGATTATTTTGCCTTAAAAAAATTCAGAGATCCTCTTTAGATACCACTTTAAATTTTAGAATAGTCAGAGTTGAAAAAACAAAGATTAGCGTTAATAAAAATCCCGGAAAACTGGAAAAATTCCTTTTTCGTCACAACTTTTGTGTTTTTCGATAAAAAGGGCTGAAATTTTAGATGTGTCTTCTTCTGTTACATCACTATAAAAGAATAATAATTGTTTTCATGGGTTTTTAAAAAAAGGTATTTATTTTAAGAGCGCTATCCCACTGACCCAGGCAGGGGCTGGTAACTCAAATGGAAAAACCTGAGGCTGGTAATTTAGTACCACTCCAATTAACGGGATGGCGCTCGTATCGAACTGTCATGTCAGTTGTCAGCTCGGCAAAACTTCAAACTCAGATAAAATAAAATGGCTGTTGTATTTGAAGGTGTATTGAATTTTGATTCATCTAGTATCTGGATTTATTTTTCAACACTTCCAATTTTAAGCATGTTTTCAAAAGATGGGAAGATGGATTTCAGCAACAAACAATAAAGCACTCCCAGATATTGGTAGTAATGCAATTTATACCACATTAAATATGCAGTCGTCCCCCAAATTGTAATAAGTGTCTTAAGAAAAATGCACCATCACTGTACCAACGGTAAGTAATATTTACAAACTTGTATTTGATTCTGTGTTAAAATAATTGGTTTGTTATTTAAATTTCTTTTTGTTTTCAGTTTTTAAATGATCATTTTTGTAAAGAAAATGTTGGCCCTCCAAAATACCCTATCGATCGATGAAATATTTGAGCCACAGTCATCAATATCAAAAATTGATTCAATGCCATTGACATCAAACAAGAAAACACCCTAAAATCTTCAAGGTTCCAAACGTGTGTAAGTTTAATTTATGCTCAAAAGTTAAATTTATTTATCACCCTGCCCACATGATGAATAAAAATTTGATAACTACAAGTGCTGTATAAATGAATCAAGAAACAATTATCGGATGAAGAAATGCTCCTCAACCTAACTAGTCAACTCAATAACCGTATGGCAAATTTTATCCACACTCAAATTTGCTTCGATAGTAAAAAAGGATGATGGATGCTTCAACCTCAATTTTTTCAAACTTATTTGCCACTCCAAGTCGCAAAACTTTTATAAAGGTCTTGAGCACTTATATATGCTGATTTTGTTACAGAAAACATTTTTGATAGGTTTGTTTTATAAATATTTAATTATTTAAATGGTGTAAATGCATATTTGTTTGAGTATTTCCATGTTTAAATAGACAAATTATATGATGCGACGTTAATTTACTGTAATAAATAAAATAAAATAAATTGCATTTTATTTCAAGTTTAAAATTAATGCAAAAATATAATGAAGTAAAATCAAATAAAGATAAAAATTGGCAAAATATTTGACTATACTCAAACAAATAATGATTGAGAGTGAACCGTGTTGTCATATCTCAATTTTACCTTACTAGTTTTTAGCAGAATCAAAATAGAGTAATAGAGTTGTAAGTTATGGCAAACTATAGATAATATACAATCATAGTACTAATAAAAGATATTAATTATAACAAAAATCAGTAATGAGTAATACATTTCTTGATCATTTAAAATTAATTATTTTATGGATTGTTCAGTATTTGTTACAACTAATGGCATCGGTGTACGGAGCGATATTTGTGTCTTTGTCTGTTACGCGTAAAATCCATCTCGTCGATGACGTTCTCAATAGTGTATTTCTAACCACGAGCGTAACATCGGGTTTTGAATTATACGGTGTGAATTGTAAGTTTTACAGTTAAGTTAGTAAGTACTCGACGTGTTGTAAGAACAATTGGTGAAAATATTAGTGCTAATAAGTGTTTAAACATTAAATAATAATATTTCTACACCGTTCTAAAACTATGCAAAAAATGGAAGACATTGAAGGGCCTTTAACGTCGAAAAAGGTAAAACGGTCGAAGTCTCGGTCGCTAAGTGAAAAACAAATTGTACTTCGAGTATTTCACTGTCTTGAAAGAGATCATCAGCGACCAAAAGATAACTTAGTGTATATGTGCTGTAATTCTACGGATGTACCTCCGAATAACCAACCGGGCGTTCCAACATCATTAACTTCCACAATTACTAAAGATAAATTAGTTGATATGTGCTCTGATTATACGGGTGTACCAAAATCATCAGTTTACAAAATACTAAGAGAAAACAAAATTCATGGGGAAGTACATTAAGCGAAGTAAATTAAAAACTAAATATAATATAAAAAGATTAAAAAATATAAAAATTTAAAAATAACCAAACAAAACAAAATAAAAATATCAATTGCATTGGATATGCAATATCCGTCATTATGATTTTAATTTAAAATTTAAGTAATACTTCTGTATGTGTAACCCAAGAAGAAACTTAAGAGACAGTTCCTTACTGACTTCGGCCGCGACATAATATATAAATATACGTTAATTTGTGAAATAAAGTTAAATTCATTATTAAAATAGTAAAATTGATAATATTGTTTCTGTCACCAAACCAACCCCTGATTAGGTATCTTTCTTATTTTTAATTTGAAATATATATTGTGATTTTTATAAATATTCTTAATTTATTTGGTTCCTACTATAATTACCACAATTATTACTCCGTTTTCATAAAGCCCCACTAATGACTACAACGATTAGGTAAATTACGATATTGCAAAGTTTTCATGAAATAAATAAAAGAAATTGTATGAATATTTTAAATAATTGTACCCTCTAAAAAATAATAAGCACGCCTCCGATTTGGTCGTATTTCTACCTGCTTTCACTCTCAATCATTATTTGTTTGAGTTTAGTTTCAAATCACAAAACAGTCAATATGGTTGTTTTATGATTTAAAACTAGTCAAATATTTTTCCAATTTTTTTGCTTTATTTGATTTTCTTTATTACATTTTTGCGCTACTACAAAGTTAAATTTCAAAAAGCCCGCTCGTGGCGGCCATATTAAATTTTAGTACCACTCCAATTTGATAGATGGCAGCACATCAACTCATAATTTTACCATTGAGTTTCCCATCTATTCAAGAAATCTATGGACCCAGGTATAAAAGTATATCCCTTGACTACCGATAGATGTCGTTACGAGTTTCTATTTCGATGAGTTAGATATCGAAATTCGACGAGAAAGAACGTGGGGTGGGTATGTATGTATTCCACGAGGCCAGGTGGTGAAGGTTAAACAAAAATTACACACTGCTAATTTCTTTGCTAAAACCGGTTTGTTTTCTTGATTTTTCCAAATACAGACGTCTGAAACTTAAAATTTAATTGGTAAAATTTCAATTAATTATGTGTTCATTGGCTTGAATTTTATCTAATTAATATAGAATTTAATCAGAGCATAAATAAACAAAAAAGACATTTCCACTTTCTGCAAGTATTAAACAGCAAGAAAGTTTTCCGAGAAAATTGAATTAGCGGAAACGTGTGAAAAATCTTGGAAACAGTAAAAGTATTTTTCGAAAAGTATGAAGTAATTACGGCAAAATGCTCACTGGCGTTATGTACAAAAGTTTTTGCCAGTTCCGTCGTACGTGAGAAGAGTTTCTCCTGGAACTTTTTCGGCATTCAGGAAATTTTTGCTACGACATATATGTATAAGGGATTTATGAAAAATATCACGTAATGAGTAAGTCAGCTTATATATTATATTGGCATGCTTTTTTTTTGTCAAA
The DNA here is from genome assembly GCA_927349885.1 of Psylliodes chrysocephalus. Lineage (NCBI taxonomy): Eukaryota > Metazoa > Arthropoda > Insecta > Coleoptera > Chrysomelidae > Psylliodes > Psylliodes chrysocephalus. The sequence goes on along the minus strand of OV651825.1, from coordinate 18,434,743 downwards.
ATTAATACGATTTTTTACTATATTAGAGTCAAAGATAAATTTGATCGCTGAAGAGATAAAAGCATATATATGAAAAGACAAACTGTTTACATAATTGCCAGCTCCAACAATAAGTCATATTCTATGAAGAAATGAAAAAGATAAAGTTCGCTAATAAACTGTAAAATGTGATATGTGATATGTAAAAAATAAGAATAATTATAGACTTAGGCAAATATGTACTTGCATATTTAGCATATATTTAATCAAAAAGGTAAATCAAACGAGGGTGGTCCTTAGGATCTCACAAGAGTATTTTATTACGACCGGTTTCGAGGATCAGATCCTCATCATCAGGTAAGGTCTAAAAATAGAGAGGAAAAAACGAATGAGCTCATAACTAATAAGTGGGTTTAAACATTTTAATATGAAAGTTGTCAAATATCAAGAACTCACCCGTAATTACTCATCTATTTAAGACTAAGCTAAGAGAATTATCCCAGGGTCGGTGTAAAAACAAGTATGCGAGTATTTTTTAAAATAGGTACATAAAAAAAAATATAAAAAAACAATAGTTGCAACAAAAAGTTGATGTCAAAACACATAAACAAAAGTAGGTCTAAAACTATTAATTAAAATTATTAAAATATTTCACGAACGGACGAACAATTAAGACAAACAAAATTAAAAACTTTTTAAAAACCCTACAAGCACTAAAATGGGTTCTTGGACAAGTGTTTTTAATTCTAAAGGAATTAAATTTATTTAGATTAAATAACTGATTAACGCCCTCAAGATATAAATAGACGAATTAACCATTCTAATATTTAAGATAACAGTTTAGAGGTTGTCAAATTTAAATATTTTGACCATCGGCTAATAGATGGCGTTGGCGAAAAAATAAATGTTTCTTAATAATAATATAGGTTTATAAAATGAATTGTTTGAATTTGTACGTAATAAACAAAATGAAATAAATAAATTATTATTGTTAAAAATTAGAGTCTAGCATTAGCGTTGGAAAATAATTTTTAGATGTACTAATATTCAAATTAAGAAGTTGGTAACAATCAACGGAAAAGGAAATGGTGTTAAAATGAAAAGAGAGAAAAAACTATTGATTTGGTTAATTATTTTTTTGAAGTAATGTGCTGAAAAATGAAAATGGAAAAAGAGAAAGAATAAAAATAAGGAAATAAGATAAGTATAACTAATAATTTCATAGGGAAATTTTAAAGTAAAAGGGGGGGGGGGGTAATTTAAGGGAAACGTAGATTTTTAAAAAAAGAACTGAGAACGTGGGTGTGGATTCGGAAAAAACTTGTGAGTTTAGTGATAATGCATTGTTACTTTTTCTTAATCTAAATATTTCTAGGTTCTCCAAATTATTCAATATCAACTTGTTGTGGCAAATATGGAGTACCCTAAAGCCATCCCCTGAGTCAAAATCGTGATTAGACTCTACTAGATGGGTGGCAAAATGTGAGAAGCCGGTTGTGGCAGTATTCAAACATCTTAAATGTTCTTTAAGTCTAGTCCTAAAATTACGAAAGGTTCTACCTACATATTTGGCTGGGCAAGACTTACAACTGAGTTCATATATGCCTGGTTGATCCATGATGTCCACTTTATCTTTATTCTTGATGAATATTTATATATTTAATGCATGTAAAGAATAATTTGCATATTTTAAAGATATTGGCCAAATATTTTTAAAACCAATTTATTATCTTTAAGTTCTTCGAATGCCTTCACCCTTACCACCCCTTGCCATTGTTTAATATTGGCACACGATTATGAATGGGTTGTTGAAGATGTGAGTAAAAGCCATATCCAGAAACAGTAATTTTAAAAAAAAATTATTTAATGCTTTTAAACTTATCATGTTAGTTTATATCAGTACCTATATTTTTATATGTAATAGAATTTTTTATACTTATTTTATACAGGGCTTATACAGAAAAGGTAGGCCATAAATTATATTAGATATTCTGGAGTCAAAAATAAGTCCATTAGACCTATTTATATCTGTAACAGGTTACCCCACGGCACCTAGGCCTCACTAGGCCCACTATGCATCCTCGTAAATTTATAGGCAACTCCTAGCTTGCGAGCCATCCTAGAGATTGTAGTTGACAACGTCGCCAAAAGGAGCTTCTCTTATATCCACCGCTGTTAGCTGATACTAGGCGAACACAAATATTCTAATAAATGAGAGCTTCTTGCAATCGTAGAGGATATGCTTGATGGTCTCATCTTATTTTTAGCAGTCCCTGGAGAGTGCGGATTCTGACAGTCACACGCAATGAAGAAGTTTCCCTACTCCCTAGTCATAGTCAAGTATTTGTTCGGTGTAGTGTTGTGATGATAACTCAAAAGTTCCCTGGCAATACTGCAGTTTCATTTTTATCCCATCTTTCCTCGAATTTCAGAAGGGAATGTTCTTTAGGTCTGTTACTTCAAATATTGTCAGTTCAATAAATGAATTTGATTGGCTGCCTTCTTGTGAATCCTCATATAATTTTATTGATCGTATTTTTTGTAAATAAACATTATATAAGTGTAAGTAACCTTGTAAATCCACTAAGGCTAAGCCAGCACGTGGATTTGCTATTGACACTTTTTTTATTTATTTTTTTTTATATATACCTATTTAGTTACATATGTACATATTAATAAAAATTCAATAAAATGATGAAAATAATAATTAATAAAACATATCTATTGAATCATAATAAAAAAAATAATTATAAAAATAATAATAAAAATAATTATAATCAATTAAAAACATGATGAAATTACAGGGTAAATATATAAAAATTAAATATTAGAAACTAAATACATTATTATAAAGTATATCAAAATCGAAAACATGATAATCAATCATATTATTTATTTAAATGAATATCACTTTTTTTATACTAATAATTGCATAGTATCGACTACGTCCTGAACTTCTTGCCTATTCATTTGCAACATGTGTCTTTTTATTTTATTTTTAAAAATATTTACGGATTTTGTTTCTCTTATATCTACAGGCAGATAATAATTAAAGTCTAGAAGAGTTATGTACAAATCCCCATTGGCTTATTGTTTTTGAAAAGTATACATGAACAAGATTATTAGTATTTGCCCTAGTTTTATATTGATGGTCTATATATTTAAGTTCATTTTTGTTTTTATACACGGAAAAAAAATTGTAGAACAAATTTCTACAATTGTAGATTTTTTCTCTACAATAAATAGTACATATAGGGACAGGGACAATTTGTAGTAAAAATTTCCAAATATTTGTGGAGAATGTATTGTAGAGTTATTATCTACAATATTTAGTAAAAATATCCAAATGCATCATAAAAATTGTTCTACAAATTGTTATAATTTTTGCTATTCATTGTATGAATTTATATTAAAAATGTATTGCGTTTTATGAAAATAAATACGAAAATTTTACACAATAAATAGTAAAAATTCATACAAATTGTAGTAATTTTTAATAAAATTTGTAGTAGTATTCCATAATTATTATAATTATAACCTAAAAAAAAAATATTCAATTTATTGTTTTAATATAAAAGATACAAATTCTTAATTACTTTATGTAATAAATAACAGTAATAATAGCGCCCTCAGTCTCAGTTGGCTTTTCTGCACCTGAAAAATATGAAATAAAAATTAATACCAATTGAACTGTTCATACCCTTAAAACGGGGATATTTATCACCTTTACACTGATTTGGATATTAAATGACTAAGTCAGATAACTAACAAAAATGAGAAAGTAGGTATGTCACAATTAAGACAAAAAAACTTCATTGAACTTGGCACAAAATTCGATCGTTGAGCACAACATTCGATCGTTGGCCACAACTATTTTTTTAAAATAATCTACTAAGGTTATTTAAATTAGTTATCTAAAGATAAATTATTCAGAAAAAATAATAAATGTACTTACCACCAATAGAATTTATTATTAAAATTTTCTCAAACGCATCAGTGCTTATAATATAATAATGTGTTATAGGTACTCGTATATGTACCATGCTTTGTTATGTGATCATGGCGAAAGGCTACTGCTGTCTGGCCGTTTATGATCGACGTCAGAAAACGTAGGCCAATAGCAGAATTCTGTTTGGTTCACATGACTTAGAATTTCTACAATATTATAGAATATTTTTGAACAAAATTGAATTTTTTTCATAAGAAGGGATGTAAAGTATTACTATTTTTTTGTAGAGAAAATTACTATTTTTTGTAGAGAAAATTACTATTTTTTGTAGAGATAATTATTATTATTTGTACAAATTTTTACATAAGTTAGTAGTAGTAATTTCGATAATTGTAATAAATTTCTACTTCTACAAACAATAGTAAAATATACTAAACATTGTGGACTTCTTTCCTATTGTTGTAGCATTTTATTCGACAATTCAATTGCTACAATAATTAATAGTTTTTAACTATAAATTGTAGTAAAATTTTCTACAAATTGTTAAGTATTTTTCTACAAGTCTACTACTACAACATTGTAGTAAAATTTTCTAGTCACATTTTCTTCCGTGTAGGTTTCAATACACATTTTTAGAAAATGAAGTTGCCTTACATCTAGAAAACCAAATTCTTAAAATAGATTATACGAGGAGTACACTCGAAGCTTACCTAAAATAATTTTAATAAAAGTTTTTTGTATTATCTTGTATGCTCTTTTAACCCTGTTTTCTAAGTTAAATGTTAATTTGATATCAAAGGTAAGATCTATTCACTTCACTTCTGTTGCACAGTTTGGTTTTGTGTTTAAAAGTTCTTGAGGTTTTAATTCCCTTCTTATCCTTTTCCCTGTAAAAATGTTTATTTATATATTCTAGGGATTGATAGGCAGTGAATAGTACTTGTATTATTGTTCTATAATTTTAAGAGCTGCTTGAATTCTTTCTCTAAACTCAAAATTTTCAGTTTACAGAATGACTGTCATTATTGGGGCGGCCGATAAGAGTGTCAAAGACATATATTTATATCTTCTACACTTAGGTTTACGTTTAATGCTCGCTTTAAGAGCATGTTATGTTACTAAACATCTGTGGAAAATTCCTGTTGGCTACTGAGCTGGTTTTGTCAAAAACACCTTCCATGTCTATGAAAACACCCAAGACGGACTCGTTATTGTCCAGGATGTTTCTATCCGGTCAGCAACTAGGTGAAGGGCTGATTTAGTACACCTGCCTCAAGTTAATAAATGTTGATTTGGGTGTAGTGTTGTTGTTGTAATCACCACATCCCTTATGTACCTTTCGCATAGCCTTTCCAATATCTTTATGGAAAACGATGTCAGACTAATTTGTATGTTTTTGGGACAGTGTAACATTCCATCAGGTTTTGGTATAAAGACCTCTTGTATCTCTCTCCATTTTTTGCAAATATACCTCAGATCCAACAGGGATCTAAATATACCTACCGGGTGCGTTCTGACGTCTTCCAGACCCCACTGAATAGGGCTGGATAGATACCGTCTGATCCTGGCCCGTTAGACCTATATACCAAAGAGCTTACAAAAAAGTTTTAAACTTTTGAAGTTGCCATTAAAACCTTATTTTTTTATATTCACTTGAAAATCGTTAAACAATTTGTCATAAAAATAGACATGTGGCCTCTTTATAGTAAAAGCAATTTTGCAATAACATATTAAAGTTTTAGGAGGCTGTGAACTCCCAGATCTCCAAACTTATTAATTATTTATTTTTTATAGTAAATCAAATATTTGGCTGGATACATATTTAAATAAAGTAATTAGAAAATATAGATTTTTAAAAAATAATAAGAGCCAAGAAAGTTTCAAAATTAATGAATAAACGTAAAGTTTTTATTCCAATTTATAATTGGATTGAGTTATATCTGTGTAGCAATAACTCTAATTTCCCAAGCTAATATTTTATTCAGATCAAAATTGCTCAATTATTTTAGTTTATGATAGTTTTAATGAACTAGTGAGTGCCTAGTTAATACAATAAATTAATAATTTTATATTATTCAAAATTTAATTTCATTTAAGGATAATATTAATAGAAAGTATATGGGACATTTGTGAAATATGGTGCAAATAAACAAAATCATTATTTTTAAATTAATAAATTTTTTGAAAAATCCTAAAACATGTAGATTTTAATTTTCAAACGCGTGTCGTGTCAGATATGCCAGTTATTTGTGATTGTCATCTTGTAAGTATAACGACGTAATCGATCATTATTTTAAATAAAAATGTGATGCATAAGATACATTATTTGAAAGCTTTTTTTAATTATTTATCCAACCGTATTAATACGTTTAAGTAATTCAAGTTTCCATCTAACATATAGACAATTAGATATTTTTATTTTGACAGTTGACTTTATCTTCTTTCAGTTGATAGTCAAAATCATTCCGAGTAATAAAAGAAATAATAAAAAGATAAGAAATACTATACAAATGTGCAAAAAATAAACAAATTAAGTCTGGTGTACAAAATCCCGAACAATTTATACCAATTTCGATTTGTGTCTGGCTCTAAATCGATTATCAGGAAACGTGGTTCGAGGATTGAACACTACGGATATCGGAGGCCTCTATGTCGATACTTAATTAGAAAGAACACGCAGGCCGACTACAAAGGGCAGAAAATTTTTCAAGAAAATGGCGCATCGATGAAAGTGGCTTTCTGCAACCGACTCAGAACTGATTGCATTCGCGCCTTCTTTTGGTAAAACCGGAAAATATATCCTGTGTTTGGGATTTCGATGGACTATTGAATTTGAGTTCACAATCGGACTGTATACGTTAGTTTTGAATTTATTTTAAAGTAAAAAGCTCCATGTGTTTTACGGCGAACCTACACGCTGAATTTGTACTTTTTGAGTAAAATATACTTTCTACCAAGCAATTTTTAACCCTAATTTATTTATTTAATTCTAAAAACTGACTCGTCCAAAAACACTCCATATGGTCCTTCGAGTTGGATATGAACCAGCGACGTAGAAGATTAACAATAAACCGTCAAGTTGGAAATAGTTGTGAGTCTTTTCAATTTGATAATATCTGTTGTAAGCAAAGTTTTTATAATGTTTTGAATTTTCTTATGAGTGTTTTCAAAAGTATTTCACCAAACGTAAGGCAATTTTGCATTTATTTCTATTTGCAGAGTCACCTTTCTAATTTTTTTCCAATCACATTGATTTCTATCTGTAAATTGGAGTTTAATACCTATTTGTACAATTTGCATTGATCTCTATCTGTAAATTTTGTGCATAATATTTTATTACAAATTATAATACTGTATTCAAGTATTTTTCTAATTTCTTTCGAAACTTTGTTTTGTTTATTTAAGCATTTGGACATCTGAAATGGAGTTTATTTTGCATTTTATTCTTTATTTTGAGTTTTGACAAACATGGAAGCCATGGAGGATTTAATTTCTAAAAGAGGAAGAGTAAAGGCAATTATAACTCGTAATAGTAATTTGTATAACGCGGTAGATATAAGTAGTATTACAAAAAAGAAATTGCACATAAATTAGAAAAGCCTGTATCTGCTTATACTGAATTTAACTCGCATCAAATTCAGATTGAAGCATTGAGCTAAGACGCCCAAAATCTAGAAAGGTAAGAAGAAAAAAAGAGCAAATGACTATTTTTGCATAGTAGCTGTTTTAAAAAAAGCCAGTTAAGACTCCATCTGAATTATATAAAATTGATCATAAAACCTACGGGTCAAGTATAATTTGTCAAACCTAAACCAAAATGATAACGCACATTTCAGTATAAAAACACTTTCCTTGCCTGAATTTTTCGGCAATTATGATAAATGGTCTTCTTTTTATGATCTATTTAAAAGTCTCATTTATGATAATAATTCTTTAGCCAACATTCAAAAACTGTATTATTTGCAATCAACTTTAAAGGGGGAAGCGATTGAAATTATTGCTGAATTAGAACTAAGTGACGATAACTATTACATTGTTTGCATCACTTACAAACTATTTTAGATTTGCCAAATTTAGTAAATGATTTTCAAAACTCGTTGATGCAGTTCTTGGATTCATTTTATAACAATAATAGAGCCTTAAATAATTTGGATAATTCTAATGAACACTGCGATTCGTTTGTATTGCTGACACAAATTGGAAATCAAAGGTATCAGGGGATGATTCAGAAACTTTTGATGACTTGATTAAATTTTTATATAAACGTTATAAAACTTGAAATAAGTGTCCAACTAACAAGCTTGGTACTCAATAAAAAAATGATTTTTCTAAAAATAAAATTAAATAATACAAAACAAACTTACATATCTACTAGCCCTTCTTCTATATCTTGCATATTTTTCAAGGGTAATTATTATGTAAATCAATGCCAACAGTTTTTAAAATTGCCAAGCAGTTCTAGATTATATGAAATTAGAAAACTCACGATACCCATACTAACGGTATGCTGACTTTCGATTCAAAATTCATCCAAATCGCCCAATGACGTAATGCTTTCTAACACTTTTCGATTGAATACTGTAAAATAATTTAAAAATTTATTATTTAACAGGGAAGAACTAAATTAATGTTTAAAATGCCGGGCTGCGCGGTGAAGATATTTCCGAATGCCACAAATATGGGCAAATTCTTATCGAAGAAAGGACAAACCTAATTAAAGTTGCCCTGTCCACTTTGAGGAAAGTAGTTGTGAGATTCCTCTTACACATAGACGCAAAAAAGGAAATTGAATTCCACCAGGTGCACAGGCGTCATTAAGCAAAGAAACTAAATCGGTATTTTAAAATTTTAGCAGAAAAATACTCCCAATACAACGGTCCTTTTGAAGTAATGTCATGCATGAGCAGGACACGAACATATAAGAATAAGATAAATGAACAGAAAAATTGGTTTTGAGTATTTTCGAAGTAAACTTGACAAAAAATGTTTAGATTTACCAAACAAAAAGTAATTCTTTTGTGTACTTACTTTTTATAAAAAAATAATTTGTTTCTGCACACTTATTTTTATTTTACATATTAAGAAAAGAGATTTCAAGAGAAATACCACGCCCAGAAAGTACAAATTTGAGACAAACTTTTAGTTTATATTTTTTACTTATCTTATGGCTAGGTTATGGATTTTATCACAAAATACCTAGAATGTATGAGAAAAATTAATATTTTTATTAGTATTATTTACCTTAAATCTTTATATTTGTAAACGAATATACTACATAATAAACAATCAAGTTTAAATAGCTGAATTAAATCTAAAATTGGCAAAATATCGAATTTTAAACACTATCTCCCATTTAATGTTTATAATTCTATGTCCCACGTGACGTCATCGTCAGTCAGCTTCATGCGCAGGAACATACCGTTAGTCTGTGTATCGTGAAAAAATTTAGATCTTGCACTAATTGCTTAAAAAAGGTCAATTTATCTTCCAACTACACTGAAACTCTTTGTAAGCTGTGTCATAAAAAACATCACACACTTTTGCACTTAAATAAAAATATTAATATTAATAACAAGGATAAGAATAATATTGAAGTTCCACAGATGGTAGAACATTAAAACAATTCAAAATACAGTTAGTTTGCTATGAGAATTACCCTGATATCACCTAATTCTTCAGGTGTCTATGCTAAAAATTCAAACAAAGTAGTTATTTTATCTACAGCTTTAATTCATATCCGTAATAATATTCTAATCAAATGCAGGGCAATTTTAGGTTCTGACAGTCAGTCCTCATTTATTATTTTATAAATTAAATTAAAAACATAATAAAATTAATTTATCTATTGTTGCCATACACGAAAGTAGAGGTGCTTAAGTAAACAAAAATACTCAAGCTACCTTTCTTCCTATTAGATAAAAAAACGGGAATAGTCCCACAATTTAAATTTCATATTTCGCCTACAAATATTCCTCAAAGTGTCACATTAGCAGATCCTACATTTGTTAAGCCTTCTCAATTCGATTTATTATTAGGTGCCAATATTTTCTATGATTTACCCCCTCCCAATAAAATTAAATTGACTTAAAATGAACCTATATTACAAAATTCTAAGCTCGGAAGGATAGCATTCCACAAAATGTTGACATTCAAAGGCAATCAGTAGCATTTTGGTTGTTAGAAGATATTTCTTATAAAAAACAGATTTCATAGAGCTAAAAGGAAGCTGAATATGATGAGGATTTTATACAGAATGCCTCCCGAGATGAAACTGGACGATTCTAATCTGGGATGTTTTAGAGCAATATTTTTAAAACGATTTCACAATCTTGGAAGGAAATTTCTTAATGATTATGAATTGAAAGCAAAATACTCTGCCTTTATTAAGAAATACATAGATTTGAAACATATGACTTTAGTAGAAAGTTCCGAAATTAAATCAATATTCGATTGACGCTTAAATGGTGGTTTCCACCTTATCAAGACCATATCTAGTCTAAAATAAAGTAAACATTAAATTATCTATAGCTTGGCAATTATGCATTTCCTCACCACGAGAATTAAATTAGTATTTACTGGTTACCATGGCAACGGTTTCCATGACCACAATTTTTACGTAACTGATATCGGCTAAACGAAATTTAACCTCAAATTCCGTTTAGAAATACTTAAAATTAAATTAAATTTGACATATGACAATTATATAAAAGGTTACCACGGTATGTGTGAGGTCATTACAGTAACGACAATACTGTAACCAAGTATGTTGTGGTAAGCTTACAAAGAAATGCCTTAAAAGTATCCTTCGAGTGACGTCACAGTTAACCCAGCACAAATTGAACCAATTCAGCTATCCTCTTGTTCATAGTATTGTTTTAACTTGGCTGGCTAGCATCATTTATCAAACAAATAAATTCACTTGATTCAAAAAAGTTTTAAAAACTTTTGGATAACATGTAGTATATGGTCCAGCACTGCTAAAATGTGATTTGCGAAGACTCCAATTAGTACAGAACTCTTGTGTGCGTTTGATTTCTGGTTTAAAAAGACGCGACCATATCTCTGAAGCTTTAGCTGAGTTAGGGTGGCTAAATATTGAAAAACGAATCTTGTTACATTGTTTTATATTTTATCATAAATTAATTATCTATAAAGAACCATCGTATCTTTTTAACAAAATACAATTTAGATCAGACGTACACCATATCAATGTACGTTTTCGATCTTGCTTGACGCCGCCTATTCACTCTACTTCCCTCTTCGAATCATCCTTTTCGTATAATATAACCAGGCTATACAACAGGTTTCCGAGACATCTTCTTACTTGCTCATTGAGCACTATAAAAAATAAAATAAAAAACTTGCTATTTACTAATGAACTAACATTCTAGACTTGTGCTTTATTTTCGTTTTCTATTTATTATATTATTATTTCTGCGTCATTAACATGGATTAACTTGAATTTCGCTTGTTTTTATCTAGCTTATATTATTATCATTATTATAATTATTTTTAATTAAGTAGTTTAATTAAATAGGTTGAGTGGAAGAGAGGACTTACCCTTGCTTGCAAGGATTAGACCTAACTCTGCCTTTTGGCAAATATTGTATTTTGCTTATCTGTATGTTTTTTTTTTCTCTGCCAATAAAAGCTTTTATTATTATTATTATTATTATTATAAAGTAATTATGTTTCAAAGTTTTCGAAAAGTACATTGTTTACTACTTTATAGATGACATAATATTAATATTTAAAAATTATGTACTACAACAATTCAATCAAAATGGATAAATAAATTAATAGAACTGGTTTTAAAAGAGTATAGAAATGTTATGTCAAAAATAAAGTATATTTCTTTTTTTTTGTTGATTTTAATTGGACAAATGGCAACACCGCGCTTATTTGTATTGACAGAGCATGACAGATATAATTCTAAATTTTAATGAATGTTTGGAATGTATGGAATTTTAGGAATGTTAGACGTTAGGAATTATCGGAATGTGTATAATAAGTCGCATTGAAATGCACAGGCGGATTTTAAGAACATTGATATTAAAGTAGTTAGGATGAACCAAAAATTCTGAAAATTAATAGAGTACTAAGTTAGAAACAATTATTCAAGAAAATCAAAACCGCAAGTCAATCAGAACTTTCGTTCTAAAGTTATCGTGCCGGCATACATACACACAGACGACCAGACGAATTTTTTTTGCATTTTTGGACGAATGATCAAAAACGTGAAAAAAAGTATAAAAATTTTTTTGTCTGCACGAAGGCAATACTAAGGCCCCATAGGAAGGGCTTCAGTAATTTTATTTACCTCATCATTGTGTAAAAAAGGAAACATTAACGACAAAATTAGGTGTCGTCTTTGATGCATCTGCAAAATCTGATCATGGACTTTCATTGAATGACGTACTTAAGGTCAGTCCTTCCATTCAGAAGTCACTTTTTACATTTTATTGCGTTACAGAGCTCATGCAGTTGCCTCTACCACAGACATTGCAAAGATGTACCATCAGGTTTTTTAGTACATCCCATTCAAAGGAATTTACAATGTATTTTTTGGCGTTTTAACTCAACTGAAGAGCTTCGCACTTACGAATTATAATACTATTGTGACACAGGTCCAGCATCTTTTCTAGCAACGCGACGCGACGTATCAAACAATTAGCAATCGAACATGAATTTTTTCCAATATCTTGCTCATGATTTTTACATGGATGATTACATTTCTGGCGAAAATGATAAAATGTCGACTGTTCTTAGAATAAAAAAGTTATTCTATTATAAATTCTGCTACATTCGTTCTTAGACAGTTGGTAACAAACAAACCAAAAATTTTCAGAAATTTGAATCTTGACAATAAAGATGATATTAAATATTTTGTTAAAAATAACACGGACTCTAAAATATTAGGCTTACAATGGAATCCTAAACAAAACATTTTTGATCTAACCTTACTTTTGATCTTAACAACAAGGTAACAAAAAGCATTTTGCTGTCAAAAATTGCTCAACTCCCGTAGTACTTCATATTAAAGGTAATTGCACTAAAATTGTAATTTTAAACATGTACGAGTATTTAAAAAAAAATTAAGCTGGTCCTCAACAAGTTTTGTTTATAGTAGCCGCCGTACAGTTAGATTAATATTAAATAAATATATGTGGTTTGTTTTGAAGCAGAACCTTTAGATTTTGTTCAGAAAATGGAAATAAATTCAAGTTGGTACTTGTAAAATGTAAACAAACCAAAAGAATCAGTTTATGTTTTCCCATTTATAAATTACTAAAATTATTATATTGGATAATATATAGCTAATGATACTAACCTGAAAATAAATAGCTTCGTATAATGCCTGCCAAGTACATCTATTATGGTAAACTATACTAATTAGTGAACCCTTGATCTATATTTGCTTAATCAATCCTTCTGTAGGATAATGGTAAACTAGTTAACATGACATAATTATGTACATGTTTGTAATTAGAGTTTTATTAGATAAATATTGAAGCTAATGAAGCATAATTTGAAATAATATAAATTACTTTATAACTATGTTCTTATTTTTAATTGAAAGAATTATAATACAATATGAGAAACACTGTTTATTCAAGAAGTAAAAGATATTTTTAGGAAGTTAAATTGAGATGAAAAAGGCTTTAAAATACTCTTAATTAAACGTGAATTATTTGACATGATGGTATTGCTGATCTGTATTTAATTTTAACATTTATCTGAATATTAGCTACAAAAATATCAGGATTTGAGTTAAGAATAGGACACAGAACAACTGAAGATTTTATGGTGTAAAATAAGTCGATTAAACGGAACATGCTTAGATAAAATATTACTAGTTTTCGAAATGCAAGGTGTTAAATTCAAAAATTATATATATTTTTTATTTTTCAGTACAATTTTTCTAAATTTAACGCCACTGTTTAAAAACTTATTGCCCTATTTTTTTGGTAACTAAACTAAAAGTCCGTTTAAGAATGACATTACGAAATAGACGTAAACGTTTTAAAACTACTAAATTCTTGACTATCAAATGCAACTTAGTATTTTTCAAACAAGAAACAAGATCTGAGAGAAAACACTTTTATGGGCCGTTCTAAAAGCCCTAAAAAAGTTTTACTATTGCATTTATGTGAAAATACTACAAATACAAATCGATATATTAGACATAAAACTTTTATGTTTGTAAACGCAATTTTGCTTTAATCCTTCTGGAAGTGTTCTTTGTTAGAAACTAAGATAAATGGTTAAGAGAATAATCTTGAATGATACAATCGAGTAGCAAATCTTATAGTTTTGTCAATAAATTAGATGGAATAAAACATTATAAAAAAGGTATCTTTAGTAACTTTAGTAAAAAGACATATAGGTGCCTGTAAGCATATTTATATATACAATAATACATTGATAGGTGGTTATAATTTATATCAAATTTTCGCTATATTAAAATAATTTTTATTATTATTTATCATTATTATTCTTGTATAGTGAAGAAATTTCATTAAATATATTTGACAACATTGTATGAATATTAGGTTCAAATTTATCAAATAAACTACACTACTGGAATTTTACATTTACGATAATTATCGTTTCATGCGATAATTTTGGTGATTTTTTTATAATGTACGATTGTACATGGTATATGGACGATAAGATCAAAACGTACAATAATTTCATAACATGCTTCAAACAATTCTTCTGAAAATTTAATTCATTCTCACTAAAATATGCCTATATAGACCTGTATGGAACATGAAAAAATAAATCCCATGTTAATTTTTCCAAAACAAAGAGATATCGGTTTTTAATTTGAACTTACTGTACTGGTTACTAGGGTATCTATTTTCGGAAATGTTTTTTTTGCTGTGGTTTAAAAAGTTTTTAATTTTATTTTATTTTATCCTTCATAAGAAAGAGAAATACCTGTACCCGTTATTTTTATTAACATACTTTGACTTATTTCCTTTTATCAATTTTTATTTTGAATAGGGATAATTTTGACCACGCAGTGTACGATATTTAGATCAGTGTGACCTGGCTACATTGACGATGTCATGTGAACCACATATGAAGTACCGATGTACTGAATTATTTTGCAAGGAAATAAAAAGAGATGCCGATTTGTGGAGAAATATAAGGCTTTCAAAACTTATAATTTTTTATAAAGAATGTGTGGAGACAGCAATTATTATTTTAGGCTGTAGATTTAAAAGTTTAAAATGTCTGGATCCTCTTTTTAGAAACTACATCAACCAATAAAATAAAAATTTAAAAAATAACCTTATATTTTTCTTTTATTTATTGCCAAAAATTATGTTAATGAGTCTGAGCCAATATTATATTATTTGGTAAGGTATCCTCGGGACTCCACTTGTTTTTATTATCTTAAATTTCTTTTCAAATTTAATAAATCTGTACCATTTTAGTGGACGTTAACTTTATTTATATGTGTAACTTAATGAAATATTTTAAAAAATGTGTGTGGTTTACTAATGACTTTATTACTGACTACTTTATCATGGACTTTATTTTCCAGTGTAGTGGAGTCTCTGTTCGAGTCTATCTTCGCTGTCGAGTTTACAACTGATCTTCTTGTTTAATTTCCATTCACAATTTTTTGAATATTACCGACTTGCAAAATTTTTATAGTTTAACCAAACTTACGTGGTTGATGACCTGATATTATTTTTTCATCATTTCAATTAAGCAATATAATTTCATTATCTAATTATTTCCTATGTAATATTAGCAACTCGGCAGCATTTTGTAACCGTTTTCAAATTTATTTAATTAAGTATGTTTTGACTAAATAAAATGCTGAATGTTATTATTTTTGGGATTTTTGACAATATACATATTGCACACTCGCTAAAAAAGCGCCACAACTCAAAAATCACATTTTTGAGATAATTCCATAGATTGATCAAAAATTAAACATCCTACAGTCTAAAGAAGCATTTTTTTTACTAGTATCTACTAATACTTCCCAGCAAACATTTTGTGCAGGGTAATAAAAGGCTCGCTAACTGTTATCCTCCATTTGTAATGATGACCATTTGCTTTTTATAATTAAAAGGCCGGTATATATAGGTCACTACGGCCGACAGTCGGGTCGAAGTTACTTAGCCATTAAATCCAATTAATGGGTCTCCATTTTCCCTTTAATATCTAGAAATAAATATGTTGGCAATTAATGGCCTATTGATGGGAAGTTAACGGGAAATTGCTGGCCTTTTACCATATTAATACTGACTGCTGAATAAAGGCCATGTGTCAGGCACATGACCAGACAGGATATTCGATAGTGCCTCTTTGACCATTAGTACCGTTTAAACTATAATTTCTATACAAAAACAGAAGGCATTTCAATATAGAATATTGTAGATATTTTATTTAATTTAGCTATATAATATAATAATAGAGAAAAATGTCTTCTTCAAAAAAAGGTATTCATAAATATACTAAATTAAACATGTAAAAGTAAAAAATTACAATGAATATTGAATAGTGAATGCGAGACTTGCCATAGTACATGTCCACTCGTTGAGTACATGACAAGCGGTTATCGGTATCTCCATCTATTAATGCGGGACGGAGCCCTCCTAGATTGTCGTAGTTGCGTCTGCGGCAGTTAAAAGCCTTTTGACTTTTACCATGCTTTTACCCAATACAGTTACTCACCCTTAATAAGGCCATCATCAAACAACATAATGCTGGGCCACTATCGAAAGGCCAAAAGTAGGCTGTTATCTTTTAATCGTGGCATTAATTTTCCCTTCAATTACAGCAAAAGGCTAGCAATATCCCGGAAATTTATCGTTTGTTGGGTTACTAATACATTAATATTGTTTTAAAAAATTAGATGTAATGCCAGGCATTATCATTAAACGGTTTTAATTCGAAACTATATTTTTTGAGTTGTGACGTTTTTTTAGCGGGTGTGCGATATTTAATTAGGTAAGTCAAATTATATACCCGTGATAGCGCAGATCGTATGGTGTCTAACTTTTTCAACTTGGCACTTCGTGACAGTTTTGTGATGCTGGTTCAATTCCTAATTAATTATATATTTTTAATTTTTTTTTTATTTCAAAAAATTTGAAAATTGGAAAATACAACTATTGTTATTTATTTATTTTAAATATATGTTATTTATCATAATTTAACTCCTACAATTAATATTTTATTTTTGTACTAAGTATTAATTACTGTTTAGAAAAGAAATTGAGTAAATATTAATAATAAAAAGAAATCTAATACCAGCCACATTTTGATGGAACCTTTGTAGTCATATTTCCTGGATTAGCATTCTTTTGATAAAATCATTTTGTGGCATGAAAAATATTGCAAATCCCTTGCGTGAAAGTGATTATTCACACTTGTACAATTGTCGCACTTGGCCTATGCCTTGTGCGACAATATTTTTACACGCATAATATAATATGCTATAGAGTATAAATTAAAGATAAAAATAATTCAATCATTTTTCATATATTCATTGCCAACTAAAATACTAAAAATACATACTGTGTACTTTTCCTCAAATGTTTCAGTTTTAGACAAATCATGTATTGAAGGACACAAATTATAAAGAATGACAACACAAACAAACTTATTAATAAAAAATTCTATAATCATAAGTAGGTAACTACTTATTAGAAATTTACTTTGAGGTCGAAAAGGTATCCTTCCCATCTCAGATGCTCAGACTGCCTAAAATTTAATCAGCTTATCGTAGAATGGATTAAAGCTAAAGTTAAATTTGGTGTTTATCCATTTTTGAATTAACGTCGAAACGTAAAAATCAGTTGAAAACTCAAAATCGAAAATAATTCTATACTTTACAGGAAAAAAAAAATACATTTAAGTATATCAGATTTATATGAAAATTTTAAATATTTAATTTTATGAAACAACCACACATACCATTATCACTTAGGCTCCGATATCCAACAAAATTAGCAAACAATCAATTTTTTCTAAATATTTACCACCTTTGTACATACAGACATTTTCCGGACTCCAAAACATAAAATCAATAACTCGAGGTATAAAATTGAGGCTATATCAAGGCTTTTCCTCATTAATTACATATCCTTTATCCTTAATTCGCATATATTGAATACGTATAATTCTTAAAAAATTAAAAAAATCGAATATAAAGCAACTTAACACTTTAGCTCCCAAAGTATATTGTATTGTGGTAACCCACGGCATTTTTTTTATACAAATGAATGTACGTCAGGTTTTAAAATAATAATATGATCATCTTTTTTCTAAAAATGGTATTTTTTTCTTTACAGCAGGTGAGGCAAACTATGGAATACAAGGGTTGGTACTTAACTTCATATTCATATAAACCTATGTGTACCAAATGCAGTGTACGCTAGAAATAAATGTAAATAAATATTAAAGCAAATAAATAATTATATATATCCTTAGTGAAACATTCTGAACATCAACAAAATATCAAACATAAGAATAACAAATAAAAGGTCAATTAGTTATTTTTTTAGTGAACAGGTGTGAGAATCAAAAAAGCATTTGGAACACCTAAAACCAAGGTCAGGTAAAGGTCC
The DNA here is from genome assembly GCA_927349885.1 of Psylliodes chrysocephalus. Taxonomy (NCBI): domain Eukaryota; kingdom Metazoa; phylum Arthropoda; class Insecta; order Coleoptera; family Chrysomelidae; genus Psylliodes; species Psylliodes chrysocephalus. Next base: position 18,416,215 of record OV651825.1, on the reverse strand, counting down.
AGGACCTCCGTGTTTGTATCCTTCTGGCAGATTGCATAGCATTATTTCTTCCGTACCTGCTAGAGTACTGTTTATAACATGAAACCCATAACTGAGTAAACTGAAAACTGACATTTCGTCACTATTCCGCTACCCCACACTATTACTCTTTATACATTCCAGGAATCCGAAACCTAATATTTACCAGCTTTGAGTAGAAATCATGTATATCTGCGATCATATGTACTACACAACTATTGGAACCTAACAGTGTAATGCGGCGGTCAAATATGGTACACATAGTTTAAATGAAAATCTGACTGTGCCCAAATATGGGACACATGAGCACTAACGTGTTAATAACTGAAATAATAAACATATTAGTAAACTCCTAAATACGGACCTGCGTATTTGAATTTTTCTTCAATACTAATTTAGTGCCATCTATTAATGAAGCTCCAAATTAATCTGTGACTACTTTTATGCAGTTTTAGGAAGTTTCCTTTTACTTGGCAGATAATTGTTACACATAAATTGCTGTTTATAATTTCTTCCAGAACTTACTTTACTGAGCTTTTAATGAAATAAACGCAATTGATTTAGAGCTTTTAAGCAGCACTTGTTGCTTTAATATAATACAACCTATTCAAAGTAGAATTATTTTTATCACCGGGTAATTATTCCTGGTATATTATCTTTATTACATCGTTAAAATTACCATATTTTGGGAATTATTTTTAAACGATCCCTTACAGTTACAAAAACCTTTATTAAAGAGTAGTATATATCTATCGTCGGCAGGAATTTTTTCAGTTTTCTCTCTGTTGTATGTAGTTTTGGTTAAAAAGTCACTGAAAGAACGTTGTGTATGTATGCCTATTGTCACATCCTAGACCATAATATGGTTGGTTACAACACAACTTAAACACATCTAATTTCATATGTTTCTTTATTCATTTTTATGTCCCAGCTGACAAAACCCAAATCGTGTATTCTGCCGGCTTATCAATACAGCATTTTATGTATATAAACAATTACACCGTGGCACAAAATAAATTAATATACATATATCACACCTATGTTAAATACATTGCCCACGCCCGTCCTTAAATATGGTTCCTCTTTTCGCCAATAACGTATTTCTGCATTTTCCAATAAAGCACCCTGTATAAATTACAGTCTATAAATATCTCAAATGAGCATCAATTAGGAGAAAATAGAAAATAAAATGAATTTTATTACAAAAATAACAGAAACATACACTAATGATTAAGACCACTCATCGACAATATATCTTAACGTTCCCAAATAAATCTTAATGTTCTGGGAAACGTATTTGCTATTTATCGAGGTAATGCCTCCGATACGATGCAACCGTTCTTTGTATTCTTCTCTTTTGGTTTTATTTTTGATCGCTACCGACCTAAACTGCCATAAAATTGCATTAGAACGTGGAAATTCATTTTTGGTGCACCTGAAGACCATTACAGAGCATAATAGATTGAGCAGTCAATGTTAGTTAATGACTTTAAGGGCTCAGAGACTCAACAAAATTGTTTAATGTAACATTGGAAAATCCTGTAACGTCAATTCGAAAGCTTATGGGATTATAAACATTCACTGTTATTATTTATAACTTCGTTGCAATAAAAACATATATTTTGGGAGATATTAGATGTGATCAATTGTTAATTTAAAAAAGATACAAAATGTAGGTAATCTTTAATAAAGATAACGTAATAATTCATTAAATAAAGAAAACAATATGAAACAAAGTAGTAGCTACCATAATATTTTATATTTCAATTTTTATATTTAAATAAACACTATCGAAATATACATAATATACAGGGTATCGTAAAAACGTATGACAAATCAAATTACAGTTACAAATGCCTGGAATTGGAATATAATTGCTTCCTCAAGAAGAACTCTGATTTGATTAAACATTTAAAAGTAAAGCATAACATCGAAGTTCAGGAGGAGATAAAACAATTTAATCCTATAGAAGGTAAGTGTAAAATTAAGTTTAATATTGATTATTTTATAATTTTCAGAATTTGAATGCTGCAAACACGAAATTGAAAATGCATATATTCTATGGTAGATATCTGAGATAATACTTCTGTTACACTTGAATTTGTTTTGATGCATCTATTTCTGTTCCCTCCAAGCCTAGCTTCAGCTAAACTTCCCATCACCTTTCAAGTTGGTCTTGCAGCATATATAAATAGGTGTTGGTATTATTTGATGACGTGACTAGTCACTAAACTTTTTGGTTCGGAGTTTAAGGTGGGGGACCCAAGTGAAAGTATTCCAGATTTTGATTTCGCAAAGAAACTTTGATATTTTTCCATTCCGTCTTGCAAATATTTTCCCAACTTTTTACCATTTCTTCGTTGATTGGTTTTCTACCCAAATTTACAGAATATTAAGTTTTGATTGTGTTATTAAAATATTATTTATTTTGAAAATTTATTATAAATTAGTTTTAAGGGCGGGCGTGGGCAATGTATTTAACATAGGCATACACAACGCTCTTTCAATGACTTTTTAGCTGAAACTACAACAAAGATAAAAGTGAAAAAATTCCTGCCGATAATAGATATATACTACTGTTCAATAAAGGTTTTCGGTGTCTCTAACTATAAGGGATCGTTTAAAAATAATTCCCAAAATATGGTAATTTTTACGATGAAATAAAGCTAAAAATATACCAGTAATAATTACCCGATGATGAAAATAATTCTTCTTTGAATAGGCTATATACTAAAGCAACAAATGTCACTTAAAATATCTAAATTAATTGCGTCAATTTTCTTAAAAGCTCATTGAAGTAAATTTTGGAATAAATTATAAATCGCCATTTATGTGTAATAATTGCCTAAAATATAAAAGAAAACTTCCAAAACTGCATACAGTAGCCACAGGTTAATTCGGAGCTTCTCTAATAGATGGCGCTAAAGTCGTCTTGAATAAAAATAAAAATAAATTCAAATATGCAGGTCCTTATTTAGGAGTTTACTAATATGTATATCATTTCAATTATTAAGTTGATTTGTATTCGATTTTTTTAATTTTGTAAGAATTAAACATATTTAATATTTGCGTAAGAGCATGAAGGATATGTAAGTAATGAGAGAAAGCCTCAACTGTATACTTTGAGATCGGAAAATGTCTGTACGGAGATGGTAAAAATTTATTGCTTGCTTATTTTGTTGGATACTGGAGCCTAGGTGTTAATGACACTTTTAATTGTTTTATAAAATTGAATATTTCAAATATTCATACAAATCTAATATGCTTAAATGTATTTTTTTTTTTTCAAATTAGGTTTTAACTTTCATGTATCCAGTAAAGTATAGGATTGCTTTTTTTTCGACTTGTAGTTTTCAACTGTACTTTAGGTTTTGACGATAATTCAAAAATGAATAAACAGTAAATTTTAAACTTCAAATTTAATCTAATAAAAGCTAATAAAAGTTATATAGATTTGAAAAATAGATATTTTAAAAATATTTTTGGATATACAGGGTATTGCGTTTTTCCTGGCAAATAAAAATGTACATTTTTTAGATAGAATACCCTGTATTTTATTTTTAGAATATTTTAGTAATACTGTATTCAATCCTAGAATATTTTTATAAAATATTACACTATTGCCAAGAATTAATTTTTTTTTGAAATTAGAGAATGATGCAGACCGCAAATTAAATTATCATAATTTAGGTAGGTTTACATTGATCTCAAAATTGTTTAATATACAGACTTACAAGATTCTAAGCTAACGAATAGTGGAAATAGAACTGATTTTAAGTTCAATTTACTCAATTTTTTAAAATGCATCATCGTGTATATTATCTTATCATAAAATTCTTTAAAAATTTGTCTATACAACGATACCAATAGTTAGCCAATAACGCATATTTGATAGATAGCTGTTTTATTATTAGAAATACGACGAAATTTTTAATATAAAAGTTGTATGATTATATTTAATAATTATTCCTAAATATACAGGGTGGTCCATAAACGAGGTGCGAACCAAATCTATACTTTTTAAAAGCAAAACACCCTGCAGGTTGTTATACTAATTTTGTTTTCTCATCGTCAATCAATTTTAATAAAATTAACTTCATTAATTTGCTATGTTGTATAGGGTGTGTCAAAACGTGAGGTTACGATTTTCTCAATTTTGTAAATGGACCCTGTATTAATCAATTGGTGGTATAACATATAGGGTATTCCATTTAAAAAAATTGAGAAAATTGAAAATTTTAACACACCCTATATTCAACATAGCAAATAAATGAAGTCTATTAAAATTGATTGACGATGTGAAAACAAGCAGATATGGCTCAGTCCCTCGTTTATGTAACACCCCGTATATTTAAGAATTTTTATTAAACACGGTCAAACAACTTTATTATTTTTGTGTTTCGTATTTCCAATATTAAAACAGCTATTGATCAATTACGCACTAATGGGACACCCTGTATTTGTGTTATTGGCTAACATGTTGGTATCGTTGGATAGGTACCCAGACAGCACACCAAATCCTTTTGATATCTACTGAACATCCCAATATCCACTGAATGTCCAGTCCATGGTAGATATATATTTTATATCCATGAGATGTAATTTATAGACATGCAAATGTCCATAAATAATAGTAATTATATAACAAATTATTAAAAAATTACGCCATTGTTCTCGCCATTGTGGCTAATAGTACCGTTCAGATATTTAAAATTAATTTTTTTAAGGTGTATTCAATATCCCATGAACATCCACTAAATATATTAAAGTCTAGGCGCGAACGCAAACCATCGTGGATATCCACTAGATGTTATTTGATTCTGCTTACTAAGTATAGATGGCGATACCACTATCGCATCTACTCATGCTCGACCCGCCGTAATAGAGTTCGATCGAAATTTTTATCCTACAGACTCCATTAGAGGCTGGAGTCGAGAATTTCCATCTATTGCTGAAGAGTCCTAATAAGGATGACTTTCTCCTTAGTGGCCAAAATCAAAGGCAGAGTGTTGAAAATATTTTTAATCTCTGCTATTTTCTTTCGACGTTATTCAATAATCATTGGTTACTTATGAACCTCTACTAAAGATATCCATAAAATATTTTGGTGAATATCCGAATATCTTCTATATCCTGGGATATAGACGGACATTTGGTAGGATATCCATATTGGATATATTGAATATCCACAAAATATATTCTGTGGATATCTGTGATTTCTTGTATTTTCTGGAAGATACCCATTAGATATTTTGCTGAATATCCATTAGGATATCTTCTATATCCTGGATATAAACGGACATTTGGATATCCATATTAGATCCACCGAATATTTCTGATATCCTGTGGATATATTGGATATCCACAAAAGATATTCTGCGGATATCTCTGGGATTTGGTGTGTTATATGGGTAAATTTAAAGAAATTTTATGCTAAAATTTTGCATTTGAAAAAATTGACGAAATTCAACTTAAAATTGGTTATATTTAACACATAAAATAAACATTCTATCAAAAACTCGTCAAAAGAAAGGATTCCAGAAATCAATTAATGTAGAAATTGACCGACCCAATACTCCACTTCCGCAACAATAGAACTTGTTTATTCATTCGATATTTAACAAAAGACGTTTAACAAATTTTCTGTCAGAGCAACTTCTTCAAAATTCCATTCAGCAAAAGCATATTTAATTTGTAACTAGTGGTGGATTCGCGAATATCAATAAATATGGGACGAATTTTGAACCATCAAAAGACGATTTCTTAAATTCAAATCACGAAGAAGCTGATACTCGTATCTTATTGCACATATTGTCAGCCAAAAATTCGGGGCATTCACGCTGCATTATTAATTGGAACGATACAGATGTTCTAGTCTTAAAAATTTATTTTAAGAAGCATTTGACTAACGAGATATGGTTCAGAACAGGGCGAAGAGACTCAAGACGATTTCTAGCAGTACATGATTTAAATTTAGATGATACCTTCTAGAAAATTTGCCTGATTTCATTCTCTGACCGGTTATGATACAACCAGCCAATAGTCTGGCATTGGGAAAAGAAAACATATTCTCTAATCTTGAAAATTGTTTCATAAAAATTTATTCAAAAATTGCCAATGTTACTTCCATTAACATTTTGAGGGGATTAATGGCCTCTTTAAAAACCATTGCTAAATTGCCACCGACTTAAGACGACCTAAGATTACATTGTTTAAGATGTTTTCACCAGCTAAATATTTGGCTAAGCTCTTTAAAGCCGCAGGTGCAGCTTCCTAATGTTAAAGAGTATGAATAAAAAGTAGATCAAGATGGAAGTCTGATACCCACTCTAAGACTCTGTCCGACCTGCCACCAGACATAACAGAACTTACATCATGCAAATGCAAAAAAGGTACTATACACCGATAATTATTCTGTTCTAGACTAAGAAAGCAAAATTTGCAAATGCAGGAAAAAAATATTGGCTGTATCGGTTCCTGCACCTACCTGTATGGCACAGAAAAACTGCAGAGAAAGTTTGACCACAGTCGCTAATGTTTTGGAAAATGTTGATTCGTGTGGTGAATCTTATTCTGATTAGTTTAAAAGTCTTGTACTATAAATTTTAATATTATTAATTTATGCTTTATATACTTTTAATTATTCTTATTATAATGTTTTTTACATTGGGAATTTATTGTATTTTGCAAAGCAATAGCCTTACTGTTTATAATCGATACTTATATATACTGTGTTTATACCTTCAATAAATAGTTCATATTTTCTTATTTTTTATTTTCCTCAAAAAATAAAAAATAAATCATAGCGTATAAATCAATAATCCGTGTATAAAATAATATGAGAGAGTCAAACTGATTGCATACATTTTAGCACTGACAGAGAAGAATAGAGAGTGAGAGACTTTACCTTCAGTGTTTGCTTTCTAGTTAAACCATGACATAACTAATTGTTTATTGCTATATTTTTGTTATTATAAAAGCAAAAAATATGGGGAAAGCACTGTTACCTTGTTAATACATTGGCGAAACTTTTATGAAGAATAGTTTTTTCTCATTTAGGCCTTCGTTTTTCGTCAAATGAGAGGTATATTTCTAAAAAAAGATTTTTTATACAAATTTGTGGACGGTTGAAACCGAGATATTGACGTTTAAATTTTTTTTCGACCATAAGGGCTAATGCAAATGATTTTTTTTAAATAATTATAAAAAAATACTTCCTACAAAGACCTTATTGTGCATTACAACAAAAAAATAAGCATTTTTTTTTCTATATGGTGGTATCAATAACTCGATTTTTTATGATAGTGCCCTTTTGCACTGTCTAATTTTGTATTACCTCCGGAATAAGGGTAAGCTTATCATGTACTTTCATTCCTGAAAAATTCAGCTTGTGACACCGAAGTGGGAGGCAAAGTCAAAAAAATTTCAATCTATACCATACAAAAGCCCGTACCTGCGAGTTTAAAAGAATACATTTTTATTTGCAAATGCGAAAATGCAGAACGTATATTTGTTACTTAGTTGCTAACTAGAGGCAGCACCTCTCGGATAACTTTATTTTGTCTCTCTCTTGTTCAGACTTCTCTGTTCCAATGCACGCCCTTAATGATTTAATAAATAGGTAATACAATTATTTCATAATACATTATTTATTTTACCCTTCCTAAAATTATGGGCCATAAAATTTTACATTTTGATTGGCATTTTGTTACATCTTGCACCTAGTCTGTGTTGTAAGAAATACCAATAAAAATGCAAAATTTTAGTTATACTAATTAAAGAAGAGCTACAAACAAAATCCCGCTAATTTTTAAATAAAATAAAATATGCAGGTATCTATATTACCGACTGAGAAATAGTTGGACAAATCCCTCCCATGTGGCGCTGATAGCAAACATGTTGCCTTATTCATACATCCATGTGGTACAGTAACATTTTTAAAGTTTTTTCATTTAACTGTATTATGTTTCTAAAAAATAACATTGGTAACCTAACTTTTGATATTTAAAATAAAATACACACATCTGTAGAAAAACTTGTTTATAGGAAACCCACATTAATTAAAAAAAAAAATTAAAATTGTTTTTGATAACTAAAATTATGTTTATTCAAACATCCTTTGTTGAAGAAATTACATGACAATTTATAATGAAAAATACGAACTTATCGAGTACCAAATTTTACCGACTTGTTTTCGTTATATATTACGATGATGACGTTAATCAGACCTAGGCGCAATGCAAATTGCAAGTATCGAGGGCACGTTTGAAGATCTCCTTATTTTATTTGGCAAAACTGAATAATGCTTAGCTATGCCTGTCGAGTATCAAGTTGACAACTGTGATGTGTGAATTGCTCTTTAAAGTCAAATTTTTTAAAAATGTTTGTATGCTTCTTTTGACATTTATTTTTAACATACAGGGATTTCATTTCAAAACTAGCCACCCAAAATAACTTTTAAAATATCTTTAAAACAAAAAATATGTTAATTTATATTTACGGGGGGACACATTTTGCAAGTATCTGTAACCGTGAAGTTTCATCCCCTAAGCGGTGGTGAATATCACTTCTAAAATTTTAAATAGAAAGGGGTATCATGTGATAGCTCTTCTTAAAGGTATCTTTTTTTCCAATCTTTTGACACATTATTTTTTTAAACCAGATTAATTTTTCACCAAGTTATGTCATTTTAACCTTTTAAATTAAAATAATTATTATTTACATTATTAATATTTTATTTGCATAAGAATTACATTGTACTTAAATAAGATGTTTAAAATGTCCGCCATTGTTGGCAAGGCAATGGTAAAGTCGCAGCTCGAATTCATCCCGCACTTTTTGAAGCGTCTCTGGTGTAATCCGCTCACACTCCTCCACTATTCTACGTCTAAGTTCAGGAATATCGCGAGGTTGAGTTTTATACACCACAGTTTTTAGATGTCAAAATAAAAAAAGTCAAGGGGCGTTAGGTCGGATGATCTCGCTGGCCATTCTATAGCGCCCCTTCTTCCGATCCATTTATCTAGAAATGCCTCATTAAGCCAATTTCGTACAGGCAAGGCATAATGTGGAGGTGCTCCGTCCTGTTGAAAAAATAGGTTTTCTTCGTCTAGTAACAAATTTCCATCTTGATCTATTTGGTTTTCTAAGGATTCGGTTATAAGAGATATATTAGATTTTCTAATAAGTTTAAATACAATTCCCCAGTTAAATTTTCCTCCATGAAAATAGGACCAATAATTTTATTACCAAGAAGTCCGGCCCATACGCTGATTTTCTGACGATATTGGCTGTGCTCTTCCCGAAAAACATGTGGATTTGTATTGTCCCAGTACCTACAATTATGTTCATTAACAAATACATTTAAAAAGAAACCTGCCTCGTCAGTAAAACAAATATTTTTAATAAAATTATGGCATTCATTTGCCCTTTGAGTCATTAATTCGCAAAATTCTAATCTTCTGTCATAATCATCCTCAGCAAGCTGTTGTAAAAGCTGTATTTTGTAAGGAAAGAATTTATTTAGCCGTATCGTTTTATGCACAGAGCCAACGGAAATATTTGTTAATCTGGAGTCTTTTGGTATTGATGTTTGAGGTTCCATGGCAAAATTACCTAAAATCTCAACTTGTGCAGCTTCAGTGAAAACTTTACGATTCCTTACAGTTTAATTGCACACACTTTCACTTTCTTGAAATTCATGAACTAAATCCAACACATACTGATGCCCAACATTTTTATCGGGATGTATCTGATTAAAAACACGAGCAGTTCTGCGTGCACAGCGTTGTTCATCACCATAAATAAAGATTATTACAATTCTTTCTTGTAAAGAATAATCCATTGTCAAAATTAAATTGTCAGTAAACAACGAAACTAATAATCTACTAATAATAAATTGTTTTAATTTACGGTCAAAAATATCTTACGCAAAAAACATTTAAGGCTTTTTGCTGTTTATCTCGGTATTTATACTCATGCATTTTAATTCAATATTTTTTTCCGGTTTCTAGGTTATAACTTGATGAAAAATTATTCCGATTTAAAAAAATAATGTGTCAAACTATTGGAAAAAAAGAGACCTTTAAGAAGAGCTATTACATGATACCCCTTTCTATTTAAAATTTTAGAAGTGATATTCACCACCGCTTAGGGGATGAAACTGCACGGTTACAGATACTTGTAAAATGTGTCCCCCCGTAAATATAAATAAATGTGTCCCCCCGTAAATATAAATTAACGTGTTTTTTTGTTTTTTTGTTTTAAAGATATTTTAAAAGTTATTTTGGGTGGCTAGTTTTGAAATGAAATCCCTGTATGTAATTTAAAAATAATTACACAAGTCAATAATGTAATTTTTTCTGATTAGTCGAATATAATGGTTTAAAAATTCAAGGTTTGTGAAAATCATCAAATGGTTTAACCTAAGTAATGCAAATGTTTCACAAAACAAGAAAATTCAACGTCTTAATACTACTAGCACCTTTCGTCTTTCATTCCAAGTTAAATCATTTCTCGTTGACGCTACGAGTTTACCCTTGTGGGCCTCAGTCTCGATAAGGTGGGAACTACCATTTTAGCGTCTCTCGAATTTAATCTATGTATGTTAAAAGTTTGTAAGTTGACTTATTACAGTACGAGTAATTTTATGGCCGAGTCGGAATATAAACGAGTATTCTGATTATTGTCTTTAAATAAAATAGATAAAACCGATTTTAGTTAATCGAAATAATAAAAATTTAGTAAAGATGAGCATACAATTCTCTATCCATTACTGTTTCCTCACTTAGGGACGTCCATGATGGGTAGTATATCTGAAATCGACATGCTGACATATTGGTCGTCTTCCTATATTCCGAATGGATGCACCGCATCTACTCCGGTAATCCAATTTTGGTTCTATTACGTGGGAGTATTTGTTAGTATATATCTCGATCTCTGATACAACGCAGGATACCAAGGAATTCAATTAATTCACTTGCACACCCCTTACAAAGTTTGCAGTGCCATTAGTATTCATATCACATATAATATGTTTGTTTATTGTTCAAATTCATGAACTTAATTTAAAGGATTTATAATTGAGCTTAATGTAAAATGTATACAAAAACTCACTGTTTGATTTGGAATAATCGATTTAAAACGATTAACCAGAAAACACTTCGGTTATACCATTGGTTAACCTTGAAATCACGTGACTAAAACCCTAAAAAGGCTTTAAAGATAAATCGTTTTTTAAAGAAATTTTGACACTTAATTTCTAGGTTAATTTTTATTGGCTCTAAAACAGAAAATATGAAAAATTCGTTAACACTTATTTTTATTATTTGTTCCTTGATGTTAGAGATTTCTATTGCTTCGAAATATGTCACTTAATATTTTTTTCCACTTTGCCCAGCCAATTTAATATTTAATGTAATTATTATACCATTTTTCCGCTGTCCCACGAATTACGTCATTTTTCCTTATGGGAATTGAACGACTTTTTTCCTAGAAACTAATCGCGTATCTTATTTCACTATTCCGGTTTACAACATTTTTATGTGAATTATTTACTTGTTAATTAGATCTCTTGGTAGTTAGATGTATTAGTTAGATGAAATGAAACTTGTAAAATTTTAAAATATTTTTGTTAAAACGAATTTTGAGATCAGAAAATATTTGTGGCACAGTCAGTAGGATATAGGAGTTGTCGCGTATCGAACATGCCAATTTGATTGGATATTGAACATTTGTCGCGATTCGTGTATGGAGGTGTTGATATTGGAGTGGTTCCCCAAACATGGAGAAGCCCATCCATCGAGAACCAGTATAGCCGTTCACAACAATCAGCGTCGAAAGGTGGGACACAAATCGCTCAACTTCGCAAGGAGTGCAGATTCCAGGGATAGGTACTGTTCATCCTTATAGTTAGATAAGGATAATGCTCAAATTCGTGTTTTTCTTGTAAGTTACTTAAAATTATTTTGTTAAAATTTTTAAATGTCAATTGATTTTCTCGCAAACGAATTTGCAACTCTTGATTTTGATAATTTAATTGACCTTCCTATTCCAAAGAAAGAAAGCTGCTTTAGATTTAGTCATAAAAATAGAAATAAAGAAAAAGATCTAAAATACAAAAAAACCTTTAAGAAAAATAGCAGACTTTAAACCTGAATATTTAAATTGCGTACCAGAGTTCGATGGTAATCCAAACGAACTTAATAGGCACTTATCGGTATGTGAACTATTAACAGTAACAAAATGTAACCAGTTGGACATCTCTAAAAGATACTCTTTCTAGAAATTTTGTCGATCAGAGACGAAGCTTCTCTAAACCGAGATCTAGTTATTCTGAGGCAAGGTATGCTTCACTAAGATTAATTTATCCCATCGATCAAATTTTAAATTTTCAAACAAAAAAGATGTTATGATCCTTTCCTCAGAAAATCGGATGTATACCGTATTTAGAAAGTTCAAAATTCATGCTTACGATTAATTTATGGCATTCGGAGAAGAAATAGAATTTCTCATAAACTGAAGGAAATAGGTTGGCTAAGTACGTATAACCGTGGGAAACTTTACTCCAATTGCTTTTTCTATAAAATTTTAAGAACAAAAAGTCCCCCGTACTTGTACAAGAAAATTAAATTTAGAACGGACATTCATAATTTGAACTTACGTACAAAAAACTCAAATTCCTTCTCACAACAAAGAGTTATATAAGTCTGCCTTTACATATCAGATCTCACTAGCTGGTAATTTTTTGGATATACCAACTTTCTCTTTATCGATTAATGCATTCAAAAATTATAAAAAAAATTGTTTCAACAGGAATAGTTGCTTAATAGTATTTTAACTTTAAATTTATAATTGTTATTTCTTTTTCTTTTTTTTTTAATTCATCCTCATTTTCAATTATTGTATATTATTATATATCACTAATTAACTTTTTTATAGATTGCTACAAAATAAAGAGGGATCTTCCTATAAAATGTGGACGATATTTCAACTCTCATATCAAGCCCAATTTAAAAAAGATGTTAACAAATAATATAATATGACAGAAAAATAATAGAGGCATTGAAACTGTTTAGTCGTTCCAATGTTATAGAGAAAATCCAGGATTACATGCATAATCTAGTTGTTTAATACACAATAACGTAATTAATTCAAATTGCAGATTTATTCAAATGCGGCTTCCGAATTATTCGAGAATTACCTCTAAACATCTGTATACCTAATTTGCGAGCTTTGGCTCATTTTGAATGTTTTTAGCACTGAACTATAATTTCCTGGTAGGTAATTTTTTCTAATTTTTGTACGCTCTTGATGGTGGTTTTAGTAAAACCACGTTTATATCGGTTGAATAAAATAATTTGCAATTTGTTAAGTACGTATCAGCTACTAATGTGATTAATATAAATGAATTTAATATTACTCAACAAACGTACAGTTTTCGGGAAATAAACCTGAAAAAATATTATGTAACGCAAAATTAACCAATTGATTTTAAATCTAATATATCAATTGATTAACTATGATGAAAAACTAATTTCACTAAAAAATGTACTTTGGAAATTACATTGTAATAATTTTTCTGTCTAGTTTAATTCCTAAATATGTTTCACATTAAAAAAAAACATAAACATTCTGTAATAGTATCTTTAAATGATTATTCCAGAGCATAGTCACCATCAACTTCAATAACTTATTCCCATTTGCTTGGAAAAGGGTCAATTCCACCGGCAAAAAAGTCACGGTTCTTGGAGGCAAACCATGCTTTGACATTGGCCACCAAGCTATCCAAATCTTCGAAAACTTTCTGTTCCAGCCAATTTTTCAGCGATCGATTGACATGGTAGTCCATTGGCGCTTCTGTGGGAGAATATGGCAGATGCGGAAGCAGTTCCCAACCCATATTGACAATGCGGCGCTCAACATGTGGACGCGCATTATCGTGAAGAAAGACGATATGGTTTTTTTTTGCGCGGTCTTTTTGTCTCGATTGCAGCGTGAATGCGGTCAAGTTGTACCATATAGACATCACTATTGACGATGACTTGCCGCTTGCCGTTCTTGTCTGGAATCCGCCATTTGTGATGCTCATCGTCGTCATTCCACCAATAACAAATCCCATTTGAAATGATTTCCCAATAATTTCGCTTCTGTCCCACCAAACACACCACATTGCCTTTTTGCAGTATACGTTTTTCGGTACTCGTTCTGGATTCAAACAGAATCAAGTCAAAGCTTGTCTACAACTCGCAATGCCTCAGATATCCACCATTGTGGGATTACTAACGGAGCACTGCTTACACAATGATCCCACTATGTGTAGAATTTGCACGGAAGAGGAAGAAACCTTATACTATGTGATCTTCGAATGCGAAACTCTTAAAGGGCGACGTTTGATCCTTTTCGGCCTAGAACCGGAAAGAACGCCCCAGGAACACTTGGTAGGGAACCTATTAAAACTAACCAAAGACACAGGACTATTCCAAAGATAGTACCTGAGGGGGAATACAGGGGAATACAATAGACCCAAGAGGCCACAGTGTTCTGAGCCAAACCTAACCCTATTTGCTTACAAAGATAAAGATAAAGATTGGGACACCCTTTAGTTTTACTAATATTATACTGACTGTCGCAGTATACCGATGGTCCAGAAATTTATTTTAATTTTACCTGTAGCATTTCAATATATCTATTATATAATTATGTTCTTCTGTATTCGTTTTTAAATTTGTATCAAATAAATCAAAAGTGTATATATCACATACGATGCTTTTAATATCTTTATCATCTTTAGTCTAAAACTCGAAATATAATAATATTTAAACTGTATAACCTAAACACATGGCCAGGACTTAATTACAGCTGTCAAAAGTGGCAACGTGGCATAAACTGGCCACTAGTTACTAGCGCCATCAACCGTCAAGCCTAGCAAGTAGTTAAATTCGGGGATTTTTATATAGACCGCGGAAACACAAACGTTTTTGATAATTATTTACTTTATTTTTAATTTAATAGTACAGTTCATCAAATTTCTAGAGGCTTTCGACGGCTAGACAGAGAAAGCACTACTGACAGGCATCCCGACGGATTTACGCAATGAAAGTACACTCTGCGCATCAAGTATTTCACTATTTCATTCAGACGTAAATGTCAGATGTAAATTTCGCTAAAACATCTTTTATTTTCGTTTGTGTTTTTTGCTCATTACAGTTTAATAGAACCTAAGTATGGAGTTTAATAGCAAATTAAGAGGCCGCGTGATTAACAGTCAATCTCGCGAAATAATAGCCAATGTTATAGAGTTTATGAGAAGAGAAGGAAACTTTAATTCACCTTCAATACCATTTAAAAATGTGCCACAGGAGTATCTAAAAACACTGTCGTCCGCATTTCTGGAGAGAAAAAAAGAATCGATAACCGTGAGATATCGGAATTTTCATCACCAAGAAAAACCATTAAAAAACCAAAAACAGTTAATGATATAGATGAAGCTGCACAAGAATCAAATTTTATTTTTTTATTATTAGATAGCTATTTTTGTTTCTGAGTTGTGTTCATTTACAGGCTCAATTTTTTTCCGTTTCTCCTTTTTGATTTTATATGGGGTTTCAAGTTGTTTTTGACTTATTTCGACGTAAATCACAACAACACACTTTTTTAATAAAGCAAACAAGTGTTAAGAGGTATATGTACGTGTAAACTACAATTACAAAAAATTGATATGAAACCCATGAAACCACCAACAAAAATGTAAAGCTAGCTTCCGTACTAGAACATGGTGTCATTCGTTGAGATAATTTATCGTTTTGTTTAATAGATCAAGAAATGTAAATATTCCCCTGTTATTTTTTATAAAATTATAAGAGAAATAATTTTTTTTCTAAATAGTATAGTTTATTATTTTGTAGAAAAACAAAATTTCGAAAATTTTAGTAATGTTTCAGAAACAACCGTTATTAATAATAGGTACAATTTTCCTTAATAAGGTAGAAATAAAATATAAACTATTTCCACGATTTACAAAGGCCTACAAAAAAATTATAGGTATTTTCCGCCATCCTATAAAATTTATATTTTCTGACTCAATTTCAAAAGGTTGAAGGAATTCCAAAACACCTTTTATGGCATAATAATTATTTTCAATTCTACATACTATCTTTAGCTGCTTTTAAAAACGTTCTAAGAAAGTCCAATCAGACCAATTTAATCCCTAAACTATTCCACACTTTTAAAATTTAATTACCTAAAAATATTAAAAACTATTTAAAATAACTTGTTTAGCAGACTGTACAATAGCTATCTTAGTCACACGTAGCGCGTTCTCTGTCTGGGCGTCGAACACCTCTAGATATTTGATGAACTGTACTTGTGTTTTCAAGTTTTAAAACTGAGTATACTTCTGATGCATAAGCTCTCAGGATTTAATTAGCTGCCACGAAGTAGGCAACCGTATTAATTTACGTACCTGATTAGTGTCAAGCATCCCTCAACTCACATAATATTCAATTTCCAAAATCAGATTACTTGTAGGTATAAACCAAATATCAAATAATATTATATTAATCAGTTGGAATAGTTTCAAATAATGGAACATAATACCTTTTCCAAGGCTGACACTAGCGAATAATGTTAAGTTTCACATATATGAACCACTAAACTGAATTTATGGCACGTGTCAAGAAACAAAAACTAATATATTAAAATTAAAAATACATACATAATTAAATTTAACATTTTTTTAAAATGATTTAAAATAGTTATTTATGCAACAAGTGTGTAAAGTTACCCTTTTTTGACGAATGTGAATGTCAAATGAGTCAAAAAAGGGACTTTACACACGAGTAGCATACAATATTTTTTCTACTACCGTACACATAATCCACTAATATTAGAAATATAAAAGTTCACTAGTAAAAAAAAGTACTTTACTTTACGCACTAGTGAAAAAAAGTAAAATGTGCCAAAAATTGTACACAACAACAAAAATAAATTTATTGGAACTTTACAAATTTATAATTCTTACAGAACAAAATGACTAACAAATGAAGAAATATTTAAAAAAAATAGGTTTTTAACTCTTATGAATATTAATATTGAATGTGCAATTATTGCAATTACCAAAACTTAAGGTTTTGGCCTTTTCCAGCACAGAGTTTGAAAAATGTTGTGATATTACTTCTGTAACCCTATTTTGAGCTTCGAGTGGTATGGATTTGGCCTTTTCAAGTAAAGAGGTTGAAATATTTTGTGTAACTCTAGTTTCACTGTCGAGTGGTTCCACTAATTCTTCATTAGAGTTGTCAACGGTAAAATTGTAGCTTTGTTTGGAAGTGGATGGCATACTGTCATCCATCAAAATTTTATTAGAAATTTTGTTTTTTTTGTGTTATTGTGCTGTCTACGTAGCCTTCTGCAACAGCAGATGATTTCCATCCTCCATGTTTTTTGACCGTTAGAAGGTCTCCTCCAGAATTTGCCAGCATAGTGGCTGAAGACCTCCTAAAGCAGTGTCCTGCAAAAGCCGTTGGATTCGGCAAGTTTAGATACGTTGCTATAACACTTGGCATTTTACCAAAAGTATTTATCCCTACAGGCTGTTTAGAATATTTTCCATTTGCGAATTTTAAAAAAAAATCTGTTACAATTTATATTTGATGGTCTTAATGAGGTATATTTTTTTATGAAAGATAAATAATCAACTACAGAATTATTTGGATTTAAAATCGTAAAAATGCGTTCTATTCCATTTTTGGTTTCTGATACTTTGACAATATACACTGTTTATCTTCCACATCGTTAATTGTCATTTTACATAATTCTTCCCGGCGACATGCTCCCGCAATTCCAATTATAAAAGCTACCTAAAAAATAACATATTGTAATGTTACAAATAATTTATTAAACATTAGGAAATATCTTGACGATGCGCATGTAAAACTCCAAATAAATGCTATTGTAAAAAATATAAAAGTTTTAGCTATAATGTGCTGCCTAACAACCCCGGTGGCTTGTTAGGACAGCAACTGATTTTGTTAGGCAACACACCATACGAACACACATCTCGTTGCAAAACTTTACAGAATATTTTAATTTTATACTCAGCATTCAAGCATTTACTGAGGCATTTACTTACTTTGATCATTAAAAACTTGGAATCTGGAGCTTTCAACAGAAAATTAAATAGATCTTCTCGTTCAAAAATTTTTGGATTTTTTTGGTTTATAACCTTTTTTTTTTTTTTTTGAGAAACGCTATTAACTTGTTGAATTTCGAAATATCAACGTTGTTTTTATATTTTAAGGTGCTTTTAAGCATAGAATAAATCGACCATAGGGTAGAAGCTTTGCAATTCTTCAATTCATCAGAGAAATATGCTAAAATAACGTTTTCCGAATATTTTGTCACCTTATTCTTCCTACACCATTCTATAAATGCATTGTATTTTTGCTGATAAATATATGCAGATTTTTCTGGCAATAAATTTTCAGTGGCCTTTTGTGCACTGCATAAGATATCTGGGGGAGTATTATCAAATTCGCTATCGCTAGATAAATTTGAATCCATATCGATTATGACAGATATAATAAACTGCAAATAAAATTTGTATTTAAGTAAACATTAAAAAGTAAAACTTTTTACCTTCTCAAACTTGATTGAGTTTAAAAAAATGCTAAATTGACTTTAGAATCTAATCTTGAACTTAAGTATACTTTTGTCGTGTTCTGTTATAAGGTAGGTACTAATTAAAAGTTTAGAGATTGACAGTTCTTCTAATCCACACAGACACGGCCAACTTACTTTTACCTAAATCGACATCCACTGTATGTTTACTTTTAATTAAATCGATGACATTTAGAGAAAATTATAATTAAAATAAACTGTTGATAATTTGTTGGACACTAAATAGATATAAGCAAAAATACTATATTTATTTGTCTTAGAAGGAGATAGCAAAAAAATGTTAATATAAAATAAGACGTTATATTTTGTTGTTATGTACAAATTTTGTCAAATTTTAGTTTTTTTAACTAGTGCGTAAAGAGTTTTACTTTACGCACTAGTGAAAAAAGTACAACTTTACACACTTCGTGAAGTGAGTAAAGTACGTACTTTACGCACGGTAGTAGAAAAAATATTTTTACGCTCAAGAGTTAATGTTAGCGTTAGAGAGATACGAATTTAAATAAATAAAAGATGTATTATATTTTCATAAAAAACTAAAAAATAAAAATAAAATAATCACTATTATTATACTCTAAACATCCGTTGCATTAATTTTCCTAAAAAATTTTCTATTGATGCTCGGTGGCAGTAATAAATGAATGTCAACTGTGGTTGTCCACCATGTGTACCAAGGAACAAATTGATCTCTGATTATTAGATAAATTGTTACGACATAGCCTAAAATTACAGTTAATAGGAAAAGGCAAACAGCGGATTGAATCCATTTTTTCCTGACGCCAAGTTTTGTACCTTCAACCATAAAATACTCCATTCCCACAATGCTAGTTGTTATCAACGCAAAGGTTACCAAAGTCAATAAAAGGCCTACGAGTAAATCCGCGCGAACGTGTTCCTTATTTCGGGGATGTCGGGCCCAGAGTTTTAGACTCTGCCATAGTTTATATCTTTTAGTTTGGATGGCTTTGTATTTAAACATACACAATTCGCAATGACTCCTGCTCGATTGATTCAACCACCTTTCCAAACACGATAAATGTACGTATTCCATTGTTCCTCTGCAGTTGCACGGCGATATAAGGCATTCTGATATCGTATTCGTATGACATATCCTACATACGACCGATGTTGTCGAATGAACTTTAACTGGCGACTTTGGATTAGATGGTTTAGTTACTAAAAAGTGAGATGAGATTTTCGCTGATTTCTGTTTTTCTACTTTTAATTTTTCAACGCTGCTGGGGCATATACTGATTTCTTCGTACATTTTAAAGTCATTTTGACGGTAGAATTTTGACAAATACGTACATAATAACATAATCTAATCTCTGAACCTGATGTAAATAATAAGCTTTATTATTCTAGAAAATCGGACCAATAGAAAATGTGTTCCTAATGGTCATGCGAGATCTTAATATGTAAATACTATGAAGACTAGACCTACATCTGAGACGGTTATTCTGTGTCTGAGATTCACGTTCAAGATAGAGTGCGACCAAAAGAACGAGGTTCTCAATTCGTCATAATATTTTTTTTGTTTTATGTATGTTCAGAGATAATTCTTTAACACGATGTCCGATTTCAATGATTCTTTTTTTGTTAGAAGGGATATAACTTCAGGGGTGGTCTCATATTAATTTGGTCAAAATCTAATAATTAGGTCCATTGAAAAATTCTCAAACTCTTCATCTTTAATGTATATTTATCGTTAATTCTTTACCACCTTGTCCAATTTCTAGGATTCTTTTTTTGTTAATAAGGGGTGGTCCCATATAAATTTAGTTAAGGTGTGGTGACGGCATCTGCACGAATTTGAAGTGCAACTATACCAACGGAAAATCCATAAATTAATTTTATTTTTAACCGACTTTAAAAAAGGGGAGGTTCTCGATTTGTCGGTATATATATTTTTTTATGTATGTTCAGCGATAATTCTTTAACACGGTGTTTAATTTCAATGATTCTTTTTTGTTAGACAGGGGATACTTCAGGGGTGGTCCCATATTAATTTGGTCAAAATCTAATAATTGAGCCCATTAGAACTCTTCATTTTTAATGTATGTTTAGCGGTAATTCTTTACTACCTTGTCCATTTTCTATAATTCTGTTTTTGTTAGTAAGGGAGTACCTCAGGGGTGGTCACATATAAATTTGGTTAAGATGTGGTGATGACATCTGCACGATTTTGAACTCTATTTTTTAAAATTACTTTTAATACTTGTTTATGTATGTTTATCGATAATTCTTTACCATCTTGTCCGATTTTAACTATTCTTTTTTGTTAGTAAGGGGATACCTCAGGGGTGGTCCCATATAAATTTGGTCAAAATCTAAAAATTAGGTCCATAATAAAATCCTCAAACTCTTCATTTTTTATATATGTTTAGCGATAATTTTTTACCACCTTGTCCGATTGCTATGATTCTTTTTTTGTTAGTAAGCGGGTACCTCAGGGTGCGGTGGCCTTATATAAATTTGGTTAAGATGTGGTGACGGCATCGCAAGATTTTAAAGTCGGTTTTTTAAAATTACTTTTAATACTTGTTAATGTATGTTTATCGATAATTCTTTACCATCTAGTCCGATTTCAATTATTCTTTTTTTGTTAGTAAGGGGATACCTCAGGAGTAGTCCCATATAAATTTGGTCAAAATCTAAAAATTAGGTCCATAATAAAATCCACAAACTATTTTTATACAGTGAGCATCATAAGTCTTACCCCCCTTACTAACTCGTTACTGGAGTCTTTTCAGGAAAATCGCCGAGACAGGTCGATTTTTGATTTTTACAATGTACATTTTTGTATGATTAGTTTACCCTTAATTTCATTCCTTACTGGAGGGGAGCAACACTTTCGAAAAATTTAAATAGCATGGGGTGGTGAGTGACAGCTCATTTGAAAGGGAGTTTTATTCTCTATTCAACCGTGCAAAAAATTTTGAAATTTGCTTCATTACTTGTTGATTTATTAATGTTTAAAAATAACAAAACCTCACAAAATAGGAAAGCAACTAAACTAACAGTGACCTTCTAATGGCAAAAAGTCTTACTTTACGTCTAAATCAAAACCGAAATCATGCAGAGCCGAATTTGAATTCTAAGGATGAGTGCGCTACGTTAATTTCCGTTATTCTGAAACAACAATTAGTCGAGAATTAATGAAGCAATTTTCAAAATTTTTTACACGGTTGAATAGAGAATAAAACCCTCTTTCAAATGAGCTATCACTCACCACACCATGCCATTTAAATTTTTCGAAAGGGTTGCTCCCCTCCAGTAAGGGATGAAATTAAGGGTAAACTATTCATACAAAACTGTACATTGTAGAAATCAAAAATCGACGTGTCTCGGCGATTTTCCTAACAAGACTCCAGTAACGAGTTAGATAGGGGGGGGGGGGGGGGGGTAAGACTTATGGTGCTCACTGTATATGGGTGATTCTCGTGTAACTGTGATTTTTACAACTTACAGTTTTCTAAAGTTAAAAATGTTTTAAAACGTATGTTTTACGCGTTTTTGTTTTCTATTTATGTACAGAATAAAGCCTGCAAAGTGGTTCTACTACAGTTACGACACAACGAAAACTGTGACAAAATTTAAAATTTTTAATGCCACGGTACTGACATTGTAGTTATAAGAGGTAAATTTTATATTATAAAATGAATTTTGATAGAAATCTATATATTTAATTTCAAAAATGAGAATCGGACATGCCACGGTACTGACATTTCGAGTATATTTATATGCAGCTTAAAAAAATTACGAAGGTTTATGATCTAATTCATAATGTCTGTTGTAAAATACCTCTAAATTTTTAATATTAATAACTTTTTGATGAAGAAAACTTATGCTAAACGATAAATAAAACACTGGACATAAAAAAATCACAGTTATCCGAGAATCACCCATATGTTGAGCGATAATTTTTTACCACCTTGTCCGATTGCTATGATTCTTTTTTTGTTAGTAAGCGGGTACCTCAGGTGTGCGGTGGCCTCATATAAATTTGGTTAAGATGTGGTGACAGCATCGCAAGATTTTGAAGTCAGTTTTTTAAAATTACTTTTAATACTTGTTTATGTATGTTTATCGATAATTCTTTACAATCTTTTCCGATTGCAATTATTCTTTTTTTGTTAGTAAGGGGGTACTTCAGGGGAGGTCCCATATAAATTTGGTCAAAATCTAAAAATTGGGTCGATCAAAAAATCTTCAAACTCTTCATTTTTTATATATGTTTAGCGATAATTCTTTACCACCTTGTCCGATTGCTATGATTCTTTTTTTTTAGTCAGCGGGTACCTCAGGGGTGGTCCCATATAAATTTGGTTAAGATGTGGTGATGGCATCTGCACGATTTTAATGTCAGTTTTTTAAAATTACATTAAGTGATAATTTATGTAAAACTTATACAATAGAAATTAGAATTATAGCTGTCATGCTCTATCAATACAAATATACGAGTTGTTTCCAGGTGTGTAATTAAAATCAACAAAAAATTAATATAAAAATGTACTTTATTATTGACATTACATTTTCATACACTTTGAAAAGCATTAATTTTTTGATTGTATTGTTGTAACTACATAATAATAAAATCTTAATATTACATCATCTATAAAGTAATAAACAATGTACCTACCTTTCTAAAACTTTTAAATATAATTATTACTTTGTGTTAAAACAAGTAAATTTATTTTTTTGACAAGTGACGCCAGCCATCCAAATTTAAAGACTACTATCAATAAAAAGACGGCTGAATTAGTTTAATTTGTGGTGGCTTAATTGTGACGCCACTCGGTTGCGAAACGCTTTTCGTAAACCTATCAGAATTCCATAAATTAAAAAGTTCCCTGATACACCTACATCATAAAAGTACTCTCGTCCTCCCACATCCTCCCACTTCTACCTTAAAATAAACTGCATTACAGAATAACATTTTTGTGGAACTTTCGGCATATTATTATGTACTTTTAATTTTAATATTTTTACACCACCCAATTTACACTTTGTTGATATACGGATAAGCCCAGTAAAACTATAATTCACATGCTAAGTACTTTTCTCTTGTTGTGCGTCTCTTCGATATATTTTCGCTGACGTGATGCTAATTTTCCTCTTATCCATTGAAATATCTGTACAAATGTATCATGCTGACTGACATATCAAGTGTGTGAAATATGGTTTGCATAGAATTTAGCATTTATACCGTTTGCATATGTGGCAGAATTCAAATAAGACTAAGAGAAAACACGGTTGGTTATTTCGACGTATAACAAACCACTGTAATTTCGTATTTTTATAATATTTTGGGGTAACTATTAAAACAATTGCAAAATAATGTTAATAGTTCAGTTCATTTATATAAAATCCACAACTATTGCATTTTTTTGAGTCAAAAATCAGCATTTTGACAGCTATTTAAAATTTTTCAAATTTGTTATACAATGTAGGGAAAATCTTTGCCGTAGTTCTATGATAACTCCTACTACGCAAATCCTAACGATTTATTTGACGTATACCTATCAGTGGGGGTCAAAACCAAATATTCGAAAATGGTTTTCTTGTGTACTGGGTGGCCCAATGGTAAATTAGGGAAAACAAGAAATTTATTTTATTATTGTTATTATTGACTTATTATTATTGACTTATTGTACAGATTTTTTAAAACCGTTTATTAAAACATAAAAGCGCAAATTAAAGTTACTTCTACCTTTAGCAATCAACGGAATTTTACATTTGACATTTGACGGATGTTTTGTGATTTGTAATGTTCGTTTAGCGTTTACTTTTGTCAAATAAGCCAAATGGGAATTAAAGTAAGGGTTCTGTGGCAGTGTTATTTGTGCAAGTTAAAGTAAATTGTGTCTGTAACATATGTTACCGTAAAATAATTTCAATACCCAAATCAAAATGTTTAAAATAATAACTGATCCTAGGTAAATATAAAGTACAAACCCTATAAAGATATTTCAAATTTCAACACTGTCTGTTGTTCGTTCACCCTCATCCTAACTGTTTACACAAAGCTTAGAAACGTATGATTCCTATTCCTAATCAAATTAACTTTTCGATGAATACGGCCACTGTTTCTGATTAATGTTACATTTTTAGAATTATACTGTATTTTCTGTTTCAGAGATAATAATTTTTATAATGTTAGGGACACAATGCTGTATTCTGAATTATTATAGCAGCCAACTACTTTATATATAATACATTTTTTAAATAATGATTTTGTATATATACACCAATTTTAGTCAAGTTAAGATTGGTTCATGCAACTTAATTTTTGCAGTTTGTGTGAACAAATGTTAATTTGGCAAACAGTTTTTAATGCGAGTAATTTTTACTGTCAAATTTGAATAGCCCCGCGATTTTCTCTCTTCTTCTTTTTTTATTTATTTTTTCTTCGTTCAAATGGCTTCTTACCCGTTAAGAAGCCATTCTATCACCGTTTTCTAACATGGGAGTTACCGTTCTAAGAGTAGGTGTTTTGTGGTCAGGTGATCCAGCTGGCCATTTTTTGGACCATTTCTACTAATCTATCCACATACTTCGATTTTCTTTTACTATACGGAGAATGGTCGCACTGCGCAGCTTTCTGAGTGTCTTTTAAAAGGAGAAAGAAAACTCCGCCATTTTGAACCCTTATTACGTGTTGCCTACATCTTGGCGCAATATTTTTAATAGGTGCGTTTTAATCATCCGCTTCTGCTTCGGAATTGTCGGTTTTCTTGTTTTAATCTGACAGGTTAAAACGACTAAACCGACAATTCCGAAAGCAGAAGCGGATGATTAAAACGCACCTGATATTTTGCTTGCTGCTGTCAGTGTCAGTGAATATTATTTTTTAAGTCACAGTTTATTGCTAAAGAATCAGTTAGCTCACTCGGACCATTTGAAAGTTCCAAAATAACATCCACTCCAGGGATACAAATTCAGGATACGCAGAAGACTGCTGTTTTATTATAGGCGGTTGTAATATATTGTATTATTCCAGTTGCACAGTGTATAAACTGAAACATTGAGATCAAAAGTGCCGACGTAGAGTGAGCGATCTGATTTTTTAGCTGTAAACTGTGTCACAGGGTTCAAAATGGCCGCGCCCTATGTTGGGCGTGTCGGACCTCTCTCTTGCCTCGTATAGTAATCAAAGTATGTGAATCTATCTATTGAGAAACTTTTCTTCTAATTCATCTGCCACTTCGCATAGATAATGCGCTCCTGACCCATCATGCTGGTACCACATTGTTTGCCTTACAGCAAGGGAAATGTTTTCAAGTGAACTAAGTAGATGATTTACTAAAAAATCTAAATACGTCAGATCACTTAAAATGCCTCCAAAAAAATAAGGCCAAATAATATGATCCCCAATATATCTACCCAAACATGTAAATTACATCTTTCTTGGCCATATGTTTTGATGATGTTAGGATTTTCCGTGGAATAATAGTGGAAGGTTTAACGAATCCATTCTTGTGAAATGTAGATTAAGCAGAAAATAGCACTTTATTAAAAAATGTTGGATTTTGTTGCAGTTTAGTTTGAGTCCAGTTACAAAACTGCATTTTATTATCAAAATCGGTGTCTTTCAGCTCTTGATACAATTGTATTTTGTAATGATGATAATAATGCTGTTTTAAAATTATTCTGATATCCACTACTTCAGCAGTCTTTTTTTGACTTACATTAGGATCTTCTATAGCTGTGAAAATTAAAGATAGTAGTAATCATCATCAGTAGCGCGTTTGTCAATTACTGGTTTTTTATAAGAAACCTTTCCTGTTTTAGAAAATCTTGCATGTAATTTTTATAAAGCTTTTTTGATCAGGGATACGTCTATCGGGATATCGTTGATGATTAATTATTTTTTCCAATTTCTGTCGGATTTTTCCAAAACATAGACCATGTCAATTAATCCGTTTTTTGTAAAACTCATTATTAATGGAAGACTTATTATAAGATCAAACGAACTTACTTTAAGTGAAGTTCGATCTTGATTATACACTTTCGAAGATGATAAGTAAACGTAGTACTGATTTATAAGCTAGTTGTGCACCATGGTCCAAAGCCAAAACTTATAACCTTACTTTCTATGTGGTTTCCTCATTTTGCGGGTGTGGCTCACTTTTTTTAAAGCTCTGTCGCAACTGCGATGATCTGGGATTCAAAGGGTTGGGTTGGGAGAGATCATCTTCGAAGGGAGCGCAGTGTATAATCACGATCGAACTTCACTTAAGGTAAGTTCGTTTGATCTTATAATTATACACTGCGCTCCTTTCTTCAGATGATAAGTAAACGTAGATGTTTAAAGACAAGAAACGAGGCAATTTTCAATTAACTTTTATGAAAATGTTTACAAGTGTAACAAAACAAACGAAAGTTTAATCCACAATAAACTAAATTAGAATGGTTTCTGCAAAAGAGGTGTGATCCTGCCTTATAGGCTGGTTGTAACACGGCAAAAGATTCACTTGTCAAGCCTGCTGTAAACCTTATATACCGTGAGCACCATAAGTCTTACCCCCCCTATCTATTTCGTTACTGGAGTCTTGTTAGGAAAATCGCCGAGACACGTCGATTTTTGATTTCTACAGTGTACATTTTTGTATGAATAGTTTACCCTTAATTTCATCCCTTACTGGAGGGGAGCAATCCTTTCGAAAAATTTAAATGGCATGGGGTGGTGAGTGATAGCTCATTTGAAAGAGGGTTTTATTCTCTATTCAACCATGTAAAACATTTTATAATTTGCTTCATTAATTCTCGACTAATTGTTGTTTCAGAAAAACGGAAATTAACGTAGCGCACTCATCCTTAGAATTAAAATTCGGCCCTGCATGATTTCGGTTTGGTTCAGACGTGAAGTAAGACTTTTTGCCATTAGAAGGTCACTATTAGTTTAGTTGCTTTCCTATTTTGTGAGGTATTGTTATTTTTAAACATTAATAAATCAACACGTAATGAAGCAAATTTAAATTTTTTTGCACGGTTGAATAGAGAATAAAACCCCCTTTCAAATGAGCTATCACTCACCACCCCATGCCATTTAAATTTTTCGAAAGGGTTGTTCCTCTTCAGTAAGGGATGAAATTAAGGGTAAACTAATCATACAAAAATGTACATTGTAGAAAACAAAAATCGACCTGTCTCGGCGATTTTCCTAACAAGACTCCAGTAACGAGTTAGTTAGGGGAGGTAAGACTTATGATGCTCACTGTATAAGTTCAGTCCCAACGACTTAAGGTCTGAAAAGAAGAGCTGGAGATTGTTATCAATTTGTTTCTATCTGATGATTTGACCCTATCAGTTCTACAAATAATATACTCTAATTTAATAAGACTAAAGGTTTGCATTCTATGTGCAGTACATAATGCTAATATCACTAATTTTTCTGATAATTCTATATCAGGGTTTTATTTATTGAAACATCAATCCCTGAAGATATTCAGTACTGTTAATGGGCTCCGAGTTAAGTCATACCTTGGAGCCTAAAGATCTATAGTTATTATATGACACGTATGTGTTAAACCCTCCTGGAATCGTCCTTGCAGAAATTTAACATCTTACACCTGTGAAGGAGTCTGTTCTCTATGTAATACAAAAAATTCCATCAAATTTTCAACTCCACCATATATTCTTTTAAGGTAGAGTTGAAGTATATGACAGCATAATCTCAATAGTATTGAAGTCCAGACAGATCCGACAGATGGTTAAAGTAAGGTATCAGGGTCGAATTTAATTAGTTCTTTAGTTCTGAACTCAAAAACCTCGTAAACAGGTGTCACCAAGGTTTGGTAGCCCAAAAAGAAAAAAGTATGTCTAGTTTGTCAACGTCTGCCATATAAAAAACTCTCACTGAGTTATGGCCTACCTGGAATCCCATATAATGTAATTCGAAAGAAAAAAGTATGTCCAGTTTACCATCGTCCGCCATATAAAAAACGACTCTCACTGAGTTATGGCACTACCTGGAATCCCATGTAAAGTGATGAGATTTAAAAGAAAAAAAATCAGTTTTCCTTTATTTATCAGATGTTTGACAAAATTAGTTTTAACAGGTCCACACTGAACCTGGGACTTGCACTGGGTCCTAGACTCGCACTGAGGCTTTTTAGTCCGCTCTGGATTTGTTATAAACCCCCACTGAGTTTTAGATAAAACTCACACCAAGTTACGACACTATCTGGAATCACATGTAATGTGAACTGAAAGAAAAAGTAATTAGGTCCAGTTTACCGTCATCCTCCCTATAAAATTTTGCTAGTTATTTGATGCTATCAAAAAACCAGTTTCATCTTTTCCTTTATGTTTTAACAGGTCGGCACTGAACCTGGGACCCGCACTGGGTCCTACACTCGCATTGAGTCTATTTAATCCGCACTGGATTAATATAAACCCGCACTGGGTTTTGAATAAAACTCACTGAATTATGACATTATCTGGAATCACATGTAATCAGAAAGAAAAAGTATGTCCAGTTTACCATTGTCCGTCTCCAATTTCTTTTGTAATCTAAAACAATTCATTTATTTTTAACCTACCTGCATTCTTTTGTTAATAAATAAATACTATCTCTGTCAGAGAACTAAAACTGGACGAACTGCATTTTTTATGCCTAAATATTCTGCAATTTGTTGGTGATTTTTTTCATTAGAGTCACTCCCGCTGTTTAAGATTTCTTCCTTTCTGTATGTCGTTTCTTGAGTTTTCTTGAGTCGTTGTTCGACGTTTCTGTTTATGAATAATATTTTCCTATATTTTATTAAAATTTAAAACATTTTCGATTTGACGAGTGTACACAACTTGGCATCAAAATGAAAAGTGAGCCACACCCGCAAAATGAAGGAACAATATAGAAAGTGAGGTTATAAGTTTTGGCTTTGGACTATGGTGCACAACTAGCTTATAAATAAGTACTACGTTTACTTATCATCTGAAGAAGGGAGCGCAGTGTATAATCAGTAAAAATACCTCTGAAATATTAATGTCAAACACTAAATAATATGATACTTCATTAAGACCCAGCCTACTTGATTAAATGTTCACTTTCGTTAAAACCACTAGAAAAAATTGGACTTTTTAGAATTTACTTTCTAACAACGATAGATAGGTATAGGGAAGTCGAAGGGTATAAAATTCTCCTTTCGTGGATGTGTTCCATTTGAAACATTTGAAAAAAAATTTTGGAAAGCGAAATTAATTTGTGACCACCCTGTACAAAATAAAAAATAAAACTTGATCTAAAAAAGTCTTCGGTTTATCGGCTGTATACACTTGTAGTTTTTTAAATGCTAACATTAAATTCGAGAGTTTTCGTTATTTCTTTTTATGCGAAAGGAGTGGGATGTTAGAAACAATATTTTGTAGGTATGCATATGGTCACTTAAAATTAAAAAAAAAATTAAGTGATTTGCCTAATTTACTAATCGACCACCTTGTATATAAGAAAATAATTTTCAGATATTTAATTTTGACCTCCACTGAGAGGTCTATTTCAAATAAATTGTTAAGATTTACATTGTAAGAGTTATAGAACTACGACATAGGTTTTGTCCACCCTGTATATAAGGAAGAGTGCTCGGAAATTATATTATTGCGAATAAACTTTTCCTGAAGTATTTTTGTTACATGTAATAAATCGCATAACCCTTATCTGTTTCGCTGTACTGACAATGAACGGCTACTAAACTTTTGTTTCATACTGATACTACACCGTAGGTAGCTAGATTTAACTCACTATCAATCCGGAATTAAATGCGATAAATCTGATCTTGAATTATCTCTTGCCATGAAATTATTTACAATAGCTTCACCGAAGTCTAAAATAATTTCCGCCTCGTTTTACCACTTAATTGGCCTGCTAGGGATCAACGGCTACGCTCTGATCCGAACTGAACAACCTTCACTACGTCGCTGACGAGGATCTTCGGATTGAAGCACTAGAGCTAAATACAGTAGCGAAACATACATTTAGGAAATGCTGAATAATGAAATATATTTCTAATAAATTCCCAAATACATTCTAAATATATTATATAAAGGGTGTCTAGAAACTTTCTTCAAACAAAAAATGTTAAAGTCTAGAGCTCATTTAACTTAAATTAACCTAATGCAAAAACGCTTGCTTCCCAAGGCAGTTAGAGAAAATTTTAGTAAAAAGAGGAAGGAAACAAAAGTTAATGAATGTTAGAAGTGATATAAGTAGTTTGGACAAAAACAGTGATTATGATGGCCATATCGCACGAAGATGACGTTTGAGTACGGCGCCGTAGGTAGAAAGCTTAATCGTCTGAAGGCGATATGGACATTTCACTCAAGTTGTACAGTATATTTTTTCAACGACAATCTACAAATTTAAAAAATATTTTAGGTTATTAAGACAAAATAACTAGTTTTAAAATAATTTATGGGCGGGAGTTGAACCCACATCATCACGTTATCACGTTTGCCGGACGTGTGCCCTTACCGAAAGGCTGTCAAAACATTGAGTATCAAGATTCCTAACGGAAATTTAAAATGGTACTTCTAGCCGGACAACGTTTAGGTTTCTTCTCAAACGCACAAATACCTCCAATGCAACATCGGTGTAATGAGAAATACATTTAAGTACATACTTAGCTCATTGTTCGTCTGTGTGAGTTAAGTTTTCAATGTACGCTAGGAAGCGTAAATCCAAGTATGAAAATTGTGAATTTAACAGAAAATAAATTTATATGTGTAAAAGCAAAGGGGTACTACTAGGTCGTACAACATATTTTCTTGTAGAAATTGATCATTAAAAGTTCGATTTAGCATAACTACCAGATTCAATTCAACCTACCCCTATTCTCCAATAAATCTCAAATACTTAGTGGTTCATTTGAGCTAGCCGGAACCAAATAACATCCTTTTCTTTTGCCACTGTAAGCTATATTATAACCATGTTGAAATCGTAATAAGACGTAGTAATTTTACCGATATTGAATTTAAATTAGAAATAAAAGACATAGAAGAAATGGAGTTTTTAGTTTTATCAGTGTTTGTTTCGATCCAGTTTTGAGCTGCATTTTCAACATAGAAGTAGAGCAAAGTGACTCTACATTTTTTTCTCAATAAAAATAAACGTAGTGTCATTCGCAAACAACTATAATTAGGTTGGTTATTTATATACATGATGAATAGCAGAGCCCACTGGAACCCTATAATTGAGTTTGATATTTACTAGTTGTTGCATATGTTATGTTATAGATAGGCTGTTAATAATACACTGCGACCTAAAATATATTTTGTGTCTACAACGACCCTTCCAATCCTATTTTTTTAAGAAACGTTATTTACCTAGAAGTATCTTAGCTTGTGTTAGCCCCAAAAGATTGTTCCAATAATTGGTTCTTTTACAGCACAATTCTTTTTAATTTTTTTCTAATATTGTGTTACAGCTGATACCGCAAAACGACTCAGGTCTCATGAAGGGTGTTTGAGTCTCTTTCCTTCCTGTAATCTCGTTACCCTTTTATGTGAGAGTAACTGTATTCTCCTCGCCTAGCTCATTTAGTTTTTCTAAGCATTCCTAGACCATTTTTAAGCTTAGCGCATTGGTAGCTGCTTGGATTTCGGATATGATGATAATCTCTTACCTACGCTAATTTCTCTTAATGTTAATTACACTTCTCAATGGGGTCAATTTTCGTCTGAAAGCTGCTTGGGTATTTTCCCATACTTTCAGAATGCCTGGTTTTATGCTTATACACTCTTGTTCCAGTTCCTTCTATCAGTCTACAATTTTTTTGTTGTAGCCCAGCTCTGTGGTTATGTAGTTTTTCACAAAACTCTAGTTTTCTCATTTCATCCTGGGGTATATCCCAAGTATCTTCGGCTAATAGACTTTCGTCTGATTACTCTATTCCTGATCATTCTATATCGTGTCCTTTATGTCACGTTCTCTATCATTGAATATAGAGGAGTTGGATAAGTTTTAGAAGTATTTTTCTGATATTATTCTCATATTATTTGTTTACGTTCGAAATTTGGTCTCCTGTAAATTCATCGGCTATAGCCAGTATAGTGGGACCATACTGGGTTTACCTTAAGAAACTTAATTCATGATATAAATTTCAAATGAAACATACTTTAGTTTATTCACTTACTGATGGGACTGATATACATTTATTTTACATATGTACATAGAACGTAAATAAAATTATACACATGTGTTAAGGAAATTTACATAATAAAAATAATATTATTAATAATAAAAAAGGTATGAATTTACCAACCTCCAACATGTGTGTCGGTAGATACGACTCGACAAGATTATGTATTAAATGTTGAGCGATGTGGATTGTTAAATAGTTGTCCGATCTTTTGTGTAAAGCGACCTTGCTTACAGTTGCTCCACCTCAGTCCATAAAGCGTTTTTGATACGAAATATTTTTAATCTTATTAGGTTGAAGCAAGAAAATTATTGTTATTTATGAGATAGCGATGTATTACTATATTCTTAGCTGTTATTAGGTGGGTTTCTGTACGTGATATTTTCTACCATTTACAAACAAATAATTTTTATTTTATTGCGTTGAAGTGAGAGGACAGTTGCTACTAAAAAAATAGAAGATGAGTGTCTTTTGAATGTGTTTTGTTGAGCTATGGAATGCAAGTAGTGTCTTGTGTAAATGTCCGGCCTGGGAATGCTGTTTAAATTAAAGGACGTATATTGTGTAATTTATACATTATTTTTGTCGATACTGCTAACCAGCCATTATTTATTTACTTTAAAGTCTACTCTCATGTACGAATCGTCGATACCATTTAGTATAATCAGTAATCATCTTCCATATATGTAAGTCATTGAATTTTTGTACTTTTTTTACTGTAGTTCGTTTGACGCTCCATAACATAAGTTTTTAATTTTGATGGTTTATTCTTTAAATATTGTGTACTAGGAATCGAGAAACCGCCACTGTTGACTCTCCTCGGGATGAAGGATTAGTCCTAGGCACTAGGCGAATGTGAATGGAAGCCCGTTTCACTCGACGCTGATCTCTGCGGTATTCGCAATCAATGCTCCGGGGGGTCATTACAGCCCCAAGATTGTGGTATATTCGATAAACTCCAGTGGATTTCTCATCCTCCTCGCGGCCTCAGTTTGGCTGCTCCTCACACTATTAAGGATTATACTTTGATTTAAAGCCAAATTAATTGCGGCCATATTGCATTGATGGAATGGGTATTTATTTATCGCAAGCAGTTGCGCAATCCTACCAGAGCCGTGCCCAATATGAGATAGCGTGTAACAATAATATTGAGTTTATTCATATACATCAAATAATAAGAATAGTAATAATAATAATAATAATAATAATAACCCTTCTAGACCATCAAAAGAAGGCGATATATGTTATCGAGTTTTCGGCACCTAGCGAGAACAACATCGCCAGAAAGGAGGAGGAAAAGCGAACCAAATATCGAGATCTCATCTTCGAAATACGCAGGCTGTATCCAGATCACACAGTACGTTTGGTGGTTTTGATAATCGGTTGTTTAGGTGGCATTAAGAATGCACTGCTATCAGAGCTGAAGACCATACCAGCATGTAGCGACATGGCCGAAATATTAGCCGGTCGGATGCAGAAGGCAGTCATACTAGGATCGTTGCGACTACTAAGGGCACACGAATAGCGGAACTCGGCAGTGACTGACTCTGCGGTGTGGAGAGTCGCTGTCGTTTTAATTAATCGGCTCGACCCTCTAGTTGTCGGAGACGGAGGGTTCGACACCGATTGAAAAATTCACATAAGAATGAATAATAATAATAATAATAATAATGTTTATTTATAACAAAATATGGACAATAAGTACAATCAATCCAATTATATGAAAAAACCTAAAAATGTCTACTAAAGTATTATAAATACTTGTTTGTGGTGAAAAATTATGATTATTAAAAGAACATATTTAAATACATATATCAGAAACAAATTAAATAAAACTTTGATGAAACATCTATTTTAGGTTTTAATTTTTTTTCATTTATTTTTATTTTTTTAACTAGGCTAGAAAATAATAATAATAAGAATCAATGAAAGAATAGACTAAGAGATATTTTTTTATTTTTTATTTTCTATTTTGTTTTTGTTTAACTATTATTTTATGAATATCTGTTCTTTTATGAAGAGTATAAGTTGCTTTTTAAAGCTCTTATAAGAAGTTTCCTCTTTTATTCTGTATGGTAAGTAATTGAACAGTTTTGGACCTAAATATACATAGCTTCTTTGTCCTACAGATTTCAAAGTTATTGGTATACAGTGTAAGTCTTGTTGGATATTGATGGCTCATTTTTGTTTTTGTACTGTTGAAAACCTAGCTGGATATGGGTCTTCAACAATACCGAAAACCCACGTGACCAAATCGTCATGACAGCGATTGGTGAAAATAAAAGTAAAAATTCCTAAATTTGAGCCAGTGCCGTAGGTATTTTATTACAAAATAGATCTTCTTTTTTATGGTCTGCAACTACGAGAACAAAATTCAGTTAGAATTACAACACAAAATCATAATATTAATTAGAGGTGCTTTACATTATTGTATTTTAATGTTAGAATTCGATATTTTAATTAGATTTAATCAAATTCAATATTCTAATTTTTAAAATTATGATATAAATAACATAACCTTAAAAACTGAGCTCTAGTTTGTATTTAACGAAAAGAATATTAAACTGAAATATGGTTCGTACTAGTTATTGTCACTACTACAAAAAAAAAACCTTTACCAGAACAGGGCACAAAAAAGTTATGGATAAAAATGTTATGCATTAAAATATGAATAAAATTAAAAATTATTTACTTTAGATTGACTCTTTAAGGGCCGATTCCACCGAGATTAAAATGACATTGTTAATGTAAAAATGTCATTTTAAACTTCGTTTAACACAACGGTGGAATCGGTCCTAAGATAATTTAACTACAGCTGAAACTCTAAATACGATAGGCAGAAGACAATGGCAGTATTAGGCAATTATTGCAGTTTAAGTAAACAAATTTATAACTTACTGGAATTGAACCTGGACAATGGAAAGTAATAAACACATAATTTAAGTTTGTTCTATTATTTATTTGTTACAGGGTTTAATCCATTTACAAAAAACATTGTTATTTATATGCATACAAAAAAATATTAATATTATTAATGTAACAAGCAGATATTTGTTTTACTTTAAAGCTCTTACGTCTCACTTTAAATTATAAAGGCATATCTATAAACAACTATTTTATTTAAAAGGTTATTGAGTAGTAATCGGTGGTGCAGAAACGATACTAATTCACAGTACCTATCTGTTCAAAATCTTTACCACCAGCTTTAATGCAAGCATTAAACGTTCTTTTTTGAACACATTATGCAGTTTCTCTTCAGTTATATTTTGTATATCATTTAATATAGGTGCTCCAATTCATAAAAGTCACAAACGATTTTGAATTGAGCGATCTGTAATATTCCATATGTAGGTTTAACAAAATTAAGGTAAAATGATTGTTGCAGTATCGAAACTTTATAGGGGATGCATTATCAGAATTTTTTTTAACTTTATGGCTAGTTCATAGTGATAAACCTAAAAAAAATATGTTTTGAATTTCACTCGCCAGAGTCAGTCTTTAAAACACCGTTCATACCTGTTTGAGGTGCTGTTTTTTTTACTAATTTATTGGGAATTAACACCATGTTAATTTGCACATCTTCAACAGCTTTTGTTATTACTTTGGGCATTTTAGACCTTTTTCCTTTTTTTGAACAAGTATTTGTTTATGACGACAAAAAAGAATCACATTCCATTTATTCACCTAGAAAACGTTCCTCAAATTTTCGAATACAATTACGAATATAAAATAATTTTGTTCCAGTTTAACATTACCTAAAATAAATTATATAGTCATTAACTTTTACGAGTTACAGTAAATAAATTTGTACTTACCAACAAAAAAGAATTAAGCCACCAATATTCTCTAATTACTTTATTAATGTTAAATGAAAAATGGACTAAGGGTGTTTATAAAATGTAAACAAATATAATATAAATAATGTCAGTCCCCAAATGAACGCCAGTGACATTTCTGACAGGATTGACAGTTCAGTTTAGTTCCTTTTACGTCAAATCAGGCCCTTTCGATGGGTTTTTGATGGTTATCAGATCACGTGGGTTTCGGGTATTGTTGAAGACCTGGATATCTAATATTTGTAATTCACTATAGAGAAGATTGCTTGAATATTTTGCCGTTTTATTGAACATTATTCAAAGAAATCGTTTTTGAGAGACTTCAAGTGCACGAAGATTGATACCCCTCTCCAACCAATAATGCCATAATGAAGATGTGATTCACCCAAACTTTTCTATGTATGTGTCCCGAAATTAAACGGTTATATTTTAACAGCCCAAAATATGACCAAAAGTTCATATAAACATAGGCCCGAAAACGTTTCGTCTCCGAGATACGGGGTGTTTAAAGTGAAATCCTGATGACACATTTTAGGACGCAAAATTTTCAAGAAAAAAGCATTTGAAAATTTTATGATAAGTTCATATTATTTTATTCGAAAGTACAAACTATAATTAGTAGGCCCCTGGAATCAAAAAAATTTTGTTTCAGCTTTGGAAAACCGGTGACTAAAGAAATTTATTTAACTATAATTGTTTTAATGTTTATTTTATAAAGAAACTTGTTTTTTTTCTCCAAATGGTTTGGTTGGCTTTGGCCAAATAAAACAAATGATGAAAATTTATTTCATTAACTGTCAGCGTTTAAACAATTTATTTAAACTAATTTTACCCTAAGCCCCCCCTAATTTACCCAACTATGAAGATGATCAGAAACTAGAGTTTAGTCCATTAAATATAGCGTAAAAAGTTTAGCATATGTACCAAATTTCACTTAGTTATCTTTAAAAGTTTAAAAAATATTTACAAAAATGTGTCATCAGGATTTAATTTTTACCACCCTGTATTTCGGAAACGAAACGTTTTCGGACCTATGTTTATATAAACTTTTACTTCTATTTTAGCATGTAGATTATGCTATTAAAATATGACCGTCTAATTTTGAGACACCCTGTATATTCCAAAAATCCTACAACTTGTTTAAATTTAAATAAAATACTACGTAGTTTTTTTGGTAAATAATCTATGTGATAGTCCCAACTAAGGTGATTGTCTATTTATATCTCAGTATTTGATCTTTTTCGCAGGTTTTATTAAAAAGTTTCGTTGGATTTTAAGACTATTCCAACAGAGATGTATCATAGCTACTAAAAGGTATGTATAGAGTTTTTTTCAAAATTGATTGAAAGTAATCTATTATCAAATTATTCTTTGAGTTTATTAAGGTCCTTTTCAATGCTTAATTTAAGATTGTAGCAGTTGTTATTCGTATAATATATAGTGTCAACTGAAAAGCTGATAATTTTACCGATAGTATCCTGTAGAAATAAATTATTTAAATAACCTACAAATAATAACGGCCCCAGTACCATCCCTTGAGGTATCCCACACGTGATTTATACCTCTCCACTAATTATATTTTTAAATTTTACTTTTTGTTTTCTGTTTGTTAAATAAATTTTAAACAACTTGTTTGCTGTCCCTAGTACACCCATATCTTCCAATGTATCTAAAAGTACGGAGTGATCCACAGTGTCAAAGGCTTTCTTTAAATCCAAAAAAACTGCTATAAAAGGAGTGCTTGAGTCTAAAGATTCATAGATAGTTTTTGTTAAAGAATGTATTGCATCTTGTGTAGATTTGTTATCTCTAAACCCATACTGTGGTGTTGACAGCAGATTATATTTGGATAGAAAGGCATTTAGTCTTGTTTTTAAACTTTTTTCAAAGTGAAGGCAATAACCAGATAGGCCCATAATTCGCGACATTTTCAGTATCTCCACTTTTAAATATTGGGGTTATTATTGAGTTTTTAGAATTGAGGAAAAGAGGCCTGTTTCAAGTGATTTATTAATGTCTGTCAAAGGTTTGGTTATAGAATGTAAAATAATCTTTAACGTTTCAGCTTTTGTTCCATCCTCCCCAGGAGATTTATTATTTTTTATTATGTATGGTGTTTTCTACCTTAATTATATTTGTAGGGTTAAGAAAAATTGAGTTATTATTAGTAGATTTTTTTATTTTTGTAGTTTGGATTTTTATTTATATTTTTGTTTTGTCTAATAGGGTTTGTCCTACATTAGCAAAGAAGTTATTAAATATATTTGCAATTTTACTAGGATCTGTATATTTCTTTTACTGTATTCCAAAGTTTTTTACTTGATTTTTGTTTATTTTCTAGTAATTTTTTATAATATTCCCCTTTTGTACTTTTTATATTTTTTTCAGTTTTTTTTTAATTGTTAAATAATTATTTTTCATATTGTCGTTATTTGGGTTTTGTTTACATAATAAATAAAAGTTATATCAAGAAAACCTGGCAAGTTTCTGTTAAAATTATGCATTCAAAAGAGGTTCCAAGTCCTTCAAGAAACATTTTTAATTCATCTATGTTTTTTAAAAGACTATTGTGACGAAAGTCTAATTTATTTAAAGTTAATTTATTTAAAAACACACTATTTACAATTTATTTCAGACGTACTATTTAATTTATATATTATTTAGACACTAATTTGTCCCTTACACTTCAAATTTTCAATACAACGTTCTATATTCAACTGAACTCGGCGCTGATACATCGGCTATTTATATTAGTCCAACTCCGCTACTGGAAAATGCTAGAGGCTCTCGACGGTCGTCTCGAACATTCCATTCCTATGACTAAACGACACTCTCCGCCGTTCCAGCTGTTTCTCGAGCCTTAGCGGCATTCCCAGAACATTCCGTCGCCTCGAGCACGAGTCGGTTGCAATGTGAAGGTCGCGCGTACACAGGGTAGGCTTTAAGAATTTCATAACACTATTAATATTGGTATTAGGAATTTTAAAATTTTTAGAACTATTATTTATAAATAAAACTTATTTCGCTTCATTGGCAGTGTTTGGAGGATATGTTGATATTTTTTCTACTTTATAATCTCGTATATAAGGATCCCTAAAGAAAATAAAATGTAACTAACGATTTCATACAAAGCAATACAATATAAAATATATTATCAATCTATTAGGTTTTTGAACAACGAATAATAAATCAATACATGAATTAAAATAAAATAAAGTTTGTTTAAAATATCTAAAAAGTACGTACTTAATTGATTACAATTTTAAGTACTGCAGCTAGATTTACTTCAAAGATTCTTGGAATTTAAATCTTCGTAGTTTTTCTCTGCAGATGAAGGTGCCCCTCCTTTCAAAGATTGGTCACTTTGGATTACTTCATCGTCGCCGTTGACATTTGTTCTTTCACTACGTATGTTACTATTTTGCATTAGATCATTATATGAGTGCCTCTGGCTATCTATATACAAGTTTTTCCTAAATATGTAGGGTTTTTTATTGTTTTCTCGAGCTTCTTTTAGGTGATGTACCAGTACCCCATGTGCTTGCCAAGCATAAGATAAAACAAATATCTTTAACATAGGGATGCCTTCAAAATGAAGATAACCATTTTAATAAAGTAATAATTTTGTAAAAATAGCACGTTTTAATTTAAACATAAAATGTTATTTTTTTTAAGTCTTATAGTGCAATATAACTTCAGTTTTTACCAAAAGTGGACACAACTTTCTTATTGTACGTTTGATAATTCATTGTGCTCTCTTGATGTTAGCCATTCTGGCGACATTATCTTTTTCGTGGATAACGGTGACACTCTACTCATTTCCCAGTGATTTGAAGTATTCTTATCATGAATCAACACCAAAATATCTGAGTTGATCGGTGAAGGTGAACTCTTCTATTTATACGAATAGAAAAGTTGGATAACATATTCCCTTTCAAATCGAGACCAAAACTGTTTTGTTGAGTGTCTTAATAGTTATAATATGAAAACATCTTTGGATTGCGGCCGATTAGGAAATGAGATAGACAGATATATTGAATATTTACGAGTGTTAAGACATTGCAAACAGAAGCCGATAATTTATTATATCCTCTACTTATATACTATTATGACGGTATTGAACTCCTCATGAGTTCAACTAGTAGTGGATATAACTCTTCCCAGATAGTACAGGACGTCTTAAGGACGTCCGTTACATGTCCGTTTATCGTCTGTACCTCCAGGACCAATTCTGGACTTTTAAGTATGTCCAGTTTAGTAAATCCTCGGGACGTCCAGAAATAGATATACGTAGAACGTCAATTCTACGTGCTCTATTTTATTTCCATGGATTCACATTCGCATTGTATTATTATTTGGTTACATAAACAACATATATAATGAGATAATATAATAATTATTAAAGATGGCATTGTCCAATATCCAATTTAATGAAGGCCAAATAGACAAAAAACGAAGAAGGTTCATAGCAAGAAAGGGACATTGTTGACAAGTGACATTTTACTATTTTTTATTATTATTTATTTAGACTCAAGCTCTGAAATATTCTCAGGGCTCGGGTTTTATTAAAAAAAAAAAACATTGGACGTGTGTTCAATGTTCATGATTCGATGATATGTACATATTATACGAGTACAAGTTCCATCATTCCGCTATTTAAATGTGTTTCGACTCTGTGAGTTTGTGGTTGATTAATATTAATTTATTGCAGTTTGTACTATTTTCATATCTGAGAAAGGTGAAAGTTTTCTAGTGAATACTACAAAGCTAAAAGGTTAGTCAATTCATAATGTCTAGCAGGACAAACTTAAACAAACAGATAGGATTTTCATATTGATCTGTCTTTCATTTTGAATAAACGATTAAATTATTTTCAGGTTCAGCTGTGAAGGCAAATATGACCAAATCAAGAAAAGAAACTGAACTGCTGTAAGTCCAGGCATGGTTGAAAAGTGCAAAGTAGAGGAGAGATTAGATAAATTCGACGAAAAAGTTTTAATAATTATTTATAGGTTATTTTTGCTTCTAAATAAAAATATTTGAAATAGAAATTATTTTCACCAATTTCCTTAAACATCTTGTATTTTTCTATTTGAGCTTTTGAAAATGTCCATGGAATGTTCTCAAATGGACGTCCTTAACACATTCTCATTATTAACAATGGACGTTCCAAAGACGTCCATAAGACGTCTACGTCCGTGAAATGGACGTTGTAAGGATGTCCTGAATATCCAAGCAGGACGTTATTAAAAGGTCTATAAGACGTATTTGTGCTATTTGGGTTTTAATACAGTGTTTAGCGCTTTTATGGTAGTTTTCCATCCCACCGAAATTGGGTTTACAATGCCAGGTTATATTACTATTTGCACAGTACTCTAGTAACGAGGTCGAATTAGAAATCAGGACGTTGATTCTCTGCGATTCAACTCAACGAGTTGACTTTTAATTCCTTCATGTAAGGCAATTACATCAAGGTTCAGCTTTGATAGTTATGATCCTTAGACTACCAAATATCCGCTCTCGCTTTTGCAGTCTGTTCCAGTCAACGATTGATCGGAATAGACAGTAGATAATACTGATTTCAAAACAACGCTTCGCATGAAATAATAAAATCCCTCTCGGCTACGCTAGATATACGGAGGAGCTCTCATTTAAAATAACATTTTTAAAAAATGATTTTAAAATGTTACAATGTTTACATTTACCCTGTATAATTTATTATTAGGTTTTTATGGTAACATGAGTTTTTATTATTAGAATTATAATTTTAAAATAGAATGGTTTTCCATGAAACCAAACTATCAATCCGTTCTATTTGGTCCTGTACAAACCCGTATACGAAAAAGCGAAATATACGTCGAGGGTTAAGCGAAACAGAACGATACGAAGTTACGGAAAGGAGCAGAGTCAAAATATTAATTAAAATTTAATTATTATTCCTTGTCTTTAAAGTGGTAAACGCTCTTAATAATGACTGAGGTTGAGAAATTATTAAGGAAAAGATCTGAAATATAAGTCTTTGAAAACGTTTAACAACTTTATTAAATCAATTGGCACAAATGTCAAAGATTCAGGTATTTTGGATAAGGATGCAGAAGGTATATTAATAGAAACGGAAACCAGACTTTATAGAATTGAGAAGTTAATGGATACTTTAAATGATATTGTTGAAAAATCAAATGATCGTTTAAATGATAAAACTGGAACAAAAAAAAATCTATAGATATATCAAACTACAAAATTTACAAAATAACGTGTTGTTTTGCTTATAACTTTTTCCCAGAAAATTTCAAGATGGCAATGTTCAGATTCTTTTTCAACACCCCAAAAAACATTATAGAAGCCACTGAAAAATTCTTCCCCATGTTTTGCAGTGTCTATAATTACACTGTATGACTATTTGATTGTCACGCAAAAATATTTTTATTTTTATTCATGACAGTCTATAGACCAAAACGAGTCACCCCTAAAAATATTAAAAATTGTGACTGGGAATTTGAGTTTTATTTTCCTTTCATTCTCTTTAGTTTTTTTTTATCTGAGTAAGCAGAGTTAATAAATTAGTTAAGGAAATAAAGTAATTATTACGCATTTACATTAGATTGTTATCATAAAAATAAACTGTACAGAAACAAATTACTTTACTGCAAAGTTATAAATTCTGATTTTAATCAATATCACTTTACTGTACACATTAATACCATATTTTGCCTAGCGTCTGGTTATTATAGTGGCAAACCTAGCTTGCGTGCATTAGATTGAGATTTATTAAAGTAAAATCATAACTTAGTAGGATATTTGAGAAATTGCTTATTTCCCGAAGTATGTTAATATCATATAAAACCAATTTTTATTTTAAAGTGGAAATTTAGAGTTAAGCGCAGTAAGAAGTTGGTTTATTGAAACGTTAGCCTTAAAATAATAACATATTATGTTCAATGCTTTATAAATATTTATTAATGATTTATATTAGAAAATTATTTTTATATTAATAAACTACATTAGTACAGGTAGGCAAATAAATAATTTTTTTAAGATCATTACACAAAATAGGCTTCTACACATTTATCGGAAACTTGACTTTTTGTGATTTGCTATAAGTTGATATTATTGACCAAAATTATATTAGAAAGGTAGTTAATATTAAAGATATTCGTTACTACAAAATATAGACTTATCTGAATACTTTAGTTGAACATCCAGTATTCAAACCTATATCCCTTAATATTTGAACGTTTTCAATCTGCGGGTAAATAGGCAACACAAAATATACACAACATACATATAACATACGCTTGGCTAGCGGTGGCTGTCAAATAAACAAAGTACATTTTTTGTGAGTAATTCGAGCGGAAAGCTATTTGTCACTTGCTCTTAATTTACAAACAGCTATTACCTGTAAGCATGCTCAAAGTGGTACTTTTCGCATGCATTTCCATGCGTAGTCTCACTAAATAACGATTAAATCTGATTATTTGTACCCTCAGTTCAGATAGTCTAAAATAGTGATGGGCAACCCGGATCATTCTGAAGATCTAGGTCAACGAATCTGGATCAGTTGAAAGATCCGGATCAGTAAGCCGGATCTCGGTTCATTTGAATCTTTAAATCTGTGTCGATGCTTCCTCGACGATTCTTAGTTCTGCGTGTATTGCGTATCATCCCCATCTGTTAACATAACTTATAAAAACGTCACATATGTTTTAAGCTGAAAATTAACTGAATAGTAATTTGTATTAAATATTTAAAATGTTCTTATTTTTATCTTTTATTGGGATAGGGTCAACGACCTTCGACTGAATATAGAACATAGTTACCAACTCAGTTCGTTAAATTTTAGGAAGGAATATGTCGCGTA
Source organism: Psylliodes chrysocephalus (assembly GCA_927349885.1). Classification (NCBI taxonomy): domain Eukaryota; kingdom Metazoa; phylum Arthropoda; class Insecta; order Coleoptera; family Chrysomelidae; genus Psylliodes; species Psylliodes chrysocephalus. The sequence goes on along the minus strand of OV651825.1, from coordinate 18,371,687 downwards.
CAAGAGAGAAATTATCCTTTTCAAAAGGAAAAGGATGAAAATGGAATTAAAACCTCCAGAACTCCTAAACACATGAACAATGCAGCCGAACCGTGGTGTGCACCTGGGGTTTCTCCCCCAGAGTCGTCGCATGGCTATCATAAGACCTATGCTAATATACGATGCAGTTCTCTTGATACCGAAAACGCAAAATTTAACTGCTATCCGCCAACTAGAACAAATTCAAAGAACAGCATGTCTCAACATAACAGGAGCCATGAAAACAACACCGACCAGAGCCATGGAAGTCATTCTAAGTCTCACTCCCCTTGATATTCACATCAAAAAGGTTGCTCTGACGACAATGACACGCTTCCGAACGGTTCGAATAGAACCTGATGTACGATCTGGTGAGGCTAGACGTCGCTTTTGGCAGGAGGCGCTCGATACGCTCCCACTACTTCAAGCGAACTAGGACTCCATCTCACCGAGATATATCTTCCATAAGCCATACAAAGTTATAATAGAACAAATAGAAGAGCCAGAAGTAGCAGGTACGATTCATATCTGCACCGACGCGAGACGGTTCTAAAACAAAACAAGGCTCAGGATGTGGAATATACTCCAGATTCTTAAACCCAAACATAAAATGGGCTGTAAGCAATAGTGCCAGTGTAGTTCAAACAGAGCTAACGGGGATTTTCATAGCAGCAAAAGAAATAACCAGAAACAATATCACTGGAAGGAATATGCTCATCTATACAGAATCTGCGCCTAGTCACAGGCATTCTGACTGGTCATTGCCCCATCATTTTCTTTCATCGAGTGGGGCTCTGTTATTTAAAAAAAATTTAAACTGTTGTAATCATCCTTTTGTTTTTTTTCAATTTTAACTTTTGACTGCACCCGAAGATGGAAAAAAATTAATTTCTGAAACATATGTAGTGCTAAACGTTTGAAAATAAAAAGAATGAACAATTTAACCAAGGAAAATTTTTATTTACATAAAATTCTACTACGGTCAGGAAATTATCCTTATTTAGCTAGTGGATCTGAGATATGCTGGGATACTTTTTTAAAAGCTTTGATTAAATTTCATCAATTCCTGGAGATTTATTATGTTTTAAAACATTAATGAGATTAAATATTTCTTAGAATTTGTAGGTGATAAAGTGTTTGATTTGCATTTATACTTAGTGTCTTTTTTAATTTTTTATGCAAGTGTTTTCCCGAAGTTGACACATTGTTTATTAAATTCGTTAGCTATTTGCATGTTAGTAGTTAATAAAACTCCAGTATCGTTAATAATTTTTTCAATATTACATTTTATAGTTTTCCTTCCGCAAAGCCCTTGTACCACAAAACTGTAACAGATACTTTAATGTCTAAAATGTATAAAAAAAATTAGAGATACTCTTAAACAAAGGATAAGTCATGCTTATGCAATATGCATAACTACAGATAGTTGGACATCTCTAAAAAATGACTACACATTCGCTAGTTGATAACTAACGGCATGCTCTAGTTTATTAGATTGTATTGTTTATAGAGAGAGGCATACCGCTGAGAACATGTCTGAAATCAATGAATAGGACATCCAAAATTAAACTGTTGTTGCAGTTAGTGACAATGCTGCTAATATCATCTCGGGAGTAAGACATGCCAACTGGCGCAATATAGGTTGTTTTACGCATACAGTAAACCTTATTGTTCAAAACAACCTTAAAAACATTGAACACACAGATAATAAAATCAGAAAAGTCGTAGAATTTTTTAAAAGAAGTTCTCATGCCTTAGCAAAGGTAAATCAAATACAGGAACAAATGGGTTTACCAATTTTGAAATTAAAAATTGACGTGAGTACCAGATGGGATTCTACATTTGACATGCTCAATAGATTTTGTCAAAGAAAGGATGCTGATATTTTAACCTTAGCTATATTTCAGCACGAAGTAACTTTAAATGCCATAGATTGGGAAGTACCAAACCATGCTATTATTATATTTCAAGTTTTTAATGATGTAACCAGTGAAATAAGCGCCGAGAAAAACATAGCTGTCTTAAAAATATTTCTTTTGCATAATGCTATGGACAATCATGTACGCCATTGTAAAACCACAATGCTTTAGGAAGCACTACAACCAACGATGGACGTTTTGCTCAACGAATTAGCTTCGCTATATAAAAGTTACGAAAAAAATGATTTTTTACAACAAGCTACTCTTCTGGATTCACGCTTTAAAATATATGAATTTGTGGACACAAATAAAGGAAACCTTGCCATCGAAATATTGAAACATTTAGGTGCATTAGAAAATGAAAAACAAGAAATTTCAATTTTTCAGATAAAGTATAGTAGTAGCAGCAGCAGTAAATCCTTACTTTGAAAAAACTTTGATGAAAAAGTGCAAAAAATAAAAACTCCTAATAATTCGACCGCAGCTGCTATTATTGAAGTTAAAAAATACTTGAATAGGCCTTTTATTGACAGGCACGAAGATCCACTATTGTGGTGGTTTCAAAGAAAAGACATTTATCTGACTCTATATGAACTGGTAAAAAAAGACTATGTATTATGCCTACATCGGTGCCATGTGAAAGGATTTTTAGCAAAACTGGTCCGATAGTGACAGAAAAAAGAAATCGACTGCGAAGTTCTAAAACAGGTGAAATTATAATTTTACATGTAAATGTTTAACTTTTTATTAATATATTATAATTATTATTTGAAATTTATTTCAGTAGAAAACATCTATGAAGCCGCTTCATACATATCATTGACCCTGTCAAATCCACCCAGGCAGTCTCATTGAAATAAGCAGCCCACCGGCAATCTTTACTATGACGCGACACACATGTCACACAAGATCACTTGACGGATCATTCAGATTTAAAACAGCGGACAACGTTATGCTGGCCACACCGACAGGTGTCGAGGTCAGCTCCACACTCAACAGAACACTCACTATTAGCTCATGACAAAAAGATCCGAGACCCGCAGTGTAATATTTAGAGAGTCGGATCTGTCAAAGATCCGGCTCAATGAATCGGATCGGATCCGATCTGCCCATCACCAGTCAAAAATCAACGTCACTCTGGAATGTTTTATCTTCATCTGTATGCTTCTTAGTATAAAACTTAGTCAAAGTTAATTACTCCAAATAATCTGGCGCCCGAGTAACCGACCGTGTAGAGGCCATTCGAAAGCGTATTTACTCAAATGGTAGAGAAAAATAATAATTTTTAAAATACTACATTTTTTCGCTCTGTATCTTCGAAACAAAGCAACTTTTTGAAAATCATTAGGGGACAAAATATTCTTAGAATAGTACAGGGAATAGCCCCTTACATTTTTGCTGTAGGTTTTCTATGGGTGTTTGAACAGCCAGGAGAGACCGACCCAGAGTCATTAGATGTACCTCTCTTTATTCGTAAGTGCTATTCCATTAGACACTTAGTTTAAGTACGAAACATTATTATACCAATACGGTTTCAGTTTGCAGTTTTCTTACAAAATTATGTAGAATAATAAAAAAAGACGAACCAATTAAATTTGCTAACTAAGTTGGCTTTCCATTACGCATTATTCCGAAATAAATTAATAAAAATCAATACCAAATCGGAATAACCGGCATTTTCCTTTCAAGTCTTTTCAAGTGACTTGGAATAATTTTCAGCAAACTAGATTAGTCAACTAAGATCACAAAGAAAATTCAATAAAGTTAGGAAGTGTTTAGGGACCGTTTTTTCGCTTTATGGCACTTTAAATGCGTCTATATTGCTTTTTGATGCTGCCTCGTCAAATGTTTTTACATGATATTCTCGTCTGGAAATAATGCCACCGAATTTACCATATAGATATGGCAGTCGCGGTGCATTATCCTCACCGTTGCTTTATTACACCTCAGACCAACGAAATGGCTTGCCAAATTGAGGTTACGACTACAATATATCAAATATGAATCGCGAATACGATAGCTTTAAACTCTTCACGCTGCTAGTGCTAGTCTGATTGATTGCGTCTGGATATTTGAGTGACTGATACTGGTTAGGTATTTCGGTTTTGTGGAATTCCAGAAAATATAAATAAAATATCGTTTGCTTTGTTTTTAGAGCATGAACCTGAAACGTAATGCGCTAGTTCAGTGATGATGTAATTATGGTTCCACTGACAATTAAAGTGACAGTAGATTTTTTGAGTGAGTTTTGTTCGTTTTGTTTACCTAAATTATATCCTAAAGTAAGTAGATAACATGCATCAATTATACAATCGCTTAGTTACCAATTACATACCTTTAAACTATTTTTATGACTTGTTAACAATATTTAGAAATAGACTAAACACAGTAAAAACGCATATGTCAAATTTATTGATGTTTTTGTTAAAAGTTTGGTTAGAATTAAATGTCAGTGGAACCAAAATGACATCACACTAAACTAGCGCATTGTTTCACGTCTGTCAGTACCACAAGTCAAGTAAAGGGAAAGATGTCACATTTCAACTGAAAAATAAAACTAATGTCTCTATAAGATGAAGTAATATGAAAATATTTTTAATTTTCTGATCTCCAGACGGAATATGTATGCCCTAATTATCAAAACAGGAAAAGTCGATTAATTGATAATGAATAAAATAGGGAAAGGCAAGAATAAGAAGGGGAGGGAAAGCAAAATATAACGATCTTTAGGTTGTATCTGTTCGTTTAAGCAAGTGACAGTTGTGTTAACTGAATCTCGGTTTACCTCGAAAACAATTTCTAGCAAAGGGTGGATGTAATTGTGTGGTAGATAAAAATAAATGAGATAAAAATAAAAGCAGCGTTAGACTTTTATTAATTGACAATACTTGACATTTTTATTCATTATCATCACAACTAAAAACAAAACAAATATTATACAGGAACACTCAAAATTCTTGTTCATTCTTCATTACAATTATTATACTTTCTACATTTTTTTTAATTTTCTTTTTAATAGAAAATTCTCTACTAGTTCCATCGATATAAAATTTAATAGAAGATTACTTTTAGAACGAACGACAACTCCTTTGAATACACAAAAGCGACCTATATAATTAAGATTTGAAGAGAAATATATTTTATTAAAATTTTCCAATTACATTTCTTTGATCTACAACTCGTAAAATGTCCTAAAGCTTAATAGGAAAACTCCTGCTTTCAACTTCTTTATTTTTCACTGTCTGCTCTTTGTTATTACAGTAAGATATATTAAATAATGTTTACAAAAAGGAAATACCGAGTATCTCTTTTAAAAGTTCGTTTCAGATATAATACAGAATGTTTTAAAAGGAATAAGTTTAATTTAGATTTTCGAATAAACAGAGGGACGTTATTTGCATATTGAGACAAATATCAGAAAACTAAAACAGATAATCCTACATTTGTTTCGAGACTCTAGAAAAAGCTTTCGATTACTTATAGTTACAAAATTGATTATATTGGAAAAACAGGGAGTAATAATAAATAACTACGTAAGAACAAAACACGAAACCTCAAATATATTTGAAACAATTAAAGATCTATCCCAAGCCTGATAATATTCTTCCTAATGACGAACGAAGCAATAAAAGAAATAAAACAAATAATATAAAAATATGTAATTGGCTACTGGAAAATACATATTCTAATGTTCTACGCCGACGACATCATGGTCATAAAAAAAACGCCAATGGATATAAAATTATGATTTGAGAAGGGGGTTTAAATATTTTAGATCCAAAACTGTAAATGAAACTGATGTTATTCAAATGAGGAAATGTACGTATTGAATCTAAATTAAATTTAAATAAAATATATTGTCCTCTAGCCATTTAAATGCGCCGCTTCGTCAATGATTTGATATCGCAGGATAGAGACAAACGCACTTCTTCGAGAAGTTACCAGAGAAATCTTTGTGCGCAGGCTGACTCATAGAAGATAATTTCCAGAATCTAGATCACCGAGAATGTACTCCAGCAGAGCTGGCTTTATATAAATAGCGCGACTTTGTCGGAAGACGTTAAGTTTCAATATAACTGTTGTATAGCAAAGATAACTTGTAGAAATTAGAATTGTAAATTATAATAGTTCATAAGTAATATATAAATTAATTAGTACGTTATAAATATATTATAAGTAAACTCTTTTAAATAAATAAACATCGGTAAATAAACTCTAGTATAAGGCAGCTACGCAGGCTTCTGGAGGATACAGTGAAGTGAGAAATGTAAAATAAGAAAACGTAGAAGAAAATTTCTAACAACTGGTTACCATATTGAAGACTTTAACTGAAAATAAGATATAGACAAAGACCATCAGGTGCTGGAATTGCAGTAAACTGGGACATGTGCGTAGTTCGTGAAAACGCATTAAGATCCTAACAAATGAAGACAACACCCCGCAGGAAAACAAGAGCGTTTCGGCTTAGAGCGGGCAGCTGTGACCCGAAACCCTTTCAAAGTCCTTCTGATACTGATAGCCTCTTTGACATGTCACAGTGATAGATTTTACGTAGACGGCGAAGTAACTGGTAAAAACTATACACTATTGGTGGTTACTGGACCATTATACGACCAAATACCATAAATAAGTAGACTACTACCATCAAGGTTACGACTGCAGACTGCCATAGGTAAGTGTCAACATTCATGAGGAAATCCAAGTTTAATTTGTAATTGGTACAGAGAGGTTCACTCATACTCTTATTGTCGCTGATATCGAAGATCTTATACTAGCAATGGATGTAATAAACTTACAAGGCTTCCAGTTAGACATTAAGAACAGTGATATCAAAGAGGTATCCTACATCCATATGGGAACAGTACCGTATCAAAGGAAAATAGAAGAAGCAAAACCATTATAGTAGCACGGCTTTAAGATACTTTGGAAGAAGGAACACCTGTCATAATGAAACCTTGGAACCACGATGAAGGGATTGGATGAGGATTTCTGAACAGAAAGGGGTTAGTGACGACTGCAACAAAAATTAAAATAAAATGTTAATGATCACTCAATTACCATCAATAAAGAGACCAGAATAGGAACCTGTGTACAAGTAACTTCCCTAATTAGTCAGAAAACAACTTCTGATAATTCCAATAGCCAATCTGATCAAATCATTGCAGTGGCTGCTCAATCTCTGAATCAGTTAGAAAAAAAAAAATAAATTTCTTCGACGATATCGTGACATTTTTGTACCAAAGGGAGGAAAAACAGGAAGAACTTCTGTTGTAAAACATAAAATTGACAGTGGTGACACCAGGCTGATTCGCAATCAGCTCGAAGATTACCAAAGGCCAAGAAAGAGGATGCTGAAACTATTGTTCGGGAAATGGTAAAAGACAGAAGACACAGTGGTGATAGAACCTTTTATTAGCTCATGGGTCTCTCTGGTAGTCCTGATCCAAAAAAGGATGAAACTACGGGGTTCTGTGTGGACTATCGTCTGTTTAACAATTTTACCAAGAAAGACAGTTATCCTCCGCCTTGATACCTTGGACCCATCGATCGGAAGTAAACTATTTTCTATCTTGGACTTAAGGTCTGGATATTGGCAGGTGAAAATGGACCCAATAGACAAAGAAAAGAGAGCTTTTGCCACCGGATTTAAAGAAGACGGGACAATGGAAAAGAGAAAATCGTCGACTTACTTGGCAAGAAGTATCAAATCTTTCTCCAGTAGTTGTGATATTTGGCTAACTCTCTTATCCTGGAAAAAGGTTTATTAAATTGCGTATTAGAAAATGACAGGAGGATATCTCGGTGTTAATAAAACCCTTTAAAGAGTTCGTGAAAGGTTTTATTGGATGAATAGTTCCGATGATGTAAAGGACTGGTGTAAGAAATGTATTACCTACGCCATGAGTAAATGACACCAACGAAAAAGGAAGGCCTCTATGAAACAGTACAACGTCGGCAGATCCTTTGAAATAATTGCCTTAGATATTGCTGGCGACTGACGAAATAAATTCATGGTGGTGGTTATGGATTATTTCACGAAATGGGTGGAAATCTACGCCCTTCCAAATCAAGAGGCCGCAACTATTTAAGACGTGTTGATAAAATAATTTATTAGAAGATGTAAAGTGCCCTTAGAGATCTACAGTGATCAAGGCAGATATTTTGAAAGCCAGCTTTTCCGAGGAATCTATGACAGATTAGGCATGAAGAAAACCAGAACCAAAACGACATAAATAAGTTACTTCGCTCGCTTCTTCAAATCGTCAGCATCAGACTAAAGAAGTGATACGATACCTAAGCCACAGAAGGATGTTTCAAGGAAGGCGACAAGATCTGGTTCCCTAACCTAAAAAGACAAAAGGGTTATTTTCCGATGCTTTAAAGGTCTTGGGAAACTCGGTATCTCATCAAGAAAACAATTAGTAATGTAATTTACCGTATAAGTAAGATCTCAGACAGTAACTGAAGGCAGTGCATCAAAACCAGCTAACACAATTTAAAGGGGACCACGACGAAAGAGAAAAAGTAAACCAGCTCCAATAAATACCTGACTATGTCTTTAAAAAATGTATGGGTACATATGGAGGTATCATAAAAGCAAGATATAGTGTTACGAACGAGCAATAACAAGATTTACTCACTGTTTCTAAAGACTACTCTCTAGTCCACAGCACTTCTGCCAATATCAATGACACGCTAGGTCTGGCATCGGAGTTCCGGAAGAACTTTGGTCGATTGCCAGAACTTCAAGACCAGTAACCACCCCTTGGAAAAGCATTGAAAACTTGAGATATATCGCGTTTTCTTATCTATTTGGTAACAAAGAACACATTCTCTAGATCGATCCACTTATCATGGAAGCATTACCAGCTGAATAAGAGGATCTTTAGAAACATAGTGAAAGTAATCTTCCAACGTACTGAGGTTTAAAGCCATTCATTCGTCTAGTGTCCAGGTATCAGCAAAAACCGTCCTTAAATTGTAAAAGAGGGTTTAGTTGCAGATGCAAATATGCAGTTTCGGTAACAATTCCAGAAGGAACTATCTCTTAAGAAGGGGACAATGTCGTGCAAACACCTAAAGCCGACCATGGTCCTCTTGCCGTTACAATGCGCCGCTACGACTATATTTCGATAACGCAGGTCAGAGATAAACGCATTCCTTTGAAAAGTTACCAGAAAAATCTTTGCGTTCCGGCTGACTCATAGAGGAAAATTTCCAGAGACTCTAGACCGCCGAGAATATACTTGAGCAGAGCTGGCTTTACACAAAATAGCTAAAATTTAAAACTAAAAACCAAGAAATTAATATCTTGTCAACTCAGATTAAGTGATAAAAATAAAAATTGTACAAGATTCTATTCGTTACATCGAAGTCGTTAAGTGTGAAAATGTATTAGCATCTTATGTTGGGCTTTAATTTTCTTTGGTATTTATTACGAGGCTGAGCTGAAAAATAATCGGCCTAGGCAAGAAAACATAACTTTTTTTGGCAAAACTTAATTTATTTCTCAACATAGTCCTCTTTAAGCTCTATACACTTTGTCCAACGATTCTCCAATTTTTCGATGCCCTTCGAATAATACGATTTCTCGAAGTCCTTAAAATAGGCCTCTGTCGCAGCGATGACCTCCCCATTCAACTCAAATCTCTTACCACCGAGTCATTTTTTCAAGTCTGGAAACAGATAATAGTGGCTGGGCGCCAAATTTGGGGAGTATGGCAAATGAGGAACCAATTCGTAACGCAACGCATACAGTTTTGCCATTGCGACTGCACATTTGTGCGCGGGTGCGTTGTCCTGGTGGAAGAGCACTTTCTTCTTCGCTAAATGCGGTCGTTTTCGCTTCAAATCTCGTCGAATCGGTCCAACAACTTTGAGTAATAATCACCGGTGATGGTTTTGCCCTTTTCAAGGTAATCGATATGAATAATATCGTGCGCATCCCAAAAAACTGTGGCCATGACCTTGTTCGTGGCCATCGTTCGTTTTCTTTTTTAAAAACAAGAATCTAATCACTGCACGATATTCGATTTTATTCATTTTTATAAAAAATGCAAAATCTGTTTACCTTCAATCACTGTCAAGTACAAACTAAGTGAAGCAACTCACTGAAAATTTGACAGAAGTCACTTGAAAGAGTTTTTACGAAAAACAATTGTATTGTCAACTCTTGCCGAGGCCGATTATTTCTCAGCCCAGCCTCGTAAAACTGTTTTAAAACAGAAATGATCAGAGAAAGTATTGGAGCTAAAAATGCATACTTCTAAGTATATGTCGTATCGTTAAGTTAGTTGTTATAGTTATAAAAATATTTTTTTTACGATTACTATCCAAAGTAAGCTTTTGAGCTTTGAAATTCAACTGCAAAGTTAACGTTTTCCGCGAACTGACATTACGTCGCTCGCTGAAAGTTGACAACTTTGTTGATTGCCTAATTTAAATTAGCTATAATAGAATAATATTTATTTTTAATAAATTATTTTCAAGTTATTTGTACGTAGTTGCATGTTTTTTTGTTATATTATCCTAGAATATGGACTTTGAATATCAACTGCTTTTTTTACGATTTACGTAGGTATAGGCAACACGTTATACACTATTTACAACAAATTTTCAGTTTTTCTTAAAAAATTGTGATCATAGAAAAAATATTGTGTGCAGTTTAAGCGAACATTTACTTTTCTCTCTTAAAACACACCTATTTTGTGTGCGTCAGTCATAAAAGTTATTTTATATTTTATACCGAATAAAACGTCTCCTAATTAGAATGGAGCATTATTTCCAAGAAAGCGTGCCATACAAGATGAAAGTAATTCTCTATTAATTAATAATACATGAAATTACCTAAGTGCATCCGCCTTCCGACGTCAACATAATAGATTCAAAGCGGGTTTTTGTTTTTGGCATTAAAATGGTAGACCTTCAAAGTATAATGTTCGCATTTAATAAACAATATTTATCAGGTTACGATATAACTTTGATCCAGAAGCTAAGTTGTTAACTTTTAGAATTACTTGTTAGTTAATTTGATTTGTTAATTCATCAAAATCGCATTTTTAAACGGAATCTTATAACATTTAAGTGTATCAGAAGGAAAACCCGAAGAGGCATATAAATTAAATAAAAGTCTATAATGGATGTAAGGAATCCATAGAGGATTTTTTTTAGAATAAAATTTACTTAGAAATACACAATTAAAAAGTTTTCTATACGAAAATTTTCAATTATTAATAACACATTCTATAACTTGTGCTTTATCCGCTTTATGATAGAAGCAATTTTACGGCGCCACAATATAAATCTTCTGGATAATTTAAAAAATTTAGTAGGGGTTGTAAGACGTTGACGCTTTTATTTACTAGATATTATGAAATTTCCATTACATTAAAAAGTCTAATAATTGGCAGATAACTTATTGGGAATCTTACGTACCGTATCCCATAAAACTATTTAAAACAAACAAAAAATTTAATTGTATTAATTTTTTGAAATCTTGTAATTAAAAGCTGGTAGTTAATGATAAGTAACGTTTAATTACCTTTTTTAATTTTGACTAGCTCTTAGATATTTTATATCAAACAATTTACTTACCTTAATCAAATCAAAAAATCAAATGAACCTATGAGATTATGATTTTCTCAGTTGTGGATTCAGGCTTTTCTAATAGACACTTTTTGGGAATATTTTTAAGGATATAAGGGCGCCAATAACTCTTTTTTTTAAAAGCTAGTTAAGAATTATAAATGCAAAAGGACAAAATTAACTGATTAACTCAGAGTTATATACAGGGTGATTCATAACTATTGGGACATAATCTAAGGTCAGATTATTGGAGCAAAATATGGCGATAGGGCCAAATATACCTTAATAAAATATTGTTGTGGAATAAGATACAGGGCGATAAATAATAATAATAGTAATAATAATAGGCTATAATCAAACAGCAAAAATAATTCACTGTCAAGAAATACTTTTCATATGTAAAATATTTTTTTTAACTCCCCATTTGAAACTTGTGAGCTGTTCAATTGCGTTTTTCTCGAAAACGGGTAAAATTATCGTGTTTAAACAAGAGTACCAATATTACGTAGACATGACGTTTACATCATATTTTCCAATCAAAAATACTAAAAAATTTTGTCAAAAAAAGCTACCACTTAATTTCATCATTAGTAATCATTCAAGTGGCGCCCTCCGTAACAAAATAAAAAATTATACATAAAATATTATCCCCTGTCCAAAGATATGTCTCTGTGCCGATTTTGATAACAATTCATTAATATACAGTAACATTATAAAAAAACGAAAAAAAAAAAAATTCAACTTTAACGCCCTGTATCTTATTCCACAGCAATATTTTATTAAGGTATATTTGGCCCTGTCATCATATTTTTGTACAAATAACCTGCCCTTAGCCTATGTTCCAATAGTTATGAATCACCCTGTATAATTTAGAATTACAAAAGTGGATAGATAGATACTCCGATACTTTGACTGCTAAATATTCGCTCTCTAAACAAAACTAAATTATGTTTCTTACGAGGCCCCTACAAGAGATATAAGTTCAACTTTTAAATAATTATTTTTAAAATTTCCAACAATTAAAAAATTAAGTAATACATTTACTTTTCCATAGGACAAAAAATAAATTTTAACAATGTGAAATTCCATTAACATAAACGGAACACATTGAACACATTAAATAATTCAAAATTGTATTTGAAAAATTAAACTTATAATTGGATAAAAGGTAGAAATATAAAGACTAATTAGATTTTTTTCAATTACGTTAAAAGACTTACCGCTTCATTGCAGTCTAAGGCACTAGTTAACAAATCAACGACTCAATCATAAATGAATGGTTAAGAAAGAATATCAGACTCATCAACTAACAGATCTTCAAATAAATCACCCACTTTGCGAAACCCTCCTCCCTTAGCAATCTCTTTGAGTCGAAAGGAAAAAACATTTTTAAAAACTGATTTTTAAAATGTTACACCCACGATAACCGATTTAGGAAAATTTGATGCTGAAGGCAGACTATTTTACGACTTTGTATATATAATGTCATTAAAAAAAATAAGTGTTAAAAAATAAACAAAAAATTACCAATATAAACACATAAAAGTGACTGAAATTCAGAAATGGTTAAGTCATATAAATATTGAAAAATACCTAGGAAAGATGAAAAAGTAGTTGGACATAAAGATAGTAAGTACTGTCATTCGTCAAAGTCGTTCTATTCGAGAAAAAAAATTGTTCGACTAAAACACGGGAAAGTTAAAATGTTCCACAAAAAAACTTCCAAAAAACTTTCAAAAAAATGTTCAAACATTTCCAAAATTATATGTCAAAAAAATTATCATTAAGTAAAGTACTATTGTTGAAGAAACAGACTAAGATAATTTAAGAAAAAATTAGAGATACATATAATAGATTTGAACAAGAAAAATAAATATTAAAGAAAAAAATTGAAGATATAGCATAGATATAACATAGATATAAATAACATATAACATAGATAACATAGATAGATAGAAATTAGTGCATTAAGTAAGTCTTGTCGCAATGTTAAGATAATAAAGTTTCAAAGATGACTCGTTATACTAAGAGTAAAAATGATTGAAAAGTACCTAGAGAAAATAGTATATTAAAGTATAAGTGGATATAACGCTCTTTAAAACACGGCGCAGCCGGAGTGCTCGAAATAGAGCAAGTGTTTTAAAGACCAGTTATCCACGAATACATTACGATATCTTTTTTTATTGGTATACTTTGAAATCCTAAATATTGGTATTATTTCTACAAAAAGGAAATAAAAACTAATAACTGAAAATGGTTGAATTTGTGATGTAACATCATTATACCTCATTGTCATGAAAATGAGACAAACAAAAATTTATTTTCAATCTGTCACGTAAGATTAATTGTCGCAACAGTTGTTATTGTTTAAAATGAGTTCAAATATTGAGTATTTAAATAATAAAGCAGAATCGCGCTTAATACCACAAAAATCCGAAGCAGTTTATAAAAAAGAATACGATAAATTAATCACGTGGATGGAAGAGCAAATGGTTACACATATACAGTTCATCAAATTTCTAGAGGTGTTCGACGCCCAGACAGAGAACGCGCTACGTGTGACTAAGATAGCTATTGTACAGTCTGCTAAACAAGTTATTTTAAATAGTTTTTAATATTTTTAGGTAATTAAATTTTAAAAGTGTGGAATAGTTTAAGGATTAAATTGGTCTAATTGGACTTTCTTAGAACGTTTTTAAAAGCAGCTAAAGATAGTATGTAGAATTGAAAATAATTATTATGCCATAAAAGGTGTTTTGGAATTCCTTCAACCTTTTGAAATTGAGTCAGAAAATATAAATTTTATAGGATAGCGGAAAATACCTATAATTTTTTTGTAGGCCTTTGTAAATCGTGGAAATAGTTTATATTTTATTTCTACCTTATTAAGGAAAATGGTACCTATTATTAATAACGGTTGTTTCTGAAATATTACTAAAATTTTCAAAATTTTGTTTTTCTACAAAATAATAAACTATACTATTTAGAAAAAAATTTATTTCTCTTATAATTTTATAAAAAATAACAGGGGAATATTTACATTTCTTGATCTATTAAACAAAACGATAAATTATCTCGACGAATGACACCATGTTCTAGTACGGAAGCTAGCTTTACATTTTTGTTGGTGGTTTCATGGGTTTCATATCAATTTTTTGTAATTGTAGTTTACACGTACATATACCTCTTAACACTTGTTTGCTTTATTAAAAAAGTGTGTTGTTGTGATTTACGTCGAAATAAGTCAAAAACAACTTGAAACCCCATATAAAATCAAAAAGGAGAAACGGAAAAAAATTGAGCCTGTAAATGAACACAACTCAGAAACAAAAATAGCTATCTAATAATACAAAAATAAAATTTGATTCTTGTGCATCTTCGTTGTAAAAATAGATAATACTTTTTTGATCTTAGGTACAGATATAATTTTAATGGTCTTCCGAAAAACTTTCTTCAGTTTCCATATCAGATTCAAAATCAGTCTCACTGTCACTGTTTAAGTTAATTATAAATCTATCAGTTGCCTCATCCAAAGTAACTTCTCTGTCATAAAATTTAGATTCCCACATTTTAGCATTATTACAACGAGATTGCCACTCCTCTTTAGAAAACGTATCAAAAAAGTCTTTACACAACAGTTGTACGTCTTGCCTCTTAAATGTAGTGTTGTTACTAGCTACATATTGTTTCAATGATGCCCACACTAATTCGATCGGATTAAGATCGGGATGATACGGTGGCAAACGCAAACAACTAAAACCATGTTCATTTATCATTTCTTCAATTGCATACCTCTTAAATCGTGACTTATGCAATAGCACTAAACTGTATAATTGCGTTTTGAGCATATCCTCTTCGTAAGCAATATTATGATTCCTTAACCAATCCTGCATGTCAGCTTTTTTAGAAGTTGACGTTGGTGCTTTATTTACCTGTACATTATGGCAAGGAGCATTATCAACAATAATGACGCTTCTTGGAGGGAGGTTCGGAAACAGCTTTTCTTTCAACCATTTAGAAAAATTATTAAAATTCATTTCATCGTGGTAGTCTCCACTTTTGGTTCCAGATTTGAAAAATAAAGCCCATTTCACCTCCTGCATGGACAATAATTAGTCTATCACCTTTATTAATTGGTTTCTTTAATCCCTCATTTGAATTATCACTCCAAGCTTTCTGGTGTGTGTGGGAGGCATGAATGTATGTTTCATCTAAGTAGACAATTGGACGGCCCTCTGCTCGATAACTTTTTAAACGAATCAGATAGTCTAAACGTAGCTTTTGAATATCAAACCTTTCCATTAATATTTTTCTGTTTGTTTTTGTTTTCCGTCAACGAAATCCTAGCGACTTTATTATTTTTCTTAAACTTTCATAGCTTCCTTTGTACCCTGTAACTTCTCTAAATTTAGTCAGAATTGTTTTTAATGTTGGAACAATATTTTCCGAGATTAACATGAACAGAATAATTCTTTTTAAAATACCTTTGTCAGCTTCATCTATATCATTAACGGTTTTTGGTTTTTTAATGGTTTTTTTTGGTGATGAAAATTCCGATATCTCACGGTTATCGATTCTTTTTTTCTCTCCAGAAATGCGGACGACAGTGTTTTTAGATACTCCTGTGGCTGCAGCAACACGATCATTTACATTTTTAAATGATATTGAAGGTGAATTAAAGTTTCCTTTTCTTCTCATAAACTCTATAACATTGGCTATTATTTCGCGAGATTGACTGTTAATCACGCGGCCTCTTAATTTGCTATTAAACTCCATACTTAGGTTCTATTAAACTGTAATGAGCAAAAAACAAACGAAAATAAAAGAAATGTTTTAGCGAAATTTACATCTGACATTTACGTCTGAATAAAATAGTGAAATACTTGATGTGCAGAGTGTACTTTCATTGTGTAAATCCGTCGGCCCCGCCAACCGATGCCTCTCAGTAGTGCTTTCTCTGTCTAGCCGTCGAAAGCCTCTAGAAATTTGATGAACTGTAGATGAACAAGTTGTTCTCGCTTATCTCCGGAAAATGTCGGAACAGCATAAAGTATCGACTATGTGGACTTTCCAGTCAAAATTACAAAGTATGTTGAGGATAAACAAAGGGGTCGATATAAAATCGTTCGTCAAAGTGCATGCATTCATGAAGGCAATAAGAAAAAATGAGGTAGTCAAGAAGGCATATGTATTCGAGGAAGACGATTTGCGGAAGTTTTTTACAGATGCACCGGACATTACGTATTTATTTTTGAAGGTGGTTGCTATTTGTGGCATCTTTGGCTCTTGTAGAAGACGTGAATTGTGCGATATACGCTTAGCTGATATCAAGGAAGAAGGAAGCGTATTGCTTATTACTATTCGACCATCTAAGTCAGTGAAGTCTCGACGTTTTACTGTTGCCGATAGTGATGCAATTAGATATGTGCGTTTGGTGAAGCAGTATTTATCATTGCGCCCACAAAATGTAAGTACAGACCGAGTTTTCTTACGGTATGATAAGGGGAAGTGCACCAATCAAGTGGTTGGTATTAATACATTTGGATCATGTCCCCAGCAAATTGCACGTTATCTTAAATTGGACGATCCTGAGAAATATACTGGACATGCATTTCGATGTACGTCCGCTACCATTATGGCGAATAATGGCATGACAATAGATCAAATCCAACGACAAGTAGGATGGAAATCGGCAGCTGTGGCGACTGGTTACGTTGAAGAGAGCATTAGCAATAAGAAGAATGTTTCAAATATGATTGGAAGTGCTATTAATGGAAGTACAACTTCATTGACTTCCAAAAATGTTAGAAATCTTAATTTGAACAGTATTTCCTCTAATTTAAAAAACCGAAGTTTTAATATTTCAAACAATACTTTACACATTCATTTAAACAATTAAGAATGTGAATAAATATTTGAATAAATTTTTTGGAAAATTTCTCAGAAATATTTTATTTGACATTACAAGGCACTCCTGTCAGATCAATATTTAAAAAGTTGGCATTTAGACATCACGTTTCTCGGGTTGTTGATGTTGCCATGGTAACTTTAAAACACGCGCATAAACACGCGCGTTTTTAAAAGTTCGTTTTAAACACATTAAGGCCTACTTTAAATAAGTAAAATAGGGTACCAATAAAAAAAAAGTTATTAATAATAAATGAAAGTTAACAATAAATGTATTTGTAAAATATTTCCCTAACTAAATATTTATATAGACTAAAAGCAACTAAGATCACACTTTTTTTAGAAAACGTCACTTAGTAGTAAAAGATAATCAACTATATGACTTATACGTTAAATACACTGGCCAAATGCATCAAAAGATAAAGCAAAAAGATAATAAAATATTAACAGGAAATTGCATTACATTGTGCCCAAAAAAAAATTAAAAGATATGTACTTCCAGCGGTATTTAAATTAAAACTTTTGAAATAAAAAATAACAGCATTATTATGAGATATGAAACAAATATATTCGTATAAAAAAATAAAGATAAGATACAAAACTAAATAATTAAAACATATATGTAGTCCAAGCTATCTAAATCTGCCAAAAAGAAAAAATATATATTTAGAGAAAATTAGAAAAATATATAATCATAGATATAATTCACAGAGACATTTAATGGTATGGATAATTATGATCATTTTCAATAAGGTAGTGGCAAAAAATACAGTTTCCACATTCACAAAATAAAAAACTATTAGTGAAATGCAACGTTATGTCAGTAGAAATGAAGAAAATTTCCAGATAACTCTACGTGAACCTATCTATTGAGTATTGCCTAGTTAGCATCCACATTAACCATAGGATACCGCTGACAACAGGTCTCGCAGTATCATCTGCCTTCATCTGAAGGAAAGGAAAACTAATTTTACTAAATTCAAAGTAAACACATTGCTTTTTTAATAATTGACTTTGTTCGACATACTAATTAACTAATTATATAAACTACAAGAAACGAAATTAATAAAATTCATTTTATAGAAACTCTATTAGTTTACATCCGAAAAAACCAAGAAAAGACATATCATGGGACACTTACCCAGAAATTAGGAGATTATTCTGGCAAAAGCTACAAGCCGTCTCTAAATTATAAGCTAATAGTAGAAGATAGTTAGTACAGATTCTGTGAGGAGGAGAATAATCAAATAGAAGACGGAGATTCACCCAACTTGAAGTATACACTTCCTTGAGAAGATGGTCATTGAGATATTTTCTTGCTTTATTAGCGACAGAAGGGGGCACAATAGAACTTTTAGGTCGCAATGTATGAACACCCCATTCCCAACATAATATAAAAGCTAATAATCCCTAAATTATCCCAAATTGCCAACTTTCGTAATACCTCTACGTACTAGACTAAATCTTACATTGAACAAAACTTTTTACAATAATAACAATTTCCAAAAAAAAAAAACTAAAAATAAAAATATTCGCGTCTTGTGAACGTATTCCGTGGGGATACACTGCACAAAATAAAAGAATAAAGTATTCTTTTAACGAAAATCCTTTAAATTAGATATCCTCTTTTTAATGGATCAAAGAATTTTAGAAATGCAGTAATCTATTAGACTTAACAAACAAAATAAAGATGATGCAGTATTTCCATAGTCCTTTTATCAGGGATAATACTAGTATTAACTGTTTTACAGCTGTGGTTACGGTGACCAGCTGTAAGTATATATATATTTTACTGTTCTACGTTATTTGACATCACGACAAGGAAAATATTCGCGTAATGGAATTGTCGTTAGCCAGCGAGTTTTTCCGGGAAAATGAAATTAAATCTGTAGGTAGAAGGTTCATTTATCACTGTACGAAAGCGAAGATATTAAATTGTAGGAGTTAAAGTAATTTAAGTGTTTCCAGAAATGCACATTATTTTATTTTATAATGGCGAATAAAACTGGAAACTAAAAGCATTGCAGATTTGGAAGTCAACAATAAGATTCAACCAATGCCAATCATTCAAATGAAATAGGGAATTAGGGAAATACAGAAATATTAATTTGTATGAAAGACGTGAGACAGATTTATGAACGAAACCGGTCGTAGAATGATCAGCTCCTTAAGGTGATAATAATAATAATAATAATAATAATAATAATAATAATAATAATAATAAGAGTTTATTCATACATATAAAATTATACAACAAAATAAAATCAAAGCTGATCAATAAACTACAAAATCCTGCAAAGTCGCAACTTGTTGCAGGTGAAAAATATAATAAAAACTATGTAATAATAATAATAATAATAATAATAATATAAAATAATGTCTCTTTACAGTGAAACATTAATTTATTAGATACAGACAGAGTAGACAGTAGACAATATTTAAATATAATTATAAAATAAAATAAAATTCCTAAATTTCAATGAAGTATGCAATAAACATTCTGCCAAGATCAAGTATATATGTGTTTAATTTTTTTTTGAAAGTCAATGGACTTGGAGAGTTTGTTATGTTTTGAGGAAGTGCATTGAATATTTTTGGAGCCAAGTAGATATAGGACCGCTGTCCTATAGATTTCTGCATAAATGGTACAGCATAAAAATGTTTGCATGCAACGCGTCTCATAACGGTGAGTATTTAGGTTGAATTGATTTTTGACATAATATTTATTATTAAGTTTTAGGAAATATAATTCTGAAATCGGAGAAAAGTTCTTCTGATGGGTAAATAACATCTTTTCTGTAGATTATTCTCAGAAATGGTTTTTGCAATATCTGTAGGGGATAAATATGCTTCTCAAGCGTTCCTCCCCATACAATTACTCCATATCTTATATGGATATCTATAAGTCCTTAGTACAGTATTCGCAACTGGGTTATTGTTAATATATTTGATAATTTTTCAAATTTTGACAATAGACATTGCATTTTTTTACAAACATAATTAACATGTATATTCCATCTCATGTAAGTATCTAGATAGGTGCCAAGTACTTAACTTTTTCATATAATTTAATTTTGTTTATTTTATTGTTTGTGTTCACCATAATTTTCTTGAAATTTGGAATAGTAGATACATCAAAATTGACCGTTACAATTTTCGAGTCTAACCATTTGTGAATTGTAGGTGAATCTTCCTCAACTATTTAAGTTGCACTGAAAGAAATGCGGTCTAATCATTACCAGAATTTTCGTACTCTTTATTTAACTGTTGTATACTATATGGGACAGCCAAACGAGCTGTTGCTGATATGGAACAAGAATTGTTAGAACCTTCCATAACCGTTAGTATACGGACTATAGACATAATACAACACGGTTTGTTAAAGGTTACCAATGCATTACTTATTGACAGTGAAATCGTCTTATTATTATTATTATTATACAATCGTTCACATAAAAATAAGTGAACTACTCTATGAGAGGTGTAAAAAATTCTTATAGCAGGTATTATAATTTCTTACTAGAGGCTGTACTGATAAAAAAACTAGCTTATAAAGTTTATAAGCTATTCTCATACGGATTATCATTCACTTATATTGTCATAATATCATAGAATACGACTGTTTATAAAATGTTCTCATAGTTATTATGAACTAGTTTTATAGTGGATATGCGATTATACTATACAGGGTGTTAAAAAAAAAGTGTCACAAAATGAAATGGTGAATAGTATGACCCAAAATAAGCAGAAAAGTCTTAATAAATATATGACCGCAAATTAACGGTTTCGGAGATACGGACTATTTTGTGTTTATAACAATTTTTTATTATTATAAAAAAACAATGATATTTATAAACAATCAATAACAACATAGAGTTAAATGAAGGGATGTGGAGATTAGGGAAAGCGTCGATATACTGACGTAGCCCTTCCCTCGCATTGTCATTTGCACGACCGTACATAAAATGCATGTCAGCTAATTCAATATTAGTGTAAACAGGCATAACGAAAATTTATAAAATTATTCACCCACAACAAAATAATAACTGCAAATAGTATCTATGAAAAAACATCGGTAGACTCCGATAAGAAAAGCAAGTTTTTGAGAATGAAAAAAGATAATCAAAAAATGAAACAAAACACAAAACACTCCGTATCTCTGAAACCATTCATTTGCGGACATATGTTTATTAAGGCTTTTCTGCATATTTTGGCCCATACTACCCCCCGTTTTATTTTGTGACACTTTTTTTTAACACCCTGTATTTAAAAGCTAACCAAAATACGTAAAAATTGACAATTTTAAGCATTTGGTTTATTGTATAGCGGGCACAGCAATAAACGAATTTAAATAAATGTTTGGTTATTAGAAGATTGTGGGACAAACATTAATTTGTACAAGAAATTGTACATTTGATAGATAATACAATTTTTTTATAGCAGCCCTTAAATTTTGAAATATAAATGTATAATAACCTACCATCTTCTTATAGTTAAAAAATTATTTAAATTTGTTCATTGTTGTGCCCGATAGACAATAAACTAAAATGTTTAAAATTTTACTTATTTTGGCTAGCAAAGCAATAAATTTGTTTTCAATTTCCTTTTATATAGTTTATTAAAAAAAAAAAAAAAATTTTACCTAAAACCATTTATTTTACAATAATTATATTTTTATGAAACATAAAAATGCAAAAATAACTTTTTTTCCTAAAAAATAATATTGAAAAAAAGTTATTCTTTATAAAAAATCGAGCATGGTCTAAAACCTGAAATACAACCATCAGATATTAAATTTTATATAAAGAATAAAGGTACTTTACTCTTGAGTAAAACTCATATACCTCGTAAACCACTGAAAAATTTGATATTTGATGACTGTATTCTAGGTTTTAGATAATGCAGAACTTTTTATAAAGAATAATATTTTTTTCTAAAATTAATAATAAATAAGTTTTCCATAAGATTCCAACCTAGGGACACATACTGTATATTAAATTTAAATAAGTACATATTGATGAATGAGAATTCTGTGGACTTTTCATGTTCTAATTTTATTGTGAAAAAATAATGACCTAATATACAAACGTTTAACATTGGCAGCAACCAATATTATTAAATTATGACTTTTTATTATGCATGTAATTAAAAATACCTTATTATCACTGGATAGCAAATATAAAAAATTCTTGAGGCAGTAATTTCTTAGACTGATATCACCACTTTCTAATGAGACAAAATTAAAAAAAATTATTTCACTATTTAAAAGACACACTGTACATTTTCATGTGCGTATAAGAAAATGAAATAACATAAAGACTTTCTGTTTTAGCTCAGAAAGTGGTGACGTCAGTGTAAAGAACCGCTACCTCAATAATAGTCTCTAAATAAGCTTCCATGTTACACAAGATCACAAGAAAAACACTGGC
Source organism: Psylliodes chrysocephalus (assembly GCA_927349885.1). Classification (NCBI taxonomy): domain Eukaryota; kingdom Metazoa; phylum Arthropoda; class Insecta; order Coleoptera; family Chrysomelidae; genus Psylliodes; species Psylliodes chrysocephalus. The sequence continues at coordinate 18,348,829 of OV651825.1, read as the reverse complement.
TCATATACCTAACTAAAACTAACCTAAAACTAACACACGTTCACACACGACGATAAGACAAAAGACTGTAAATTGTCGCCAACAATTAATAGGTTAGTGGCGTAGCGGGTCCCCCACCACCAAAAATCTGTATGTTTCTGGTAATGACAACAGAAAGGGTGTTATGGAATATAAAATGGGATCACTGATATTATAATGCGTTTTAGAGTGATAATAGATATCAGATTGTATAAAACTGAATCTGCCGGTTATAAGTCATTCAGTCGGCGCTATAAGAATTTTTGTTTTCGAGTATGCTACCGCGGTAATGAAATAAAAAATATAGGGATTAATTGACTGATTTACTATAGTAGTAAGATATATCTTACTCTCTATCAATATTCCTATAAGTATTATGATACTTAGTCTGGCAAAACCGCTGCATTAATCTATTTCTTTCTGTGTGAGTCCAGTTTCGTGCTGTATATAAAATAACAGTATCATCTGCACAGCCAATGACATCACCAACAGATTGCAAACAGAAAAGATCATTCACATATAAATTAAAAAGGATACGTCCTAGAACGCTGCCCTGCGGAACACCATATTGGACGGTAAGATGATCACTAATTACATTTTCTATTCTTACAGATTGCGTCCTATTATTTAATTAACTACGAAATATTTCTAAACAACTACCCCTAATACCAATATCCTCCAAAGTTTGTATAAGTAATGAATGACTTACAGTGTCAAAAGCCTTTTAAAGATCAAGGAAAACATCCAAACAAGCCTCACTAGAATCCATAGCTAAGTGTATTTTCTCGGTTAATATTAGTATCGCATCTTCAGTTGAAATATTTTTTGTAAAGCCAAATTGATTTTTTGGTAGGATGTTATATTTAGATAGATAATTTTGGAGACGCTTTTCCAATATCTTTTCAAAGACTTTTGACAGGGTGAATATTAAATATAATGGCCTGTAGTTACTTATAGAATTCCTGTCTCGCGGTTTTAAATATCGGCGTTACTACACTGTACTTTAAACTATCTGGCCATACACCCCACTCTAAACATTTATTAATTATATAAATAAATGGCTCAGCTATTGATTCAGTTCGTTAATGTCATCACCAACGCGCATGATAACAATTCAACAACCGGATGCGAAAACTAGCAACTTATAGCCCTGAACGTAGTTGTTTTGTATTCGGGGCTATGTTTAAGAATCTTGGAATGGTATACACTCTTACTATAAGATGAAGAATAATATGAATACATCCGGGTGTAACAATTAAAATTTAATTTAAATTGGACTAATTGCTTTTGGTTTTACAAAGCCATCAACATACCCATCCTGAAATGTGTTGCAAATTTACAATAACAAGGTTAACAAGAAATTAGTAAACTTACGTCTAAAAGATTAGGTATACCACGAGAAATATAAACAAACGACAATAACCGAGCATTTGACACTGTATGTCATGATTACGTCATTAGGGAAACTATCCAACTAGAACATACAAGATAACTGATTTTCCTTTTTGACAAACAGATCATTCAAAATGAAAGCCAACACAGCAATCTTCAATACGCGAAAGGCGTTCCTCAAGGATAATAAAACCCATTCTCTTAATTATAGCTAATCTGAAAAGATCTTGAACCAATCATAGAAGCTCGTCTATATGCAGATGAATTTGTTATATTTTGCTAGAGCATACCTAACTGGAAACTGGAAACTTGGTCGTGGCAAACTGACATTATTTTTTCTACTATTAAAATTGATTACATCTTTTTATTCGAAAGAAAAGTTGCCGTCATACCTGAGTTAACACTCTATAATAAAAAATTTAAATCCGAATTGTGCGTAAAGTTTCTGGGAATAAGCTGAAGACATTACTTATTATTATTATTATTATTATAATTTGATAAGAGCAGGGGCCATAAGACCCATAAGCCCATATTAACTGAATGTAAAACAATTTTACTAAAAACTAAATCAATAACAGGTACAACCGATGAATAAACAATGAAATGTTAATTAAAAAATAGAAAATTATCAAGTTCGTTCTTGAAAACATTGACAGATGGAGCATTTACAACATTCTCCGGTAGAGAATTCCAAGTGTGGAATATTCGATTAAATAAAAAATTTTGCCTCGTTTTCGTAAAAAATTGTTCTTTTTTCAGCTTCCATTTATGGCCACGTAGTCGATTTTCACTGTCCACGATGAACATACATTTTAAATTACCAAAATTATATTTTAACTTACTTCATACTAAACAATAATGTGGACTACGGTTTAATTATTTACGAATCCAAAACTTTATTTACATCTCTGAACACTGTTTATAACACAACACAAGAGTAGTTTGTACAATAGGTTAAGATACCGTAACCAGAAGAGTTCGAAATCCTGAATATGTATGAGCAAGAAAAAACTACGCATAGTAACATGGGTGCTTACAAGGTATTGGCGAGTCAATAGACAACTTGGTGAACATCAACTAGTATGAGATGGCGAGTGCAGATTCTGTGAGAACGAAGAAGAAAGCTGCATTCATATTCTGACTGAATGTGGAGAACTAGAGAATTCAAAGGGAGTATACTTTGGAGCATACCAGATAGAGGATAATTTTTCGAATTTTGAACCACTCCACTTGGCTTTTTTTGTTGCATGTTTTGCAGGGTTCATTTTGAATGAATATTTAAGGTTATATTGCGTATTATGTTCTATATTTGTAAAACAAAATAGTATTGTATGACATGATTCATGGAAAATATATATACTGCATTTAGAACTGAATTTATGTTTTGTGAGGTTTCATCTACTTCACATGGGTCAAAGGAATAAAACAGTTGCCTGTCGTCAGTAAAAAAGTGCATATTTAAATGGTCCAATAATTTATAAAGATGCGAAACATATATGGAAAACAAAAGAGGATTAGGGACAGAACCTTGGGGTACTCCTAATGTTACACACGTGAATTGAGATGATTTCTCTAGTGTTACTTTTTGGTAGCGGTTACTTAAATAAATTTGAGAAACCTTAGTGAGGATCTATAGTGTTAAACGCTATAGAAAAGTCAAGCAGAGTAACTGATGTAGCCTTTTCTTCATCCATTGATTTTATCTATTGAATCTAAGGGTAATTTTGTAGTACTGAACCCCTTCTGAAACTCAGATAGTTTGGTGGTTACAATTTTATGAGAGAATACGTTAACTAATTACTTTTTCTACAATTTTCAGGGTTATTTGATTTTGGCAAAGGCTTGATTAAGGAATAATTTCAACTATCAGGAAAGTAACTAATTTTTAAACAGCAATTTACAATGTACGGTATGTAAGGAACAGAGACAGAAATAGACCACCTATTGTTATCCGTTAAAGACTTAGGTACAGCATACAAAGAAGGTATTAGAATGTGAGGTGAACTTGATCAAATTTTTGTAAAATTATATAGATCTTTGTAATTCGGTATTACAATTCCAGTCATAACTTTACTTTTGGTTTTTTTTTTTCAAAACAATAATCATCTTTAAATTAGTTTCTTACAATTTACTATTTTCTTAATTTCAATTTCAGTTGTCTATTAAAACTTAATTGTTGAATTTTACTTAAATAAATATGGACAGAATACTTATATTACATATTAATGTTTCAAGATATTATTTTAGTATTATCTATTTATTTAATTTTTATATCATGAGTCCATAACAGTATGAAATAAGTATAGATATTTATATAGATTCTTTACTGTACCAGCATACAATGTTGAATAAAAAAAATTTATTTATACTGAAAAAATTACTCCTTATTATTTGTATGTCAGAGAACTGACATTGTCTGAGAAAAAACGTTAACAGTCGGTTGCAAGAAGGTGCATTAACATTTTATGAACATGAACTGTGATAGAGCTTGAGAATGTGATATGTCTAAATGTCATCAACTTCAAACTACTTCATTCAACATCTGTCAAAGTTTAACAAGCTTGTAATTTTTTTGTAAAAGTTCTTTAAATCAGCTGATGGATTCGAGTACCTAGAGACTTTAAATTTTAACTACAGAAAAGAGATACTAAATTTGTAGGTTGTCAAAAATTTTGTATATTTTGAATGTTTTAAAGCGTTGTAGCCTATTCGATTAAAATAATAATTTATTTTTTTCTTCTGAAAATGTAGTGAAAAACGAGTAACTTATTAAAAGGAATACTTAATTAAAATTACTGCAATTATTATGATAAAGAAATACAAATCAGCAACACACACAGCACTAGCAGTATAATATTTATTACTTACTTAATAAAATATTTAATATTCCAACTTTAATTCGCTAAATTTAAGATATATACATCGTAAGTAGCTGGTGGGTCATTAAAAGCTGTATAAAATTTCCATAAATGCAAACTAGCCGAAGCGAAATACCTACTAAAGTTACACCATAAAAATATTCGGTCTTAAAAATCTAGAGAAAAATCAGAAATAAAACAAGATTTTATACAGCTTTTAATGAGATTAAACTTCCTTTTTTAACTTTAATCATGTTCAACAAGGTGAAATGTAATTAAAAAAGAAAAGTTGTGCGAAAGAAGACATAAAAATAAAAATCACAATCATGATTATATATTTTATACAGGGTATTTCTAAATTTTTGTCATATTGTCCTCGGGGACATAATTTTAATCTATTCAGGCACAAAAGTTTAATCAAAATAGTCAAAAAAGTGTTTTAAATATTATCTCCATCAGACCCAGCGTACATGGTTATGTACAATATACGTGTTTTCATCTAAGTAATACGAAAGAAACAAAACTATTTCAGACCTATTGTACATTTATTGCTTGCATATCATAAAATACTAACGCAACTCAAAAAAATCCCAATTTTGAGTCGAAGTACGTAATAGATGTAAAAAATAATGTTGTGCCGATTCTGTTCTTCGATCTTCACGTTGTGTCTAGCACCTGACCCATGGTCGACACATTTCCGAAATTATCTAGGTATGCAGCTGACGTGTAGAGAAAGCACTTCAGGAATGGTTCGAGATTTTCTAGACGCTCGAGAATGTACTGGTACAGAGCTGGTTTTGTATAAATAGCGCGAGTTTGTCGATAGACGGGAAGTTTTAATAAAAGTGTTAGATAGTAAAGACAAATTGTAATAAATAAATTAGAATTGTGAGTTTTCCCCTCATTTATGGACTACCATGTATATTTAAAAACAATTGTTAAATATAGTCTTACAACTTTTATTTTAAACATTTCTTCATATCTCCAATAATAAAATATATATCGATCAATTACCCACTGATGAGGCACCCTATATGTATAATGAAAACACTGTATAAAATGAATCAGTTCTTTCATCACAGCTTGGTCCTTGTAAGTTGAAAAATATTTTAGTGATAAATATAGCATTACCATGTTACTATAAAACTGAAAAATAGAGGGTGTTTCATTTAAAAATATGTGTTTACTTTCCAGGCAAAAGCGTAATACTCTGTATATGCAGACATGTTTTTAAATTATAATAGTTTTCAAATTTTATTTAAAACATGTGTCTATATAATACAAATGGAAATATCGAGCAATTATGCACTAATGGGACAGCCTGTATAGAACTACGACGAAGAGTTTACGTCTTTTTTCATCTTTTCAGTCTTCCTTTAAAACTACTCTTGATTGTTCTTGACTCCCCGTCTTGAATGGTCCAGTCTTCCCTATAAGATTTTGACATAGCGACTTCAGCTTCATTGGCTAATTGTACCACCATTTGGATACCCTACTTCTTTCGATTTATTAATTCATTCCTAAATAGGCTCCCAAGAACTTATAGTCTCGGTTCACCCATTCATGAACTGTTTGATTACCTTATTCGATAAATGAATTTATAGGTACAGCGACAGTCAGTAGCGGCCCGGTAATATACTCCATCGACATCAGTATTTTACATACTATAGAGGTCTATATTCTTTTCTCTTTTTTTGACTCTGTATATATAATAGCTATTCCCCAGAATAGATTTTTAGATTTTCATTTTGTATGGCCCATGACGTTAATGAACGTCCAAACTTCTTAATGTTCGTATTCGTATACCGATTGGCCAGAACGTGTAGTTGGCATTAAAGCCTGGGCGGCGAAAGTGTTAACAGAGAGGGGGAAACAAATACATAATATAGAATTTAGGTTTTTAAATTGCACCGGAAGTGCGTTACATATTTTAGGACCAAAATATACAAAACTTCTTTGCCCTAGAGTATTTTCCATTCTAGGTACGATGATCACATGATTTTTATATAAATGGGTATAAATGTTGTACCGGAGTGTTAAGGAAAATATGCTTCTTCTAACTTATTGCAACTCGTAGGTAAAACAGTTGTCTTAAATCCAAAACTTCTGCTTCTACAAATAAACGATCCAATGGGTATGTATAGTTCTTATAAATAATTTTAAAAATCCATTTTTGTATTATTTGTAAATGTTTAATATGGATATCTGCCGCACCTCCCAAACGATAATACCATAGGTTAGATGCATCTGTATTAATGCATAGTATAACATCTTTAAGTGGGGAATATTCAAAAAGCATTTTAAAAATTTTAATTTTGCTAAATAGAATCCAATTTTCTTTATAACACTACTAATATGTGCATTACACTTTAAATTTCAATCTATTAAAATTCCCAAGTATTTAGTTGTTTTTGACATTTTTATACAAAAATTTTCATTGTTGTAAATTATATTAATTGAATTATATTCAGGTAAATATGAATCGTAATTAGTAAATTAAAGAAATGTTGTTTTAATAAAATTAATTGTTAATAATTGTTTACGCAAAAATTCTAACACAATAGGTAGGGAGTTAATTATTTTATTCTTTAGGGCATTCCAATTAGTATCTGCAGAAATCATAGGTTTCGCCGATGAAACGGCCATTTACTACCAAGATACTAATTGGAATGCCCTAAAGAATAAAATAATTAACTCTCTATCTATTGTGTTAGATATATTTAACATAAGAGGACCAATAACAGTACCTTGGAGAATGCCAAATTGTAGTTATCACTCTTAATGTCACCAATACTGACATACTTTTCTCGATCAGTTAGGTAGCTCTTTAGTAATTGATAGGCTACTCCTCTGCTGCCTAAGGTATTTAAAGTTTCTAATAAATCTGGATGACTCACCGTGTCAAATGCTTTGCCGAGATCTACAAACATACAAATCGCAGGCATTTTTGTGTCTATAGATTTGTATATTTTGGATTTTATGTCTGCAATTGCAGCTCCGGTAGACATCCCCTCCACAAACCCATATTGTTTAGAAGATAATAATTGTATTTGTTTATAAAATTACACAATCTGAATTTAATTAGTTTTTCTATTGTTTTACTCATACTGGAGAGGATCGATATGGGTCTGTAGTTTGACATTTCTATCTTATATGGTGATTTTATAACTGCATTTTTTGAAGAATTAGGAAATATTCCAGTAGTAAAAATTTTATTTCCTATATAAATCAGTGGATTTTTTAAATAACGTACACATCTTTTATACACCTCAGAAGGAATTTGGTCTAGTCCAGGCGCTTTGTTTGGTTTTAAATCCTATTTAATTTTGACCACCTCCTGTTTTTCCACAGGTTCCAAATATATGAAGTTAGCTATTCTTCTTTCATTAAATTTCCTAGATGATATTTTAATTTTTTTGCAAGAGTGTTACCAACTTTTGTAAAATATTTGTTTTAATACATTTGCAATTTCTGTTTTGTTAGTTATATTTATGTGGTTCTGTTTTATTTCATATATCTCCTGTGTTTTACCATGATTTTGAATAGTTTTTACAACTTGCCACATATGTTTTGAGGAATTCTTATTTTTACTAATTTCATTTTTGTAGTAATCAGTTTTGACAATTTTTATTAGATTATTTAGAGTTGGTTTCTGTATATTTTGAATTCTATTATGGGTTGTGTATTGTTTGGTTGTTGTTTAACTGTTTTATATAAAGAATTCTTAATAGATATTATTAAACCATGTGTAATCCAAGGACTACGTTTGAAATGAGAGCGGTTGATCTTTATTACCCAGCTGCTTGAGTTTATATATTTTAATTTAGTAATAAAAATATGTCATTTTATTAACATCTATGAAGGAATTAATATCCATCTAATTTTCCTATGATAACATTTTATGTAATGAATTGTAAATACATATTACTTTATAATATTTGTTTCATCTTTCAGATTTGATGGATACTGGTACTGTAAAATTTAAGAGAAGTTATCAGTTAGTGAGGACCAGACACATCCCCAACTAGCCATTCATAAAAGTGTATTTGTTGTGAAGTCCTCATCATCATCTACTCTATAGTCCAGGAGACAGCGACGATTTTCGGTATTTATTTTCCCAGTCAGCAAGCACGGATAGAGAATTGTAGGATTAGCAATTCTAAGCAAAATTCATATATATATATATATATATATATATATATATATATATATATATATATATATATATATTGAATTGTATATCAATAAAATATATATAGTAAACCGTGGAACTTATTGAGAAATTATTATTAAAAAATCACAAAAAATTTTCAAGTAACCTATTTGAAAATTTTTTGTGATTTTTTAATAATAATTTCTCAATAAATTCCACGGTTTACTATATATTTTATTGTAAAAAACAAAACCTAAATATTTCAAAAACCTTATTTTTAGTTTTTTTCTACTCCATCTAATCAATAAATAATAGTAAAATTAACTATAATTCGAAAATTGTTGTTGAAGTCTTACTTTCTCATAAGACACTGTCCAAACACGCACATTTTTAAAAAAACAATTTTCTCAAAAATTTGCACAGTAAGGTATAGTTAAAAGTTCACTATTAGATAAATAAGGACATCTACTATTAGAAAAAAATTAATTTTAGTCATAATCTAATATTTTTTATTTAACATTGGTGGCGAAAGGACCTCCTTAAAGCTTAAGTTTAAAACGGATTCAAGAGCCCCCGAAACGTAAAAATCCGTCAAAAACTTGAGGTCGAAAAAAATCATGATTACTATACTTTCCTTATCTGTATGTACACAGATAGGAAACAAATAAAACTTAAGAATTTTTTTTTTCTTGAAAATCAACACGCATTGTAGTAGAATAAAGAAATTTGATTATTTTTTATTTAACCAACTGTTTGTCACTAACGCAGTATAACATTTATAATTAATATTTAAGGTAGGTACTCCATAAAGTAAAATAAAAAATATGATGTACATAGGGTAAAAATTGTCTTACAGCTTGTATTTAAACCAACCACTTCTCAAACTATCCCTACATTTATTTTTAAATATTTGTAATTATGATTTTTATCCTCATTTCAGTAATATATTTGCTCTACTTCTAGCTTTAATAGTCAAAATTACTGTAAAAATTAGAGAAATATTAGACAACATTCAAACTTTGGATTTTGCAAGAGATTTGTTTCCTTTTTATTTTATTTTATGATCAAATAACTCGGATATTAGCCATTCCAAAACTTATGCAGCGCATGTGTTACATAAAATAGACATTTTTATTTATTAAACTTAACATTTTTTATAATGTTACAAACAAATTATTTTCTAAAGTTTTAATAGTTGGTTAAATTTTTAAATACAATACTAAATAAGTAACATATGCTTGACTGGCTCAACACTTGATTTCAGAGCTTATTATTTACAATGGAAACCTTTACAATGGAATCCTTTACAACGAAATGATTTATTATTACCTATTTGAGAGCGGTTCAAAGAATTAGAATCTCTTTTTAAAAACATTTTAGGCATATCGAATGATCTAAAAACAAATTGGTCTCTTCGCCCTTTAAATTCATTCGCGTATACAAATTTACCAATGGATTATTTCTGGCAATAATTATTATAATATTGAAAACTGTTCATAAGGCCAAACTTTATTCTCGTGTGTTATTTAAAAAATGTTTTTTTTTTATTTCATTCTATTAAAAAGCATGTTAAATTTGAGATTAAAACTTTATCATGAATTTAAATAGTTTTTCAAAAAATCAAAGAAGCAACATATACTTTCCAATTATACAAGGTTCTCTAAATAAGTAATACAATATCAAAGTTTTCCGTACTGATTTTAAAGACGTGTATAGTGCAAAAGAAACATTTGAAAACCATTTTTTTGGAGTAAATGGTTTTCATTATTATTCAAAAATGTTTACCGATGTACTACTTTTTAAATTTTAAACAAATCTTTATACGCACCAGTACGGAAATACATCATTTTCCCATTTTCTTTAATTGTATTTTATATCACCATTTATAAGAACGTTTCTTAAAGTTTAATTTGAGTTAAGCATTCTCTATACCTAAAACTAATAATTTTGGGAGATTTTTAAATCTAAATGACAAAAAAGATAATTCACAAAATAGTTTAATTTTAACTGGTCACTGGTTGACTGGAAATAGACTGTGTGTTAATTAGTGATTAGAATTTTACTAGCTGCAATTTATTGATTGAAATTTTTTTTTACAATATCCTTAAAATTTAATAACTATTTATGAAAAATGTGTTTATTGGAATCGTAAAAATATTATTATTTTAAAAGATATTTTTTATTAAATATGTGTAAAATGTTTTTATTGAAACGACAATTTAAATAAATACATAAGAAATAGTAATAAAAAAAAAGTAAAAAGAAAATTTCAAATAAATGGTTAAATAATATTAAAATTTATAAAGTACTAACTAGTAACTACCTATTTGTGACAAATGTGTTTATTGGTTTCGTATATGTTATTGTTCTTATTTTAAAAAACATTTTTCAGCGAATAAAAGTAAAAATGTTTTTATCGAGACAAAAAATGTATCGAATACATAGAATAAAGAGCAATAAAGCAATTTTAAATTTAGAATGAGGATATATAATGCTTGGCATTCTATATTATACTCTTCACAGTTTAACAGACCCTCTTAACCAGCGTTTTTTTTATAAACATTTTTTTTTGGAATAAATAGGCTTCCCAATTTTTATTTAGATTTTTTCTTTTCGTAATTAATAGGCTTCATCTCCTTATAGAGCTTGATTTTTATTAAACATTTCAAGTTAAAATAATACTTCTTTTAGATGAATGATTTTTTTTTAATTTTAACCCAACTTAACCCCCTACTATTATTCAGATTTTTTAAAAATTTAATAGGTTGCGTCCTCTAATAGGACTTGATTTTTCCTGAAAATTTAAAGTTGATATCATGTTTCGTTTTTGATTTATGATTTTTTTAAAGTTTCAATCCCCCACTAATCTCCCCATTTTTAATCGGATCTATTTAAAAATCAAGAGACTTCGTCATCTCATAGAGCTTGATTTTTTTTTTAATTTCAAGTTGGTATCATGTTTCGTTTTAGATTTATGATTTTTTTACATTTAAACCCCGCTTAAACCCCTACTTTTATTAATTTTTTTTTAATTCACTAGACTTTGTCCCCTTATAGGACTTGATTTTCCCTTAAAATTTCAAGTTAATATCATGTTTCGTTTTTGATTTATGATTTTTTAAAGTTTTAACCCCCCCTTAAACCCCCCTTTTTTAATCAGATTTATTTTTAAAAATAATAGTCTTTGTTCTCTTATAAAGCTTGATTTTTCCTGAAAATTTCAAATTTATATCATATTTCGTTTTTAAATTAAGATTTTTTTAAGTTTTAACTCCCCTATAACCCCCTATTCTTAATCAGATTTTTAAAAAATTATTAGGTCTCGTCCTCTCATAGAACTTCATTTTTCCTAAATGATTTATAATTTTTTTAAAGTTTCAACCCTCCTTTAAACCCCTCATTTTTATTCCGATTTTTTTCAAAATCAATAGGCTTTGTCCCCTTATAAAGTTTGATTTTTTCTATAAATTTCAAGAATATATCATGTTTCGTTTTTGAGTTATCGTGCGGACAAAGAACGTGTCATCGGACGGACAGACAGACGGACAAAAGTAAACATATAATACTCTTCACAGACTACTGTGTGAAGAGTATAATAATGTTGTAAATATTTGGTAAAATATTATTACAATTTATTAATTTCTAATTAGTCTTAGCTACGCTTTGCCTATGAAACACCAGCCACGACATTAAATCTTGTGCTTTTTTGCCTAATAAAACAAATGACAATTTAACATTTATCTATTAAAAATGTTGTTTAAAATAAAAATAATATTAAACGAATTCAATAGATTTGTCCCAAATAGAAATAGTTACTAAATTTTTTGTATTGACGTACCCTATAAAGATTTGTTTAATATTAAAAAAGTAGTACATCGGTAAAATTTTTTGACTAATAATGAAAACCTTTTACTGCACAAAAATGGTTTTCAACTGTTTATTTTGCACTATACACGTCTTTGAAATCAGTACGATTTTTATATAAAACTGGTTATAGCGTGTGAAATACCCTGTATAATCTCAGACTATTTTATTGTTATAATAAGAAAGGCAAGGAAAATTCAAATATATGAAATACAAGGTGTCCCATTTTGGAAAACTTTGATATGTATCACTTTCTTGGAGTACCTTGTATAATTGGAAAGTATAATGTCGCTTCTTTGATTTTTTAAAAAATTATTTAAATTTATGAAAAAGTTTGTGTTAACTGGTAGTCATAGAATGGAATAATTTTTTTTTTAAATAACACACGAGAATAAATTTAGGCCTTACCTCGGGAACTGTTTACCTAAACAATTTCTAGATTTTTCAACAAAATCGTTGGAATAAAATATGTTTAATTTTGTAACTTACCGCTATATCTCGCGATAAAGGTATATTTTTTTAAAAAATATAATTGTTTTTCACAAAAAAAGTTTGATGTGTTTCATTATTTGTCAGGTGTAACGAAAAGAAAACATGTAAATATGTTTAGTTTTGAAAGAAATTCGTAGGAAAATTAATGATTCCACGTCGTTTATATGTATAGATACTAAAAGTTAATCATTTTTCAAATATTTAAAAAAAATCTTGGTTTCTTGTACCCAAAGCGGCTTTTTATTGACACTTTAAAGACTTAAAAAGATATATTTTTACTGCTTAGGCAGAAAAAACAGACTTACTATGTAACGTTCCAGGTAATAAGTTAATTCAAACGGAAAGTTGATGGAATAATATTTATCCGCGGATACGAATGACTTTAAAGACCTAAAAATTATATGTTGGAGTTCTTGCTATTTAATGATTTTAATTTAATTAATTGAAAGTAGTGTACTGAATTGGTAGTATAAGAATTGTATTTGTAATCTTGGGCTAAATGTGTTTTCCCCTCTCTGCTCCCATAGTTGTTTGGCGGCAAAAAACCTGACTTTAAAAGAAAAAATATATATTTTGAATCATTGGTTAGTCTTAATGTTTTGTTTAATCGGTTAATCGGTATAAAAATTATATTTTGTTTTAAATAATATTTTAAACTGAATTAATAATTTTTTCAATAAAAATGATAATTTTTATTTATTTTTTAACTTTCATGACACTAAAGTCCATCTAAACCAAAGATTTCAGCGAATAACAATATTGAAATTTTCAAGCATCGCCGCCCAGTTTGTCCGCTAATTTCTCCTTGCTTATGCCTTATACGATTAAAAGCGTTTTAATTTTATCAACATTGGCAGACAAATCTGTGCAAATTTTTATACAAAACAAAACTGTTCCTCACAGATTACAGTTTAAAAAGTGTACCTAATTTAACCAGTATATTTCAAAAGATATAATAAAAATAGCTTTAAAAACACATGTTATTTTCTCGGAAGTAAATCGCAAGGGCGCCTCATCCTAGTGAAAGTATGTTACAGAATCTATAAAAATAAAAAGGCTGAGTTATAAACCAATATAAGATCTGGCAACAACGAAATGGATGCCATCAAACCGAAAACGGAATATACAGAGGCCACCAGGTACTCAAAATGAATATGTATATCATTGGATGCCATTACCTCCTTTAAATACATCTCAGAATATACAGCACACGAAAGTGGCGGCAGTTGCGGTCATTGCTCAAACTACCATGTTTAAAAACATACAAAAATAGGCTGTTTTGGCATCCCGCCAATATTTTGCCGAGAGTTAGTAGGGGTAGGATCCTTTCATTTGCGATGAGTTTCAACGAAAGTCCTCGTGGCATCTGTATATCGGATGCCACGAGGACGTGGATGCCACGGCAGACGCAATTTTAACATGGAGGGATGCCACCAAGGCCTATAAATAAATATATATATATATATATATATATATATATATATATATATATATATATATATATATATATATATATATATATATATATATTTAGAGGGGGGATCCGATGGGCTGAGGCCGAAAATGCGTCAAAACATACGAGAACACGGCCTTTTTTTTCCATTGATAAAAATAGTTTTAGTAGTAAGAGATGTACTGAAGTTAAGTAAAAAAATAGTCTGATTAATCTGTGAGTATGGATAATATATTTGGCAAGTGCATAAAATACACTTTCAAATGAGTTATGTACACAATTATTTCTACGACCACAATTATTTAAAGAATGTTCCAGGTGTTTTGTATATTAAAGTGTACGCATAAGACACATAAATAAAATTATATATCACAATGTTTCATCTAACCAGTTGGTTTATTTATAGAAATTAAACATAATAAAGATATTACAGAAGAAAATAGGGAAATAAATTACATTTCCTTTTACACTTTTATATAATAAATGTTTTATTTAGAATTCACGAAACACTTATTACTCTACATTAGGTATAATTATTGTTAGTTTCGTTATGTCAAATCATTTATACTAGAGGTGTGAGGAAAATACAGTGAACTGTGGAACGCCAATATCGTTGGATACGCGTGGTAGAAATGGTCCTATAATACTGCTAAAAACAGATAAATTTTCATGGAAACGCTGTACTTTTGACATTTGCGATACTCAGACGCATATGCATTATTGATGTAATCTCATGATTTTACAGTAATATTTTTTGCAATTTTAGTGTGATTTTTAGGTTAATATGGTTATTCATTTTATTTGGTTCTGATCTTTTGCGCTTTTAGAGTATTTGTCTTTTATAGTTATAGTTTTTAATTTGAATTTTAATATTGTGGTCTATTTATATTTGATTGCTGCTTTTCGACTACTGCTTTGTTCTTTTTGTGTTAAAATAAGCTTCATAACCATTAAGTACATGCTTCTAGTTGATATTTACCTAATCGTCATCGGGTGCTTGCAACAATGGGAAAAAGTGTATGGTTTTTTTGGTGTAAAGTTAGACGCTTTCATTTTTCAGATTTTTAGTTATTTTTTACTTAAAAGGATAGCAATACGTCCTGGTTCGAAGTGTGACTGTTGAGTTTTAGCTATATGAGCCAAATTATCGGCTAAGTGTCCTCTTTTGGGGCACCCAGAACCGAAAACTATATAGTTACATAATATGTTTTTTTAAATTATTTTTCAATAGGTATGCAGCTTGGATGAGGGCTTTAG
The DNA here is from genome assembly GCA_927349885.1 of Psylliodes chrysocephalus. Classification (NCBI taxonomy): domain Eukaryota; kingdom Metazoa; phylum Arthropoda; class Insecta; order Coleoptera; family Chrysomelidae; genus Psylliodes; species Psylliodes chrysocephalus. The sequence continues at coordinate 18,333,342 of OV651825.1, read as the reverse complement.
GAAGAAAACCTAAGACTGAAACACTGACTGCTATATATGCCGTTTTTAGAGCACATTTCATAGAAAGTGATTACATTTTAGCAGGAACTAGGAAAGGTTTAAAAAACATGCTGTACTTTAAGACCTCGTCCCTTTAAGTTATTATTACTTCATTCTAATGCACATATTAAAATGGTTTTTAACTTGTGCCCTTATGATTAAAAGATGTAGATATTTTAGTTATGTTATAATAGAAATATATGATACATTGTACTGACTGACCTACTGGCCACTGGTCATTCTACTTTTACTCCCTTTTTTCATAAATTGTCAAATTATTTAAAAACAAATACATACCTAGCTATTTTCTGTAAATTACATTAAAAATGTAAAAAACGTATTTCTCAAATAAGTTGCTTGAGATGGGGTCGTTTTTATGGAAAATTTTAGTGTTAATACTTTACTAATAAAACTACAGTTAATTTATCTTATATATACACAACGGAAGAGTTAATTGGATTTTCTTCTTGTTGAGTTTCAAAAATAGTAATTTAACATGATTTAAAAACAAATACATGAAATGGGCAAAATAGACCTGCAAAGGCACTTTGTACACAATCTCACTTGTATCGATGTGACGTAATGCGCGAATTCAATCTGGCTAACTTTTGTTAATAGATTGGCGTTCCATTTTAAATACACAGTTCACTGGGAAAAGATTATTTAAATATACACGGACCGGGAAAACAAGTACTTAAAAAATTCACTAGCTCCTGGACTAGTACTGTATCGAAGGAATTTTATGAATGAAACAAAATACGACCCTAATACAATTATGGTCTACAATAGTTCCGCTGTTGTCAGACGTTATTTTTTTTTTTGACAATTTAAAGACCTAACAGTATTATAAGCAAACGTAATTACATTACTACAGTTAAAAACATCGCAAACTTGGCATCAATATTTTAATTTTATCCAAATATTGTATTTCCGTCGAGGATCATCCGGGTTGACTTCAGAAATTGTGTAATCTGTCTTGGTTATATATATCTATAGTTAAAAGCACGTAAACTTGGCATCAACGTTCAATCAGATTATTGGGTTTCTACCGCGGACACCAACGTTCATTCTTCAAAAATTTTGTAAATAATCCTATCTGTCTTGGTTATATATCTATGGGACCAGAGTACTATGGGTATTTTATTTTCTTAGGACTCCTTGTATTAACATGAAAATAATCTAATCATTTATATCTATGGTTATATTTGATACTCTACTTATTTAAATTGTAGATTGACGGAGGTGAGGGGAAAATTTTTATGAGATTTCTATATTCTGAGATAGGTAGGCCATTTTTATATAAACTGTATTTATTTTATCGTTTTTTTAATGTAATTTGTGTAAAAAAAAATCAGTATTCATTACGAAATACAGCCGGACTGGTTCAAGTAATTACACTGTCCCAATCAATGGAAAAAGCAGAATTATTTACAAACATGGTAATTGTGTATTAAAAATTTATGGATGAATTAGAGGAAGCAAAATAAATAAAAAGGGGAGTTTGTATTTGATACTGGAACCTACTACGGGAAAGATCCAATGGCCTGTTTACTGGTTTGTATAGTGAATTAATATAAATTAGCGTTTGTTAATATCTTGTTAGTTAAATGCTAGAATCGCTTGGGCCAATAAAATACTAACCGCACTAACAATAAATCTGTTGTTACTTTGTCTATTTAAATCAATAGTTTATTAGAAAAATTATTCGTATTTTGTGTTGTCATAATACGTTCCATAAAATATAATCAAAACCAAAAAACGTACTAAATTATTTAACAAGTTTTTCCATTATTACTTCAATCATTTATTCATAAAATGCAGATTTCAAGAAAGCATTCCAAAATATATTAAATCTTTATATATAAACTGGCGCGCAGTATTCGACAATAAACCTGCATATTTCTCAAAGGAACATCATTCAAAGGCAAATATTCTTTCGCTAGAAAAGCTACTAAGCAGAATCTCTTTTTTCCGAACAATTACAAAGAAAGAAAAAGCACAGAGCTTAAACGCGAACAAAAAGGTATGCACAAAAATTCGGTTGCACAAACTAAACTTGTAAATTCTCGAACACAAAAGCGTCTCAGCGGTACGAACGAAACTCTATTATGCAGGGAAATTAACAGAAAACAATGACATGTCTAATTAGTTACGATTCCTTACTGAATTTTGATTACCTGTTGTAATGTTTCTAATCTATTTTTTTAATTAAATTTGTGTTAGGTATCTTTTAAACGGTTGTTCATAACTTTAAAATTTTCTTGAACAACAGTTAATATAAATGTAGAAAAGGCAGAAAAGTGTGTAAAAACAAGTAGTGCGTTGCTATGGCAGCCAAGGAGTATCTTTATGTACTGTCATTTTTGGCGTCTAATTTTGTTGTGCAAAATAAATTCCAGTATTTTAAAAAGTAGCAGCTGCATTGTGAAATAGGTAAGTCCAGTTTTTTCAAAATGTATTATCTATGCACTAAAATTACTTCGGAAATGATAAGCCTTTCTAAATTTATTACGTAAATTGTTATTAAATGAATTAAAAAAAATAGCAGTTTAATTTGAGTTTAACTGTTGTGATTCCCAGAGAGTTTTAAATAACGGATTATAATTTAAATAAATTTAAGTGTTAAGACAGTTACCAAAAAACAGGTTCATCTCCCGAAGGATCTTTAGGTCCTCCAGAAGGTCCAGCTTCCTAAAGTTATTGACTGGAACACTTTGCAAAATTTTGCTATTTGATGTAGTAGAAAAACCATGGTTATTATGTTATTATATTATGTTAGTTTTAATAAAACTATATGGATTTGTAAACCAAGTAAAACATTTATTATCATTACATATTTTTATCGCTTAAATTAAAAAAAAGTAAGTACAATCAATAAAAATCAATAATAAAATACAGGCAGGTAACAGTATTTACGGGAAAATGTATGAGAAGTTGCCCAAGTCTAATAAGTTGTCTTTAAAGAATCTATCAAAATAAAAAAAATGTATAAATTTAACAATACATTTTACAGACAACCTGATGGGTTTTAACCCATATTGTGCACTGAAACATATAGTAAAATATTTAAATTTCCCTAGCACCTCTGTGTAAAAAAACTAAAAACGCCTGATATAACTTCATAAAATTTTTACACAACATATTGTTTTTATTTATTAGATATGTATAAGGAAGTTCTTATCTATAGGACTATTACTTTAAATTTAAGCGATTTCTATAACATAAACATAATGTACATTTAATTCAAACATTATTTCTAAGACCATTATTTTAAATGAACACGTCGCAGAAACATAGTCGTCTAAAACAGTACTTTTTACAGACGGACAGTTTACATAAAAAACTATTTTGCTGAACCAGAACAGTTGGAAACTCTGACAGCCAATTCCCGTTTATCCGCTTGTTCTCTTCTCTATTTGGAATTTAAAAACTCGAATACGTTCACCTAACATTGAACAACAACTCCAAACATGTTTCGACGTGTTTAACCAAGCAATTAGTTCTAATCAATCCGATTCAAGCTTTCCTTTCTATGGTGGAACGTAAATACGAACTACACATTACACAATCCTCTCCGCCTTTGTGAATTCGCTTAAAGTTAGTTATGTAGTCGAGAGGTCAGAAAATAAAACCTTAACTAACGTTTTGTAGAATTTTTCTTATCAATAATTTCAGGTCGGAAAATTCATATTGATGTAGTTTGTAAAATATTTTGTTTTCATGCTTTAACCTTTATAGGTCTGGTATAAATATTATAGGAATATCTGTACTAGCATATTATTATCTCATTAAGATTTGGCATGATTTTCAGAACTGAAATTAAAGTCGGTTTTATAAATAATCATAGTTTCGCTTGTTTATATGTGTTTCTAGTCTTTTGTATATTTTGTTTTACATTGTACTAGAGAAAAAAAAACAGTTTTCTAGAATTATATGATAACTATAGTAGTTTTTAGATTATTTATTTATACATTAAACATATGGTTATATTTTAATTTAATAAGTAGGCACAAGTAATAATTTGATATTTTATGAAAGCTGAAAAAATGTTTACAATATAATATTTATAAAACATATTTTTTATTTTTAACAGACTACAAAAAAGGAGGAGGTTCTTAACTCATTGTCCGATTTCTGATTCTTTTTTTGGGATGGTTCCATATAAATTTGTTCAAGATCTAATGATTGGGATTCTTGACAAAATAATCACTTTGTTTTTGGAGTCGTCAGTTTTTTTAAATTTATTTTCTAACCTGTACATTTTGCAATCAATCAAGGTAAAAAAAAATTAAAATTGAGAAATTTCTAAAGTTCAGCATCTGTTTTTTAGATAGAAATGTAAAACTGAAGGAGGGATGGTGAAATTTCAATGATATGAGAAATTAATAGACATTTTATCTATTCTGGAAAATGAGATTTTTACTTTTCAAATCCCTTAAATTTGGATGCTGTGTTTCTTTGCTAATAAACGAATGCTAGAATTTATTTTTTAATTAAGTACAACTTTCTATTTGTACAATATTGCAATTTCTATATTGTTAACAAAATTATTTGAATAAAGAAAATCTTTTCGTTATTCAAATAATACATACATTAATTTGACTTACTTCAAATGCCTAAAAATTACACATAAAACTTAAAAAATTTGAAATTAAAAAGTATAAAAATTGTAATTAAAAAGTATGAATGTTAGTATCTTTGTTCAATTTCCAGTTTCTTCTCTGTTTGAATTTCGTGTAACTCGTTTTAAAGGAATTTCTTGCTGTTTTTGAGAATCGGTTTCTGTTCTTTTTTGTCCTGTATTTTTATTTTGAACGGAGATGTATGGTGTTATAGGTCCATTATGTATTTCTTTGGTCTCAAAAATATTGTTTAGAAAGTCTGGATCTTAAATCTGCTCTAATGTATATGCAGTGTCGTCCTCACAGAGAGTAATATTTTTAATTCTCCTATTTAAATTTTTTCCCTGAATTTTTTTAGTAGATCATGTAGCAGATTTTTCTCTTTATATTCTTCTTGTGGGTAATCTCTCGAAATAAATATACCAATATCTTTAATTGTTTTGAGTTTTCGTAAATTGTGCTAAGCTGTTTTTGGTAGACTAGTTCTATGACAAGAGTTCTATTTCTGTTTCAATCTTTTTTACCGATCCTGTAGAAGTCTCTAATATCATGAAATTTTATTTTGACATTACATTTATTATTTATAAGTTCTATAACACTCTGAATTACATGTATTTCCTTTTCATTTTCTTCTTCTTTTAGGCCATATATAACTATTTTCTTTCAATATTTTGAAATAGATTTCTTAGTATCTAAACCTCATAATTGCAACATTTCGCCATAAATGTATCCTAGATGCGGGGAAAATAGCTGAAGTTGTCCTAATTTCTAAGCCAGGAAAACTTCCAAACGAAGTGTCATCATATACTTAGACCTATATCATTGTTACCAATAATATTTAAATTATTTGAAAAGCTACTACTAAAACGACTAAAACCAACAATTGCAAATAAAAATCTGATCCATTCACACCAATATGGTTCTAGAAACAAATACTGGACAATAGATCAAGTACACAAAATAGCCGATATCATCCAAAAAGCATACAAAGAAAAAGGTATATGCCCAGCTATGTTTCTTGACGTAGCCCAAGCATTCGAAAAAGTTTGGCAGACTGCGTCTGAAACAAAAACTTAAAAAAGTGCTCACTAAATAATTTGTCGACATTCTATCTATCTAATCAAATCTAAATGGAAGAATGTTTATAATGAAACAAGAGGAGGCATACTCCAAAAAAAAGAAATTACAGCTACTGTCTCACAAGGCTGTGTGCTATATATTATACACCAGCGATATCCCTCAACTACATTGTATTAATATAGCAACATTTTCTGATGATCCTGCATTATTGGCAGTTGGCGGAACTAATACAAAGACCTCATAAAAACTACAGGAAACCTGTAACAGAATCAATCGATGGAGAAAAAAGTGGAAAATAAAAATAAGTCAAACTAAATAAATGCATGTTGATTTTATTTTTCGACCAAATGAACAAACACAACCAAATAAAAATAAACAATAATGTTATTCCGCAGCACGATTCGGCCAAATACCTAGGAACGGATCTAGATATACGACTAAAAGCGTAAAGAACTTAAACTCAAAAAATGTATTGGCTCCTTGGAAGAAAATCCGACTGTCAGTGTACAAAAAACTGCAGATTTACGAGTATAAACAAATCTGGATTTATAGCATACAGCTATGTGGATGTGCCAGCAAGAGTAATATCAACATGATACAGGTTTTTCAAAATAAAGTCCTAAAATGCATTGGTTTTATCGAAACGATTATCTTCATAGAGACCTGAAGATGGCAACAGTGGAAGAAGAAATAAAGAAGTTTGCTGTGAAACATGAGCATCGACTCCAATTCCACGTCAACGAAGAAGCGCTGCAATTATTGGACAACTCTATACTCAACAGAAGGCCTAAAAGGAAGAAGCCATTTGAGCTAGTGCAGCCCAATTGGGATTTTTTTTTAAAATAAGTTATTAGTTCATTAGATTTTTAGATTAAAATTGTATGTTAGTCATTAATGATTAGTAACAATACTCAAATAAAATATATATATATATATATATATATATATATATATATATATATATATATATATATATATATACAGGGTGCGGCAAAAAGGTAGACAAGATTTCAAATAGTGGTTGCTCGGTTTGTAAAACCAGTAACACTGTGCACGCGGTCGCGTGCTTTCGTTGTCGAGGAGTTTATTCGAAATAGGGAATCTGTAATAGCGACGCAGCGTGCCTTCCGTAATCAGTTTGATGTTGGTCGGCATGGAGCGGTATCAGATGGAAGAATAATTCACTGGTGGGTTTTACACTTCAGGGAAACAGGTGCGGCGCTTAAACGAAAATCTACTGGTCGACCAAGGACAGTAAGAACACCGCAAAATGTGAATACAGTAAGAGTTTCCTTACAAGTCTCTAAGGCGTTCAGCTCGTAAGCATGCAGCTGCTTTGGGAATTTCCGATAAAAGTGTTCAAAGAATTTTACACAACTCACTTCAAATGCATCCGTACAAAATGATGGTTGTGCAAGAATTAAGTGAAAGAGATTTTGAAACCCGTACAAATTCATGCCGGTATATTCTTCAAAACAATCCCCGAGTCGCTCTATTTATGTCTAGCGATGAAGCTCACTTTTACCTATCGGGTTCCGTAAATAAGCAAAATTTTCCTTATTGGTCGGCAAATAATCCACAGGAACTTCATGACCAACCACTTCACATTCCAAAGGTTACTGTCTGGTATGCAATATCTGAGTTCGTCGAGTGGGGTCCTTACTTTTTCGAAGAAGATGGAATAACGGTAACAGTCAATGGAGATCGATACTTTGATATGCTTAACAATTTCCTACGTCCAAAAGTTAACGAGGAGCTGCATTCCTTGATATAAAAGGTGCCTACGAATCGGTAGACATTTCAATTTTAAACAACTCAATAACCAATATCTCTATCCCTTTAAGAATAACAAATCTTCTCTGTAAGCTACTTATCGATAGACAAGTATATGTTAGAAAAACTAATAACTCACTAATCGGTCCCCGACAAGTATCCACTGGATTGCCACAAGGTTCTGTACTTTCCCCTATTTTGTTTAATATTTTTACTAAAAGCCTACACGAGGATATAAATTGCAATATGATTCAATACGCTGATGATTTCGTATTATATACGAAACAAGCAATTTCAAAACTCTATAACGGCACTTTAATCGTCTATCTCCTCAGTGACGTCAAATTTTGACTCACTGGGACTAACCTTGTCACCTGAAAAATCCATCATAACTTTTTTACACGACATAATTTACCTCAAATAAACTCCATCTCCGTCGATAATATTACATATCCTGTTTCTTCCACTGCAACTTACCTCGGCATCGTTTTAGACAAGAAACTCACATGGAAACCCTTTATTGACAAAATTGTTACAAAATGCAATAAAGGTCTAAATTTTCTTAAATTAATTCGAAAAACTTGGTAGGGAGCCAATCCCAAAACATGCTTAATGTTTTATAATGCATATATTCGATCCATCATTGACTATGGATGCATCTTCTATGGTTCGGCTAGTCCGCATACTTTGAAAAAGCTTGAAATCATCCAAAACTCTGCACTTAAACTCAGCCTTGGCGCAATGTGCTCAGCCCCAGTCGAACCCCTACGCACAGAAGCCCTAGAGCCTCCACTTGAGTTACGAAGAGAATACCTCGCTGAAAAGTTTATATTCAAAAACTCGATTAAAAAAAGCGAATATTATACATAAGATAGATAGATAAAAATTATTAGTCATAAAATAGCTTTACCCTATAATTTGATGCACTTGCTGTCTTTAAATAATCTCTCAGTTTTTAACGCCTTTCTGGATTTCGTCAATTCATGTAACCTACATTTGTAAATACTGGTTCCTTAGTTATCTATCCTGGATTTATAAACCCGTATTCCTTTCTTTTTGAGGTCTACCTTCCCCAGTGTAATAAAGTCACCCTGGATGACCCCTGGGTGTGAAATGAGTTACCCTTATCCCATCCTAATAATAATAATAATAATAATAATAATAAGGTCTTTATTTTCACATCATAAAATAAAATTAAAGTATATTTACAATATTCTAAAAATACATATTTAATAATGTTGTGAAAAAAAGGCGAGGTGTCAGCTGAGTGAGTTATACTAAACATAAGCATAGCTCTCCCTCTGTTTTTCAACCTAACCTTGAAAAAAAAAAACAACAAAAAATGTAAAAAGCAAATAAAAGTAAATAAATTTCCAAAAGCCTGAATTGCATTTACTAACTACAAATAACAATAAACACAAAGAACCTAGGTACGTAATAATTGCTTAGAAAATAGTAAATTACGAACTTTGACCTTAAATGTGCTCATTGGTAGAGTTTTAAGTGAATCTGGTAAGGAGTTGTATGCATTGACTATTTGATAACTGAAAGAACGCTTGAAAGTTTCGGTTCTGTGATAGGGTATATTAAGTCTGAACCTATGTCTTGTATTTAGATTATGTATGTTATGACGGTATATTATTTTGTTAAACAAATATAATGGGCATTTATTTATTATTATTTTATGAAATAGACACAAGGAGTGATGCTGCCTGCGATTATACATGTTCAACCAGGATAATTGATTTAATTTATTGGAAATAGGTTGTCGGCGGCGTATCCCACAAATCAATCTGACACAAGAATTTTGTAATACTTGAATTTTTCGTGTATCCTGGTTATCAATATTCGGACCATTTACGCTATCACAGAAATTAAGTTTAGATAATACTAACGCCTCACAAAGATTTTTCTTTACTATTTTATCTAGATAATGTCGATTGCCGTAAATTATTTTCAGATTAGCGTATCCTATTTTAATACAGTTGGTAACGTGTTTTCTAAATCTTAGAACAGTGTCAAAAGTAAGGCCGAGGTTTTTTGCCTCTCCCGATGGTGTAATACTGTATCCATCAATATCAATTTCTATGCTACTTAATAGCTCAGAGTACTTCCTTCCTCCCCCAAAACACAATAACTTTGTTTTTTCCCTATTTAGTTTTAAAGAGTGACTTTTAGATTCCTCAACAATTTTATAGACATCATGATTTACAGTTTCAATAGCATCTTGAATATTGTATAGATTAAGTCAACACACTCAAATCGTGTATCTGGCTATGTGAGTACATACTCGAAGGCCATAAAAAAAAAACGTTAATCAACGAGAAAATCTTTGGTTCCAGCAGGATGTTGCTACATCGCACACCACGCGTCGTTCACTTGATCTTCTTCAAGAAATGTTCTCAAACAAAGTAGTGTCTTTACGAGGTGATCTCTGTTGGCCGCCGCGTTCGCCTGATTTGTCACCTTGCCACTTTTTTCTTCAGGGTTACCTCGAATCGAGAGTTTTTACACATCGTCCGCGGACTTTGGAAGAATTAAAAGCAGCTATAAGACAAGAAATTGCTGCAATTCCCCAAGAAAGGATCCATCGGGTAATGACGCGCTTCCGTAAAAACCTACAAGAGTGCATCGACAATAATGGCCGTTATTTAAAAGTTATCATTTTTAAAAAATAACGTTCCTAAATGGCATGAAATGTAAATTTCAATAATAATAAAAAAAAGTGTTGTTTTATGTTGTTTTTATTGACATCCCAAATAGTACCTATCATTTTGCCACACCCTGTATATTTATAGAAAAATTGAATTCACGAATACTTATTAGTCGTCTGAGGATTATAAAATGACACAGTTTTAATAATATTTAGTATTGAACACCAAGGCATGATCACTTAGAACAAGCAAAAAATTGTGAAAGCATATTTGACATTTTATTTTAAAGGAGACTTGTTAAATAAATTATCTCATATCTGTATTATCACTATATTTAACATCTATTAATTCTTCCATTCACCTATTCAAAAATCAATTTTCTTTTCTAAACTCGCGATTATATTTATATTGGGAAAGGTTCTGTTGTCAGCCTCACGGACACCCTTGATTGTGGGATATATAGAGTGACACAGTGGGTGAATTAAAGGAGATTAATAGGTCGAAAACAAACAAAAAACATCCCTTTTATGTCGATCGTGAAAGTGAAATTGGTTTTTCTGTTAGATTGAAGTTGCGAGTCGATTAGCTAACGACAAACAATCGGGTCCATCTTTTTTAACGAACAAATTGACTATATACGTATATGTTTGCAAAGGGATTTCTGTAGTAAAGGGCATAACGTAAAAGTTTTTATTGTAGGTACGGTAAATTGATATTAAACAGAATTACTAAACAGCACTAAGCATTCAGACTTTGTTTTACAGATGATTCTAATCAATTTAGCTGTTATGGTTTAAATTGGTTTTACTCTCTTAATTACTAACTAAATATATTTTGGAGTTTTCGGTTTTTAATTACTTAATAATTGAAAAACTCTTATTAGTACCATTGGTTTACCAGAGTTTGTAATGGATTACAAAATTTTATATAAATTAATAGAAAATATATATTTATTAAATAAAGAAGGAATGGATAATAATTATTGTTGGATTTGTAATTTACCAAAAGTTGAACCCAACAGAAATTATGAATACAGCCCTAAGGCTCGCTTACCAAGTGGACTATCTCCTTTCGGTGCTAGCTGCAAATATTTTCATACATATAATGCAATTTTTTTGTGCAAAACGTTGCACGACAACTTTTAAATTTTACATATTTGAATCGGTCATTTGAGAAACGACACATGTCACATTTTTAGTCATTTTGTTTTTATTAGAAAAATACAATATTTAAAAGAAAATTAAAATTATTGTATTATACCCAAAATAGAGCAAGTTTTAAACGTTAAGTGTACAAAACTATTTTTTGTCCATGTTTTGAGTTTTTCACTTTTTCTTATTTTTTGAAAAATGATCTAAAACTGACATGTGCTGTTTCTCAAATGACCGATTCATTTACACTATACTTTATTTACAAACACCTAGAGGCTTAGGGTTAAGATGTCCGCATACCACACATATTTGGTTTTTTGATCGTAACGCCCTTATTTTTAATAATATATTTTTTTGTTTTCACTGATCGATTGGTAATTTTTATTCAATTGGCGCGTGTTTTTTATATTTAAAAAAAAAATTATGAAATTTTTATTTTCTAAACTTCGATAAAAATTATAATTCTAAAAAACATCCTCCCTTACAGGTATAATTTAAAACCGATTAAAAAATCGGAGAATTTTTTCTCATGAAATAAGGGAGATATTATCAAAATTAAATTTAAATAATTGCTACTGATTTTTGCTGCCATCCCAAAACACGGCGAATTTTTTTAGAACTGTTATACGTAGATTATCAGAGACGGGATTCTCAGTATACAGGGTGTGCCAATAAAAACTCCCAGGCCGGATATTTTAGAAAGTAATAGAGATTTTTCAATTCTGTAAAGGCCAGTTCATAGAGCGCCAAGAGAGCTTCAGTTTTAGATATAAATTCTTATATAGCACATCTGGTAAAAAATGCATTTTTAAGCAGATTTTGTCCTATAAAATAAATTGATAAATCTACCCATTTTTGATATATAGAGTGGGTCACTCAAAACAGTTTCGTCCTGTTTTTCGGCATTAATCATTAGATTTTTAGAAAATGCTAGAACAGGTTGATTTTTATTCCAAATTAAACACATTTTTACAATACTGACATCTGTCATGTGTCAGTCTCCTCCCTTCCACTTCTCCAACCACTTAATTTTAAATAAAGAATGTACCATGTACGGTACATCATTGAGAAGGTAATTTTATGGGGAAGTCAAAAATATGACTATTAGATACACCCTATATATATGTTTATGTTTCTATTAGAAAACAAAAAGGAGATAATAAGAGTTTCATATTACATTCAAAGAATGCTGTCTCTTAAAACTGAAACTGCTGAAAAATCATAAATGTATATTCTCCGATAAAGAAATATTAATGAGTTAGTTATAAGACATACGCTGTTGCGATATAATAAACAGATAGCTCTTTGCTAGTTGTTAAATTTATATTGTAGTTTTGTTTGTGAATGCCCTTTTCCTATCACAAAACTAATAATGACTTTTATCGTTTTTAACTTTAGCGCCCTCTAACGGGATAAAAAAACCTGTAACGCATTATAAAGTGTGACACTTCATTTGAAAACTAATTTAATTACAAATTCAATGCACCACCTAACATTAATATAAATATTTCCATTGCAACAAAATAAAGTTAGCAATAATGTTTAAAATAATGCATGACTAATTTTTAAACTATTGCAAGGGCAATATGGAGGATATTTGAATCGGTCATTTGAAAAACAGCACATGAGGGTTTTAGATCATTTTTCAAAAAATAAAAAAAATGAAAAACTCAAAACATGGACAAAAAATAGTTTTTTACACTTAACGTTTAAAACTTGCTCTATTTTAGGTATAATACAATAATTTTAATTTTCTTTTAAATATTGTATTTTTCTAATAAAAACAAAATGACTAAAAATGTGACATGTGTCGTTTCTCAAATGACCGATTCATTTATATTGTTATGTGGTGCTTTGATATAGTAATTAAATTTTCTTTCAAATAAGGTGTCACACTTTATAATACGTAGTATTTTTATCCCGATAGAGGGCGGTACAATTAAAAGTATGAACAGTCATATTTCTAAATTTTCCATAAAATTACCTTTATATTGTAGTGTCACACTCTATAATACGTAGTAGATTTTTATCTCGCTAGAGGGCGATAAAATTTAAGTAACGCAATGTACAGAAATATTTCTGAATCCCCATTAAATTACCATTTCAATGATGTACCATACATGGTACCTTATCTATTTAAAATTAAGGTGTTGGAGAAGTGCAAGGGAGGGGGTTGACACATGACAGATGTCTGTATTGAAAAAATGTTTTTAATTTTGAACAAAAATCGACCTGTTTTAGCATTTTCTTAAAATTTAATTATTAATGCTGAAAAACAGGATGAAACTGTTTTGAGTGACCCACTTTATATTAAAAATGGATAGATTTATCGAATTAGTTCATAAAACAAAATCCTCCCATCGAAAAAAAAAATATTCAGCGCAGCGACATCTACATATTAACCTATTTAAAATCATTGACAAGGGGGGTAGCCATGTGTGAGTTGAGGTAATTTTAAGGTGAAGGGGGAGAAAAAGTCCTTTATATCTCACAAGGAAAGTCAATGTTTAATTATTTAACAAAACATTGAGTGCGACCGGTTTCGAAGTGTCATCACTTCATCTTCAGGCTCGCCTAGTGGAAAGGAGAATATGTGGTGTAAGGTGTGTTAACTTGGAGCAAACGATATATAAAATAGTAAAAAAGAGAAAACTCACCATACTCTCCATCCACTAGGGAATACTACAAAACAAGTTTCATCAAATGTGGGGTGAAATAAATTGTAAAATGAACAAAGTTTACAAGTTATAAAAAGTTAAAAATATTTGAAAAAACAAATATTAGTCAATTGAAATAGTAAAAATTTAAAATATTCAAGACCATACAAAACAAATCACATACATTAAACAGATTAAAAGATAAGGCTTATTTTAAACAACCTTGTTGTTTTTTCAAAAAACTAACATTTTTGAAAGGGGACCTGTCAAGTTAAGGCCTCTACAGGTGGTGGCAAGTATTAACAAAAATATTCTTAGGTACTTATATACTAAATTAAACGAATGCATGTATTTTATCAGAAACTCTTCGTTTGAAAAATAGCAAAATAATTTTAATTCCGTAAAAAAATTGTATAAACAATATACCTAAATTTGAACAAATGGTTTTGTAAGAAATTTTAGAAGTAAACAAGAAATATAATTAACTATTTATCTATTACCTACCTATGATAATTATTTATTACGCCGACTGGATACCAAAGAACAGGGTAAAAGAAAGAAGGAGTTCAAACAATTGACACGCCCATTGTTTTAAAAATTTTAAAAATTACTAAGAATATACAGGTTGCAATACAATAACCAGAGCTGGGTAATTCCTAGTTAAAAAGTAATTAATAATTACAATTACTTTTTGTTCATGTAATTTGTAATTGTTTTTAAGTACTTTTTTTAAAGTAATTTGGAATTGTAATTGCAACAAAATCTGTGATTGTACTTTGTAATAAATTTAAATTGTCTAAATACAATTACTTGTCATAAGTACAATTACTTTTCCAATTACAATTACATTTTTTAATTACAATTACTTTTAAATGAGTGTTTATGAGATGCACGTGATATTAGGATTATTTTCGGTCATACGGAATCATTCCGCAATGGTGCAAGTCTGTGATATGTGTGTGGTCAATTCACACAAAGATTTAATGAACGTTCCCAAAGTAATGCCTAATTTTATTCGCTATGTGCATTTGGCTTGGAGGTGATAGATTGAGCTATCGCAGCGCCTATGGTGGCAGGAGTCGGCGATTCTCCACATCATCATAGTAGCGCGGCAGCGTGTTGTGGGTGCCAAAACGGAATGATTATATATGCAGTGGTCATTTTATTGTAGCATCTAAAAATACAGACAAATTACATTGATTTATGACATTCAAAACGCAGATACTTCGTATGCATAACCTCCAAATATTTTTATGTCATTTACTTACTTTTTGTGCGACAGAAACAATTTTTGTTAGTCTATCAACTAACAGCGAACACAAAACTTGTTGCAACACTTAATTGTTGAAAAAGAAATTTCAAGTTCAACTGTTGAGTGTGAGGTGTATAGCAAGTATGCGGGAATGAATGAGGAGAACTGTCGCTATCCCGTCACCAGAGAGCGCTACCAGTCTTGCACACAGCGAATAGGGGATTGAAAAGTTCAGAAATACTGGTAATGTATTGTGCCAACGAAAAGGAAACTCGGGGCTTCCCAGTAGAGTTAACAACAATAACAATGTACGCTTTTTGAGCAATCTTAGAAAATCTGAAAGTCAGCCAGAGAAGGACAAAGTTACATATAAAGAACTTTCTTGCAAAGAATCCTAAAGGATCTAGGTGATTCAGGTACATCAACAATTATATCGGAATTATCGCAGTAACAGAATATTACGCCAGCATTCTCACGTTACAGTATAAAAATCCTGAGTTTTTGAAAAATGTATGGTTTTCAGACGAAGCACATTTTCATTTGTTGGGTCATCTGAATCGCACAAATCGATTTCTGTACTAAAGTGACAATAATATGTATTTCCTAAATAAATAAAAAATGACAAGTTCAATAGTGTTTATTTCGGGCAATACTGTAATAACAGTAAGGGGTAAGTAGATGCAGATATTCTTATTTTTAAGATGTATTTGGTATTTATATTATTATAAACATAATTTATGTTGCCTAAACATTATAAACTAAGAAAATATAGTATGAATTGGTGCAAATACCAGTTTTTATGAGGTAAATACTAAAAACTACTTATTTACGTTGCGTAGGAATTTCTAGTTATTATTCTAGTTTTCTACATTGAAATGAAGGATTAACTAATTTAATAAACGTATTCTAAGTTACTTTAGCGTTACAAGTATTTGATTATAACATAGAAAATGCAATATTTTAATTAAATTAACAGCACTTGTAACGGAATATAAATATATTTTATGTTATAAGAAATTATTTGATGATATAGATCTATAATGAAAACTCAACTTAAGTTCAACCTTTATGGTTTTAATGTGATACACAAATGAAACATTTTAAATTAGTGGCATGTATTATAACCAAATTTGGGTTTAATGTGTCTCATTTTTGTTTGTACGAACGAGATACAGATTATTCAATATAATTTTAATATTACATACAGGGTGATTTATTAAGGGTGGTGACCAGCCGTCTCTCAGAATATCTTGAAGTAGAATTTTTTTGAAAGGAACGCAAAAACATGTCGGTTTTTTATTTCAAGGGGGACACCTTCCTATAATATCCTCAAATGTTATATATCATTCCTTTCCCCTACGTCAATCTAACCAACATCAAGTATGACACATCGTCGGAAAGGTAATTTTAAGGGGAATTCAGCAATATGACTGTTCATTGCGTTTCTTTTAAGTTTAGCGCCCTCTAGCGGGATAGAAAATTATTATCTATAATAAAGTGTGACACTTTATTTGAAAGGTAATTTTATTAGTACTACAACCAAAGATATTATAAATAAAGACTTTTTTATTTCAATGAAGGCGTAAAACCTTCGGTTGTACAAAAAAATGGGGTACAGTTAGAAGTGTTACAATATCTCGATGATTTAAGAAAAAATATTACGATGTTAGATAGCTACCCTTGATGAGAAAAGTGTTCTTTAAATATAATACGCAACTTCCTTCTTCTAGGCCCGTTAGGAGATTATTCTCCTTTGCCACAATTGTCAACGCTCCCAGAAGGCATGCGCTGTCCGACAGAAATTGTGAAAAACTTGTTATGAAAAGTAACAATATAAACATTTTATGAATGGTTATAACTAGATCTTGCAAATCAGGCATCATTACTTTTTGCCTACTTAATGAAAACTAAAAATATTAATAATTTTACACCAAATATTTTTCTTACATTCTGTGGTCTACTCTTGTTAAAAAAATATGTTTTAATGGTATGATATTTGAAAAATTAGTTTTTAACTTATATGAAGTATCCCAAGCTTAAACGACAAAAATAAAAAGGTATCACATATTTTTTGACGAGAGTTAATTACCGCACCGAATGTAAATAAAATAAAACTATTTTATCTTTTTGATTAAACGGCCCCAGACTAATGATGCCGGATTTGTATGGTATGATTAGGTAAAATATAAAAGTACCTATGCCTAGGTACACGAACTTTTGTATTTTTGTTCCAAATCAAAAAAACAAAAAGTATTTTGTAATTGTAATTATTTTTAAAGTACATGTAATTACCCAGCTCTGACAATAACAATAGGTTATACTAATTTTAACTGCATAACGTGTGCATCTATTGTTTCTGTGAATGTGCAGTGATAGCGTTGTTGTATATTTAGTAAATAAATAAATCCAAAAAGAACCATAAAGAATCTGAAATTAGTAAAAACTATTTGTGTTATTCTTTAAAAAGAAAAATAACCTGTAACAATATTGGAGCATATTGGAGGACGTAAGTAATTTTAGTTCTATTTTATGTGGTTTGCGTTAAGCCGGGTCCAAATCAACAAATTTTTGTGTTGAATGTTGTGTGTTGAATTCGACAAAAATATTTATGGCGCAATTATTTTTTTATTGTGACTGTTGCACATATATGTGCGCTGTGTTGGTGTATTTAAACAAGCGCTCGACGGTCGTTCGACGCAAATCTCATTGAAAAACCGACAGTCCACAGTACTTCGGAGGTCTGAATCTTTTCATATTTTCCGATTGAACGATTTAATAGGAAAATGTTTAACTTAGAAGGTTTCATTTTCAGAAAATTTATTGAATTTGTAGTTTATTCTTACAATGAAAAAGGTCTAAAAATAAGCCATTTTCTACTACACCTTATTAATTAAAAACAATTAATTTAAAAAAAATCAATGCCTGAAGCACCTAAGTTGGACCTTTATCTACAATTAAAAAAAAATAGTACGATATACGGTATAATTATGGAAATAGTTAACTTTTGGTCTGCAGACGCCATTCTAATGCACAAGGATACTCTGTCCTTAAAGAACAATATTTTTCAGATGGTTGCAACTATTAAAATTTCATCCATTACATATATTTTTTTTGTAGTTTTATTTTATATATTTCTCTCACTTCGCTCTATTGAGAATCGCTGTTTTTAGAGCAATGTAAATGTTTTAATCTCCTCTAAAATAAACTGCATTATAATTCAGCTCTTGAACAGGAGAAAAAGCCTTCTGTTTGTTCATAACGGACTAATTATATTGCTCAAATTAAAATGTAATCTCGTTAAATTATTTATAATTTTTTCATTTGAAAAATAGCAAGCACATCTAAGTAATTATTTATGAGACAAAGGAAAATTTATTTCAACCCATAAAATTTAGATCACATGCAGCACTGAAGCTGGTTTAATTCTACAAACGTTAATTAGCTGCATGTTGTTATTTTAGCCAGTGACATACCTTGAATTTTAAAATGAACCGGATTAAATTATTTTTCTTATTAAAAAGCATGTTGAATGTCACTGTAATATCCCATTCTAATGGTAAACAAATTAGCAGGATGCTTGAAGGTTAGGTTCATGGATGTAAACTCCATCTTCTATCCCAGTATGTCATTAAATATTTTCGAGCTACCATTTCTCAAGACGAGACCGAGACCGTAAGACTTCTTAATCCAAGGGTCCTTGATTCTAACCCCACCGTTAGGAGGGATTTTTTTAATTTATTTATTTATTTATTTACAATAATTCTGATGCATATGTAGAATTCTTCACTCCAACCATTCACTGTTGGGATCTAATTGCCAGTGCTGATCCTAAAATGGCGCTGGGAAATCGTGATAAGGCCTGTCTGTAGGCGTGTATTAAAGTACTAGAACCCCTGCAATATGAAGTATTAGGGTACGTTTACATGTGACATTTATTGCATGCTATTTATGTCTGACAGTTGTTTAGTTCAGTGTAAACATACAAAAATTTCTCTCTGAGAGATATTTTTGAGTGTTTACACTGGACTAAACAACTGTCAGACATAAATCTCATGCAATAAGTGTCAGACGTAAACGTTTCTTTAGACTACTAGTTCTCCAAGCTAATGGCCTAAATGGTCAAAGCCAGGCACAAAAAAAATATTAGTTGGCAATATTAAATGAGATTTATTATCGTCAGATATTTTTCAATTCTCCTATCTCTCAACTTCGAGTGTTACAATTTCGCTCGTATCTGCATGTAATTGTTAGGATTGAGAATAAGTTTTGTCTCGTAAGAGATTTAGTAGTATTTTGTAATTTTTATACCTTAAAAAAGCACGGTAAACTCCGCAGGTCTTTTAGTTTGTAAAGTATATTTTTTTCTTCCGTATAAATGTTTGACATGGATAATATGTGTGGAACTAGTTATACTCTTCACACAGTAGTCTGTTAAAAGTATTATAGGTTTACTTCCAAAAAATCAAAATTTTTAATATTGATCCAAATTTTTGTATCAAAATACTTTTTATCAAGTTTCAAACCACTTTTAAAAATGTCCGTCCGTCCATCTAATGTCACGTTGTTTGTCTGCACGATAAGTTAAAAACGAAAGATGATATCAACTTGAAATTTTCAGGAAAAAGAAAGCATTATAAGGGGACAAAGCCTATTAATTTTGAAAAAATTCAGATTAAAAATGGGGTTTAAGGGGGGTTAAAACTTAAAAACAAGCTCTATAAGGTGACAAAGCCTATTGATTCTTCAAAAAATCTGATTAAAAATAGGGTGCTTAACGGGGGTTGAAAAAAAAGTCAGAAATAAAAACAGAAAAGCGATATCAACTTAAAATTTTTAGTAAAAATCAAGCTCTATAAGGGGATAAAGTCTATTGATTCTGATCAAAAATTGAATAAAAGTGGGAGGTTAAGGGGGGGGGGGTCTGTTAAACTGTGAATAATATAATATATAATGCGAAGCATTATATTTCTTCATTCTAGTTGGAGCGTACATTGAATTGTGTATATCCCAATTTCTCTCTCTTTTGATTTTGATTTTATATAAAAACTACCTTGATGCCAAAAATATATCTCATGCATGAATGTCACAAATATGGCCATACGTGTATGTAAGTGTCTGATGGTGTCTGATGGTGTACGTGTGTCTGTATCTACGATACCTGAAAAGTGTATGCAGAGAAAACCAATAAATTTAAAATTTAAGCTTTAATCCATTCTCTAATAAGTTGATTAGATTTTGGGCAAATTCAGAACATCTGGGGGTATTTTAGAGAGAGTCGTTTTTCTACTTTAAGGTATATTATTTATGTTTGAAGAAAAAAATTCGTCAAATAAAAGTTGCTTGTGATATAAAATTCAATTAAAAAAAAAAAGAAAAATATGTAGGTATTTGAATTTTGACCTACCCTGTATAGATTTGTTTCGAATTATAAAATAGTGTATCGGCATAAAATGTAGACTAATTTTTTACCACAAAAGATTAGTTTTCAATTGTTTCTTTTGCAGCATACATTGTGTTAAATATTGTTGTATTTTGTATTGTTGTTGTTTATAGAGCAATTCATTTGGAAATTGTGTCTAGCCTTTTAATGGATAATTTTCTTTTATTGTTGTTGTTTTCATGAAAATTGTAATTTTTTTTCTTCTTAGGTGAAAATAAATAAGACAGATTTGTTAGACGTTTTTGTCAGTCTAATTTTTTAATACTTTTATACTATTTCACATCAGTCTGCATTTCATCAATTCCTAACTGTAGGTAATAGAAATTACTAAACATTGAGATCAATAAGATTTTCATATAAAATTGGTATTAGCGTATACTCTGTATAATCTCATACTATTTGGTATTGTTATAATGGGAAAAGCGAGAGCATTTCAAATATAAAATAAAATAAAGGGCATTCCGTTTAAAAAACATAACTTTGATATGTTTCACTTTTTTGGAGAACCCTGTATGATTAAAATTATTTTTAAATTGTTATCTTTTCGGACATACATCTCGTTGTGAAAACAAATTTAAAAAATATCAAATAGTTTTGGCTCTACAGATCAAAGCGTTACCGATGGCCCATTCTGTACGTACGTCATTACCTTACAAGGTTCATTTTAAGTTTGTGTGCAAGAAAAATTTCTAATATCTATAAAGATTTTCTGACTTGTTTTTTAAGAGAAAACAAAATATTAAAAAGTACCTAGGGAGAAATGCATATACTCATATAAACTTAGCCAAAAACCTTAAACTATGATAAAAAGCGTTTTTTTATTTATAAAGACAAAGGAGTAGGTATTTATTATTAAATTAAAACCAATAATTACAAAGTATGGCAGTAAGTTAAATTTCATTCGCAAATAAACATATTTTTTAAGGGCAACAACCATACTTGTTAATAATACAGTGCTTTTCAGATAAAAGTATCCACTTTAAGTAACTTTTGAAGGACTGATTATTACAAAAAACAAAAAAATACGTCAATTAATATTCGAAGGGGGATATATCGTGCCATATTTAAGTTTGCTAAAAAAGTCACCCTTTCACCCCTACTATCATCCCTTCAATTTTTTTAAATGGCTTGTCCCATTTTTTTATCCATTTTTGGATTGCTCTCGTTTAACTGATTTCAAAAATGTATAAAACATGGGGATTAAAGTAATTAGTTTACGATCTACAGAATTTTAAATTAAAATAAAATTGAATTGTGCAAAACTTTTATTTTAATGATTTTGTCACAAGCGTTTCCAATGACAAAACGAATATTTCATTTTCAAAATTTATTATAAAAATTGTTCAAAATGTCCACCATTTACTTCCATACAATGGTATAACCTAGATTGAAAAGCCTCTCTGACATTACCGAACACGTGTGCATTTAAATGTAGGCATTCATACTCTATTCTTTGTCGTAAATCTTCTAAAGATTCTGGTTGGGTAGCATAAATTTTTGTTTTTAAATAACCCCATAAAAATAAGTCTAGAGGTGATAAATCCGGTGATCTAGGTGGCCACTCCATTATCGAGCCTCTTCTACCTATCCAACGATTGGGGAAAGTTTCATTTAAAAATTGTCGTACTTGCAAAGCAAAATGTGGAGGCGCTCCATCCTGTTGAAAGACAAGCAAATCTTCAGAAAGATTATGATCATTTTCTATTATTGTTGTAATACGTGGATCAATTATTTCTCTCAATAACTCAAGATATGACTCTCCATTTAAGTTTTCGTCTAAAAAGAAAGGTCCGACTATGTGGTTACCTAGGATACCACACCATACATTTAACTTTTGAGGATTCTGTGTGTGGTATTCACGCACAACATGTGGATCACTCTCAGCCCAATATCTGCAATTATGTCTATTAACTAAACCATTAACTGAAAATGTGCATTCATCCGAAAAACAAAGATTGTGCAACAAATGTGGATTGTCAGTCAAGCGCTGACTCAATAGTTCACAAAATTCAAGACGACGATCAAAATCATCTTCATACAACTCTTGAACCAATTTAATTTTGTATGGATGGTACTTATGCTTGTGTAATATTCGATAAACTGTGGAAGATGAAACACCTACTTCTCTGCTTATTGTTGTCAGTGACTGTGCTTGTTGATTTTCAAGACTTACTTGTCCTAAAACTGCGACTTCAATTGCTTCTTTATTTACGAGTTCCAGTCGGTTATGTTTTTTATTGCCAACTGACCCGGATGATGTAAATTTTATGCATAAGATCAATTACATACTTATGAGTTGCATGACCTCCTTGGTGTGTTTCGTTGAAAATTCTAGCAGCAGCTCGTGCAGAACTGTTATTTTTGTAGTATAAACCTACAAGTTCAATTCTTTCTTGTAAACTGTAAACCATTTTCAAATCAATTAAATAACCTCAGCAAATCAATGTGCACATGTATCAAAATACACTATAAAAGTAATTTAAATTCATTTTTCAAATCTCCAATACCTTTACCATGTATCATAAAAAACTTCAACAAGTTTTTAGCGGTACGATTAAGGTATAATGGGGTCTATTCTGTAACAATTCCTTTATATTTAACGGCCTTTAAAAATATTTTCTTCTTTACTTCTGTCATTATTTAAACGAATCTTTAAAATACATGAGAGGACTATCTTAAAGAAATCTGTTTAAATAATGACAGAAGTAAATTAACGAATACGAAAGTGTTTTTAAAGGCCGCCAATATTTTTAAAGGCCGTTAAATATAAAGGAATTTTTACAGAATAGACCCCAATGTATTCTAAATCCAATTTTGCTGCAGTCAGTAAGGTGAGATGTAAAAATTTGTCACTCAATGGAACCCTGTAGATCATAAACTAATTATTTTAAACCCCATGTTTTATACATTTTTGAAATCAGTTAAACGAGAACAATCCAAAAATGGATAAAAAAAGGGGGAAGCCATTTAAAAAAATTAAAGGGATGATAGTAGGGGTGAAAGGGTGACTTTTTCAGCAAACTTAAATATGGCACGATATCTCCCCCTTTGAATATTAATTGACGTATTTTTTTGTTTTCTGTAATAATCAGTCCTTCAAAAGTTACTTAAGGTGGATACTTTTATCTGAAAAGCACTGTATATCGAATTATTTATTTAATTAACTTCTATCACAAAATTTAATACTTTCGTACTAAAATAAATTAATTTTTCAAAGATAGAAACCAACCGGTTTCAATTTATTTTAATGATAGCTGGTTAAACTTGATTTGTAATAATTGTTTATGATGTTTTCATCTACTTTAAAACTTCCTGAACTACATGACAATATATCTAATAGAGAAATAGACGACATATCCATGATCGAAAATTTAGACGAAATACCAATAGTGGACATAGAGATACCAAAAGACAATGAACCTTCCGAAACTCAAAATACAAATATATTAGACGATGATCATACTGTACATTCCAATTCAAGTGATAACCCTGTTATCGGAATCCCTATAGTAAACTATGCAGTAAGTTATGGAAAAAACCAAATAATACGTAATACACTCTGTCCTACATTCACCCGCGAAACCTAAAATAAAAATTATTTTTGGTGTGTGTGTGGGGGGGGGGGAGGGTTTGGCATTGGATGTAATCCATTTGCCACAGACTTTTATTAGAATATAAATTTAAAGTTTAAATTTCCAGTTTAATATTATTCAGAAATCCAACCAAAGCATCGAATATGATCTTGTTTTGTGTGCTTAACAGTAAAACAATATTTGTTGGGAATGAAATTTTTTTCGAAGCTAAGATGTTGTACAGCTGATTAATTTGTAATGAACAGTTACTACAGGAAAAGAATATGTGATTAAAATCACATATTGATGCATTATCACATGTGCAGTAAGATGTTGGAGAAAGACCAATTTTATGAAGATGTGCTGGAAATTTACCATGATTAAGTTTTAGTCTAGTAATAGTAACTGCATATCATCTTGAAACTTTGAAAGTTGCCAGATGGGGTAAATTGAGCGGTAAAGTAGTGTGAATGAAAGTGTATGGGTTCTTAGATGCGATCGTAAAATTTTTCCAATGCTTTTCCTAGTGAAAACGCATTTCAGTTTTAGTTGAATTAAGTAAATCGTGAAATGGTAAGATATTTAGTACATTTAATGAGGAGGTGGCTTTTTTTTTAAAGTGTCCACTTTTTCGTTGCTCACTATTCCATAATGGGCTTTACCCACACAAAAATAACGACCAAATTTCCGAAAAAGAATGGTCCACTCCCAATGCGAAATTGCAACCCATCAATCTAGATGACCTTCAAACTCCAAGAGAAAACATAATTCAAAATCAACCAAATTTCGAATTCAAAATCATTTCATATGTACCAAGCTCAGGGACTATTATTATTTATATTTTATTAGTTTTTATCCTTATCTTCTGGCTATTTAAAATATGGAAAAAACTTAAAGAAAATCCAAGAGGGACAGAAGAAAGTTTCAACCTACAAGATGTCCATCTTCCTCATTAGCCCTCGAAACCTGGATCTTCAGGGGGAGGAGTTATATCACCCATACTAAAGAAGAATATATAAAAGATATGATTTTGCATAGTTAGCATTTTAGAATAGTTTGTTTATATAAAAGTAGTTTATTCAGTTAAAATTAAGTTCCTAGTTAGCATTCAAAGCATTAACATCTAAATTTATTGTATTTTAAGTAAAATAAAACTTTTAAAAAAATCATTTTCGGTTCGAGATTTCATTTCTCATGCGTTTGTAGTAAATATAATAGATGATAAATTTAAAGCCTACAAATAAAATGGAAATGATGAATCTTAAGTTAAATAATTATCAACTAGGTAATCACAAAATTGCAAAACTCTGTCATCTTCTGGCATATTATTAAAAAGTGTATCAGAAAAAGTAACTAATTTCATTTGGATCTAAACAATTTTAAATATTTTCCAATAATAGTTTGATTTTTATATTTCGAGAACAAACCTAAATTTTGAATTTTTCTAAACCAATTTTGTGTTAAATGAAGTTTTCTTCTTAGAAAACAGACTCGTTGAAAAAATGGAAAAAATTGTGCCCACGCTTACACTCCAGACGACCCGAGGAAGTGGTCTACATACATACGGTTGTATATTTCCTCAGACGGTGGTGTATTGTAGTTAAAGAATTGAACATTTTCTGAAACGCGGATTTGGATTCAAAATCTTATATCTATCTTGACAACTTTAAAATCTCTGCGATAGCTTAATTGGAATGTGAATAGAACAGGAGTAGGTGGATTCGAATCCCTCGCAGGCAGATTTTTTTAAATTTTTCATTATTTTTTTTGCTTGGAGGTTCAAAAATAATTTTCATTACTTCGTAGAGGTAATATTGGAAAGTGTTTGGGAATTTCCTGGGAATTTATTCTCATATTTGTCGGATATTTAACGGATCAATTTTCGGAGCTTTAGAACCGATTCTCTCAAAACTATTTCTGTTGATCAATAAGTATTTAAAACAATCAAAAACCGAATTGACTAAATGTAATAATAAATAATTAAATGATATCATTTGAATTCATTTCATTAGAGTTTAATCAGTCATCCATGAAGCAACCTGTATATAAAATTAAAATATCTTTCGTTATATATTTTATTATTATTTTTAGAACATAATTGTATATTTAGCGAGTTTTATATTTGTAAATAAATTTTAATATTTGCAAGTGTTCTATTGTTTTAGTATTTATAAATTATTGTTAATTATCAATATATTTTTAGTTTTATTTTCAAATAAAAACATTTATCACTCGCTTTTAATTATGAAAATAGGTAAATAAAATTCATTATTAAACAAAAATAAATAGTAATCTACTCAAAATAATAATTTAATATAAATAAAAGTTTTTTGACTGAATCGGTCATAAACAAGTTTTTATATATTTAGCCGTACATACAGGGTTGAGATAAAGTATGGAACCAAATAAATATCTTTAAAACGAAAAGGACTATATTTATGAAACTTTGCAGGCAAGTACAATGACGTATAACGCATTTGATGCCATATTTTTTGTTACTACTGTACTTCCGGTTTCACCGGAAATACCATCAACTTTTTGATTTAAAGGGGACACCCTGTACCTATATTTTTGCAGATTTTAAAAGATCTTGTACGACACTGCACGAATTCGAAATAACGAGATCTTTTAAAATCTGCAAAAATATACAGGGTCCCCTTTAAATTAAAAAAGTTGAGGGTATTTCCGGTGGTGCAAAGTTTCATAAATATATTTACTTGGTTCCATACTTTATCCCAACCCTGTATGTTTCGGAAAGTACAATTGTTTATTCTTTGGTGCAGTCAATATAAATTTGATCCTCATTCCTTAAAATATTTTGTCTCTTATAAGGCTAAAGACACACACGGCTGTTTTCGCCGACTCGGCCGCCGCCTCGGCGGATGCTGTAATGTAAATAAATGGAGTTGTTCACACTATACTGAGCTGAGAGAAAGCGACGCTACACTGCCGCGCTTACCGTCGCTCGACTCAAATGCATTACTTTTTTGTGAGCCGCTTCGTGTGTTTTGGCAGAGGCGGCCAGCCGAGTCGGCGGCCGACTCGGCGAAAACAGCCGTGCAAATGTTTATTTTAGTAAAAGGCTCATCAATTATAATTTTGAAATGTTGAGGAGAGAGACATGGTCCCAAGTTATCGGTAACTGGTATAGCCCGAATTGAAACCATGTTTTAGTTTCAAAGAATTGACACTTGTGGCGCTGTACACACAATTTACAGAAATCAACAATTCATGGTGAAGAGAGTGGGAGTTGGAAGAGGAGTGTCATTGGTCATTGCCGTTATTGGCAATATTGGCTATTGGTATCCATTACCAGTATTTATTGTGATTAATTTCATAATATTGTTAATAATTATTTTTGTTTAAATTTGGGAGTATCCTGGATCCTGGATAAATAAATAGTAAGAACAAGGTGGCGCAAAATAAAGTCCCCAATTTGTTTTTTTATATTAAAGTAAGATTAATTAAAAAACAGTCATATTATAAATGAAAAATATTTATTGAAACTCTAAAAATTTGTTTTGTTACATACTAAAGACAATATCGACCACATGGCCACCCCCAGCATTAATGCAATAATTAGCTCTTTTTAAACCATTTTTCATAACTTTCTCCAACATTTCAGTTGGTATTCTGTCAATTTGTTCCCAGATGTTGTCTTTCGATGCTTCTAGTACTCGAGGATTATTTACAAATACCCTATCTTTGAGATAACCCCATAACCAAAAGTCTGGAACAGTTGAATCGGGAGAACTTGGCGGATATGCAATATAGGCGTTTTTCGAGATAAGGCGTCCAGGAAAAATACTATTCAAAATGGCTATTGTCTCACGGGTGTTGTGTACTGCGGCACCATCTTGTTGATACCAAATATCTTCCAGATTAAGCTCTTCCATTTTTGGAATTAAAAATCCAACAGCATGCTTCTGTAGCGATCTCCATTTACTGTAGTGGTCTTCCTCGACTTCTCTCAAAAAAATAAGGCCACATATTTTTCTACCACTAATGCCACATCACACGGTCACTTTTGGCTCATGTAAGGGTTGCTGGTGCATAATTTGTGGATTCTCACTACCCCAGAAGCAATGGTTCTGATTATTCACAGCTCCATTCAAACAAAAATGAGTTTCGTCGCTCATTATGATTTTGTTCCAAAAATCTTCATTTCGTTTTCAAGGTTTACAATAGCAATACAATATTGACGTCGTTTTTCAAAATCTAAAGGCAAAATTGTATGGGTTACCTGCATTTTGTAGGGGAACAAGTGTAAATCTTTCACCAAAATTCGTTTGCAATGAACGTCGGGTAATGTTTAATAGTGAAGATTGTTTTCTTCTCTCTACGTACGCGGTTTATATTATCCTTGAATGAGCTGAACGAGGTCTGCCAATATGCAGTTTATCAGTTGAAAACCCAGTTTGTTGAAAATGTGTCGCTAATCGCCGAAATGTCTTTGCAGTTGGAGCAACGCATCTTCCATATTTTCTACGGTATTCTCGTTGAGTTAGGATAAATCGACGAATTATTTTGATGAAAAAATTTTACGATTTCGGCACGTTCTCGAGGCGTATATCGATTCATAATGAATTTTTCAAGTATCTTCTTTGCAACTGACAGAAAAACTCGAACAGATGTCAACTACAAACGAAACCATGACAACATTCCATAGGGTACTTGATTTTGCGCCACCTTGTATTTTGTAAATTATTGTTTATCGTATTGTCAACTTGGTTTTGTTTAATTGTGTTTTTTAATTTTCAATTTGTTTACTTGATCTTGCTGACGATTGTGAGCTTATTATAAATTTTTGTGATGATTTTTTGTTTAAAAGTTGAAATATGCAGCATTGTTGTGTGCCAAATTGTTTTGTAAACACTCTAAAAAGGCATCTTTTTCCAGATCCGATCCTAATAATGATTTATTTTAAATTTGGGTATTGGCTGATGGCAGTCCGTTTTTTAATAATAAAACAACACAACAAATTTGTAAAAACTATTTAATATGTGATAAATATTTTGAACATAAGTTTAATGTTCCTGGTACTCACAGAGGTCTAACTATTGAAGCATTTCCAACATTAATCCTCTCAGAATCAAAAGTTATGTGTGTGGATCATGTACCAGATGAACTTCCTTCAATGATATACATTTCGAGCAGTTGATCAAAGCGATTTGGTTACATATAAATAATCTTCAGAAAAAACTACTGCGGCTTATTGTACCACCATTTGAAGGTCCTACTACTTTCTCATTCACACGCTCATTCATTCTCATTCATTCCACGTCGTAGATGGTTAAACGCAAGTCGGATGAATCCCATGGTGGCACGGCCCATGGTGGAACCTCCGAGCGGTCACCCATCCACAACGTGACCGGAGAGATCACTGCTTAACTGTTGCAAGTAAGTCGATGCACACTAAGCTCGCGGATTCAGATTGTTACTTGTACTGTTTTTTTATTTGTTCTAGTACAAACTTTTTCAAGCCGTTTGTAGTGGCAGTATTATTGTGGAAGACAAAATAGCCTAGTCAGGGAAGTAATAGTTACTATACTTTTTACTCTTGCCTTATTTTCTCTGCTTTTTATATTGATTTAATTCAGATTGTTATTTATACTGTTTTTATTTGTTCTAGTACAAACGTTTTCAAGCCGTTTGGAGTGGCAGTATTGCATTGTGGAAGACAAAACAGCCTAGTCAGGAAAGTAATAGTCACTGTATCTTTTTTCTTACTATACCATCTAAAATTTTATATAAAATACATAAGTCGAATTCTATTCTCCTGTGCTCCAATGATGCATGTTTAATTGGAGAAGAATATTTTTATAATTAATATCTATTCCGTTTATGCCCATTTTGAAATCACAAATGCGCAAAAATTTTGGTTGTACTTTCTAAATGTGATTAATGTAAATAACATAATTGGTGGACCAAACAGAGCAGCAGTATTCTAAGTCAGACCTGACCAAAGTCGAGTACAGCAGTTTAAATGTATTAATAGAAAATTCTCTACTGTTCCTCTGAATAAATTCTTACATTTTAAATGCCTTACAGGTTATTTGACTAATATGAGTGTTAAAGGAAAGCTTACAGTCCATAATAACTCCCAAATCGCGAACATTGTCGTTGGTTTGTAGCACACAATTATTAATTCTGTATGAATAGTGAACTGGAGAGGTAATTCTAAAAAAGGTGAACTGATGACATTTTCTAACATTTTATCATTTACATCACACCAACGGAACATTCTATTTAAATCCCCTTGTAGTGACAAAGCATCCGTTTCATTGGAAACTGATCTAAATATTTTTACATCATCACCAAACATGAGATATTTACTGTTAGAGATCATACTAGAAAGATCAGTAATAAATAAATTGAATAACAACGGACCCAAATAAGATCCATCCGGTATACCTGAAGATACTGTAATTACCTCCGATTCGCAGTTGCCATATATTGAATCCTGTTATGCAAATAACTATCAATCCAATTTAATATAATATCACCAAACCCATATCCTCTTAGTTTAGCAATTAGTATGTCATGGTTGAAAAATCCGAATAAACAGAGTCAACTTGACACCTCGACTCTATGGATTGTACGATGAAATAATTATAATTCACTAAATTTGTACAAGTAGACTTACCTTGACAAAACCCATGTTGTTGGTCTGAAATCAGATGTTTACAATCGAATTTTAAATACTCATTGATAAAATAATCTAACATTTTAGGAATTTCAGATTGTATACAAATTGCACGGTAGTTCTCGACATTTTATTTTGGTCCAGATTTGTAAATAAATCTTAAAAAACTGCTCTTCTAATAATCAGGAAATTCACCACAAGAGATAAGTTAAAAAGAAAACACAGAGGTTTTGTCAAAGTAAATACACATTATTTTAAAAAGTAAGCAGGAATCTCATCAGGGCCAGCTGTAAGTTTCCATGGTAAATTCATAACAGGATTAACAATACCACTATCTTCAATTCGATAGTAGTTTACTTCAACAGAGCTATTAAAATTAAATACTGGAATTTGAGTAAATGCAATGTCTGAGTATACCGTAGAAAAAAGAGGCAGAAAACAAATTAACGATTTCTTGATTGTTGTTACTTGTTAAGTTATATGTCATAATAGAAGGTAAGTTGTAAGATTTTTCTTATCATTAATATATTTCCAAAAGGATTTGGGATTATTTTTTATATTAATTTCAATTTGTCTAACATAGTTTTCATACAACTGACTCCTTAGTTACTTACAACGATTCCTAATTTCCATTTCTCCATAAAGAAAGTGCGAAGACCTTGCCAGGGGAAGCAACTATCTTCTTTGCCCCTAGCTGGTGGCGCTAAAGGAAAAAAAAACATATATACCAAATTTCTACACCATTGTGCCATGTTTAAAAGAAACAAAGGACATTACAGGCTTTCATTATGAAAGTTGTACCACCACTTAATAATATAAAAAACAAAATAAGTAGTTTAGATAAAAACATAGTCCCAAAGTTTGTATTCCATAAAATTATTTGAATACGGTCCAGAGCCAGATATTACTCGTTGGAGAAGCCGTAAAATAAAAATAATTTGACCTACAAAATCTCGCCACCAAGCAAGCGTTTTCTAAGAATAATCGAACATTTTAATTATTGGACAAAAGTGCATCTAATCAGGTAATTCCACACATTTGTACATGCATGAAAATTCATAGCATTTGTTCTGCTGATTTCGAATCAACCGCCTTTTTTGGGGCTGAACGTAATTTTCCCAGCAGCCTAAATAGCTGATACTCGAACAGTCCCGAAACCCAGGCGGAACCTGAATATGCTAGTTTCATGCGATTGCTATTAACGATCCAGGATCGTCATGTAGAAACGAATTATCTTTCTCGATTTTAAGACGTCTAAAAACGTATTTGCGATCGAAAATTCCATAAATCTCAGAAATGCTACGAATAATAATATTATTGGCCCTTTTAAGCCGATCGACCTCTTCATTTGTCAGTTAATCAAACATTTTTACTGATGTTACTTCATCAACCTTATTTAATTATTAATAATAGTTTTTGTTATGAATATTATGGCGGGAAAATTCCGTTTTAAGTAAGTTTATTTAACAAATCATTACAAGAGGGTTGTTTTCCTCGCGTTCTCGTTCCTATCTTGAAATCCGGTAACAAACTTTTTGTGGAAAATTATCGTCCTATCTCTAAGTTGTGTATCACTTTAAATTAAAAAAATATATGTTGACATGTAGTGTTTTGAAAATGTTGGTTCCAGTTTTCAAAACAAATTCTGACTCATAGGCCTGTAAACTTTTGAATGCCTTTATTTGCCCTTTAGCGTATTAACCATGGGTTAACACTAAATAAGCCATAGTATCCACATTACTCATAGGAAAGATACA
Source organism: Psylliodes chrysocephalus (assembly GCA_927349885.1). Taxonomy (NCBI): domain Eukaryota; kingdom Metazoa; phylum Arthropoda; class Insecta; order Coleoptera; family Chrysomelidae; genus Psylliodes; species Psylliodes chrysocephalus. The sequence goes on along the minus strand of OV651825.1, from coordinate 18,300,699 downwards.
CTGTGTGTTCCATTTGTCATTCACTGATTAACTTTTACTTTTTAACAATTTTCTTAAATATTTAATATCTATTTTAAAAAGATCATAGTTATTCTCAAAAAGTCGATTTCAAAAACAAGAAAAAAGTATTTCTGACATCAATCAACAACCATATTGAATTTTATTTGACAGTGACATTTCGTTTTAGACACACATTTCAGATCACAATAATGTGAAATTTGCGACTGTTGTCTGGGACGAATAAAAAAATTACTTCTATGATATTTATTCATTTCTTAACCGCTCATTGGCCGTTCACCGACTAAGGCCGATAAAGATAACTATTTCATATATGTTTAACACGACTATATTTCGAAACTCGCTCTTAGTAACAAATCTAGTTACTTTTCCCTGTGTAAATGCGTCTTTTCAATTCGCTCCTCCTAGTTTAAAAACAGAGAGAAATCAAAACATATACTACGTGAATCATAGTTCTACCAATTACCACTTAAATTCACCTCTTTATCGATGTTGTAAATCTTACAACACGCTGTCAAATTTAATCAATCTTGATTTGTTCTTTTCCTTAGTGACTTTATGTGTACAACACTTAATAACTTCTATATAAATCATATTTAAGTAATTATTATTAAAATTTGTAATTAGTCATTATCATTAATATTTTTCCTCACTAAATTGTATAATAACGTGTAACTAATAGTGAATACTGTTCCTGGGTTCGTCCCGTCTTGTATTCCTTATTAAAATAAATAAATAAAATAAATAAATATTCCTCATCTGACTTAGTGAGTAAAATTTAATTTTTTGTACAGTACAAATTCACAGCCAATTTCATAATAAAGCACTAATTAAATATCTGGATAAACCTACGATATGTCGCTAACAACTCCGATGTAACGTAAGGAACTTCCCCACATATTATCTAATATAAAAAGTTATATAAAAAGCCAATGTCTAAACGGAAAAAAATCACAATAAAGCAAACCCTATTTCCAGGACACACTTGACCCAGTTAGTGTCGGACCCAGTCTGAAAATCGACTTCTCAATTTCTCATCCGCCGCCCTTGGCGATGCGGTTCTCGTAGCAGGATTTTCCTCGTATCTTTCGGCAGTCCAACCGTATTCTTCTTGTTTCTGTCAGTACTTACGGGGTACAAACCGAAAATCCTTGTCAGCATTTAACTAATTAGGGAATTAAGCGGAGTTCTCGGAGGCTCGAATAATCTGCATCGTGATGTTGAAAAATAGCTTAAGTAAGGATGATAATTACTGCATTATTATTTAATTAACCAAGATTGTAGGAAAGAGTTGGTTTATAGAGGGTGGTCCAATTAAAACAATCCGCCTCAAATAGTTTCTTAGGGGAAGTTTTTTGAGAAATCCCCAAACAGGTCGGTTTTAATTTCAAGGGGGACTTCTTTTGATGTTTAATTTATGAAAAGTGGCACATCATTTTAAAGATATTTTAATTCTCTTTTCAAACATACTATCAATTTTTTTTTCTGTGTTAAAATTCATGTAAAACACCTGTTAAGAATGTCGGTGAAACAATCGAAGAAAATTGTTTCCGAACAAGTTTTAAGTAATGAAATGTTTAAATTGCAACCCATTTACATTTATGCAGTAATATATAAAGTCTTTGTCCAAAATGTTCCTAAACATTTTGAAGCATTTCAGGTGTTATTTTTCCACATGCTTGCACTATTCGATCGCAAAGATCTTCTAAAGATGTAGGTTTCGTCTTAAAAACAACACTTTTTAAGTAACCTTACAAAGATCAATAATGATTGACCTATCGATCTTAGGGACCATCCAATGAAACTTATACTACCAATACAGTATTGGGGAAAATGTTGATTTAAAAAGTCACGTACAGGAGCTACGTACAGGAGCACCATCCTGTTGAAAAATACATGATTTTATTGGATCTAATCATCGTTTTCCAGAATCTCCACAATGCGAGGGTAGATCAAGCAAATTAAGGTAAGACACGCCAGTGAAGTTACCAGGTAGAGAAAAGGGACCAACAATATTAGTGCCCAAATCGAATCACTACAGTATCTGCAATTATGCCTGTTGACGTTAATATTAAGATGCCCATTCGTAAGAAAAGCATGTAAAATATAATAAATTTGGATTGCTTAAAATTATTTTAACCATCTTTTGACAAAATCGTATACGGCGATCTGGATTATCTTTATTGAGTTCTTGAAAGAGATGAATCATACAGGGATGGAATCAATGCTTCTTAAAAATTCTCTGAAAACTACTACTTTTAAGGTGTTTGAAGTAGGATCCAGTTCAACATTACCCAAAATTGTAATCTGTACAGCCTCATTAGTAACAGTATGTTGCTTTTAATGTGTTTTCCCAGGCAGCACACATTAGTATAACTATTTTATACGTAATACTCGTTTAATTTTGGTATTAGTTGATACCGTATACGTTCATAGTTTACTATTATTATACATACCGTGTTTTAAACGATATATTATACGTTTTTTGTATACATCTATGGTATATAATTGTAAATTTTCCTACGTTTAAATATACGACTATTTTTAGTTTGCGATGAACTATTTATATACAGTAGGCCTAAATATACGTTTAGATTTATTTAAATTAAATTCGTATAAATTTACGTAATATTACAATATGTATTCATCATTTATAATTCCCGTTTAAATTTCGTCTTGGTTGATTTTTTAAACGTTTACCATCTACCATTTTTATACTTAACGTTCTTTAACAGATAAATTGAACGCTTTTGTTTGTCGATACCAGTTAATATATCTATATTATTCTACGTTTAAATATAAGTTAGCTTAAATGCATATTACCAGTTTACGATGAACTAGTAGACAGAAGTAAATATTATGTATATATTTAGATTTATTTAAATTAAAAGCTTAGAGATATAATTATTTACATTACATCCATATTTTTTTAATTATATTACCTGTAATATTTATAACAAATTCCCCATATACACGGAACTATTTTTAGATGGTGGATTGAGGTCGACGTACTAGTGGTACGGATTTTTCTTATTTCTACTCATGCGTATGTGTAGTATTATTGTTCAGTGTAGGGAATGGTTTGTGGCAGCAGGTTCGTCCATTTTCATTTGTATACAAGTTTTGTTTGCGTTGCATGATGCTTTGGCGTCCTGGCTTTTACATTATTGATTAAAAGCATAAGTAAGTTTCTATTAATGTCTTAATTTAGCTACTCCTTTAATAATTGTTGCATTTTACAACAACTACTGTTTTATAGGTCCCAGGCAGCACACATTAGTATAACTAACGTATTTTATACGTAATACTCGTTTAATTTTGGTATTGGTTGATTCCGTATACGTTTACAGTTTACGATTATTATACATACCACACATACTTTGATTTTCTTTTACTATACGGAGAATGGTCGCACTGCGCAGCTTTCTGAGTGCCTTTTAAAAGGAGATAGAAAACTCCGCCATTTTGAACCCTTATTACGTGTTGCCTACATCTTGGCGCAATATTTTTAATAGGTGCGTTTTAATCATCTGCTTCTGCTTCGGAATTGTCGGTTTTCTTGTTTTAATCTGACAGGTTAGAACGACTAAACCGACAATTCCGGAAGCAAAAGCGGATGGTTAGAACGCACCTGATATTTTGCTTGCTGCTGTCAGTGTCAGTGAATATTATATTTGGAGTTACAATTTCTTGCTAAAGAATCAGTTAGCTCACTCGGACCAGTTGAAAGTTCCAAAATAACATCCACTCCAGGGATACAAATTCAGGATACGCAGAAGACTGCTGTTTTATTATAGGCGGTTGTCATATATTGTATTATCTGAGTTGCGCAGTGTATAAACTGGAACATTGAGATAAAAAGTGCCGACGCAGAGTGAGCGATCCGATTCTTTAGCTATAAACTGTGTCATAGGGTTCAAAATGGCCGCGCCCTATGTTGGGCGTGTCGGACCTCTCTCTTGCCCCGTATAGTAATCAAAGTATGTGACATACCGTGTTTTAAACGATATATTATACGTTTTTTATATACATCCTATAATATATAATTGTTAATTTTTCTACGTTTAAATATAGTTAATAATATACGACTATTTTTAAATTGAGATGAACTATTTATATACAGTGGGCCTAATTATACGTTTAGCTTTATTTAAATTAAATTCGTATACATTTACATTATATTACAATATGTTTTCTTCGCTTATAATTCCCGTTTAAATTTTGTCTTGGTTGATTTTTTAAACGTTTACCATCTACCATTTTTATACTTAACGTTTTTTAACAGATAAATTAAACGCTTCTGTTTGTCGATACTAGTTAATATACCTATATTATTCTACGTTTAAATATAAGTCACCTTAAACGCATAATACCAGTTTACTAGTAGACAAAAGTAAATAATATGTATATATTTAGGTTTATTTAAATTAAAAGCTTATAGATATATTTATTTACATTACATCCATATTTTTTAATTATATTACCTGTTATATTTATAACAAATTCCCCATACACATGGAACTATTTTTAGATGGCGGATGGAGGATGACGTACTAGTGGTACGGTCTTCTCTCATTTCTACTTATGCGTATGTGTAGTATTATTGTTCAGTATAGGGAATGGTTTGTGGGAGCAGGTTCATCGGTTCGTTCATTTTCATTTGTGTACACGTTTTGTGGCTTTGGCGTCCTGGTTTTTACGATATTGATTAAAAGCATAGGTAAGTTTCTATTAATATTTTAATTTAGCTACTCTTTTAATAATTGTTGCATTTTACAACAACTACTGTTTTATAGGTACGTACAGTGTGTTAAATGCTTATAGAAACTTCAAAACATAACCTTACTTTTGTTTCTTTTATTTTTATACGTATTTTTTAGGTTACCTAGTTATTCCAAGCATATTTATTTTCCTTTTTTTTTGGTCAGTTGTTTTTTATTTAATAAAATGTCTATAACCCTGTCTCTGCGTCATCTACGTAGAAAAATGGCGCAAAATGTTCAAGATGCTTTAAAGTCAAATCAATTTTTTTTTATTCCCAATGAGGATAACATTAATAATGCTTCGAACATTAATATATCATCTGATTCTATTATTTATAATAATTTCCAAGAAAATAATACAAATTTAACTTCGGAGCTTTTAGAAAACATTTCACCTGAAATTGAGTAACATTTTGGTTATAGGAATGGTGATGAACCAAGCAACTTAACCGACCGAACGATTAGTTGTGCCATGCAAGATTAGCTTAAGTTAGCTAAGGCCCGTCTAGGACACAACACATCCAAAGTGTTAAGCTAAGATTTTTATTTTCATATATATTTTTTGTTAGTTAAAGAAAAGTTTCGTTTAGTTATTCAGTATTTTAGTGTATATTTTTTTGTATTTATTTATTTTTTAGTATTTTATTGTTTATTTTTTTTAATTAAATATTGTTCTGTACATATAACAAGTGATCAAAAAATTTTTCTAAATATTTAGGCCAATTACAACCAAAACAGAAACACGGGTAATGCCTATTACTGTGCTATGGATAAAATCCAAACTATCATTTAAGAAATATTAACATTTTTCCATGGCCTCTTTTAGAAATTTTGTTTTGATAACTTTATTTAATTTGTGTTTGAAATACATTTAAAACAATATCAGGTAGACGCATTTTACACATTAATAAAAATCATACAAATATATCTAATATAGACGTATAGTAAAACAGGATAATTAAAGGTAGATAAAGTAGTAATGTTAGACGTATACAAAATCAAAAATATATACGTTTATAGGGCGGACATTTTCACATATATATTGGGTAGCATATCAACAGTATTTATACGTATATTGTAGTACATAAATAAACGTATTTTATACCAAAGTGAATTCGTATAAATATACTACAACTATAAATCTAATATAGACGTATAGTAAAAACGTTTAATTATAGGTGGATAAATTCTTAGTAATCGACGTTTATAAGGCGGACATTTTCACGAATATATTTGGTAGTACATCAACCGTATTCATACGTATGGTAGTACCTAAAAAAATACGTAATTTATACCAAAGTGTGCTGCCTGGGGTAGGTACAGTGTGTAAAATGCTTATAGAAACTCCAAAATATAACCTTACTTTTGTTTCTCTTATTTTTATACGAATTTTTAGGCTACCTAATTATTCCAAGCATACTTATTTTCCTTTTTTTTTTTGGTCAGTTGTTTTTCATTTAATAAAATGACTAAAATAACCCTGTCTCAGCATCATCTACTACAAAATGTTCAAGATGCTTTAAAGTAAAATCAAATTTTTTTTATTCCCAATGAAGATAACATTAATAAGTCTTCGGACATTAATATATCATCTGATTCTATTATATATAAAAATTTCTGAGAAAATAATACAATTTTAACTTTGGAGCTTTTAGAAAATATTTCACCTGAAATTGAGTTACATTTTGGTTATAGGAATGGAAGGTGAACGAAGCGATCAAGCATATCAACGGTATCCAAACGTATATTGTAGTACATAAATAAACGTATTTTATACCAAAGTGAATTCGTATAAATATACTACAACTATAAATCTAACATAGACGTTTAGTAAAAACTTAAAAAAAAACATAAAACATTTTAATACATGTACTTGCGTATTTCGAATCAAATAGCAAACCAAAAATTACTCTGCTCATAAGTAACCAGGTAGTGTACCAATTGCTTAAGACTAGTGGTGTCATATTCTCCGAAAACATTATTTGGCAAATTATTATCAGTGGACAAAATCTACCGATCAATACTTCAATAATCCTCCTTTTGGTCAAAAAAATCCTCAAATAATATGTGATAGAAACTTTTTATGTTCTGCACTCCCAGACAAAGAAAAGGTCTAGGGATGATTACAAAGCTGCCGGTGCAATTAAAGATACATAAGCATAAGATTTCCTAACATTTTATACAGTAGACAAACAAGAAGTATCACAGTTTAATATCATCAGAAATGATCAAGTCATACCCCAAACTGTTCTTGAAAATACTAATCTGGTACAATTAAAGAATTTTAAAGACGTCTAAGAAGAACGATCGAAAGCCAAAGCAAAAAATGTCAAAAAAATGTAAAAAAAATGTTCGAAAATACTGAAAAACAGGCTTGGAGGTTGCCATGTCAGTGAATCAGATTTTCGGGAGAGAAAAGAAAAACAAAAAATATTAAAGAGTAACAAATATTTGCATTTTTGACACCGCAAGCAGCTGGAAATACTTTTTTATTATCGATAAAATCATAAAACTCTTTACATATGTATTTAAAATTTATGCACACTTTTATTTAAGATTTGACATGAGTTCCATTAAGACGATTATGACTTTTTGACCAGTTCAACAACGGCGCTGGAAACACGCTTGGCATAGGTAGAGCGAATTAAATATTTTTTTATTTCTTTGCCTGATTCATCCACACATTTTTCAAAAAAATTAACCCAACCGCGCCTACTTTAGATATTTATTTGCTCGCAATAACTTCACGTATTTTTACTTTAATTATTATTATACCGTTTATCCTGATCCATTGATAAGCATCTTGAGAAAAAACGATTTTAATTTAACACACTTAATTTCAATATTCATAGCTCAAATATCCGGGAGATTTTAGGTACATTTCTGGAGCCGGGAGATTTTGAAAATGAAATGCCTTTTTCCGGGAGAATCCCAGAATTCCGGGAGAGTTGGCAACCCTACTTGAAGGTCAGAAATCAGCTGGTTTAAACCGGAACCAGAAATTAATCAAGGGGTATTAAAAAGCGAGGTATGATATCACAAAATAAAAATATGGTAAAATATTCATGACCACGTTCAAATTAAACAGATGCATAATTATTCTATATGAATAGAAAGAAGTTAAAAATAATAACAGGACTAGGAATGCGCCAGTAAGGTGATACCCAAACAAAACAGGCGTGTATAATGAAGACAGTCTAGGAACCAGAAACGACCCCAAATAACCAAACACGTACTATGCGACTGCGAAACATTAGATCCAGAAATACAGGCACGTTTTGAATTACCACAGGTTCATTCAAGAGCCACCCAGATAAAGTCAAAGATTTATACAAACCTGTCCAAGGTACAATGGTCACAGCGTGGCTACTACGAACAAATATGAAGTACTTAATATATAATAAGTTAATATACAACAGTGTTAAAGTACTCCTTCGATGGTCGCTGTAGAGACATGTAACTACAAGACAACATGCAGACACTACTATTTTAATAAATTTAAATAACTTTCCGTTCAATACACGAGATAGCAGCAGCTAGGTTAATCGAGTATCACCCATCGAGTACCTTTATTGTAGACCAAGTCAGACGAGCTCAAAAAGAGAGAAAAGAGCAAATCATTAACCTTCACCTAGCCTCTTTCTCGTCGATTTTCGACATCTAAATATTCGAAATTTAAACTTGTAACGACATCTATTGGTAGTCAAGGGATATACTTTTATACCTGGGCCAGTGAGATAGCGCTCTCAAAATAAATACATTTTTTTATAGACCCATGAAAACAATTATTATTCTTTTATAGTGATGTAATAGCCCTTTTTATTGAAAAAGTTATGATTATTTTTTGTATAAAACGCATTTTTTTAGTTTTCCAGTTTTCCAGATTTTTGTGAACGCTGATCTTTAGTTTTTTCAATTCGGACTATTCTACAGTTTAAAGTGGTATCTAAAGAGGATCTCTGAATTTTTTTGAGACAAAATAATTAATATTTCAATTTTCGCAAAGGTTTTTATAACGAGTCCAGATATGTTACTCAGGATGAGCATGCCAGGTAAAGGTTAAAAATGTATTGTGATTCCAAAATTGTTCAATTCTCTTGGATTTTCTTTACGTTCTGAAATATTTTTAATACAAATATTTACACTCTGTGTATTGCACCAGAATAATATGATAAAAGAGTTTAATATAAAGCTTCAAAACACTATGAAGAGTACAACATCCTGTGCCTATTCCATTTAAAAAACATATTTTTAACAATAATTGAAAAACATGTCATATACAACTAAATTTTTCACAAAAATACCCCGCAAAATGAGAACAAAGATCTACTTTAATTACAGATGATCCTTTTAAAGGAATTCAAGTTTTATTAAACTACAGATGTTAAATTCGCTTGAAGTGGCAGAGAGACAGACTGCTAATTATACGATCGTTCTGTCAAAAGACGAACTAGGTAACAAGTAAAAAATGAAACAGGCATTCCAATTACTCTAATAATTGTTATTTTTTTCAGTCGGGATTTAATTTAAAATTGTTATTATTAAAAGAGCCTAAAGAATAGCACGCAATTTCGCAAACAGCCTGTTAAAAAAGTTGTTTTTAAAAAAAAGCTCTGACAAAACATCAATGTTATTATTTTTAATTCCAAACCGGTAAATTGCTATAACACAGACCATAACGAATAGGAGCAACTACGTAGTCATCCAAAAATTGAACTTCCGAGTTATACAATATGAAGAATGATTTGCGAACCCTTATTATGTGCTCTGAATAGTCATATATTGAATTCCGGTTTCAGGATATCAGGCTATTTTAAACAGTCTAAGCCAATAATATTTGCGAACTAAGCTTTTCGATAGAGAAATATAGTGAAGTATAGTATATATGAAGTCAATTCGAACAGCTAAATAAAAGACTCATGTACCGGGTTTGATAAATTTACTAGTTAATATCATATACAACCTACCATATAATATTGTTGATTAAATCTCTTGAATTTCTTATCTCTCACTCATTCCGCAGAATCTTATCGAACAAATAATATTGTATGGACACAAAAGCAAAATATGAAGGTTAAATAATATAGGATCCACTGTAAACACCGTTTGCATTTTCCGGTAAATTTATAATTTTATACTTTAATTTAATCTAAACTATTATATTTAAAAGAGTAGAAAAGATGTTTGTTGAAACTATGTGGTAAGAATTATAGTACCTATTTAAATATTAACTTTACAATAATTTAATGGTAATATTCAGCCTAAATATTGTTACGCAGTACCCTGCAGTAGCCTGCGGCTATCATAGGAAACGTACAGATAGAAAAATAAGTAGAATGTTACTCATCGCCCTACAGTGTACTGCGGTTGTCATAAGTAAAAGTACAAGTAAAAGAAGATAGAATAGTCCAGAAATGTCTGGAAATGTCATTACCCGTCAAGACTATTCTATACGACAGTTCTAGAAGGTTCGAGAAGCAATATAAAGATGATCCTGACGTCAGTTTTCAATTTTTATGATAGACATCACATTTTAATGTTATCAGTTGTATAATTGTTGTTAAAGTTGAGTTAAAAATAAATTGCGATACCAAAAACCCGTGTATGAATATATCGTAGAATTATTAAAAATATATAGTACAAGGAAAGATGATTAAGATAAAAAAAATTTTACTACTCTTTTTTTCTCCATAAATATGGCAATCCAAAACACAATAAAAATTAGATAATTATCACTTACAGTCATTGATGGGTAGTTATGGCTTTCCACTTACCTGGAAAAGAAAAAAAGTATTAGAAATTTAATTGTGTCACTTTGGTTTTTAAGTGTTGTTTGTTTTTTATTATAATCTTCATTCATTGTTCAACTTGAGATTTTATATTTTTTAATTGAGGGCCTTGGAATAAAAGAGGTATAAGTGATTTTTTTTTGGATTGGAGATAATAGCGTATAGTTTGGTGCAAAACAGATTCAAGTGATATAGTGAGCTAGACTGCTATCTTTTGGTGAATAGAAATACTATGTGAAGAATTTAAATAACCTTCCCAGCACTTTTTAGGAACTTTCAAATGTTGTTTAACTTTAAATGCAAATATCTCAGAATAATTTAAAATGCACTTATACCCCTTTTATTCAAAGGCCTACAATTAATTGTAGTTAAAAACAAAAGTGACCGATACTATCGGAAAAAGCGTTAAGCTGGCAAGCAAAAGCGTAAATAAGAAAACAATAATCGGAATGTCTTTAATATCAATTTTGAATATGCAATATATTGTGATGTTTGTTTACTTTAAAACAACAGTTTATTTATTAATAATTTATTAAAACACTTATTTATTTTATAACACAACTATTCTAATTTATATATACTTCGAATGTCTTTAAACTGATCACTATATTCACCACTGTCTATCTACTAATTACTATTTATCTTCACTGTTTATATAATAACTAACTTTTGTTGGTCCTCCACCAATATTTATATACAAATTGGTGGTCTAGAATGCTCCTCCACCAACATTACCAGAATGTACCAGAAACGTTATCACGTTATATTTAGACTAGAAATAGTATCTCGTTGACTCTAGAATGTTCGCGAAAGTGTCTCCACCATAGTCGTCACATAGGTTTGGTCTTAAGGGGTTTAATTATGTATAATAATCGGACAAGTTGAGCCTCAAAGGCCAAATAATACAGAGAGGGACTTGGAGTATTAGAGAGCATGACTGAATAATGAAATGGCTCACATTACAATATAATACAAACAATTAAAGTGAACATTATTATCTTCCAAACCGTAATAGATAAATAAAAAACTAAAGAGTTTATTTTATTACCAAAGATATATAACCAAGACAGATAGGATTGTTTACAAAATTTCTGCAGCCAACACGGATTCACATGCTAAGAGTCCTTGGCAGAAATGCAATATTCTTATTGAAGATTGCAGCCAAGTTTATTGCGCACATAGGTTGATTAAAGGATTTAGGCGGTCAAAAATCAAATATCAAAAATAAAGTTAAAAATTCAACAAACATCCCATAGCCAAAAAATGTCCCATTAACAATAATTCACCATCCCTACTTGCAAACCTTTCTTCGTGAGCGTGCGTATGTAGTTAAAACTTAGTCGTCCCAAAAAGAGAATGTTACTGTTCTTAGCGTCCTCAGTGTAAACATTTGAGAAAGTAGAAATTTTGTGTTGTACACTCAATATGTTAAAGTTATTTTGATGGATTCGATTTTTAACATTATTTTATACTATTTGTAGAACTTTAAAAAAAGATTGTTTTTATAGTCCAATCATTATAGTAAGTTCACCTCGGAATTCGAGATACCCAGCTGTAAGTCTGTAAATACTTGTATATTGACACCCTAAAAGTTGTCTCAAAACCTACATATAGTAGGGTGTACGCATCTATTAAATTTCAAGGTCAAAGGTCACAAAATCAGTTTTTTGCGCTTTTTTTTTTTGTAAATATCTCATTTCCTATGGGTTTTTTGCTATTTGTATTTATTATCAATATTGTAGAATACAAAATTCTCTAAAAATTTTGTTTAAAAAAATTTTTCATACGGTGAACCGTTTTCAAGATAGATGACGGAGAGCGCGCGGTCACAGCATCACTTCAGGTCAACCGGTGCCTCCGGTCGAAAACGCGCCATATATAGTTGATGAAATATCGATAAATCAATGATTATAAATATTTGTCAATTTTTATTAACTATTATATTATATTTTATCATTTTTTTTCCTAACCTATCCACTTTTTATTTAGTATTAATTTATTTAACAACACTTACCTGCCCATGTAATTGAAAAATTGTTAATGAAAATATAGGAATTATATTTGAATTTTAACCTAATTAATATTAATAAATTCTTACATGATGAAAAAAAAAACAAATAAATTATGAATTAATCTTTTTATTAAAAAATTTCATTCAATACATTTATTTTTATTAAAAGTAAAAAAATGGAATAAAAGGTACAAAAACTACAATTTATAATTTTAATAATCTTCTTCCTCTTCATCGTCGTCTTCCGGCTGCTGGTAAATTTCAAACTGGTCTTCATTATCGTCTTCAACGACATTTCTCTCAAGTTCTTCCATGATTTCGGGGTCAAAGGTTCCATCTTCGTTAATGTCGCTCTGATATGGTAGAGCATTGAAACAAGCTTGCCCATTACATTGGCCACAAGCTAAAGAGCATTGCAAGCCCGCTTTCCTGCATCAGCATCGCGAACCACAACCACTCTTGCAGTTGCAGAAAATTGTATTTAGCAAATCTTCTGGAGCAGGTGGTAAAATTTTCATGATAGGCTCCAGAAAATCGTTTCGCATTGCCCAACTCCATACCTGGGGTTCCAAATCATGCCTTAACCAAGTTTGAACTTAATAATATACACGTTTGAAAGGTTGATGAGCAGCTGCTTTTGTTGGTGGAATATTTGAAAGCTGCACAGGTTAATTAAGTTTTGTAGACTTGACGTAATGCATATAACGAAGATGATCGAGACTTTTCACAGATTTCGGAGCATTATAGACTGCCAATAAGATTTGAGTTCCACTCTCTAATAATCTCTGGGGCAAACAATTTTCTTTCTCAAATGCTGCAGCTAGTTCATTCAAATTTGTCAGTTTCTCAAAAACTTTAAAAAATGATTTTTTCCCTTTTTAAAAAGCGCAGAAGTTGTGTCACAGCCACTTAATGCGTGCAGAAATAAAATATGTGTTTTGGAATAAGGATAATTATCAAAACTTTTAGTCAAGTATATCCCCGTTTTTACATTTACTTTCCCAACTTTTTTAAAGAAAATGTCTTGTTCGTAAGACAGTGTACGGCCAATTAAAATGACAAGTAAATCAATATCTTGTCCTATTATAACTGCAGTTTTTTCAGAATTTGATTCTTCAATTGCAGTTTCAACAATAAGAACATCAGCATTATCTCTGGCTTGTTTAGTAGTAATATTTGCAGCTTGTAATTTTTCAATTAACATATTAATGAGCATATCTTTGTTATTTCGATTTGATAAGAATTTTTTCTTTTTGACTGGTACAACTATTGTTTCATCTTCTCTGCTGCTCCATAGCTTTTACGTTCTTACTGTAATCTGAATTTTTTTAAACAAAATTTGTAGAGAATTTTGTATTCTACAATATTGATAATAAATACAAAGAGCAAAAAACCCATAAAAAATGAGATATTTACAAAAAAAGCGCAAAAAACCGATTTTTGTGACATTTGACCTTGAAATTTAATAGTTGCGTACACCCTACCATATGTAGGTTTTGAAATAACTTTTAGCGTGTCAATATACAAGTATTTACAGACTTACAGCTGGGTATCTCCAGTTCCGAGATTCTTACCTAATTTAAGCTTAAATGACTGGACTATTAATGAAGTTTCTACGTACATTTTCACGTTTATAAGACATTTTGTTATATTATCGCTTCCTCTTGGGCAATACTTGTTATTGTATTTACTTTACACATTAATGATATACAATTTAAGTGCGGATAGGTGCGGAAGATCAAATTATGCAATTTTCTTTGTTTTAGGTACACCTGGTACCTCGGAAACAAAAAAGGTTAGCCGGATATACCTTTACGATCGAATAAAATAACAAGAACTGCTTAATTTGGATGAAAAATCTAAATATCTGGAAAATGTTGTCCTGTTATAGTGACACATTTAAACTGCTTAGTTTAAAATAAAGAAAAATTGTCTAAAGCCCATAGAAAAGAAGCAATACTTCTTAAAGCTAATGAAGTTTGATAGAAGGAACATTAGAAATTTCGGCAAATAAATAAACTTGACCAGGTTGTTCTTCTAAATCAATTGATGCGATTATTAAATAGTATCCATATCGCGCGAACCTATCTTACTATCATTTCGTATCTGAGAATAAGTCCCGGGCATATTTAAATCTTAAATGTATCGCTTCGGGACGATCTGTGCATCGCTTGTGCCACCCGCGCTTATAGTCTTACCTCTCACAACTCTCTAAAACCGCCGAGACTCGTAGGGTTCGGGCAGCATTTTTGTCAGATCGGCGAGTTGTTTGTCAAATATATGATTCAAGTTCGCTTTGAAGATTATTAGTTTGTAGTTTGTGTGAACCAAACTTACAAATGATAAAATTATTGGAAAAAGTGAACAACCATTTTAAATTACCACCGGCCGCCACTGCTCAGGATCATACATCTAGCCTCTGGAAACTCATTACCAAGAAAACAATAAATGCTAAACTATACATGTTTAAGGAATATTCCCTCATGAAAAAATCGAATACGCCTCGTATGTGGCATTTTATGGCATCCGTATGTAGAGGTGAACGAAGGGCCGCGCATTGTAGAATAAATTCGCTTATCTCGATGGTAATGTTGCTTTTATACATTTGCGGTTATCCCTAGAGAGCTTTTAGAAACAGGTGGTGTGTATATGTAGTCTATTGATATACAAGGAGGCAATAATAGAAAGAAAAATAATGTACACAAAAGTAAATAAGGTTTTTGTTTAGTTAATTTTGACAAAAAATATAATAGTAGTAGTTAGTAACTATACAAGTTATTTTAAACAATTAACCAAAAGAGATGATATATTTTTCTCATTGAGTTAACCTTTTCGTAGTTTTCCCTATATGAAATATTTTTACCAACCCTATATTTCTGATGACAAATTTTGACAACAAAAATATTTCTGAATCTAGAAAGGAGAGTATCGTTTTAAATGGATGTTTTGGGTTTCTCATCATTTTTTTTTATATTTCAAAAAACTTAAAAATCTAAGGGAGGAAAACGAAAATTTATTTTTATATTAAAAGTATAAGCTTAAAATGAATTTCCATTCCGTAAAATTTTAAATTTAGGGTGTATACGGACGGCTAAAATTATTAATAAATAAAACATATTTAATGCAAGAAATCTCTTTGAAATTAAAAAAAAAGTAAAATAAATCACTAATATTTTTAAAACTATTACATCAGTCTGAAAAGGCCCGAATATTTAACAATTTTTAGCTGAAAAATCTAAGAATTGGAAAAGTTTGACATTTATTATGAAAATCTAAGTGTTAAACCAAGTTTTAAATATGGCAACAACGCATGTCTTAATACAGAACTACAGTATATATAGCTACTGGTCATGTGATAACTCATTTGAAAGATATTTTCTATATTTTTACGTTCATGTTAACAGATTTAGGTTTTATGTTTTTACAAAAATTACATTAAATAAATTCATAAAGTAGTTTAAATTCTTTTTTTATTTACCGCTTCAACCTCAATGAATCATTACCGGAGGTATAATACCTTATAAATGCTGTTTTTTACAATAGGATACAATGGATTATTAACATTTTGGCTAGTACAGAGTAAATGTCAGTATCTTTTATAAATTTAAGTAATTTTTTACTGTTAGAGGGATTTAACACTGCACAAGTGGCAATTTTTTGTAGCTGGTACTTTGTTCTTATACACAACATGTTTTGGGCTTGATGTATTAAATTTTTCATAACTTATTGGCAAAAAAAGCTTATTAAAAAATTATCTAACATTTCTAGGATTATTGAGGCACACGAGGACTATCAAGAATGTAATTTTTGTAAAAACAAAAAAAAAATAAAACTGTTTGCTTGGACGTAAATATAATCAAAATATCTTTCAAATGAGGTATGACATGACTTTTCTTTCCATTAGAAAATTTAAAGATAGTAACGCCCTCTATTTTACGTCTCAAGTAAAGTGCATCTCATTATAACAAAAATATTATAATGTTTCTCTAATTTCACGTCGTTTTTGTTTTATGTCTTTATCTTCTTGCATTTTGTAAACATACTACAAAATGCTTTCTTTGACATCGCAGGATAACGTTAGAAAAATTCTGACTTCCAATTTAACCTCTCCCTTCCCTCCCCAACTGACTGCGTTAGAGAAACAGTCAAACATGTTTGACTTCAATTCTCAAAAATATGGAAGATGAAGACAACAAGTGTTTAACTGCTTTCAATAGGGCACAATTCAATACTCTTGCCGAACATAACGATGACATAAAATCTAGGAAAAACCTTAGCAAGAAAAACTGTATTGCACTTTCTTTTGTCAAATTAAGGATTGATCTGTCAGAAAGTTTCAGAGATGATGTTCGGCAACCTCGAATTAGTGAGATTTTTCAAGATGTTTTGGTTTCATTAACCAATAATATTATATCGCGCCATCTTGGTTATGGGCATATAACTCGAGAGGATTACGCTCAACTACACAATTCCACAATTTCCAACAGACTTTGCTGTGTCCAAGCTAATTATTTAGTAGTTTTGGTAGATGCTACCTATCTGCATCACCAAAAACCATCGGATTACAGATCTCAAAGAAAAACTTATTGCGTTTAAAAAAGGGACAATCTAGTTAAGTTTTCCGTTGTAATTGTACCAGATGGATATATAATAGATGTTTCAAGTCCTCATGCATCAGATGCGGCAAATAATGATTCATCAATTTTTATTGCCATGGCTTTGAATGATAACGGATTTGTTACATTTTTTCGCGAGAATGACAACATTATTTATGACCGAGGATACAGAGACTCGACTGGTTTATGCCAAACTATAGGTCTAAACGTTTTTATTTCACATTTTTTACCAAATGGTCAACGACAACTGACAACACAACAGGCTAACGAATCTCGTCTGGTCACCATGCTTAGATGGGTAGTCAAGGCAGTGTTTGGTCGATTACAGAATAAGTTCAGATTCTTACTGAATGTAGTTCCTAACAGTTATACATGTGAAACATTATCAAACATATTCCAAGTGTCATGAGCAATTTCAAATGCATTCTTTCCAGCTATAACCCAAAACGGTCCAGAAGACGATGTATTCTGCAATTGTGTTTTAGAACTAATTAATAGGCCGAATAATTTACTAGAAAGAGTCATGGAAGAAAATCTATTGAGACGTCGCATCAATTGGCCACTTGTGGATGGTTTCCTGGATCTACAAGATTTTCCAATTCTAACACAAAATGAAATTCAAGACTTCACCTATCATATTCGGTTAGCCTATTGTTACACTTCAGCCCACCTCAACAACGGCCAATATTTAGTGGGACTGCACCTTGGGGAATGGGACGTTTCGACGTGGCCAATTCGGCGTGGCCATTTCGGCGTGGCCGTTTGGACGTCCGCCGTTTTGGCGCCGGCCATTTCGGCGTCGGCCATTTCGGAGTTGGGAGTTTTGGCAAACTTAACAATATAATTTTTATAAATTTTAAATAATTGTTATATTTATTATAATTAGGTTTATTATAATTAAATAATAAAATTGTTTTCGGGTTGAGAGGAAGACTAAAATAAAATGTCTATATACTATTACTTAAGTATAAATATTTATTGTATTAAACTTATTTATGAAATTACATGTTGTAGTTATGAGCAAATATTCCCGATTTCTTCAAAATTTTGAACAAGAGCATGAAATTCCCACAAGGTTTATAAAATCAATTTGCATTATTGTAAAAGGTGGGTAAGCATTAGAAAATAAAAAAAATTACATGATTTTTTTTTTATATGTTGATTAATATTTTGTTTAAGCACCGAAAAAACAAACTTTGCGGAATAAATCGCCCTAATGTTCTTATAAAATTTTAATTACACTATTATTATAATTCTGATAGATACTTGAAAAACACATAAAAGCATTTATTTCAATCCTATGCAATACCTCACTTATTTCAATACTAAAACTTAAAGCGGTTTTAACATACATACTAAAAAATTGTATTTCCGACGCCGAAACGGCCGACGTCGAAACGGCCGGCGGTGAAATGGCCTGACGTCCAAATGGCCACGCCGAAATGGCCACGCCGAAACGGCGACGTCCAAATGTCCTAAACCCTGCACCTTGAACCTGCAGGAAATGGTCAGATCCGACAAATACGATCCTCGATACCTTCTAGATTTCAAGCTGCAGAAGGAAGAAAGTGTTTCATTCAATACAACACCACATTGTTGGGAATTAACAATATTACTGGGTGGGCCTGTTTATGTAAATCTGGGGCAAGAGTTTTAGGTATGTGTGGTCATGTCTGTTCCGTTATATAGTTTTTATCATATGGCAGACACCATCCGGAAATAAATTACCCATTTAAAGATAAGGCAGATAATGTGATTGACGTTATACGATAGCATCTGTGCTCATTATCAGATATTCTCTTACCTGACAAAAACTACAACATGCTGAATAAACCAGTCGATTTTATCAATAAGGGTATAAGTTAAATTGTGAAAATAACCGTTCGCATTTTACCTTTACCTAGGTAGTGTTTAGTTTTAGAACATTTTAACCATAAATTTAGTTTATCCACAATACTTATGAAAAGGTAGAGTGGAGTCCCTGTAGCCCCGCTGTCGTGACTCATTCTAATTTTAATTTATTATTATTATTATTTAGTCAATTATCTTCTTCTTTTTATGCCAAATCAGGTCTCCCCTCCCCTAACGTTGGCAATTACATTGGCGAGTTCGCTATTTTCATCTAATCTAAACAATTGTTCGGCACTGCGTAATCCAGTCCAATCGCAAATGTTCTTTAGCTTCATTCCAATTCCTCTGCAGCCCACGATTATCAGTGCTCAAAAATGCTGAAAAATAGAAAAATAACTTCCGTTAGGACATAATTTAGTTATTTCAGCAAAATATGGATTGAACATTGTTTAGAATACTTACATATTGTATATTTATTTCTGATGGGAGTATGTATTTTAGAATATATAAAGAAAGTATTCTCAACTTGTACTAAGTGCGGTCCTGTGCCTACTACATGCTTTTTTTTTTCGATTTATGGCCTAGGTGTATATACCTAATATGCCAGTCTCAAATTTGTGTTTAAATTCTCAATCATGTGTGTTCTGTGTAGGCTTTGTTACTGTTTCCCAGCGCCACTTTAGGAACAGCACTGTTAATTAGAACCCAACAGTGAATGGTCGAGTGGGGAATCCTACCAAGGCATCAGAATTAATTTTAAATAATTAAATTAAATGAAAAAATTCCGGCCAACGGTGGGATTCGAACCTGGGACCCTTGGATTCACAGGCACAGGCTCTAACCACTGAGCCACCCACCCCCCTACTACATGCTTGTAAATCAGAAAATGGTATGTTAAGTGGTGGCACTATTTTGCAGTTTGCTAACCATAATAGAGTCGACTGTAAGTCACAAGTAGCTGTACACAGTTAAAATGCCACTAACTTAATAAATTGCTACTCCTATTATTTTTTATCTGCCAATTAAATCAATTACCAAAAATCTAATATAATTCTGTATTAAAAAATAACGTAAAATTCAAACTAATTTATTGGGGGCAGCAGCAATATGTAATAAAGAAAACTCTTTAAAGATGATCCAAGCTTTCGGAAATTTAATTACTTATTTCCATCTTCAGGGAATCTATAAAAGGTGTAATTAAATTTCCGAAAGCTTGGATCATCTTTTAAGAGTTTTCTTTATTACATATTGCTGCTGCCCCCAATAAATTAGTTTGAATTTTACGTTACTATTCAGCAAAGACTACCCTTCCACTTTAAAAAAATAACTATAGTTTCTTTTAAACCATCAAATTCTTATATTGTTTTCCGGTAAGAGCAGATGACAATACTACAATCTGAATTACTAACATTCTTGTTAATATTTGGTAAACCTTCATCATTTGCTATTGGATATCACAGCTAAGTACAGATATTCAAATGATTTGCGGCCATTTGTCTAGGAATAATAAAGCTTGGAGTACACAGCTCTCATGTTTTACAGTAGCAAAGTAATTTGTTATTTTGATTAACAAAAACTTTCGTTAGTGCTTATCCGAAAATTACTTATTCAATATCATCGTCTATGTATAATTTCTTAAAAAAGATAAAGATCAAAGGAGTCACCAGTAGTTACAAAGTTAATGATTTCAGATTTCACTATATAAATTATAATAACTTGTAAGCTTGCTAACAAATGACAAATTAAAAATAAGCATTATTCATTACTCACCTCGACAGTGTAGAACTAAAATGCTGATACCTGATACGTTTTTTATTAACTGAAGCCTGTATCTCAATACTGGCAGGACCTACTGAAGCTTTTACTTAACATTAAAATAAACACTAGATTTAGGACGAATTGTGTTTTATGTTTTGGTTAATAAGTTTATATTTCTCTGTGGCTTACATGTACAAATTGTGAAACACATATTAACTAATACATTATCACTTGATAAACATGTGCTACCAGTCAAATATCAGCCTACATGATAGCCGGCCGCCATGTTGCCGAATCCTCCTTGTCAGTGCTTGTAATTATGCCGAAAAAGATATTTCAAAATTAAAAAAAAGTATGTTCTGGGACATTTTAAAGAAAAAAATTTAGGGAAATACATTTTTTTTTAATATCGTTTAGTGAGAAAAATTTCGTACGGGGTCGCAAAACACAAAAAACGATACCCTCATTTGCATATCAGTATAATAGTTTTACTTGTCAAATATAATAAAGTTAAGTCTAATTTACTCAATATGTAATCATTTTCATGCAAAAAGCGATATAATTTAAATATTTATGGTTTATGTTGAGCTGATCAGGGAAAACTTCCGGAAAAAAAGAATTTAAAGTCCAGCCCGCTCTCGATATGAAAGAAAGATTTTATCAAGCGTGAGTTATTGTCAGAGGGGAACTAGATATTTATTAAGTCGTTTATCAACCGGATAACTCTCTGAATGTCATCTAGATTGTAAAGCGTGGTTGGTGCAAGATCCTACCAAATAATTGAACAATATTGGAGATTGCGTCGGAAGATTAGATGACAATCAGTATTTTCTTGCTTTAAAAAGAAATTTACATATCAGTAAGAAGTGTTAACAATCTTTGGATTGATCCTGTGAGACAAAATAGTTTTCAACAGAAACAAATGTTTTATAATTGTAGTGTTCTTTTTCGTATTTGTATTAATTTAAATTTTATAAGTTTTGTATTTTATTGTTACCATTGTGGTTTTTACAAATTTCATTGTTGAAAACGCTTTTGAATTTTTATAATTTAGGTACATTGTCGACTTTACCTACTAATATTTCATTGTTTCATTCCTTTGTTCACTATGTTACATTTATCTAAGTTATCTGTTACGATATCACTTAATTTAATCAATTTGCATTGAATAATATTTCCCGTTTTTATTAATACTTCATTTACCTAATTTAATTGTGCACTGTTTCACACCTGTTACTATATCATTTAATCTTATCAATTGGTATTAATTAACTTTTGTTTTCGTTACTAGTATTACATTATTCTAAATATTTTTTTCACCATTTTACACTGGCGTTTGTTACTTGCTGCTATAGCACCAAATCTTATTATTCCTTGTAAATCCTTATTTTATCACTTAACATTGTACCCATATTTAATTTTGATTATCTAAGTTGTATCTTAAACTATGTTAGTTTATGTTTTCTCTTGATAGGCATTGACCGAAACTAGTCGCCTTCTACACCAGTCTAAAAAAAATTCTTCATCACTTTTCTATAACTCTCCCGTTCATCCTTTTTTATTTACCCCTTTTTTTCGACTAGGTGCCATATATGGGTCATGGCCTACTCATGTCTATTTACTTCAAGTTATCTGGCCTAATATGGATTTAGAGTCGTTGCCTTTTAGCCTGCTCTACAAAATTCCGTTGTTAAATTGTTTTCGAAACCAAATATACTTAAGTCTTTTGGGTTCTCTGTATGGTTCATGTCCTTAGAAACCTAGTATATCCCTTTCCTTCTTGTTCATTAATATAAAATTTTTAGTTCTTTTGATGATAAGTCTGGTCTAACCCAGGTGACTCCAGAACTACTCCAACGCTCTTTTTACTTGTCATATTGATTTGTGTCAGTCTGTCTTTGTTATTTGTCTACTGTCAATTACCAAATTAAGGTATGCTTGTCAACTGTTGCACGTTGTACCGTTAAATATGTATTATTTTTAATAATTTTTACAATTGTACATTAATGTTTTAATTTTAATTAATCAACTGGGGTTAGGTACCTATACTGTCCCTAAATGTGTAACTACGATTTTTGTTGTTAACAATTATAATTTTTTATTTGACTAATTCCATGTAGAAGGTATCAATGACATAAGTCGTTTTTAATTCTTTAATATTAATAAGTTTAATTTGTAACGTCTTTTAAGACGGCTCTGAAGCTCAGTCTTCTTATTTGTTGACTACTGTACAGCACATTATGGATAGATACCTTCGACTGACCACTAGAAGACAATTGATAGATATTTATATTTGGTTTATACAACAATGCGTAAAAGAAAAAATTACCCCGACATTTGCCTCCATCAGAACATCAAGAAATGTCCCACTTAACATTAAACTAGATATGGAACACATACTGCTTAATAAAGAAATCTGTGTTCATTATGCTAAACTAGATACGATTAATACTGAACTCAAATTCATTATTAATAATATCAGTCAACATTTACCATTTCAAGAACGTTTAAATAATCATCTCGATGATTTTATTTAACATATTTCAAAAAGTCAATATGAAACTTCATCTCTTAGTCAATAGAAAGAATTCAGCGTACTACTCATCCAAAGGTTCTGGACTCTCCAGAGGTAAGTTTTCTGAATTTAAATTTATAGACAGAATTAAAAATCTTACCAATAATAACTTCTCTAATAAAGAAATCAAATTTTTAAACAACGGTCTCAAATTCTCGGTACAAACCAACTTTAAAATGAGGTCTTTAGAAGAACTGGCTATAGACATAGATTCTCTACTAGAAAGCCTACATCTTGATAATAACATCAAAAAATAATCAACAAAAAATAGCTGTTTCTTATCAATTCATAATTTTTTTAAAAACTTTACATTAACAATTGTAAAACAAAATTCTTAATCCAAAGTACTATCATTAAAAGTATCTCTCATAAAATCAAAACTAAGAACTAAACTAAAAGCAAGCAGGGAATGTCCCTCCTTTGGTCAGTCCTAGTGGACGAACTTATGAAAAGGCTAATATCTGCAGACTTATACTGCCTAGGGTATATCAATCACATGGCGATCGTCGTAAGAGGTAAGTTCACAGGTGCAATATCGAAGCGCACACAAACCGTTCTAAAAATTGTTAACGAGTGGTGCAGAGAGAAAGAACTAACAGTAAACCCTTACAAAACTATAATATATATAATATAATAATATATAATAGTCAACTTCACAAAACGAAAAGTAACGACAGAACTAAATTCACCAGTATTAAAAGGAGTGAAGATCCCATTTGCTCAAGAGGCTAAATAATTAGGAGTTACCTTCGACAACAGGTTAAAATGGAATCAACACTTGAAAAAAGTCACCCAACAGGGTATACAACATCCTTTAAATTAGGTCTATGGTAGTATAGTGGCCAAAGACCCGGAAAGATGGAGCCACTAGACAGATCAATGATGTTCAAAGGCAAGCATATGCCTGGGTATCACGGGAGTCATGACAATGACTCCAACAGAAGCTATGGAAGTCATGCTAAATCTAACACCACTACATATATTCGTTCAAAGCGAAGCCAGATCTATAATATACTGACTGCACAAAGGTCCACCACCTATAAGTAGTTTGCATGGACGTGGCTATAGCACTGCGCAAAAGAATTATTAAGACACAAGGTAAATAAAAAAACCATTGTCATATACCTAGACAGTCAGTTCTATGCAGGTACACTTAAAGCTTGTGTGGGACTGTTTGGAAGCCCTAACAGAGTAGGGTAGTCAAAACAGACTAACCTTGGCCTGGGTATCAGGCCACAAGGACATAAGAGCAACGAAGAGGCTGATTTACTTGGACAAGAAGGAGCCTCAAAGGCTCTTATTGGCCTAGAATTCTTCTCTGGTATCACAAAGACAACTACCAGAAAATGCACAAAAACAGCAGATGTTTAAAAAATTTTAGGAGTAGTGGAAAAATTCACCAGGTCAGAGACAATCGCGTAAACTTACCCAGCATCTGCTAAGCCTTAATAGGAAAACTACTACAGTTCTAGTAGGCCTATTAACGGGGCATTGTAGGCTTAACAAACATATCTATAATATCGGCCTGACAGAAGAGATCTTGTAACGATTCTATCAGGAAGAGGAGGAAACTGCAGAACACGTTTTGTGCTACTGCAAAGGTCTAGCAAGACTGAGATTCCTTACACTTGTAAAAAAAACAAGGGGCAACTAGCTACGCCGGAGAACGGTAACCGACCTAAATGCCCTGCGTCAAAACGCCTTGCGACAAAATACCCCGTCAAAACGCCCCTTGTCGAAACGCCCCCAAAAAAACACCCCACCCCCCGTGAAATTTCGCCCGCAACATGAATTTTTTGATAACTTTTTGGATAATAAAATAGTTTTTTTTAATTCGTCAAACAGAACACGGGTCTAGAAATTCATATATAATGGCTTTGAGTTTTGTCACAAGTCAAAATTACATTAGGAGGGTTCTTGTATACAGTGCAGAATCAAAGTGATAGAAGTGTTATGTGGAGGCGCCAGAAATATCATGCTGATTGCAAGTGCAAAACAAGGATTTACACAACAAATATGAAGAAGTCAGGTGAGTCAATACATATAATTTACATTTTCATGTTGATCTGCAATAGTAAAAATCATGTTCCAAATTAATGTTTTGGTTATGTTTTTACAGGAACAGTGTTACGCGGTAGCAGTTGAAGTGAAGAACCTTAAAAAGAAAGGCAGAAACTACATATCGAGCAACGAGTAGCCTCACAACTCTATGTACCAGTAACATCACGGTTGCTGCCTTAGCGGATCTACCGAGTACTTCAGCTTGAGCAGAATGGTCCAGAGAACGAGATCTAACAAAAAAGATTACTTCACAGATCCGGTAGACCTAGAGAGTATGGTAATCCCCGAATCCTATAAAAATATTGTTAGGGGGCAAAACGTTTTATATCACGATAGTGAAGGTGGCAATAAGAGATTTTTGATATTTACTACAGGGGAAAATTTAGAGTATTTAAAATCATACAAAATATGGCTAGCTGATGGCACTTTCTACGGTGTACCCCTGTATTCAAATAATTATAGACAATCCATGAACTACACAATAACAAAGTAGTTCCCCTAATTTACATGCTCTTACCTAACAAGAAAAATCAATTTATCAAGCAGCATTCTCAGTCATCGCTCGGATGAAAGATTTTAATCCAGAAGAAAAAATAACTGACTTTGAAAAAGCTGCCATTGAAACACTTAAAGACACATTTCCAAATGCAGTTATAAAAGGCTGTCACTTTCATTTTGGGCAGTGTATTTATAGACATGTGCAAACTAATGGATTACAACAAAGATACGGGAGTGACAGCCTATTCGAATTTTAAGGTGAAGGGGGAGAAAAAGTCCTTTATATCTCACAAGGAAAGTCAATGTTTAATTATTTAACAAAACATTGAGTGCGACCGGTTTCGAAGTGTCATCACTTCATCTTCAGGCTCGCCTAGTGGAAAGGAGAATATGTGGTGTAAGGTGTGTTAACACTTAGAGCAAACGATATATAAAATAGTAAAAAAGAGAAAACTCACCATACTCTCCATCCACTAGGGAATACTACAAAACAAGTTTCATCAAATGTTGGGTGAAATAAATTGTAAAATGAACAAAGTTTACAAGTAATAAAAAGTTAAAAATATTTGAAAAACAAATATTAGTCAATTGAAATAGTAAAATTTAAAATATTCAAGACTATACAAAACAAATCACATACATTAAACAGATTAAAAGATAAGGCTTATTTTAAACAACCTTGTTTTTTCAAAAAACTAACATTTTTGAAAGGAGACCTGTCAAGTTAAGGCCTCTACAGGTGGTGGCAAGTATTAACAAAAAAATTCTTGGGTAAACCCATGACAGGGTATAGGTAATAAGATGTAAACTATGAGTGAAGAAATATTTATTATTTATTATATAAGATTTGGGCCATGAACCAATCACCAAGTGTATGTGATGTTGTAGGAAGAAGAAAGAAGAAGAAATGACTGGGTTAACTGTTGTGGAGCAACTGAAGAATAAAAGAAGAAAAGAAGAAAATGACGGATGTGAAATCACACAATCTAACCTAATCTTTAAACGTGCTCGTTGGTTTCTTACGGGAAAAAAATTACTTACTGAAATGTACCCCTTGCAAGAAAATATGTGAATAGAAATAAAGGGGGAGGTTAAAAAGGAAGTTAGAAAGATAAATTTAGATTAGTGTTGAGAAAACAGGAGGAGTTTCTGACATTATCTGGGCATTTAAGCAACCACAGGATTTAATTTTAAATTTCTCAATATCTCGAGGCTTTCGAAGCTATTAAGAGTAAATCTATGGTAGGAACTATGTAGGATTTCGAAACCTTCAGTTGAATCGAAGTCGTTATTTGAGTCCAGTAGGTGGTTGGCAAAATGTGAAAAACCTGTTGTATTTTGGTTAAGACAACGCAAATGTTCTTTTAAACGGATCTTGAAATTTCGAAATGTGCGTCCCACATAGAAAGAATGGCAAGATTTACAAGTTAATTTATAAATTCCAGATAAGTCAAAGGGATCTAATTTATCTTTATTATGAACAAATAACTTATGTCATGAGGAGGGGGTTTTGAAAGATACTTTAAAGTGGTCTTTAAGTAAGCTTGCCACTTTATAGGATGCTTTTCCAATAAAGGTAAGAGAAATGTATTTCTTACTGGTGGTTAGTTCATGTACCATATTAGGATTGTTAATATAAACTAAGTTTTGTTGAATTTTATTTTGTTTATGTGTTAGCATTTTATCAATAATATCTAGTTCAAAGTTTTGATCTATAGCAATAGTTTTAATTATATTTAGTTCCTTATTAAAGTTTTTCGTAGACAGAGGAACGTTTAATAGCCTCTCTAAGTAGCAATTAAAGGCAGCCAATTTATGTGTTGGTGGATGGTTAGAGGTATTGTCTATAACTGTGCTTGTATGTGTTGGCTTTCTATAGATATCAAAGTTGAACTTGTTATTATTGTGTGAGATTTTAAGATCTAAGAAGTTAATAGATTTGTTTATTTCAATTTCTAATGTGAATTTAATATTAGAATGTAAGTCATTAATATAAGTCAAGAAGTCATTTAATAAGTCTAAGTTACCTGACCACAAAATCAAAATATCATCAACATATCTATAATAGAATTTCACATTTGAGTGGAAAGGGTTGTTTTTAAGGATTTTTTCTTTTTCAAAATTGTGCATAAATATGTCTGCTAATATTGGGCTAAGTGGAGATCCCATAGAAAGTCCATTTGTTTGTGAAAAGATTTCATTGTTGAATGAAAAAAAGTTTTGTTCTAAACAAACCTTGAGAAGGTTCAAAAATTCTACTAGTTCAATATCAGACATATTCGAAGTTGACAAATGTGATTCAACAAAACCTAGAACCTCTGGTATAGGAATATTAGTGAATAAGTTTGATACATCTAAAGAGATCAAAGAATCTGTATCATTAATGTGAACATTTTTGATGTTGTTTACAAGTTGTACACTATTTTTGACTATATGTGTAAAGTGATCTTTATAATGGATTTTGAGTATGTCATTCAACCACTTTGATGTATAATATGTTGGTGAATTTATATATGACACGACAGGGCGGATTGGTATGTCATCAAAATTGTCAGATTTGTGGATTTTGAGAAGGCCATATAGCCTAGGTATTAATTTGTGATCTGGTTTGAATTTATTAAACAAGGAATCATTGATCAAATGTGTACAATTTTTAAGGGTAGTTTTAAATTTGGTATTATACTTATTTAAGGGGTTAGTGATTATAACGAAACTGTTAGTGTTCAAAAAGTTGTAAACTTTAGACAAGTAATCAAATTTGTTCAGAATTAATAGACAATTGCCTTTATCTGCTTTTGTCAATATTAGATCATTATTTTTAATCTTTTTATTAATGTTTTTAATTAAATTATTAAAAGTGCCTCTTGAAGAGAGATTATTTAATAACGTTTCTTTTTCTTTTTTGAATATGTTAACTAATCCACATCTAAGATCTTCTTTATTGTCAATTTCAAAGTTTTGTAAAATGGACTCTGCTTCTACTGCTAGTAGTTCTAAGTTTTTATTAAGTGAAATGGCATTTGATCTAGTTGAATTAAATTTTATACCCTTGTTAAGGAAGTCAATTTCAGTTTCTGTAAAAGTTGTATCAGAAAAATTTAGGAGTATGAAATTTATGTGAACTTTGATCTGAGGGATTGTTATTAACATTGTTGTTTTTAATTTTTAGTTTGATTAATTTTTCATTCAAAGTTTTCATCTTATTGCATCTATCATAGTTAACCAAATTATGTACAAAAGACATGAAATTGAGAAATGGAGAAATTTAAAATTAAATCCTGTTGGTTGCTTAAATGCCCAGATAATGTCAGAAACTCCTCCTGTTTTCTCAACACTAATCTAAATTTATCTTTCTAACTTCCTTTTTAACCTCCCCCTTTATTTCTATTCACATATTTTCTTGCAAGGGGTACATTTCAGTAAGTAATTTTTTTCCCATAAGAAACCAACGAGCACGTTTAAAGATTGGGTTAGATTGTGTGATTTCACATCCGTCATTTTTTTCTTTTCTTCTTTTGTTCTTCAGTTGCTTCACAACAGTTAACCCAGTCATTTCTTCTTCTTTCTTCTTCCTACAACATCACATACACTTGGTGATTGGTTCATGGCCCAAATCTTATATAATAAATAATAAATATTTCTTCACTCATAGTTTACATCTTATTACCTATTACCTGTCATGGGTTTACCCAAGAATTTTTTTGTTAATACTTGCCACCACCTGTAGAGGCCTTAACTTGACAGGTCTCCTTTCAAAAATGTTAGTTTTTTGAAAAAACAAGGTTGTTTAAAATAAGCCTTATCTTTTAATCTGTTTAATGTATGTGATTTGTTTTGTATAGTCTTGAATATTTTAAATTTTACTATTTCAATTGACTAATATTTGTTTTTCAAATATTTTTAACTTTGTTCATTTTACAATTTATTTAACCCCACATTTGATGAAACTTGTTTTGTAGTATTCCCTAGTGGATGGAGAGTATGGTGAGTTTTCTCTTTTTTACTATTTTATATATCGTTTGCTCTGTTAACACACCTTACACCACATATTCTCCTTTCCACTAGGCGAGCCTGAAGATGAAGTGATGACACTTCGAAACCGGTCGCACTCAATGTTTTGTTAAATAATTAAACATTGACTTTCCTTGTGAGATATAAAGGACTTTTTCTCCCCCTTCACCTTAAAATTACCTCAACTCACACATGGCTACCCCCCTTGTCAACTATTCGAATTAGCAGTAAAAATGTTGATCTCTCTCGTATTCGTACCGGTTGAAGATGTTATATATGCTTTTGAATTATTAGTAAGTTCTGATTATTATCCAAGAGAATAGGCGACGGGAATCTCCCATTGTTTATTTGAATTTATGGAATGTTTACCACAGCGTATTGAATGACTTGCCACGAACAAATAAGACAGTGGAAGGTTGGCATAGGGCGTTTAATCAACGGGCATGTATAGCTCACGCAAGTGTGGCTGAATTTAAAAAATTATTGAAGGCAGAGCAAATAAATACAGACAAAATAATGGTAGAAATGGTAGCAGGAAGGGACATAGCGCTCCAAAAAAGAAAAAATACCTACAGTACGATGAGAGATTAAAGAAAATTGTACAGTCATATGATAGGTCCAACATTATTGAATACATCAAAGGGGTTGCTCACAATGTCGTGTTATAATATATATATTATTAATATAATAATAAAATATCGATAATAATCAAATGGTATCAAGGCTTGTTAGGTTTATTGATGATATTACTATTAGTTTTGTTGTCACTCGTATTATTATGATGATTATTACTACTATTCTCATTGTCATTTGTATCATTTGTTTTTACGTTTCGTACGTGCTGTCATCAATTTAATTTCCAAAATAAATGTTGAATTCTCAAGAAAAACTCTGTTTTATTATAATTCTGTTCAGCGAAAGGAAATAACGAAACCCACTACCCAGGTTATGTGAGGAGGGTAGGTTAGAGTATATAGGGCGAACTTAATTTCACAGTGTGTTTTGTCGGGGGCGTTTAGACAGGGGGTATTTTGTCGGGGGGCATTTTGACGGGGGGCGTTTTTACGAGGTATTTTGTCGTAAGTTATTTTGTCCCGGGGCGTTTAGTCGTTATGTTCGGAGAACTACTTCCTGGTCTATGGGAGTTTACTACAAAAGACCGAATTAGACAAGGTACTTTAAACAACGTTTAAAGGATATCCACAATAGATCTAAAATAGTCAGGGTGGGGGAGGCCACATGGCCCAGAGTTCTAATTAAATCTAACCTAATCAACTCCTAGTAGCGACTTCTTTCTTGATGTATTGAGACATATATTATTTAGTGAATTTTTTTTTGGATCATCTTCAAACGGAAGCAAAACTTTTTTCCATTATCGGTATTACTTTGTAGTTAACTTATTATTTAATACAACCAGACTTAAGCCCAACAGTCGTATCCTGTTTGAAATTGAGGCACTCCATTGTTTGACTGCAGAACGATAAGTCTGTTTTTTCTAGACATACCTCGTAATATTCTTTACTTACTAATAATAAGTTATTTCTAATGCTAATATGAAACACGCTCATTACATAAAATTTAATAAGAGACGCTTCTACGTTTTTTGAGGTTCCAAATAAATGCTAAAAAATACCAAAGCGAAAATTACTTTAATTTTGAGGCTCATTTGTTTGCAAATCAAGCAAATTTCATTGAATAAATCCCGATATCGCTGGAAACATCTCATCGGAATAACTAAATTTATTTGTTCTTCCCGAGGCAATAAAATCAATTTGGTTAAATCGAGAAAATGTTTTTTTAGAGGTGCGGTATAAGAGCCTACTTTTTATGCAAATGCTTTAAGTTCAGTCAGCAATTTTCTTGGCTTGCGAATATATTTCCCGTGTTGTTCGCGTATCGTTTCAAGAAGGTAGATATACATACAAGATTTTTATAGAGGGTAAAAGATAAGTGAGTTGAACCAGAAATATTGAAAATTTAAAATACTGATAAAACTAAAGCTTGTTTCAGTTTATTTCTCAGTTTTTTTTATTCTTGTAAGTGTCTTATAACGGGGCCAATAGAAACATTGTCAGATTTTCAGGTTCTGTAACTAAGTTGATATTTATCAAGTTGGCAAAAAATATGTGTGCATGGCCCCTCCGAGCAATTACTACTAGAGGGAGTCTTCCCCCCTTCCCCGCGCTAAATTTTATTAGCAACATCTACTCCCCCCGAGGGGGAAAATACCTCTTCTGTAACTGGCTTATTTAATCAGCGTTGCCAAGTTTGACAGCGCCAGTTCTGACACTTTCTGACACATGTCAATTTCTTATTGGTATTTTACGGAAAATATTATTATTTATAACGATGTAATGGTTGTAAATGTATATTTAAGATTTATTATCTCTAATAATGTGGTAAAAACATGCTTTATGTGTAAAAAGCCTGTTGAAAATGCTTCTTCAAGATAATATCATAAGTAAGTACAGACATAACCTCATTATCAGAGGCGGTGCATTAGGCAATCACCTTTAATTTGCAATTAAACTGTCTTATTTTCTTATCGAAAAATTAAAATTAAAAGCAAGTAAACTCCAGCTAAGTTCGTCTTCATCCGTCTCATAATGATTATAGTAAAGGTTAATTACTTATTATTATTTTAATATCATATCTTTGTAAAGTTTATTGTTATTTTTTGTTTCCTTTTCTTGATATGAGAAATAAATACATGGTTCCAAAATATAGTAATTCAACAAGTGCCCACCTGAATAACTTTTTATGCTAATGAACGTTTTTATTACAGACCTCAGGGGAGGAAAATATTAAAGAAAAATTGAATTTCGACGAAAGAAGTATAATAATCAATCCTGTCCTACTTCTACACTATATGCATCTGCTACTAAACTACTAAAACAGCAAGTAAGTAGAGAAACTTAGGTTTCTCTTAAAAATAATATTTAAGGAAAAAGGCAAAGCCATTTTTTTGTTGACACTTTTTTTTTAACTAATTAATTTTACAGAGTAATTTTGTGTATTGTTTAAATTTTAATTTTTTGTACTTAATTTGTTTTAGGTTTAAAGATAATGAACTTCTAAGATATGCATGGATTATCCCAAAAGAGCTAAGGAAGGTTTAAAAATTATTAAGAGCCAAAAACATAAAATAGTCTTCCTGTCCAAAATATAAATAGGTATAAATATTTAGATATTATGAGTAATTTTTTATTCTATAAATAGAACATAATTTGCTTCTAAATCACTAGCTAATTAACTATATTATATAGTACAAAACTAAACAAGAATATCACATTATTCATGTTTTTTTTAAATTCCTTAAAAAACGCCTCAAAAAATGTGAATATTATAGGAGTTATGCTAAAACAATACTAGAACAATTTAAATAATGTGGATTTTGACTATTTTGAGTTATGCAGATCATTATGATCTAAAAAAATGTTTGTCTGGTGCTATTATGGTCAGGTTTAAAAACATTCATTTATTTAAACACAGTTGCAATATACATTTTATTTAGTTTTTAAGTTAAAACCTATTAGGTCATCCTAAAATGACTTTTTTCGTTTGATGTAAGATTAATTATTCTACATTTTTGTTGGTAAAATATGATATATTAAGATGTCTTACTGTTTTCTCTGATTATTTAAAAAGTTAAAACAATATACAAAGACTGTTATAACAAAAAAGAGATATACCTTTACTTAAATACACAATTAGTCAGTTCAATTGTACGATAATTTAAAGCAGAAATCCAGAAAACTTTAAAAATGTGTTTAAATGTGTTTTTACTATATCAAGGACATAATTAATAAAAAAAACTTGGCACATTAACATTGACGATAGGTTTTTATAATATATATTATACACATCACAACGAACTACACAAAATGACATTATTAATAATTTAGCAATAAAAAAGTTAAGTACAATGATGACAATTAAAGTTGAGTTTCTCGAAATACTTTTTTTTAAATTGTCTCAGTACCTACCTAGTATTTTTCTAGGACACTGATATTATATGAATGTGTATTGTGTGATATCTTATATTTTAGGAATAAATATATATATTTTTTTGCAGGTTTCTGTTAACAACGATTCCAAGAACTTTTGAAAATATTATTAAAACGGCCTTTGCAAATATAATTCTCAATTAAGAGTTTTTCATCTAACATTAAATTTTTGTTCTCCATAAGGTTACAGCTTCCTAAGAAGAAAGTTTAAAAAGACTTACCAGACCCAAAATATCAAAATTTTATCAACCAATTGATGGTTCTACTGGTTTCCATAGAAAAATTATCCTCGAAACTACTAAAAGGAAAGTGGCAGGGGCAACCAAAGAAGGCAAAAAAGTCTTTTGCAAAACAAAAACTAGAAATTTGTTTAAGAATCTAATTATTGTTTGAAGTTTTACCATTAATAATTTTTGATAATGATTTAAGATTATGAAGTTCTATTATGTATTTTACTCTTTGATAACCTACGTTTAAATTTTTATTAGGACCAAAATAAATTAAAATTTTTATTTCAACTACAAAAACCGTCATAATATTAAAAAGGGGAAAAACGTTAGATTAGTTATGTTTAGAAATAAACTCTTTAAACATTTATCTACTTAAAATGTGTTACTTTTAGAAGGTATGTTATTAACTTTCTATTTGTACTTGTATTAATTTATTTCACTTTATTATCTGTTGTATTTTCAAATTAATTTTGATATTATTCTTATCTATTTATATATTTTTTATATTCACATATATGTTTTTTTCATTGAAACAAACGTTTATTAGCTCATTAAATATAACGAATTTATGTTGTTTTATTATATGCTTGTATGAATGATTACTTTTATTTCCTTTTAAAAATGAATTTCGAAGATAAAGCCGAAACGGTGAATGAGAATAAAAAAATTAGACGAAAGTGACGATATTTACTGGAGCTTTCATCTACACCCTCCTTTTTCTAGCCATCTACACCTGAGCCAGCAAGATTCGTCTTCCCTGTATCCTTACATTCTCCAGATTTACAGAGAAAACGCCGTCCTGTTTAACATATCCAGGCCTTTTTTAACGAGGATTATACCACTACATTATCAGCTTTATTTGTTATCCTGAGCAATTTAAATGCATTCGTAATTGCTCATTCTCACCTCTTCTTTTGTAGATTCCGTACTCAGTTTTCTTATTTTCAGTTACGTTTGCACTGCTCTTTTATTTTCACAGCTTTAATTCTATAATGCTGTAACGCTACAATATGGATCCATTTTTGTGGTTTATACTATTTAATATTATTCGTAAGTGACCAACCTATTATAATAATTAAAGAATATTGTATTACAGGCCTGAAGATGTTACTGTAAGACCGAAACTAGTCGCTGTATTTATTTATAATAAAATTGATTTTGAGGTTTTATTCTTCAATTGAAAAAATTAGACCTTTACAGTGATTTTGTTTCATTTCCTGCATTAGACACATATAAGACGGTATTCATTTTAAAAATAGTAAAATTAGCAAATTTTTAGTCTTTTTTATACAATTAAAACGTTTGGACAATGTGTGTTTTTATAGATAAATGATACGCCACTAAACAAGAAGGATGTTACCTTCCCCCTTGTGCCCGCTTCCTCAATGAATTCCTCTACAGATGTTGCTAACACAACAATCGCCTACAAACTCGTTTTCACGCTCCCTCTATTAGCAATTGCTCGGAGATATTAACGAGTGTAACGTAACCTCACTTCCTCTTTTATATTTGAAACCATATAAAACACAAGTTTTTTTCCTGTTATAAAATAAACCCTACAAACCAAAGTCTCTTTTAACACCACCATACTTGAACGAATTTAAGTAAAAACTTAAATAATTCTCTAAAAATAACTGGAAAAATAAATATAGAGATAGAGATATTAATCTATTTCTCTCTAATTAGAATCGTTGATGCGATTCTCGACCATATTATTAAGGCGACACAAACATTGTTTATTGTCCTCTCTCTACTGCTCTGAGTTTTAAACACTTTTCCAACATATCTATTAAAATACACACTCTTTTAATATGTCTATGACACTTTTAGGTTATCTTTCTCTCCGCTCTATATAAATTTGTTCATCAATAATAATTGTCAATTAAGACATTATTAATCGAATCTTAACTGATGTTTAGTAAGGCCCCATCTCGCAAACTTTACTAAAAAAGCTACTTGGATATTGGATAACAGCCTAAATTAATCTGTACGGCGTTACTTGATTCTAATAACGTTACTTAACAAATGATCAGAATAAAGAGTGGGGCATTTAAGCGAACGATCAGTTTCGGGTTTATAGCTGAATTCACAAAGCGTATTTAAATATATACCTTTAGTAAAATTAAAATAAATGAGTTTAGGTTTCCTCAAATCAGTAACAAATTACAATAAAGAACAAAAATAATAAAACCCATATGTCACAATAATACATATAAGCGACCGTTTTCTCCTGAAAACAACTATTTCTTTGGCAAATACGCAACAGGCATTATATTATAAAAAAGTTAAACCTCAGAGATAGAGAATTGTTATATAAACATTTTGTTTAGGTCAATTTTCTAATGTGGACTGTGTAATGGTCTGGTTCGACCAATTCTATCGTTGAATTTTTA
Organism: Psylliodes chrysocephalus; assembly: GCA_927349885.1. Taxonomy (NCBI): domain Eukaryota; kingdom Metazoa; phylum Arthropoda; class Insecta; order Coleoptera; family Chrysomelidae; genus Psylliodes; species Psylliodes chrysocephalus. Next base: position 18,264,118 of record OV651825.1, on the reverse strand, counting down.
TTTCTACAATAACTATTAACACAAAAACAATTTTGCTATTGTAAAGATTTTTGTATTTGCTCGTCTTACAGCTGATGGCAAAACCGAACTGAAAGCTGACTCTCTCGCACTCGACGCTGCACGCTGTGGCGTGACAATCGGCGTGCATTGTTTTCGGTGTTGTCTTTAAGTTTTTATTATAAATCTAATACATTTCAACTTTGATTTTGCTTACTAAGGAGAACGCTATTCATAGAGTGATTGCTTGGTGGTGAGTCCCAATTTTCAAATTAATTTATTAATTATCTTTATCTATATCGGTTGTAAGCAGGTAGGAAAGGTTTGGCCCAGAACACTGCGGCCTCTTGGGTCTATTGTATTCCCCTCCTTTCCCCGTATTCAGGTACTATCTTTCGAATAGTCCTGTTAGTTAGTTGGTTAGTTTAAATAGGTTCCCTACCAAGTGTTTCCGGTTCTAGGCCGAAAAGGATGAAACGTCGCTCAGTAAGAGCTTTGCATTCGAAGATCACATGGTATGAGGTTTCTTTCTCTTCCATGCAAAGTCTACACGTAGTGTAGATTTTGTAAAATATTTTTTTTTTCAGGTTTGGAAACAGATGCTCATTGTAAGGGGTCAAATCTGGGCAATAGGGCTAATCAGGCACTAATTTAAATCCCAGTTCATGAATTTTGGCCATTGTAATGCGCAGATTTAAGGGCAGATGCATTAGCTTAATGGAAAAGCACTTTTTCAAAACCAGATGAGGCCGTTACTTTTTGTTTTTGAAACTAAGTTGTTGCAACAAATTAGCATAATACCCACCATTTATTATTTTTCTATTTTATTCAAATAAATTACTTTCCTACTGAGCAACCCATTTTTTAATTCTTTGAATGCGCAGAACTTTTGTGTGTCCATTATTTGAAATGTTCTGTGGTTTTAAGAGTATAATAGTGGACCCAAAATAAACTTGATGTTGGCGATCTCCACGCTATATCGGAACTCTAGGACGACGGACAGGGCAACCTATGTCCACCTTCTCCAAGAGGCCCTGAGATGGAGGCCAAAACACCAAACAATAACACTGCTTTGGAAAAGTACACGAACACAATCCCAAGCACAATAAACAATGCCTAAAAGAAATCCTATCCTCTAAGGCTGGTCCAACACGATCAGATGATTACCACATGATGGTGTCACGAGTTGGATCACTTCAAGAAGACGGCTAGGAAATCTTTTAATAGGGCGAGAAACACAAAACTCAAAGAGGACTGAGATACTTACAAATTTCACCTCAGAGAATACAAAAAAATCATCAGACAAAAACAAAGAGATGCATGGAGATCCTACTTTGAAGAAATTAAAGATTTCCCGTAGGCAGCGAGGCTTCAAAGAGCTCTCAAAAGATCCACACCGTAGCAATGGTGCGCTAATCAAAGAGAATGGCACGAAAACTGCTAACCTCGAGATAGCATCAAACTCCTGCTCGGTCATCACAGACGTGGCCGACTAAGCAGAGGAAAACTACAATCCATCTCTCTATGATTGGCAAACTGCCAAACTCATCGATGAAAAAATTAGATGGGCAATATCCAGCTTCTCTCAATTTAATCCGCCAGGACCTCACGGTATCTATCCAGCCCTACTTCAGTGGAGTCTGGAAGAACTCACATCGCACCTGGTGGGTATATTTAGATCCTCGTTGGCTCTGAGGTATATCCCCCAAAAATGGAGAAGGGTAAAAGTGGTATTTATACCCAAACCTGGAAGTATGGATTACACTGTCTCAAAAGCATACCGACTAATTAGTCTGACATCGTTTTCCATGAAGACATTGGAAAAGCTATGCGAAAGGTACATAAGGAATGCGGTGATTACAATAACACCACTACACCCAAACCTACATGCATACACCCCAGGTAGATCTACTGATTCAGCACTTTATCTAGTTTCTGGCCGGATAGAAAGGTCCCTGGACAATAAGGAGTCCGCCTTGAGTGTTTTCTTAGACAAAGAAGGTGCATTCCAAAGATAATATACTCACTAACCAACAGGAATGTTCCACAAATGGTTAGTGGGTGGATACATAACATGCTCTCAAAGTGAGCAGTAAACATAAGTGTAGAAGATGTGAATATAAGAGTACAATATTTGCTTCTAGGGTTAAAATTCGCTCATAGGGATGAATTATGGAAAACGTAATATTATTATTGAGAAAAATATCGAATTTAAATTTATAATTTGTTGAAAATAAAACAATAAAACACTGATTAGAATATCCGATTCATTCTTTATTAAGTTGATTCGTCTTTTTTTAGTTTTGTAATGAGTAGTATGAATATTTTCGTAATATGATAGGAAATTATTATTCTTTTTAAAGTTAAAACTATTATTTTCCCTTTTCTAAAATTCCCCACTTTATCTTCATGATGTCTTATTAGAAGTATATTCGCTAGACGCGTCTTACATCATTCAGTCCTCTCGAAAACGTTACACGGGAAGAACGACTTTGATTAATTAATGGGTTAAGATGTTTACTGTAAAACACAAACTGTCAAGAAAATGAAGTGTGGATAAAATTTAATAAGTAAACACCTTTCAATTCTAATGTATGCACGTCTCTATGGTAGGTACATATAATTAAAAGATTTTGTAGTGAACATTATTGTTTGAAAGTTAAAACAACTTTTTGGGTTGATATATAATTTATGCAAAGAGAACAATATTTTTGATATTAGTGGGTAAATATTTTTAATGAAACTTCAGGAAAACTTTTTGGACTAATAATAATAAAAATTTTATTTTTATTTTAGTATACGTCTGTTCTTTTTCTTCTTCTTCATCTTCGGACGTCCTTTGCTGACACTCTGGTCCGTTTCCTAGGAATTTAAGCGTGGCGGCACTGTAACATCAAAGCTTATTGAACAATATAATAGGCGGTAATGCGTTAAAACAATCTAATTCTTTCATCGGTCACTTCTTTAAAATATAATCAGAAATACTGCTTAACTTCCACATCTTCCAGTTGAAAGCTCAATATTAATAGCTGATATTAAAATTGTTGGTCCGTGCCTTAGATTAAAGAGACCGAAGATGTAACATTGCACACTGCGCATGCTGTCTATTTTAAGCCAAAGTAACCCACCAATTGAAAATCATTGTTGCACGACGCCACCCGAATTGCTCCGATTTCCATTCAGCGATCACACCTCCACCTGAGTTTAATCACCATTGACAGCTGTTTTTTGATTTACTTGTTGGTATTTTAGCAATTTAAAGTGTTCTAGTTATTCAATTTCAAGTTCAAAATGTCACGATGTATCTTGAAAAATTGTATGTACTTATAATACACAAGTACTACTGTTATGAATATATTCGTTTTCAGCGGTAAATATTTATTAACGTTTTGACATAAAGCGCCATGATTCTCTGGGCTGAATACTTCAGATCCGCATTAAGGGGTTTCAATAAATATTAAGCATCAGATTTCATATTACTTACATAAATTTACAAAAGGGTAAAATTTTGAACATTTAATTTAAATAAATAGTAAATAGGCATTACTGCTAACGAAATTTTGTATTTAAATAGTAGTTTTATAAGAATGTTTTCTAAAGGTAGTTTTTAGCCCTTTTTGGTAGATAAATAAGAGGTAAAGAATCATAGTTGCTAGCTAAATTTTATTTTTATAAGGTATTTTTATAAGAATATTAGATGAAATACAGGATGACCTACTTAAAATTTCAAGGTTCATCTTATTTGCGGTCAAATCGAAAGTGACATTGAATTTTCATTCTTAAAACAAAGTAATCTAGTATAAACAAAAAAAAATACTAAAGTTAAGGAGTTAGGTCCGATTCCACCGTTGTGTTAAACGGAGATTAAAATGACAGTGTTAATGTAAAAATGTCATTTTAAACTTCGTTTAACACAACGGTGGAATCAACCCTTAGTCACGTTAATAAAATGTTAGATTACAAACCCCTAAACAACTCGAACATAATTTTCGTTTACTAAAAAAAATCCAAAATTTAGCAATATTTATTTATTATACAAGCGAATGCGATTTCAAAGATAACTGGATCAAAAAATCCGAATCTCTAAATTTTGGAACTAAATGCTCAGATAAAAGCAAGCGACCGATAGGGGTTACAAAAATAATCGATTTATCGATAATTCTGATATTTTTTAATGAAAATCGATTTATCCGCTTTTTATAAAAAAATTATTTTCGTTTTTTTTTAAGATAATGTGTTAATCGATTTTAAAGGAAATACAGAAAAAGTACATTTATTCAAAATTATCGATTTATCGTTTAATCGGTTTTTTAATTATTTGATTATTTTCGATTTTTCAAAGATATTATATGAAAATAATCGATTGAATATAATCGGTTATTTTACATAATCGATATTTTGGTTATTTTTTTAAAATTATCGATTTATTGGATAATCAGCTTTTTAATAATCAATTATTTTCGATAATCGAATAATCAATTTCAAAGGAAATATGAGAATCGGCTTCTTAATTAATTGGTTATTTTCGATGAGGCGATTATTTTGGAATTATTGATTATTTTTGGTATTTCAAAGATAACCGAATTATCGATTTTAAAGGAAATACAATAAAAATAGATTATTGATAATAATCGATTGATCGAAAATAATCGATTATTTAAAATAATCGATCATTCTGTTTTTTTTGAAAATCGATTTGTCAGTTAATCGACTTTTTAATTAATCGAATATTTTTGAAATACAATAAAATAGATTATTGGTAATAATCGATTTATCATAGAATCGGCTTCTTAATTAATTGATTATTTTCGATTAGGCGATTATTTTGGAATTATCGATTATTTTCGCTATTTCAAAGATAATCGAATTAACGATTTTAAAGGAAATACAATAAAAATAGATTATTGATAATAATCGATTGATCGAAAATAATCAATTATTTAAAATAATCGATCATTCTGTTTTTTTTTAAATCGATTTATCAGTTAATCGACTTTTTAATTAATTGATTATTTTTTATTAATCGATTATTTTCGATTTTTCAAAGATTATCGAATAATCTGTTTCCATGGACGAAAAAAAATGGTTTATTTGAAAATAATCGATTATTTAAAATAAACGATAATTCTATTTATATTATATTTTGTAAACACTGATTTATCGGTTAATTGGCTTTTTAATTAATCGATTATTTTTGATTTTTCAAAGATAATCAAGTAGTCGATTTTAAAGGAAATGACAAAAAATATATTGTTTGAAAATAATCTATTGATCGAAAATAATCGATTATTTTCAATTATCGATAATTTATTTCGATAATCACTCATCCCTAGCGACCAAATGACTTTTAACAGATTTAAATTTTAAAATGTTATCAGGTTTCAGACATATGCATTTCTAGAGTTTTATGTGACTCATCCTTTATAATAAATAATATTCTTAAAGAAAGAAGCCTTAATATACTTTTTCTGAGGTTACAATACAAAATAGCATTTTCTCATTTTGACTAATTTTTAATAATATGTAATACCCGTAGAAAAAATATAATGTTCAACTCATAAGGGTAGATTTGCAGTATTAGCCTGCGCACATGCTATTTTTATAATACTCGTAGACAATGAGTAACATTTTTTGCTCTATTAACAATATATTCTATTTCAACATTTTACTGTAATCTCTTGCAGAAAAGTCCGTAGTAAATAAACGCTAACGAAATATTCTATAAAAGGTCTTCTCTTTACATAAAATGTCGTGACATCTGTTTGATATTAAAAAATCACGATAATTTGATTTAATAATACAAAATTCGATTAAACACCTTTTAAATAAACCTAATAGTTCATTAAGTTGCTAATAAACAAAGTCCGGTCTCTGTCACAGAGTTCGGGTCGCTGCGTGTCGCCGCCCAGTTCCCCCACTTCGTTAACCCTTCTTTAGAAATTGGCAACATTTGCGCAGGTTTAAAACCGGTGTATGTTATATCTCTGGTCTCTTTTATCTAAGGTCCGTGCTTAAATCTGTCTCTGTAAGTTCCGGAAGTAATAGGTTCAAATTTTACCACTTGCATTTTTTCGCAATCCTTAAGAAGTATTTCTAAAGGCCTCAAGAAAGAATAAGGCCCTTCGGTACTGCCATCCAACTCTTGTAGTAGGTGCCTTAGTGGTAGTTCATTGGTATGGAGCATACAAATACTCCAATGAACCGGTTTGCCAATATGCACTTCTATTTTTTGAATGATACCGCCTTTCCATTCAGTATTAATATTAGTTCCATCACAACCAAGGACAACCAAATTTTCAAGAGATGTATTCTGTTTCTCTAAGCACGATAGTAACCCTTTGGTTATTTCTTCAGTATTTCCTGCAGTTTGTAGCGAGATGTGTCCAAAGTTATTCCATTCTTTTGGAGTATAAGTATGATCTGGAGGGTTTTTATCGATATACGGGTTACAGGTATACAGTACCGGACTTGTAAACATTTTTAATAATTTTTAGAGACCATGCGACCCGGCTAAAAATAACTTTAAAACGATAAAATTTGGCGTATGTACTTGAAAGTACTTGGTAAATCGATTTTTTACTACCGAAAATCAAAATTTGAAGAGAAAAAACAATTTTTGGGGTCCCTGGGTCCCGGCTAAAGATTACAATTATTTATTGAAATTTTTTGGACATACATGAATAAAAGGTACACAGCTTTTTAGGACTAAGTTATCTTAATTTTCGAAAAATGGATTTTTCGGCCCACTCTACTTTTTAATCGTTGTTTAGGTTACCTTGCCTATTTCGGTCTTTTGTAGTTGATTCCATAGACTACGAAGTAATTTTCCGGCATAGCTAGTTGCCCTTGTTTTTTTATTTCTCCAATTGTAAAATATCTGTCTTAGTAGACCTTCACAGTAGCACAATACGTGTTTTGCAGTTTCTTCCTTTTCATGACGGAATCAAACCGTTTGTAAAGCCTACAATGCCCTAGGTGTTGTTAGATTTAGCATAACTTCTATAGCTGCTGTTAGAGTCATTATCATGGCTCTATGACGACAACTATGTTTGCTAGCATTAAAGAAAATCACAGCTCCAAATTGTTCTGTACGTGCTAATTTCTAATAAAGCATTTGGATTTGAACAAGATTCTTGAACTGTTCCAGTACGCCATGTTTGGTTATTACTGCAAATATTTTTTAACAATGTTATTTAATTTCTTCTTATCTAAAAGAAGAGTCCAGGAATATTATACTATTGGATGCTCTTTTGTCTTTTTTTTGTGATATGTATCTGACTTTCTGAGTGGTATGAGCTCTCTGTATTGTTGGCATAATATTGTTATTTTAAACTATTTGCAAGTACTTAAGATATAATTTTCATTTGTGCTTCAATGTTTATGAGTTGTGCAGTGTCTAATTTTATTATTGACGAACTTGAATGCATTTATCATGATGACCCATACTTATCAATTATGTAAAAAATAATTTTCTTATAAAAATCCTGTTAGTTACGTGAAAAAGAAGAAAAAAATGGCTTATTCTGGCTCGATGTTCGAGCTTAAAGTCGTACTCTTGAAGTCATTCTATCTTAAAGTGCATCAGTCACTTAAGAGCTGTATGATCGGTCCGGATTAAAAAAATTTCCTCCATATAGGTATTGGTAGAAGTGTTTCACGCCAATTCTCTTCTCGTGACGCAGCATTTTAGCTCAGGTTTGTAGAGCACTTTACTAAATTACCCCAGTACTCTTTTTTACTTCATTAATTTGTAAAAGCAATCTTTTAATTCCTACATTACTGTCATCAGAATCCAGAATAAATTCTCTGGCTGGTAGTGGGTAGCCTAGTATTGGCGCTATGATTAAATGCTTCTTTAAAGTTTTAAAGAAAATTTGACAGTCTTCGTCACAGCAGAATTATCTCACTTCTTTGCTGACTATATGACCCAAGTAATTGGCTTTATTTTTGAATAGTTGGCATTTCTTGAGATTTAGCTGCTTAAAGTCTTTTAAAAACATTTTCTATATTCTTCAGATGTTCATCAAATATCTTCCTCAAGCTTATGGTATCGTCCCCAGACACGTTTTTCAGGATAAATTTAAAACACCTTTTCAATAAATCAAAATAGCATGATATTGAATTGCCACAATTCAGATCCAGTGGTAAAAGCTGCCTTTCCTTTGTCTACTGGGTCCATTTCCATCTACTTAAAGTTTACTTTCGGCCAATGTGTACAAGGTATAGTCTATTCGAAGCAGAGGATAACTCTTTCTTTGTAACATTGTTCAACTGACGGAAGTTCACACAAAACCTCATAGTTTCATCCATTTCTAAACAAGAAGAGATCCATGGGCTAGTAAAAGGTTATATCACATTTTCTTCCTCCATTTCATGATTTTTTCTTTAAGCTTCATTTCTCTTTCCCTTCGGTAGTCTTCAAATTAATTAACGAATTGGCCTGACGTCACCAGTGTCAAATTTATGTTGTACATCAAAATGTCTGCCTGTTTTTTCCCTTTGGTATAAAGATGTCATGATATCGTCGAAGAAATTTCTTGTATTTTCCTTTTCTCTAATTGATTCAGGGATTGCACAGCAATTGCAATTATATGCTCGAATTTGTCGTTAAAATAATCAGATGTTGTCTGACAAATTATGGAAGTTACTGGTACAGAGATTTCGATTTTGGTATCCCTCTTAGATAGTAACTGGGTGATCATTAATGTTTATAAAACGTACTGGAATTTCTTTTGCAGGTTTGGATAACCCTTTTTCGATCAGAATTCCTCTACCAACCTCTTCCAAGGTATACCTTCTTTAATAGTTTTTTAAAGCCGTGGTATTATAATGGTTATACTTCTACCATTTATTTACAGTTACTGGCATATTGATGAAGGAATACCTCTTGGATATCGACTATGATCACTTGGAAATCATGTTTTTATTATATCTTCTTCGATATTAGAGAAAAACAGTATGCTTTAACTTTTTTTGTACCAATTCCTAATTGAACGTGGATTTGTCCGCGGTCGCAACCTTGATGGTAAAATAATCTTGCGATTGTTTGTGGTTGTTGGTCGTATGAAGGTTCTGGTTTCTCTAGTATCAACCGTGTATTCTTTTTACCATATACATGGCAATCTATAAGAGTATAAATAAGATTTTTTTAGATTTAGTCGAAATAAATGAAACTGTAATAAAAATAACCAAAATAAATTATAGTACTAACAACTGGAATTGCTATTAAAAACAATATAAAAATAATTCATCGAAACTATAGCAAACCAAGAAAATAAAACAATATTATGTAATAATAAATCGTTATCATTCAACAAGTATCCAATTAAAATCCAAAACTTCATTAATTAATTGTTTCTATCTTTCTTCTTTACGGACAAATAAAATTATATCTTGGATTTTAGTTACAATGGATTGCGATAGAGGGGGGAAGGGCCACTCTATTATAGGTTTGTAGTTAGAGAAGTTTCGGTCTCCCAAGAGACTATTTAACAAAAGCGAAAATAAAAACTGAACTTCAAGAAACTGATGTTACAGTGTTCGAAAATGGAGCTTTAATGAGTGCAATTAAAGTAGGAAGTAGATAGAAATACGAGGAAATTATTTGATGCTCGTTTTTCTCTCTTGATTTTCTTTCGTGTTTTTGTTTTTTTTTTTCAAGCAATATTTAATTTAATTTCTAATTGGGTGCTATTTCGCTGAAGTTTATTTACAAATAATATTTCTATTCAGGTGACGGTTTTAAAAAATTTAAATGAAAAAAGCTTTAAAATAGAATACTTATTTGATATTTTATTATTTTAAAGGTAGGTTAAGTGTTTAAGAGGTATGTTAATTGAAAGGAGTAATAATAATTTTTTTGATTCTAAAAGATACCCAAATAAAAGATTTATTCTGGTAGCTCAAAAGCGAAAGATGGTTTGTTTAAAATATTTTTTTAAAAAAGTCAAGCTGTGCTGATCAAGAAGAGAAGACACGCCAACAGAAAAAGCGAGGCTGAGTTGCCTAATCAGGCGACAAAGCCAGCTCGCGTTTAGAACCAAACTACGCCCCTATTAGCGTAGGGAAACACCTGCAGATCTAGCAGTAAAAAAATCCAAACGCAGCGTATCCTCTGTCTGAGATATGCAGCAAATGCATATGGATAATTTAGAAACATCCAGTTATACAGATATTTATAGAATCATCACCGATTCTAGAACGCATTAAAAAATGGGCCGAGATCGTATTTAAACAGCTAAGGACACATCCCAACCTAGACCTCAGAGAACTCACAGAATAATTTCTAGATCAGTATTTCCCAAAGTGATCCAGGTGGACCCCCAGGGGTCCACGAAAGACTCGACGGGGGTCTACGTTGGGCGTAATAAAAAATGAGGGTCCACAATCGTAAGCGGGGTGCATGAAAATTAATTTAGTTTGTGAAGTGAAGCAATATACTATTAAAAAATTATTACTCATTTTTCCATGTGATAAAGAAATTCATGTATAAAACTTCAACTGTTTATAATATAAACATTTTAGTTACTAAAATGTTGACTTGACTTCTCTTATCAATATAGGCAGATAATATTTTAAGAAGCTCAGCGACTGTTACTTGTAAAAACTTGCATATTCCATGTTCAGTACAACGCATCGAGACTTGTCGATGTCGCGCTGGCCGCCGTCCCGTCCGCAATGCTTGTTCAAACGTGCAAATTAATACGACTTATGGTGTATGTGCTTGCAATCTTGCATGAACGTGTTTAATTCTTCACCAATATAAATACGAATGTCAAGGATAATCGTTACTCATTTGTTTCTGGAATTTCATAAAGAAAAGTGAGTCGATATTAGTATTGGCCAGTGACTGAATTTGTTTGCAGACTTTCGAAAAGAAAAGTAAAGTGAATCGATATTAGTGATTGTCAGTGTCGGAAAAGTAAGTACCTACCTGCCTATTTGTTATATGCATATAGTTTTAAGCCGAGATTGAACTTATCTTTTTATTACCTATCTAATTCATTTAGTTATTGCGGAGTTTTGATATCAAAATATTGTTTTCATGCAAGAAACAAAACTTTATTGAACTATATTTAGTGAAAAAACTGGTTCTTTATTGCACTAGTACAATGAAAATTTTATTGCACTCATCTGTCATTTTACTACAGTGTTTTATGATCATGACAAACATAAATATTCAAATCAATGCCAAATATTTTAGTCCATTTTCATTTTCTTTGTTACGTTTTAAAAACAATTGCATATTTTATATTACGAGTTATTGCACTCTACAATTTTACGTCGCGTGCAATAAACACTTACTTTTTGCACTTGTTGCATAAATAACTATTAAAAGTTTTTATAGAATTTACAGAAATATATTAAAATATAATTAAAATAAGCTCGGCCATTTTCATAAAACTCTATTATGGATCTTAGCGGTTTATTGCTTTTAATAATTAGAAACAGTTTGCAGACGGAACTTTGTTTATTTCATAATATTTAAAATAATTGATTAATCATATTATGTTAAAATAATAAATAATAAGTTTGAATTGCCTTAAGATTACTAAAACAAAGTTTTTTTTATTTATTTACTTACAGATTTACAGGTAGGTAATTGATAAAAAATATGGCCGAATCTAAGAAGTGTCGTCAGTACAGTGTTGAATATTTAAAATTTGGTTTTCTTCCTTTAAAGGCAGACAAACCATTGCCCAAATGCCTTTTATGCAACAAAGTTTTGAGCAATGACTCTATAAAACCATCAAAGCTGGAAGATCATCTAAGAAGGTGTCATACTGATAAAATAGGTAAAGATTTGAAATATTTCCAAACAGTTTGGGAACCTCTGTTCTAGATGATTACACAAGATATGCCAGACCTAGAAGACAGCCATTCACAGACATAAACGGATCGGGTAATACGTAGAATTCTTAAATTATACTTTTTTTTCAGGCTTAGGCAGTAAAGTAAGTATGGACCTAATCTTCTATCTATATTCTATATATACAAGGTGTCCCAATGAATAGTAGCCCATTCCCAGAGCTTATAACTTTTAAACAAATCGTAGAAATGTGCGGTTTTTGCTGATATGTGTTATTTTGCTATAAATTTTGCTTCAGTGACACAGAAATTATGTATTACTACACAGGGTATTTTCTAAAAATCTTCTTTTAAATTCACCGTAAACAAATTTTATCAAATGGAAACGGGCTACTTTTCATTGGGACGTATTATAAAAGCGAAATACCACTCACTGACTTATCATGAGATCTTCAAAACTAGCCCGATATTTGGTATAGTTACTCTCCTTTCTCAACGTAGAAGGGGGTGAAACGGGGGGAGACAATTTTGGTGGTTTTTAGGTACTTTGGTGTACAATATTTATTTGTAAAAATGCAATGTTGATACCTTTTCTACTCTACGTGCTATATGCTGTAGCGTCAAAAATATTAACTAGAATAGTAAACCTTGTATGAGTATATGATGATTTTCTGATTTTCTTCATGTGGAATGTTTTTAAATTATGCAGTTCATTAATCCACTTATCTTTCAAAAAAAAAAAACAAAAATAGAGCGTTAAATACAATACCCTATAGGCATATAATTTTCGATATTGTCACAATTATTCCTTAAATTGAATTAATTTATTTTCATTCGGCTCAGTAAATAATTTAACATCCTGTATGTTAAATTATTTCTGAATAGTAGGTCGATTTCGAAATACTTTTAAATCGTAGAGAATGCATTTCATAGTTTCATAACAATTAAGTTAAAAACTAATGAACTTTGTGCTGACTCGACGATTTTGGAAGTCTTGCGAAATCGAACCTAGTCGGTTTATTTTAGGGGGCATTGAGAGTTTTGCGGGAAGGCAAAAAAGGTGGTCGCAATCGATCACAGAGAAAATAATTGGGGTTTGTAAAATATATATAACATAAAAATATAATTATACAAAATAAATACTAATAAATATTTCTGGGGATAAAATAAAATAAAGTAAAGTAAAAATTGTGACTGCTCCACGACAATGAGGTAAGGACCCCAAATTTTATTATTATTATTATATCGATTTTTGATTGTCTTTTGAGTCCTTTAATTACGGACATTTAATAAAGTGTTTGTGAATTTTTTATACATGGTGTTTCTATTATTACTAGTTTAGTTCCTTATACGGTAATTTAAGTCACCCGAGGTTTATCTTAAGTGGCGCAGATTCCTTCTAAACCAAGAAGTTAATCTGAGCTTTTTGAGATTAACATCGGCTAGAGCGCGCTTAGCGGAAGTGGGTGAGTGTCTATTTTTACCTCTCAGGCCAAGCGAGGACCCCTAATCACATTAAAAAGAATAATTACCACCCCCTAACCGTTAAGCGTGACATGGTGGAGGCGCCATTGATTTTAAGTTAAAATCCTGGTATTTTAAGTATATTTAGTAGATCATTTAAAACGTTACAGAATAGAATATAATTTTTTTGTCTTACATATAAGGATAAGTAATTTTTTTTCTTACTTCAAAAATCCATGTATAAGAGATTAAACGCATTTTGGCTAATGTCCTTCTTACCTTAATTTTTTTTTTAAGAGCATAATAGAATCTAAGAAGCTTCAGAAAAATTTTAATAATTATTTTAATTTTTAATTTTTTTTTACATTTCATTTTTTTCATATAAATTAATTTATTTGACTACAAAAAATTAAGGTAACCTATTTAAACGATTATTTAACCCAAGCTTGACCCTAATAGCCGTCACGCTTGGGATAAGAAAGCTAAAACTCGAAGTGTGGAGGAAAAAATTAGTTAATTTTAATATTTTGTCACTTTCTTGGTAATTTTTTTTTTGCTATTTTTTTGATAATTTTTTAGTAATTTTTTTTGATAATTTTTTTTTTGACAATTTTTTGGTAATTTTTTTTTTGGTAAATTTTTACGTATTTAATAACATATTACAAAACAAAAAAAAAAAAAAAAAATATATATAAAAAACGTTTTTTTCTCATTTTAGAATTTTTTCCAATACATAAAGAGAAATAAACCATAAAATTCAAAAATATTTTCAACATTTTTAAATATTTACATTTTTTTTTAACAAATAAATAAATCTTGGTGTATTTTATCTTATCTATTTTTAAATGAATATTTTACAATAATTCTTATTTCTATATATACATATACTTATTTATATTATTTATCTTAAAAAACTAAAAATGCTAAAAGTAAAAATAGTTGTAGCCATCTGTTAAGCAGTACAGCCCCAGAGGCAAATAAAAAACCATGAGGAAAAAGAAACTAACTAGTTTCCTTCACGGGAATTTTCGGATAATTGTTGTTTTATCTACTAAATTAAAATTTGATCGATTGTAATTTTTTATTGAAACAAACCTACCAGTACTAATAATAAATGACCTAATACTAGAATATTTTAAAAATAAAATAATAATTAAGTAAATACATTTTAGATGATATTGAATAAATTGTGCTTTTTCCATTTAAAATCTCACAAAGTATGGCAAATTATGCAAAGTCAAAATTTTAATAATAATGGGGAAATTTTTTAGTTTAGAAAAAGTGCATTTTAGTGATTTAGAAAATATATAGTCATACATTTATATTTTGTATTCCGGACTGAAACTATTTTGGAATTTAACTTATATTATTTAATAAACTAATTAAAAAGTGAAAATTCAGTTGTTTTAGAATTTCATAAAATAATTTATCATTCATAAAAAGTGATAAAATATTTAAAAAACGAATAGGATATTCTTATACCAAAATCGTAAGACAAGTAGAGAATTTCTTTATTATTATATTAAATATTAATGCAAAATAAACAGTTTTTATAATGCGTCAGGTGTCGGAACAGTAATTTACGTAAATAATTTTACAAAAGTGCTGACGATAATAAAAACTTAAAAAATTAATTTTTAAATGAAATAATCCATTTAGACCAAAACTATTCGAACTTTTTTTTTAATATCACATCATCAATAATAAAGATTTTTTAATAATGATAGTAGAAATAATTTCTTTTAACATACTAGTCAAGTAATTTAATATTTCATTTGCTTACTATGAAAAATTTCGCACGATTTGCTTACTTAAAAAAGTGCCTTACCAAAAAATTAATTTTAAGAAAATTTTGGATTTTAAAATATGTTTTTCTTCTATATGAATTTCAATTTCAGAATAATAAACAAATATTTTACTAAGGTATAATGTGTCATAAATCACAAAAATTACAGATACTTAAAAAATTAATTTTTTTAAATTTTTTTTTCTGTTAAAGTTCATTTTAGTAGGAACTTGTTTTATTATAATTAATTTAGAATATTATTGAAATTAATGTGGCAATAATGAAAAATAAAATAATTCATAAAAACAATATATCTATATAAAATTCAAAAAACAAAAATAATTATTTTAGCAAATGAAATTAAGTGTATATATAAAACGCACTAAAACTTAAAATGTGCAAATATTTTAAGGAATAGATAGTTTAGGTAGGTATATGCATTTTAGGTATTTTTTATTTTAATCGGGGTAATTTAGAATATGTCTGAATTAATAGATGTATTTATTTTTTTTATGAATAGGCAAAAAGCAATAAAATGAATCATACATTAAAATATAGAGTATAGAAGTATAATTTGTGAAAATTAAAATTGAAAAAGTAATTCTAATTGTTCTACTTAAGTGATGGGTATTAAAATATATTATCATGTTTTTTTTTTTTTTTTTTTTAAGTTTAAAGAACTTTATAAATATGATGGGTAAAATTTTAGGAATATATAAAAACCATAAAAATAAATTAAAAATATATTTCCGTTAAAAAATTAAGTACATTAAAAAAAAAAAAAAACAACATTGCCACCCGGCATATACATTACCCTCTGTCCCACCGTTATTTTTATTTATTCAATATTTTTTTTTCTTCATAAATAATAAGATGTTGATTATTAAAGATAGTAATAAGTAAAAATAAATTTGCAAAGTAAAAAGCCCCAAAATAATACATAATATATACTTTCTACACAGGACGCTGATTGCATTATGTGCCCTTAATAACATCCCCAGCCAGGGAAATACACAAAAAGTAGAGGTGACTGCTGGTGCGTTTTGGAGAGCGTTACCAGATGTAGTGGCATACGAAGCCACAGTACCCCTCGTTTATGAATCACAATGGTATGAGCCGAGTAAAGTTGAGCCTCAGAAACAAAACCTGACTTATAATTTAAAAATGACTAAGGAATGCATACTTATTAATGAACTAGAAAATTTACAAAACACTTACAAAAAAGAATTTCAAAATCTCGAGGAAAGCTGGAGCCCCAGATTCCTTTAAAATTTAACTCTAGAGAAATACCATCTAAGAAGTAGAAGGGCTCTAGATTTCCTAGGAGATGAACTAGCTTGGTGCTGTGGAGTCGCGACCTAACACTAGCTATATTCTTTAGAAATACATTAAAAATAATTGTCACATAGAATTTAGAAACTAAATAACATGTTGTAATCAACTATCATAGTAACAAAAAATTCAGAAGAGTTCAAAATTATAAAAACGATGTTTCCTAGGCATTCGATCATACTTAGCCTCATAACCATCCATAAATATTCAGTTTCTTTTTTTATAAAACATTTATTTTATTTTTAGCATAGGTACTTAATTACTAAAAAATTTCTTGATACATCTGCGCTCAAGCGCAAGGCACAGCAGTCACGCTCTCCCACCCAGCCGCAAGACCTGGAAAAAGAAGAGGAACAAGGATGTAGTGAAAAACATTTAAGTGATAATTTGCTACTCGAAATGGAGATGTCCAAATTACAAAGAATGGCCCCAGGACAGAGCCTGCCCTGCATCCTTAGGGCCACTACAGCAGATAAATAATTTTTTTTTATTATTTTTAATTTTTTTTTACAGAAATCAATTTGATAAACTTTTTTTTTTGAACTGCAGTAGATAGGTAATTAACAAATATGTATGTGGATAAATAAAACATTTAAGGTAGAGTCAATATAGAGAATACAAAAAGAATTTTGGATAGAGTTAGGAAAATTTTCTTAGTCATAGACAAGGGAAAGGCTGGAAGATATGCTTACAAAAAGCTGAAGCTTATATCCTTGTCATTGCAGTAAAACAGTTATAGCTATTAAGAAAAATAAAATGTTTCGTTAGGAAAACTGTTAGTCCTACTATACACAAGGGAAAGGCTGGAAGATATGCTTACAAAAAGCTGAAGCCTATATCCTTGTCATTGCAGTAAAACAGTTATAGCTATTAAGAAAAATAAAATGTTTCGTTAGGAAAACTGTTAGTCCTACTATACACAAGGGAAAGGCTGGAAGATATGCTCGTAAAACAGCTGAAGTCTATATCCTTGTTAAGTTAGAGTTAAGAAAAAACAGTTAGGGTTAAGAAAAATATAGTTATCGAGGAACAAATAAAAGGTCAACTTTGTTTATGAGTAACGTGAATAAAGGACATTAAAAAATATTTTGCTATTGGCAAAAGAAAGTGAAAATAAAATATAGGATTAAGAAAAGTATATAAAATTGAAGAAGAAAACTTTCAACAGGAATAGATCTATAAACAATAAAATATAAAATCAAAAAATGAATAAGTAAAAAATAATAGTATAATAAGAAAATAATTAAAATCCACATACATCGTTTCATTATTAAAATTAAAACTAAAAGAATATATCTACAAAAATGAAACTGCAGATAATTTTAATTTTTTTATATATCCTCAATTATATAATAGGGTAATTAAGGCAGAATAACTTTTGGAATATTAGTTAGGGACAATGAATGAATGATACATTAATTTTTGTTTAATCGATATTAAGGGGACACAGCGAAAAGATAGAAAGTTTATAATAAATGAAAAATAGAAAAAGATAAGTAGGTAATATAAAGAAAAACTTTTGTGTCAATTTTAAGGGATATCTAAAATAGTGACACATTTAGTCGGGTGCCAAATAACGATGAAAATTAAATGGTAATTAATTCTGGGAAATAGTAGATAGATTAATAGATGTACACTTAGGGGTAGAATTATTAAAAAACCAATATTTTTTTTTTGGGAAATAGTATATAAGTAAATAGATATAGATAAGGGTAAAATTGTTAGAATTCAAGGGTTTTGGGACATAAGAATATTTAAAAACTGAAAAGTAGCCAAAAAATTTCAAAAGTATATTGTATAATAATTGTGTAAGAAACCATATACTTTCGGACACTTAATAAGCAATATTAGTTAATAGGATTTAATTATAACCTGTACTTGAAAACAATTAAGTACTAACTAAAGGTAGTACGAAAACACTTGTCAATACATAATTTTTGTATCTCCTTTATCAAAACTAAATCATATAATGTACATTAACTTTTTAAAATAAACTTTTGTATCAGGACTTATATTGTGTCCATGTTAAGAGGGAATAATCTATTATCTAAGTACAATATACTTTTATTGTAAAAAATTTTTTTTGGGCTGTACTTAGATGTAGGAATTTTTTTTTGGGGTTAAGTGATAAAATTATTACTTTAATCTTTGTAACAAACCCTAGGTTAACTAGATAATAAATACCAAGATAAATCAAATCTTAAATTATACTTACTCGTTTTGTTTTTGTTTCATATACGCATGATTGTATCACCACACACCCCGGAAAGAACATCTCTCCACTTGCCACTAGAGGAAGCAAAAGTTCACTGAAGAACTATGCACAACAAATGGCACATAAGCAGGACTCTTCTGACCTAGTAACCCGGTCCTATTACACAGGTACCAGGATCCTGGATAGCAGTTAGTCACCAATTTCTTTTCAAAAAACAACAACCAGATTCACAATGGAAAAGCAGTTACAGCACTGAAACCTTCTCCAAGGAATTTCTTTTTCTTGAGAATCATCCCGAATTTAACTCTTCCTTTTAAATTGAAACTATTTTTAGTTTTTACACCCAAAAGCTTTCCAAAAAAGCATGGCAAATTTGCATGCATATTTATAATTTATTTTATCTAATTCTTCTTCTACCCACAATTCTAGTCACAGATCACCGGTATTTAGTGTCTGTGCAGCCATCCTAAAACTTCTTCCATCCCAACTGAATAGAAACACAATCAAATGGAGCATACCGAGAGGACCTGGGATGTCACATTTATTTGATTTCCAAGGATATTCATGGGAAATTAAATTATTTTTGGACAACTCTATTCGGGACGATAAAATACTTAAGCGGTTCAGGCCGAGCCAATAAGAAAAAAGAAGAATTCTGTTCATCTCATCTGTCAGTACCGAGAAGGGAACACCGAAACAGAATTGAGATGTGCCAGGGGCGGACTTACCTTCAGTGTCCAATAGTGTGCAAATCGGTCAAACATTAATTGAGAGATGGATTTTACGAAAAAACAAGTGTGTGAGTGAGCGTAAGAATAAAAAGACTTGTGTAGTAATTTATTTTTTTTGAATTTGTGAATATTTTTTTCTATTCAACTAGACAATTCATATATTTACCTATTCATTTTTAAATAATTTTTTTTTATATATATATATATTTCTTTTGTATGTATTGTATATACCCTTTTCTTTTACACATTTGTATGACAACATATTTGTCACTTTTAAAACCGGGGTCCGGTTTTCTTGGAGGGGAGGCATGTCACAATTATTCCTTAAATTGAATTAATTTATTTTCATTCGGCTCAGTAAATAATTTAACATCCTGTATGTTAAATTATTTCTGAATAGTAGGTCGATTTCGAAATACTTTTAAATCGTAGAGAATGCATTTCATAGTTTCATAACAATTAAGTTAAAAACTAATGAACTTTGTGCTGACTCGACGATTTTGGAAGTCTTGCGAAATCGAACCTAGTCGGTTTATTTTAGGGGGCATTGAGAGTTTTGCGGGAAGGCAAAAAAGGTGGTCGCAATCGATCACAGAGAAAATAATTGGGGTTTGTAAAATATATATAACATAAAAATATAATTATACAAAATAAATACTAATAAATATTTCTGGGGATAAAATAAAATAAAGTAAAGTAAAAATTGTGACTGCTCCACGACAATGAGGTAAGGACCCCAAATTTTATTATTATTATTATATCGATTTTTGATTGTCTTTTGAGTCCTTTAATTACGGACATTTAATAAAGTGTTTGTGAATTTTTTATACATGGTGTTTCTATTATTACTAGTTTAGTTCCTTATACGGTAATTTAAGTCACCCGAGGTTTATCTTAAGTGGCGCAGATTCCTTCTAAACCAAGAAGTTAATCTGAGCTTTTTGAGATTAACATCGGCTAGAGCGCGCTTAGCGGAAGTGGGTGAGTGTCTATTTTTACCTCTCAGGCCAAGCGAGGACCCCTAATCACATTAAAAAGAATAATTACCACCCCCTAACCGTTAAACGTGACATGTACTTAATTGTTTTCATTTAAACAATTTTAGACTTTATGTTCAAAATATTTTTAAAGTTGTAGGTGGTTATTTTTATTTTTATTTTCTAATGCTATATATTAATTATTTGAGGTACATAGTTTATTTTTATATGTAATAGGTACCTCAATTTTATTTATATAAATATATACAATTTACTCGGTACCTTCTATAGCAGGTATTGAGATTTGCAGATTTTACATATTTTCTTCGTAAAAATATTTTTTAATCTGACTAAACTTAAAATTAGAAGGCAGGGCAAGGTTATAGGTTTCATTTAGCATTATTATTATCTAAACCTTTCCTCTCCCTTATTAGAGACATACTTATTGTATGATAACTATATCCTAGGTTTTTTTTTTTTTTTTTTTTTTTTTTTTTTTTTTTTTTTTTTTTTTTTTTTAGGTATGTCAAATAATAGATGTACACTGGATATGTTAAACATCTATAGGATATATCAGTGGTAACTTATGAATCTCTGCTAAAGATATCCAGTAGATATTTTGCTGGATATCCATAGAACATCTTCTAAATCCTGGATATAGGCGGATATTTGGATATCCATATTAGATCCTATAGAAATCTATGATATTCACAAAAGATATTCTGTGGATATCTCTGAGATATCGTGTGTTGTCTGGGAGATACCCTTTAGATATTTTGCTGGATATCCATAGGATATATTCTATATCCTGGATATAGACGGACATTTGGATATTCATAATAGATACACTGGATAACTATGATATCCTGTGGATATATTGGATACCAACAAGGGATATTCTGTGGATATCTCTGGAATTTGGTGTGTTGTCTGTGGATATCTCTGGAATTTGGTGTGTTGTCTGGGTGGATGAGAGGACATACGCAATACTCTAAAATGGTTAATATTTGGGCAGGAATTGTTAGCGATCAGATCATAGGTCCATTTTTCATTGAATGGCCATAATTATTTAGCACTGCTCCAAGATAATGTCGTGTCCAGCAAACCTACAAGTTCCAACGAATATGATATGATTTCAGCAAGATGAAGCACCGCTCCAATACCAAATCAATGTCCGGCTTTACCACAATTGAGTATTTACAAATCGGTGGATAGGGAGGCGAGGATCAATTAAAATGGCCAACACGATCCCCTGGTCTGATATCATTAGAATTTTTCTTATGGGCATATGTCAAAAGAATTATATACAAAACAAAACCTCTCGACCTAGCTGACTTAAGAAGACGAATAACGCTTGCGATTAGATCGGTTACGCCTGAGATGTTGAGTAACGTTAGAAAATATTTTTATTTCAAATTAGGATGTTGCTAAGAAGTTCGCGGCGAGGATTTTAAACATTTCCTACATTGAAGTGTTATTTTTTTTTACATTATTAAGAAATAAACAGTATTACTTATTAGTTTTTGAGTGTATTGTAACGAATTTCTGTAATCAAATAATTTTATTTTATTAATGTTAATTTTTGCAATAAATCGGAAATCATTTAATATTTCCCGAACAGTAAGGTATAGGACATAGTACATAAAATATGTTCACTATTTTCTGCAGAATCCAAAAATTAAAAAATATACAGTGTGTTGCATTTAAAATAAGAAAGTTGGTATTGGCCATTGTTACTTGACACACCCCGTATAAAAAGTTTTTGTTAAAACAAAGCGCAACTAAAAAAACCAATCGACGCGTCAGAGTTTATTCCATTTGTATGTACATGTATTTTATTTTATCAGTAAATGATAGCGATAAGTCGCATTTAGATATCTGCACCTACATCCTGTTTATTTAATCTATGATAAATTTTTAACATTAGGAGATACATTTTTCTTGCGTTTCTTGCTTAGCCAGAAAGTTCGCAAACTTTTGATTTATAACTTGACAAAGAATGAGTTGAGTCTACTATAGTTACATGCTTCTGCGGTTTTAAATATTGTCTGTCGGAAACAAAAACTTTATATCTGTATGAGTAGTTCTCAAGACGAAACTTTTCAGCTTATGAGGACAACATAAGACGTGGCTAAACTTAATGGGCCATGTTCACAAGTGAGATATGCTGTTTTATAAATTATATTGTAATAGTTAGTCGCTATACAAGTTATTCTAAATAGTCAGTTCGTTAAAAAAGCCAAAAGTTTTTAAATTAAGCGCAATTGAAATTTAAAATTTGAAATTATACGTCATCGGGAATAGACCAATCATCTTCTGTCGAAGTTTTTTTTGTTATACAAAACAAAGCCAACGAACAAACCGACACACAGAATGTCGAAGTGAACGCACATCTAAGTGACATTAAAATTGACACCACCTAACACCTAACCTTAGTTTTTTGTTTTGGTTTAATTTTATTATTATGAATTTATCAGCTGGATTTATAAAAGTTGAATCAAGTGTTTTACCCATTATAAACGAAAATATGATTACCGAGATGATTACTGCATTTTTTAACAATACTCAGTTTACAAAAGACTTTATTTATAATTTGTTTATATGGAGCAAATCACCTTATAGTAAAACATATTTATCTCAGGTTTTATTTTTAGATCTGCCAAGCAAGAATATGGAGATAATTACTTTTTCCATAAGAGAGAAGGAGACAAATTACACCTTAACATAAAGTACGGCAAAAACCTTATGATGTGGTTGTTGTAATTAACAAAAATGAAATTTTTAGTGCACAATGCTTAGGATATGCTGTATCTCAAGCTTTATAATATTTATTATGCTTTTTTGTTTTTATATCACATATAATAAACAGTGTATAAGGCCCTTTATTCCTATAAATATTTTTTTTCTAATTTTGACATATAAAGAGACATTTTTTGTAATCGCAGCAAGTGTTAAAATAATCTAGAAATAGATTTTGTTAGTGAACCTAGTAATTATGATACCAAAGAATGCTGCAGAGCACCTATGAAATTTTGAGTTAAAACATATGCTATATTTTTAGGCTATTTTTATAGGGTATTTTTATACCCTTTCCTAAAAATTTTATGCTCCTCGTTTTGTTCAAAACTTAAAATGCTCTGATAGCTTCGAACGAAGTCAGCAAAGCACTGCACTGTAACTGCATATCTAACCCTTTTATTTTTTTCAGGTGGTTGTAAACATGTGGCTTCATAGAAGAAGTGAGGAACCATCTGTAACATCTACTCAGTGTTATTGGAAAGGCTCTAATTTATCAAAATGAGTAAATATTGATGTACACTTGGCTAGACTGTTAAAGAAACCTCTTCATCCACTACAGGAAAATAAATCAGTACTTTTATATTCTTAGGATTTGTATATATATTTTTTATTTGTAAATAAATTGTTTTTTACTTCATTTTTCTCATTTTTTATTAAAAGGTTAATAAATAAAATTTTCAGATTTTTATATTTTTGTTTGTAAACAGTAATTGAAGAGTTTTTATTAAAAATCACCAATGTTAATAATAATAACTTAAGGCAATATTATTCTTTCTCCTTTTTTAAAGCTACTATCAGTAAAGGTATTACTTTAACTTGACCTACGATCAATTTTGAATTTTGTGATATATTTGGTTTGACAGAAAAAAATTATAACCCTTTGACATTGGTTGTTTTTACTTAGATTTTCATAAAAAATAAACGGAACTGCAAACATGTTTTACTATCGTAATAACGAATAGCAACATTAAATTTTTTTTCACATTTATCACTGTTGTCATTTTCGTAAAGGATTGATAAGAAGGCAATTTCTGGTTTTTTGAAAAAGGTGGCAAGAATTGTGATATTTTTAAATTTATCAACAGTGACACCAGAGTAGTTACCCGATTTATTGAAATATATAGACCACATTCAACTGAACTTGGTTGTTTTTAATATTTATCTCTGTGACATAGGCGTTTTTGTTAAAATGTTTCATTTTAAACTGCTGTAAATAGGTGCCTTTGGTTAGGTAGTTTTAGTCCCAAAAAAATCTATGCATATACAGGTACTCATTCCTCTTTGATTTGCTCGAAAAGTTAACATTTTATAAAAAATTACATTGGCTGTTTAAAAACTCATTATAATCCCTGAAATGTGATAATTAGGTAAATTAAATTAAAAAACAAATAAACTAAGTAAATGTACTTGCTTAAAATTCACACAGGAATGTGGTTTTAACATGTTAAATTAGGTAACTAACCCTTCTTATAACTCTTTCCACATGTATTCTTAGAGATGCTATTCTTTTACTTAATTGTACATCTTCTGGAGAACTTTTGTCATTCTGTGATACACTAGGTGTGGCTTTACTAAAGTGCATCCCATGTTTTCAAGTAGATGAATATTCTGAAACCCCTATCTGCCATTATATGGGATCCAGAAACCAGTTTGTTTAAATACCTACATTTTTCTATTATTTCTTTATCGCTAGTTCTTCCACAAAATGATAAATAAATTCGGTATCTTCAAAACTTTCAGGAGATTCTGCATTTTCTTCCAGAAGGGTTTTTAGGTTATACACCTAAGAATTTATAGTATCCTCATTTTCAATTTCCTGAAGGGGACAATTAGCAGAAATTGCTGCTACATCTTGATAATCCGGTGTATTTTTATTAAAAAGTTCACGAGAAACATCGCTAGTAGAAGGTTGATTGTCTTCGTTCCAAATTTCTAGGAACACTAATAAATATTTTTGAAGATGAATGTGAATCATTATCACATTCTGGAACAAAACACTTTTTCGTAGTCATAATATTTATAAAAAGTACAAAATTAAAAAATCAAATTTCAAATAAATTCTTGATCAAGGCACTATGATGACAGATGCCATACACAGTGCTGCCATTTTGCCATTTTCTGAATTATTAAGTGACTTTTAAAACAATGAAACTTTAAATATGGTAAAAGTTTAAACAGAAATAATACTTTCAAAAAACATTTGATATTATATATTTAAAAGATATTTGTTTAACGATGTTTTAGAAGTCTAAAAGTAAGAAGGAGTACACAAACGAACGTACATTACTTCTCGTAAACCTTCTAGTCGGCAACGTTGTGGCGTTAGCTCCATTGGTCTATTCCCGGAGACGTCATAAATTTAAAAAAATTCATAACTCTGGAAAATGAAGAGATAAAAATAAAAAAAATGTAGCTTTATTTTCAACTCTATTATTCATAAAAAAAATTCAAAATTTTTGAACATGCCCCATTGAGGTTTATTAAGGGCGCTTTCGAGAAATATTATTTTGAACCTTTATATTTAGCTATTACAGAAGTTTTTAATCTGATACTTATTTTTTAACTTATTCTTTCATCATTTTTTAGTTAAACTTCAATGCTACATTAATAATAATTAAAAAAAAAAAACAATAAAATAAAGGTCATAGAAAAAACTAGAAGCAATTTTTTGTTGTTGCTAATTTGGTAATTCAAAATTTTTAATTTTGAGTATACTTTAAAATGTGGCATTTTGAAATAAGCTATTAGATGTATCATAGCGAATGAGTAAGTAGGGGTAGAAATAGTTTTTTTTACAAAAAAATAGGATAACAGATAAACTAAGAGTATCGTAAGAACAATATAAAATTTTGAAATTACGGTCTCTATTTCTACATTTTATGTAGGAGTTGTTGTATAATTACAGTTACTAGTCATTCCAAATTCTATGTATAATATTCTTTTCTGCAAATATCATGTAAAATTGTAATCTCTATTAAAATGAGATTATTGCATAAAAAAATTTTGTATAAAAAATAGGTGTAGGTAGGTTCTAACCTAAATTATCTGATAAAAAATTTTTATGGAATAACATTTAATTTCAGTTTGTAAAAAATTAGTGCGCCTTATCATTTTCGTAAAAAAACTATTTTAAATTTTATTTTAAAATTTACGAAAAAGAGATAAACTTCAAAAACATTTCAAAATAATTGTTATTTTAAATAAAAACAGTTTATTTCAACATCTTTAATCTACAATTATAATTTAGAATAATATAAAAATTTAAATTTTTGTTTATTTTTTACCAACATAGCGAAAAGATTGTGATTCTTTTTTACTGAATAAAATGACATAATTTTGCTCAGTCCAAAAAGTTGTAATTAATATAATAATTAATAACTTATTATTTTATAACTCATACTTTCGTAACTGGTTAATTTAACTTATTTATTTTATTTTTATTTATTATTATTTATTTTATTTATTTTTCTTTCTTCAATATCCTTAAACACGTCATTATTTATTTATTATGAGTTGCTACAATTCCAATTTTCAAGTTCGTACCTTTAAAAATATCGATTCCCCCTACAAATTTTCACCTTCCGTTTCCCCACTAAAAATGTTTAAATCCAAAAACCCTGAAACACTTCAATATTTATTAATGAGTAGCTTCAATTTCAATTTTCATGTTTCTACCTTTAAAATATTAAATTTCCCCATACAAACCTTAACCCCCCCCCCCCCTTAAAATGTAATGTGCATAAAATCCGTTCTTAGTAGGTGTTTAGGTTAAGAAAGGAGTAACTACCTATGTCAGTTTGGCAATCTCGTAATGAGTGAATAAGTAGTATTTCGCTTATATTCAGGGTGAATTCTAAGTTGATACTTTTTACTTCCCTGTATAAAAGGGAAGTATTGTAATCGTGAAAAAGTCACCTTGCGAGATTGCTTCAGATTTTTACGTTTCAGGAGTGGCACTCCGTATCAAATTGCAATGAAGAGAACGAAAGAGAAAGGGAAGAGAAAAAATCTCCTTTCTTTTTTTCCGTATCGAAATTTGTACTATGTAGCAATTTCTTTATTTAATTCGGAGTGAATCGGGAGATTTCGTCGCAAGAGAAATTTCTAAAATAACGAACTACTCGTCCTAAAACTGTTGGCTTCACTTTTATTTGACACATTAAATAAAAAGAGAAACCCAATTTTTTACATAAATTTGGATTTGTTTTGAACGTGGAATTTCTTAAAATAGTATTACGCCATTGATTATTCTGGATCAAAGTTAATTTTCGACTGCTTTTTAATATTTTTATTTACCACTAATTCAAAGAAGACCTTGTGTTCAAAGGTAAGTGGAGAAAATAAAAGTGATTTCAGATTATACCAGTAATTTGACTTTTTATTTAATGAAAACAAGTTTATAATTTGTCATAAATCCTGTCATAAGACATGTGATGCAAGAAGCCCAAAATGATCAACAAAAATATGAACTATGCATTGCTAAAAAGGTAATGAGGGATACAAGTGATCCATTCGGCCTTCCTGATGTTTGATTCAAAGAATTACTTAGATTAAATAAAGATTTAGTTCAGAATTTGTTTATTGATTAATTACAAACTGACAATCCACATAAAAATAAAGTAAACTTAAAATGTCAAAACAAAACTGCCAAATCAAATTCTTAATATAAACAAAGAAAGAATTATACCCCTTCCATACATTAAAGCGAGACATATTCTTAAGCGACGAGGTCTTAGCGATCTCTTTCCCAGGGACAATCGTACATGTTCGGTTTAATCGTAAGTAGTCGAAGAGAGTTACAGAGTAGAAAAACGTCAAAAGAAGTCGGGATAGAGAAAAGATCTCTTGCCTTTCTCATATTTCTAGTTACGGAGTGCCGCTCCAGGGTCCCTAGTTTACGAAAAACATGTTTCCTCATTCAGTAGGTGTCTATCGTCTGTTTGTCTGTTGGCACGATAGCTCAAAAACCGCTAAACTTTACTAAACAATATAGTTTTATCTCTTATTGTGACATCACTATACATGGTATAAAATAACCCTGAAAAAATTACCCTTTTTTAAAAATATAACCTGTATAAAAAAAACTGCACTATATCGACATAGTTCAGTTTACCTTCGATGTACATACCTAACATAGACACAACTATTTAGTTTCTTGAATTAATTTAGGCCAGTGCAATATTTATATTTTATATCGCCTTTAAAAAAATCTGATGTGTCCAACACATGACTTTCCTATCTAGTTATTACAGGCTTTTTCCGGTTATTTTGTACAACCTATTGCAGCACCTTCATAAATGTTTAGAGGATAAAATAAATATATACATTTTCCACTTACATCAACCTAGAGACATTTTTCTATAGATATACATTGAAAATGAAAATACTAAAAAATTTAAATTTAGCACTTTTCCTACAATTTTTCCATTACGGTCCATTTTAGAAAAATCATGTATAAACAAAAATTATAGAGATCGATATCGCAAACAACTTTTATTTCAACAATTTTCATAAAAATCAGAATTTTGCACATTATGTCAGATTTCTCGAATACGGACCATTTCAGGAAATTTCGACAAAAATTATAGATAATAATATTAGAAATAACTTTTATTTAAACAATTTTTTTCTCCAAACATAAATAACAGATATATTCCATAAAATATAAAAACGGCCCCCCATAAAGTACCCCCCCAGATGTTCCGACTTTGTCCAAAATCTAATCATTTCACGTCAGGCCGAAATAAAACTTAATTTTAAAATTTAATCTGTTTTTGAGTTTTCTTCAAATTTCGAAATTTACACATTTTCTCAAATATCTCAAATACGGTCCATTTTAGAGAAATTATGTAAAGAATAAAAATTATAGAGAATTATAGTACAAACAACTTTTGTTTGAACAATTTTTATAAAAAAATATTTTTTTACATTTTGTCAAATTTTTAGGATACGGACCATTTTAGGAAAATTTTGTATTAAACAAAAATTTTAGATAATAATATAAGAAGTAACTTTTATTTAAAGAATTTTTTTCTCCAAACGTAAATAACAGATATATTCCATAAAATATAAAAATGACCACTCATAAACTACCCCCTAGATGTTCCGACACTGCCTAAAATCTAATCAGCACATTGGACGCTGGAACAAAGCTTAAGTTTAAAATTTGGTGTTTTTCTGCGTATCGGTTCATGAGTTATGCGACACACAGACACACAGACACACACACAGACATCATCGCGAAAATAGTCAAAACCTCAAAACGTAAAAATCCGTCGAAAACTTGAGGTCGAAAAAAATCATGATTCCTATACTTTCCTTATATCTGTATACAGATAGGAAAGTAAAAACTGTTTTGTTATTTTCTAAAAGCGCTTCATTAGTCTGACACTATTTCTCAGTACTTCTAGCATTTATAGATAGGGCATTTTTTAATAACTTCAAATTTATTAGGGACAACCTACAAAATAAACAATTATTCATATAAAATTGTACTACAGTCAAGAAATTATCCTTGTTTAAAATCCTACACTTCCTTGAGAAAATAGGATTGGAAGGGTCGTTATAGGCATTGAGACATTTCCTTAGTGCATTGGCGACAGGAGGGGGCACAATAGATCTTTTAGGTCGCAGTGTATTAACACCCCATTTTCAACATGACATCCTTGTTTAATAAAATATATATTACAATTGTCATACTTTTTTGAAGCTTCGTTTGTCTTTTGTTGTAAACAAAAAAATTGATCAATGCATAGTTGGGTATAAAACACATGACTATTCTGTAGACTCTGGAACAACTTGAAAATAGAAAAACATAACCTCAAAAATAATAGTATTTTTTACCTGAAACGTTTTTAGGTAAAAATCGTTGAATTGACAAACATACTTCCAATTTATTAAAGTAGCAGTTTAATTTAAACTTAATTTTTAATAAATACAATACACAATTAAAATTAACTCATGTTGATTTTTAGAATTAGACAGCTTAATTGGAAAGTTGGAAACGTTGAAGATAGAGCATGAGACGACATAAACACTATTTTGTGTTATGACAAGTGGATGTGCTTTGAGTCATATTTTGATTAATTTTAAGTTAATAATTTTATATTTGAAGATTGACGGAATGAAAATGTTTTTATATCATTTAAATTACGCTATTTTAAAAAAATGGCATTTATGATCATCAAAACTGACTAGCTCGAGTGTGACATATGTCGTAAAAGGGTAATGCAAAAGTGCAGAAATTTTTAGTACCGTCATTGCACCTCTTTATTATATATCTATGATTTAAAATATTCGTATGTACCGCCCGCATATTTGTAAGTAGCAGACGCAACATAAAATCGTGAAATGGCGAACTGCAATTTGTATGTAACAGACTTAGTACAACCAAAACTGCTAATACGTCTTCTACATACGCGTGATTGATTATTATAGCGTAAAACAAAGCACTGCTCTATTTGTCAATTCGTATTTTGTGGTCGTTCGTGCCAATTTAACCAAACAAGTTTTTATTTATATCTGTCTAAAGAAAATAATATGAATGAAATAAGTGAGATTTGGTTTCCGAAGCTGTATAATTGGAAGGTAATTAATAAATCCACCTACAAATTAAGAATTAAAACAAAAGAAGATGTAGAGGTATGTAAACAAAATTTCTGAGTTATGTTTTTGGGTGCTTAACGCTCTGATATGTATAAAAGCCAAAAGCCTGCCGAGGACTCTTTTTGGTAACGTTTTTTTGAGGAGCATGGAGATTATTTTATATTTTTTCGTGTATTAAAGGTGTGTTCCTTGGGTTTTAAACTGTAATTTATATTATTTTTTCGGTTGATAAGTATATGTAAGAATTTAAAATTCGAAAGCGTTGGATCGATGGTATTTAGTCGAAACATATGGACCGGACGAAGTACCTGTCTCTCAACGGAGTGACGACGAAGGCATTAAAATGTGTTATTTATTACCCTAAGACTCATATTTGTTATTTTAGTATTATGTATTGAGTTCCTAGGGCAATCTGGTTTGAGAAATAAGGGGACACTTACGGTTCGGCTGTCTGAACAGAATGTCGATTTCACTTGTTTTATATTTAATTTTGGAAATAGATTAATTTGATGAAAATATCGTGTTTTCTTACATATATTTATACCCGGGTGTCCGCGCGAAAACTTTAAATGGAATTATTTCTGGTGTTTTAAAATATATCGACTTGAAATTTTGGAAGGTCATTAAGGAAGTAGGGGGTAAATTAATAGTGTATAAGATACCACTTCAACGTGATATCTGCCGCCCCCAGCCACCGGTTCAAAAGTTTAAATGACACCCTGTATTTTTTTTACATATTCTGAAAGAGCATAGTTTTTTTAGTATCTCTATGTGAAAAAATTACTTAATTACATAATGAACTTTGAAAGATATTTACAGCTAAAGGTTCAGATACCAGATATTAAAAAAAGAACTAGTAACCTTGGACAGTAGACAAATTTCGAAATAATTAAAGCAGATAGAAACAAAAAAATCTAATTATCCAAAAAAATATAACTTATCACAAAAAAATACAACTTATCACAAAAAAATACAACTTATCACAAAAATAGGTATTCTTATAGACCAACAAAATTTCGCTTTATAAACTAAAGTAAGGACTCTTTTTATTTTTTTTAGTTAAATCAAATGTTCACCGTTTACATTTAAACAATAGTACAGTCTATTCTCGAAAGCGTTCCGAATATTTTCAAAGACATGTGGTGTTAAATCTTTACATTCCTGGTGTCCTGTAAACAACAGACTTTAAATGTCCCCATAAAAAGAAATCCAGTGGGGCCAAGTCTGGGGAGCGAGCTGGCCATTCAATAGGACCCCTACGACCTATCCATTGTCCTGGAAAAACGGTATTTAAATATTTCCTTACTTCTAAACAGTAATGAGGGGGAGCTCCGTCTTGCTGAAAGTATGACTGATCCTCCTGCATTTGATCTAAGTTTTCTTCCAAGCACTGAATAATAAGAGGATGCATTAATTCTTCTAAAAACTCGAGATATCTAGGCCTCGTGATAGAAAATTGGACCAATTATTTGGTTATTTAGAATTCCAGCCCATACATTAATTTTTTGGGGACGTTGCGTATGGCCTTCTCGGAAAACGTGGGGATTAACATCGCTCCAATATCGACAATTGTGTCTATTTACGAAACCATTTAAGGAAAAGCAACTTTCGTCACTGAAACAAATATTTCGCAAAATATTTCTATTTTGCCGAATCATGCCTGTCATAGTTTCACAAAATTGGACTCTTCTATCGAAGTCATCGTCGCCCAACTCTTGATGAAGCTGTATTTTATAAGGATGCATTTTATTTAATTTTAATATTTTATGGCACGTTTGCCTCCCGAAGCTTCTGATAATTTTCTAACTGAAAGCTGTGGGTCTAAATTTACGTGACCAAGAACTGCAACTTGCGTTGCTTCATCTCGTGCTCCACGATTATTCATATCACGTTTTTTATTATTTACCGATCCAGTTTCAAAAAATTTTTGTATTAGATTAATTACATAAACAGCAGATACATTTTTGTTGGGATGGTTTTCGTTAAATAATGCTGCCGTCTGCGAATAGTTTATGTTTGCAATCCCATATAAAACTACAATTTCAGTTCTTTCTTCCAAACTGTAAACCATTTTTCTATTTTTTTAGCTATTTAATTTAGACTAAGTCAAATTTTTTCGAAAACTTTTGTACTAACGAGTAAACAGAAGTGTCACAAACAATATTATTTGACAGTTCAAGCAACGAAGCAGCTTTCATGGCTTGCTATTATTTTTTGCTTTCGATATTTGAATATCTGGTATCTGAACCTTTAGCTGTAAATATCTTTCAAAGTTCATTATGTAATTAAGTAATTTTTTCACATAGAGATACTAAAAAAACTACGCTCTTTCAGAATATGTAAAAAAAAATACAGGGTGTCATTTAAACTTTTGAACCGGGGGTGGCTGGGGGCGGCAGATATCACGTTGGAGTGGTATCTTATACACTATTAATTTACCCCCTACTTCCTTAATGACCTTCCAAAATTTCAAGTCGATATATTTTAAAACACCAGAAATAATTCCATTTAAAGTTTTTGCGCGGACACCCGGTATATAAAAGCGTATAGTGAAAGGTTTAGCCATAAGGGCAGCGATGACTTAAAAATTCATCAGACTCGTACAAAGTAATAATTATTGATAGACACATCATTAATTAAACTGAGAACAGATATTGATTTATCACAAAAAATGCGATGTTGCCATGTAAAATATGCAGGGTTATCGTTCTAAAACCTGAGATTGGCTACTGCATTACTGCATTCAAATATAAAGGCGTTTCTTCAAAAAATAGAACTTCTACCATAGCAACTCGCCGCAAAGGAAATAAAATTCCTATTCAACCTACGTCAATAGCAAGAAGCAAAATGGAAGGAAAAAATATCTTTTCTGAAAGAAAATCTTTTAGACACAGTGGAAAAAAAAGCAGCACATTCATTAAAAATGTGTGTAGAAAAAAACGTAGGGCTTGGTGATAATAAATTCCAAAAATAAGGTTTTTCTGTTTTTTTTTTTAATTTGTTGTTAGTAGTAATATTAATAAATTAATTAGCCATTAAGTTTTTTAAGATCTCACTACTATCATAAATAATTTAAGAGATGTAAATAAATTAGTAAATTTTACTAAGCATCCTTGTGTCTTTCTTATTCTTTTTAATCGGTTAGGTATCTGAAGGCATGATTTTTGATTTAATCGTTGTGTATGTAACAGACGCGTTACTAGTTTTAGTTGGAATACGTCTGCTACATACGAATTACTCTTCGGCAATTTCCGAATGTCAATAGATTGTATTTTGCGTCCGTTACATACAAATATGCGTCCCGCATTACTTTGTGACGTCACTATGTGCGTTTTGATTGATTTTGAGCAGGTCATTGTCCGTTTTACGCATCTGTTAATGTGTTGTCATCTCTTTTTAGCTAGAGGCTTTCGGAAAAGCATCTTGCTTCCTCGGGCTCACTCAGAAAAGTGAACCAAAGAGACGAGATTAGCCGGAGTGCAGTGGCGTACCAAAAAATAGAGATTAACACGTATAAAAACAATAATTTTTATGTTATTTATTTTAAAATAATGTGTTTTTATGAAATGTAACTTGGTGTTTACTGCACAAATTAACCAATGGAGAAGCAGCTCCTGATTGTAACACTACACATTACACCCGATTATGACAGTACACCTGTTTATGAAAATATACCCGATTTTGAGATTTTAAGACTGCAGTTACCTTTTAATTTTGCATGAAAATTATTATTAGAAATTATTGATAAAAATATTATTAGAAATTATTATTAGACATTAAGGTTAGTATTAAGGTCATATTAACTTTGTATAACATTACAATACAAGCTAAACCTCTTGTGGAGTGACGCTTCTGTGATTATTTCGTAAATTAATCAAATTAGGTTGTTACAAATTTGTAATCTTACATGTAAAAAATGTAATAAACTCCACGTTATTCCTAGAATCTTATTCTTTTTCACTTGGTAATATAGCTTTGTAAGGTTAACGTCATGTAGTTGACTTACTGGGATTTGAACCTGCATTAACCAGTGAATGGCGCACCTGGTTTTTACGAAAATATTTATGCAATGGCGTGAGATTTATTAGTACCTCTACTTTTACAGTTAGTATGATACGCATGGCCACAGTGGCTCTCAGAAAAGCGAAACGTCTTTTTTTTAGGCTTTGTTACCGTTGTATTTAACCATGGGGTTATTTTCTGATTTAGTGCCCCAGTTTTTCTCGCATATTTCTACTGCTTACGAGAGCTATTGCAGCTTTGCATACGAGTTTTCTGATATACTAATTCTACCTCAAATGGTCAAAAATTACTCTAAAGGATTTGGCTACTGCGAAAAATGGAATAATTATGTTCTTTAGTGTTAATTCTGTAAGTTCTTTTTTTAGTGATACAAAAATCGATTTTTGGTCAATAATATACAATTATTGTTTGAGAATTAATCAACCCATAATATGCTAGCAAATCGCACTTTGACGATAATAATTGTTAGGTCTTCATCGTATCTATGGACTATGGACAATTCTTTGAGAAGATCATCTACCAAAAATGATTACAACATTGGAAGTGCTAGACAGAACAGTGGAATAATCTATTAAGAATCTTTAATATGTTCTATTTTAATAGCTTCAATCAAAGTTAAAGAATCTTATAAAATTTTATAAATCGAATAACATAAGTAATACTTATTTTACTTTACACTTTGTCCACAACAAAAATTAAAAGTATTTTATTTAATTTGAGAGATGCATCTGATGTTGTAAATATGATGTCCATCTCTTTTTAGGTGAAGATCGCAGAAGTTTATCGAGGGTTAAATTCCGGACCCGTCTCTCATTGTTTTATTTACCACGCCGTTCCCATAAACTCTTGAAACTGACCTGAAAAAGTTAGGAACAAGTTTGTGAGGTGAGTTGGTTAAAAGTACTTTGTTTCTGAAATTGTTGGAATCTCTCGAATTTTACTCGATTTGATTTAAATTGCTGAAACGTGTTTTTATAAATAAATTTGTATTCAGGTTTTCCTAATACCTAAGTTATTTTCAGAAAACTATTCTAAGAGATTAATTCTTACTTTATAAGGAGAAAGTTGGACCAATAAAATGTGTCATTGCTTTAAGAGATAACTTGTAGAAATGAGCTTAGAAGTACAAAGGCTCTTAGTACTCTTTCGACAAATAAACTAAATCGATTTCAAACAAACATGAATTACATCTATATATAATAAACTGAAAGTATGATCACTTTTCTCATTGTATTGTCTACAAATAGATTACGTTTGATTAGGTATGAAAAAAAAAATAAGTAAATCGGAAAAACAAGGAAAATAAAATGGAACAAAACTCACTTTCTCTTATTACTGAAAAATTAAGTATCCATTTTTTTCAATAATTATTTACAAGATGAAAATCTTAAGAACAGCTGATAACACAATTCCTAAAATTTTATTTCTGTACCTTAAACGTAAAACACCGTTGTCGTTATAGTCATTGATTGTCCTTCATGTTCACAACGATGTCCGACATGTCTGATTTCTTACGAGCTGAAGCGCAATTTACCTGGATTGTTTCTGTGTTACTTTGCGGGATTTGCATCCCGAAAAGTATTTTTAAAAATATTCTAAATACCCTTTTTTCTACGAACTCTTACAAAAATACATCTTTCGCCACAGGATACTTTCAGCGAAAACTTGATTTCCGTCACTAGTGAGAAAAATCCCATAACGTTTACTTTCGTCTCTAGTGACGAAAGTAAGTTGTTACATATTTTCATATATCAGTCGCCTCGTATAATAGTATGGCAGCTTATAATTATTAATAATGAAATAAAAAGATGCTCATTAAATTCTATATGCGTTTTTACCTAAACTTTAATGAATTAAAGATAAAATGAAAATGTATAAAAATAGTGCAAATTAAACCAATCTACATCTAGTTTCCTGGTTTTCATTTGTTTATTTGAAGTTTTATCACTTTTGAGAACTGTCAGTTTCAGTTCGTCCTAAATTTAACACATTTTCATGATGTCTGAGTCAGAAAGCGATTGTACTCCCCCAGAAATTATTTTTAAAGCTGAAGAAACCTCTTCAGATTTATTACCGGCCAAATCAAAAAAGAGATATGAAGAAATTTATATCAAATTTTTGGACTGGAAAGAAAAACATAAGGTGAAATCATTTTCGGAAACTGTACTACTAGCATACTTTGGAGAAATATGTTCAAATTTTAAACCGTCGACGTTATGGTCCATTTATTCGATGCTAAGAACTACACTCTCTGTTAAAAATGATGTCGATATTAGTAAATATCCAAAGTTACGTTCGCTTTTGAAAAGAAAATCTGATGGTTTTAAAAGCCAAAAATCCAAAAATTTTTCACCTGAAGACATAAAGACTTTCCTAAAGAATGCACCTGCCTATAAATATTTAATAACAAAGGTAACGGAATTATTATTTTTATTTTAACAAATACTTAATACATAACTACTAATATTTGTAGGTAGCATTAGTTTTTGGATTATCTGGCGCTTGTCGTTGCCACGAACTAAAAGAAACACTAAGCGATGTAAAGGATACTGGAAGTATTCTGTTAGTTAAAATCCGTAATACAAAAACAAAAGTTTTGCGTTCTTTTCATATTTCTGGACCCTTTTATGATATTTCTAAAAAAATATATGAGCCTACGTCCCGCAAACATGGATCAAATTAATTCAAGATTCTTTATTAACTATCAGAATGGAAAGTGTAGCAGACAGGTTGTTGGAATTAATAAAATCAGTAAATTTCCTAACGAAATTTCTCAGTTTTTAACGCTCCCGAATCCTCAAGATTACACTGGGCACTGTTTCCGCAGAACATCCGCAACGCTATTAGTGGATGCAGGAGGTGACTTGCTTCTGTTAAAAAAGCACGGTGGTTGGAAATCTAGTAGTGTTGCGGAAGGATATGTTGATGAATCCACGAACAGTAAAAACCAAATACAAACCAAAATTTTACAATCTGTACAAAATAAGGAAACTACTAGTTCATCCGATTATGGCGCATCATCATCTGAAATGACATTTAACAGTAGAACAAATATGTCGGCATCTACCTCAATAAATAAAAAGCTTGAGTGTGATACCCCCATAATTTTGAACAATAAATCAATATTTAAATAATAAATAATATTTCTGAAATATTTAATTGTTGGTTAATTTTTTGTTATTCCTAACACAAAATAAAGCATTTGCTAACGTTTGTTTTTTTTTTTTCATTTTAGTAGGTACCTACATGACATAATAGAGTTCGTAGAAAAAGTATAGTGTTTTACTCGTCGAAAATCATTTTTCAATATTATTTTCATCACTTGTGAAACAATATACTATTATTCTTAGGTTTACAGCATACAAAATTGATTAAAATAACAACATTAATAACATTAACAACATTAATAACATTAATAATACAATTCGTTAAAAAACATTCTTCTTGCTCCTCGTTTTCTCGAATGTTTTCAACATTAGGCAGTTCTTAGTTTTCACACCAGGAAAGTAGATTTCCATCATAATTGTTAGGTCGCAGTATGATATCTACAGGGTATCTCATAAGGAATTGGAGGACATAGAACAACTGAAAATTCTCTTATTAAAAATAAGACGATTAAACGAAACATGCTTCAGTAAAATCATTGTCTATTAGATAATGGTAAAATCGCGGGTAAAATGTTACTTGTTTGAAAATACAGGGTGATTAGTTAGTTAAATAAAGGAAGTCCATAAAGGAAGTCCATAAAGGTAATAAATTAATTTAATTTAAAACATAGATAATGTTTTATGTTCATATACTGAAAAAACTTTTCTTTTAAATCAGTTATGGTTTGGTTCCACCAGGCTTTCAAAAAGGAACAAATGATTGAAATAAAATAAATTTACTTTCTAATTGAAGATTAAGTAAGTTTTACACTTCGTTAGTTTTTTTTTTTTTATTAGAGGTAAATAATTTGATTGCCTAATTAGTGTATTTATTAAAAGTTTATTTTCTTTCATGCAAGGTAAGTACTTAATTTTTACATAAACTTTAAATATGTTTTTGATTGTATGTTAGCAATAAGTTAATTTCATGGTGGAAGAATACAGGTGAAGCGGTAAGCGGTATGAAATTTGGTCATTCTTGCGCATGACGTCACCTTCGGAGCATATTTTTGTTTTGCCTATGTCTCCAATGTTAAAAAGCGACTTTTAAAGTTATTCTAATATTTTCCTGGTAGTGTTTAGAAGTTTATAGATATATTTATCTTAATATTTAATATCTATTTCAATAGGCCTGTTTAGAAATTATTGGTACGTATTATTAAATTAATTTCTAATTAAGTTGGTAGTGTAATTGATATAAAGTTAGGTTATGTAACATTTTTGTTGTATTTTAAAGATAACAAAAATAGTTTCTATTCATTATTGTTATTTTAATATATCATTATTATTATTATTATTATTATTATTATTATTATTATTATTATTATTATTATTATTATTATTATTATTATTATTATTATTATTATTATTATTATTATTATTATTATTATTATTATTATTATTATTATTATTATTATTATTATTATTATTATTATTATTATTATTATTATTATTATTATTATTATTATTATTATTATTATTATTATTATTATTATTATTATTATTATTATTATTATTATTATTATTATTATTATTATTATTATTATTATTATTATTATTATTATTATTATTATTATTATTATTATTATTATTATTATTATTATTATTATTATTATTATTATTATTATTATTATTATTATTATTATTATTATTATTATTATTATTATTATTATTATTATTATTATTATTATTATTATTATTATTATTATTATTATTATTATTATTATTATTATTATTATTATTATTATTATTATTATTATTATTATTATTATTATTATTATTATTATTATTATTATTATTATTATTATTATTATTATTATTATTATTATTATTATTATTATTATTATTATTATTATTATTATTATTATTATTATTATTATTATTATTATTATTATTATTATTATTATTATTATTATTATTATTATTATTATTATTATTATTATTATTATTATTATTATTATTATTATTATTATTATTATTATTATTATTATTATTATTATTATTATTATTATTATTATTATTATTATTATTATTATTATTATTATTATTATTATTATTATTATTATTATTATTATTATTATTATTATTATTATTATTATTATTATTATTATTATTATTATTATTATTATTATTATTATTATTATTATTATTATTATTATTATTATTATTATTATTATTATTATTATTATTATTATTATTATTATTATTATTATTATTATTATTATTATTATTATTATTATTATTATTATTATTATTATTATTATTATTATTATTATTATTATTATTATTATTATTATTATTATTATTATTATTATTATTATTATTATTATTATTATTATTATTATTATTATTATTATTATTATTATTATTATTATTATTATTATTATTATTATTATTATTATTATTATTATTATTATTATTATTATTATTATTATTATTATTATTATTATTATTATTATTATTATTATTATTATTATTATTATTATTATTATTATTATTATTATTATTATTATTATTATTATTATTATTATTATTATTATTATTATTATTATTATTATTATTATTATTATTATTATTATTATTATTATTATTATTATTATTATTATTATTATTATTATTATTATTATTATTATTATTATTATTATTATTATTATTATTATTATTATTATTATTATTATTATTATTATTATTATTATTATTATTATTATTATTATTATTATTATTATTATTATTATTATTATTATTATTATTATTATTATTATTATTATTATTATTATTATATTATTGGTACATTAAAATCTACTATATTTTAGGGTGTGGTTACTAACAAACAGGTTGTGCAGTGTTTGGCAGCAAGAACTATTCAAGATTAACAAAGGGAACAAATATTAAGTATTTTGGATTTCCGAAAACAGATATAGCCAAAGCCTGGGTCAACGGTTGCGGGTGAAAAGATACAATTAATTTGAAAAATGGTATGATTTTTGCAAACCTAATTTGAATATGATTCATTTTATGTCTTGTTTCTTTTTTAAGCTTGTATTTGTTCCATACATTTTTCGAAGGATAGTTTTGAAATACCCTTACAACAGACAATTGTCAACTGCAGACCAGGTCAAGGAGAATCAAAGTTTGGAAACAGACACTCAAAATATATTGGTATCATCAGAACAAGAAACGTATGTACAAATTTACCTTATTAACAAAAAATGTGGCTTTGAAAAGAAAATTACACAACTTAGCATGTACTAATTAACATTACAATCATTTCAAAACAATTTTTTTATTAAATATTAAACTTTGAAGTGATAATTGCTTTTATTTACATATTAACTGTATGTTATTGTTTCAGATGTGACCACCGAAATGAAATTATTATTTTAGAGAAAACTATTAAGAGTCTTCGTGAAGAACTAAACAAAATTACTGAAAAATGCAACAAATCAAATATAGAAATACTTTCATTGAAAGAAGAAATTAGCCAGTTGAAAAATAATTCTCAAGTGGAAATTCAGGAAAGTAAAGTAAATGTTTCACTCTGGTTCAAATAAATGTTTTATACACTGAAAATAAAAAAGAATTCGTTGAAGTTCGGATGACATAGCATCCACAATCTCCCTAAGAAGCATTCGTCCTAAGGCTTATAGATTTTAAGAACTGTTCATTATCCTTTACCTGGGTTTACTACCTTAAGAGACTGGGCTAAATGTTTAAATTTAGAACAAGAAATATACATTATAAAGTGTTAAGCAAGATAAAGAAGTAAACATGTATAAACCATTTTTAAACATAAATAAATCAATTTAAAATAACACCTCTGCGCTTTTTATTAAAATAAAGTATGTTTTGCCAAGTGTTTCTATTTATTAAATACATAAAGGGGTTTACCAGCACCCAACCATACAAGAAAGTAATTGATCTGTGCATACAAGTTATTGATGGCCATGTTTGATGACTAATTTAAAATTAAATTATTACATTTATAATCTATAAAAGTGACTATATACTTTCAAACTGATTATTTAAGAAAATTGGCGACTAAAAAAATATACTGATCAAAATTCATTTCACCTTAATTTTATTGTTCAGCATTCGTTAACATTATACACAAGTTTATTTGAATCGATTCAAAATTATTTATTGTTGAAAAATTAATTACATTCTTATTATTAACAAAGATAGATAACATAAGTTAAAATTCAAAGGAAAAGAAACAAACAAAATATTCATAAATGAAATTTTTTATTTTAAATTTTTTTAAATTCTAATATTAAGACAAAATATAATATAAAAACAAAAATGCACAACCTAAGTACAAATATGACAATCGAGAAATATATATATACAGGAGTATACACATAAATTAAAATGAACTACTTAATTCAAGGTATCATAGAAAAATTTATCCACTTTGTAGTATACCTTTTTGAGCAAGAGTTTCTTGCTTTTTAAACATATTTAATGAGTCAGCACTTCCTATTATTAATTAATTGGCAAGAGGTTAAACATTTTTCCACTATACACAATACAAGGGACACTACATATTTGTTTCACATTTAAATTAGTTATTTGTATATGCCTTTTATTAGTTCCAGTTTTTATCCGTACTGAGCCACTAAAACTTTTTAATGGTAATGTCTCTGTAAGTTTAGGTACGTTTTGGCTATCATCTTGATCTCAATCTATCAGATAGCAATGCTAGGTATGAAGATTTAAATCCTAGATGTAACATCCAAGTTTTGTGATGGAAAAATTCAGTTTCAGATGAACACTATCTTTTTTACGCCAAAGAGAAACTATATTAGGCTAAATTCCTTACACCATGGCTAAATTCGAAATAAATTACCTACTTTTTTTGTATAAAAGCACAAAATATTTTTTTTATTTGGCATTACTTTTGCACAAGTGTCTATCTGCCTATAGTGACTTTTCTTGTATTATTGAGCATAACTTGATGTTATTTGACGCAGTTGTTATTTTCTTCTAAATATATTTTCAGTTTTATAATGATTATAGAACTAGGAAATAAAAATTAAACTTCTTGACAATCATTACAAAATGTAAACAAAGCCATGGAATGGCATGGCAGTGTATAGGCGGCCGTGGCAATACCGATGTTGACGTCATAAAACCTACGCACCGCTTCACCTGTATCCTTACACCATGGTTAATTTAGTAAGTTTCCATAAAGTATGGCATATTAGATTGAGGCAGATTCAAACTTGCCGAAAGCTATCAATAAATATTTAAAAAACTTGCAAGGAAACTTGCCTTTATATTTGTAATCTTGCAATAAATTTGTAATGAATGTATTTTGCTTGTAATGAGGTGGAGCTATGTGGTCTGAAGCATTATATAGCAACATGTGACGGCTCCATGCCGTACAGGTTAGGTCAGTTGGTTAAGTTTTTTAATTTTAATTAGAAAACTAAAATATTTTGTCTTCCGCTTATTTGTCTCGCTTTTTTTTACTAAGCGATAACTTGGTGCTAACTTTGTCTCGCGCGCAATTGTCTCACGTTAAAATGGATCGACTCTTTGAGTAAAACGTTTATGACAATCGAATAGAATACCGTAGTAATTCCATAATGTTCTTTTTTGCCAATTTGGTGACGAAACAACTAAGAAAGTGTAAACAGCATATTAACCTAGGGGTCATTTATTCAGCTAGTCGTTACGAAGTAAGCAAAGCTTAAAATGACACTTCTACTGGAGAGTTGTCTATGTAAGCTTATTTTTTAATAACGTATTAAGATATTTTAAAAATGTCATATTATGTTTATTTAAACTTCTTGTTGCACCATTAATATCTAGTAGGAATTAACGAGATGATAATAATGTTAAGACACGCATTAAGATGAACAAATGACCTTGAAGGTTTTTAGTTATAACAATAAAATAAAATACCTTTAATTATTCATTGCCATATTTATTTCTACAATCCCGGATGAATATATAATATACTATATAATTTTGCATTCATTGATGATTTAATTTATAAAATTGACTATTTATTATTAGTTCTATTATTAAAAATTTGGTTGCAATTTTAATTATATATGGAATTGTTAAAACAATTGTATTTTATGAAAAACATGTTGAAACTAGGTGGATTTAAGGACTTCAAATGAAACAATATTTAACAATTAAAACACACTTAAACTCGCCATATAAATAACAAAGTGCCACAATGCTAAATCAAGATTTTTAATCATTTTTTTTTATTTATTAAAAAATATTTTAGTTTTCATTTTTGTTATTATTATTATTATTATTATTATTATTATTATTATTATTATTATTATTATTATTATCAGGTGGGAAGTGAAAAACATGAAAATTGACAAAAAATTATTCGTAGAGACCGTTAGCATTATAGAACAAAACTCTCACACCTTTTTTACTTTCCTATCTGTATACAGATATAAGGAAAGTATAGGAATCATGATTTTTTTCGACCTCGAGTTTTCGACGGATTTTTACGTTTTGAGGTCCCCTGAATCCGTTTTGACTATTTTCGCGATGATGTCTGTGTGTGTGTGTGTGTCTGTGTGTCTGTGTGTCTGTGTGTCTGTGTGTCTGTGTGTCTGTGTGTCTGTGTGTGTGTGTGTGTGTGTGTGTGTGTGTGTGTGTGTCTGTATAACGCATAACTCATGAACCGATACACAGAAAAACACCAAATTTTAAACTTAAGCTTTGTTTCAGCGTCCAATGAGCTGATTAGATTTTGGGCAGAGTCGGAACATCTGGGGGGGTACTTTATAGGTGGTCATTTTTATATTTTATGGAATATATCTGTTATTTACGTTTGGAGAAGAAAATTCTTCAAATAAAAGTTACTTCTAATATAATTATCTATAATTTTTGTTATATGCAAAATTTTCCTAAAATGGTCCGTATTCGAGAA
The DNA here is from genome assembly GCA_927349885.1 of Psylliodes chrysocephalus. Taxonomy (NCBI): domain Eukaryota; kingdom Metazoa; phylum Arthropoda; class Insecta; order Coleoptera; family Chrysomelidae; genus Psylliodes; species Psylliodes chrysocephalus. The sequence goes on along the minus strand of OV651825.1, from coordinate 18,219,328 downwards.
ATTTGACAAAATGTAAAAAAAATATTTTTTTATAAAAATTGTTCAAATAAAAGTTGTTTGTAATATAATTCTCTATAATTTTTATTCTATACATAATTTCTGTAAAATGGACCGTATTCGAGATATTTGAGAAAATGTGTAAATTTCGAATTTTGAAGAAAACTCAAAAACGGATATAGAAAAAAACATTAAATTTTAAACTTAAGGTTTATTTCGGCCTGACGTGCAATGATTAGATTTTGGACAAAGTCGGAACATCTGGGGGGGTACTTTATGGGAGACCGTTTTTATATTTTATGGAATATATCTGTTATTTATGTTTGGAGAAGAAAATTGTTCAATTAACAGTTACTTCTAATATTATTTTCTATAATTTTTGTTTTATGTCAAAATTTCCTGAAATGGTCCGTATTCGAGAAATTTGACAAAATGTGCAAAATTCTGATTTTTTTTGTTTTTACGTAATAACTAGATAGGAAAGTCATGTGTTGGACACATCAGATTTTTAGACTGACAGAGGCTTTTCTCATGGACAAAATTTTTAAATACCGTAAAAGGGGGCGGATCGGAACTAAAGGGTAAATAGGAACGAAAGTCGGTAAAATGTTCTAAACATTTCTTATGTTTTGTGGGATCGCTCTACAAAACCCGAACTAACTGTCAAACTATTTAGAAATGAGTGCTCTTTCCATTGGCAACATTAAAAACTAAGTCAACTGCCACTCTATCAATTGTCAGCTGTCAAAAATCAGCTGTTGGAAACACGGTTTTTTGTGAGTGAAAAATCTTTAATGGGTTAACATAGAAAGTGTAAGTGAAAGCACTTGAAATTTGATACGTTGGCAGTCCAATTGGTCCTATTTGATAACATGATTTTGGTTTTAAAAAAATACTTATTACTTATTTTGAGACATCGATTTTTTTAATAAAAAATAGTACATTATATACCTAGGGTGAGAAGTGAGCTATTATTTACCGAGCACTTTTATATCCTGAGGCGCGTAGCGCCGAGGGATATAATGTGCGAGGTAAATAATAGCTTTCTCAGCCGAGGTATATATAGAATTTTTTTTACTACTAACATTAATGTATTAGCAATTTTAATTTTGACATAAGTAATTTCCTAACAATTTGTTAAATATTTCGAAATATCAAGCAGACTAGAGCGTGTTTCTAATCAGACTGGCTTTATTTATGTAAAAATTTGGCATGTGTCAAATTTTGGTATGATTCTAGGAAATATCCCATTGCATTTTTGATATTTTAATGACATGGATTTATTGTTATTAATTAATAATTTTTAAAGCCGGTGTTGAATTTCCTAGTTAATATATATGTTTACTGTTTACACTGATATATATTATCATATTTGATTTGATTAGATTTGATAAACCCAGCTTTAGTTATAAACCCAGCTTTAGTTATTTCCTACTTATTTTTCAAATATTTCAAAATATCAAGTAGTCTGGGAGTTTAGTTGTCAAATTAACAAAATGAAACTAATGAAATTTAGTTTCATTATTTACCTAGGTTTTTTTTTATTATCATTATTTACCTAGGGAGAGAAATATTACTTCTCATTAGAGGAATGGAGTAAATAATGGTGATTTCTCATGTTAGTAGTAAAAAAAAGGAATTTTTTTAGGTAAACATCGCTATGAGGACATATAAAATCAAAAGTCGCAAACAATATAGGAAGTACAGCAAGGAAAGCATAGCTGAAACTGTGGAAGTTGTAAATCTTTATAACTTGTCGTACAGAGAGGTATCTAGGAGGTATAATATTCCAAGCACAGTAATCTTTAGCTATGTAAGAAGTCAAGGTGGCCACACTGTTCTCAGAGAGGAAGAGGAATGCGCGCTTATTGAAAAATTAAATACTTTTTCTGAATGGGGCTATCCAATAGACCCATATGATTTGAGGCTGATTATTAAAAACTATTTAGACAAACTTGGAAGAGCGGAACGACGCTTCAAAAACAACTTGCCCGATCCAGACTTCATTTACAGTTTTTTAAAGAGAAACAAGGCTCGCATTTCCCTTCGGTTCTGTGAAAATATAAAAAGAGCCAAGGCAAGTGTTTCCTGTAACATCATTGATCAATATTTTAACAACTTGAAAGAATGTCTGCGAGATGTCCCAGCTAGCAACATTATTAACTATGACGAGACAAATTTTGGTAAGTTTTACAAAAATAAAAAAATCCCATTTTACAAGAAATATTTTCTCAAGAAAAAGAAAAGTAATTACACGTAGGGGATGTAAACATCCAGAACAAGTGATCAATACAACAAAAAGTTCTACGTCTATAATGTTTGCTGCCTCTGGCGATAGTAAATTACTTCCACTTTATGTGGTTTATAAAGCGCAACACATTTATTCTTCCAGGGGAGTAGGAGGTCCTAGAGGAACCCGATATAATCGAACTGCGTCAGGATGGTTCGATATGAACACCTTTGAAGACTACGTGCAGATGGTTGCCGTTCCCTATTTAAACAAACTCGAGGGGCGTAAAATTTTAATTGGTGATAATTTAGCATCTCACCTTTCTGTGGACCTTGTGAAATATTTAAAAGAACATAATATAAAAATGGTCTTTCGCCCAGCGAACTCCACGCATTTAACTCAACCACTGGATTTAGCATTCTTTAGGCCTCTCAAGATTGGTTGGAGGCAGATTTTGCTGAACTGGAAAAAAACTGATGGAAGAAAGGAAGCATCTATTGTTCGGACATTTTACTTAATCTGGCAACCGCGCTTGTGCTTGTGATCGGGAATGCCACGTGACGGATCTGGGGGAATGTGTGGGAGTGCGCGTAAAAAATGAAGAGTTGAAAAAAGAGAAACAATTAATTCATATAAGACCTTTGTAGAGTTGCATTGTTTGTACCAGTTTCTTTGTAATAAAATCGTTAAAAAATCAATTCTTTTCTATTCTATATAATACAGTCCAACATGGTCCTATAGAGCCGAATAGTTAAAAAAGTACATTTCTAGTTTGTGTTTTAACATAAAAATCGAGTTTAGTGCATACAGAAGAAGCTGAGTTCATCCAGATCAAGTGAGTTCGTTCCAATTCTTTTCTTTCCTATTCTAGACTTAATTTGAGTTAATAATGGCGAGTTCAGCTGATTTAAGTAGAAATCGAGGTTTAATTGAAGATTCTTTAATTCGACAAAATAACTACTCTAATACTATTGATAAAAATCAAATCGATGATCTAACTGTTCAACAAATTGTAGCCAGGTTAACTAAGCTCGAACCTCTTTATTATGAGTTCACTGAAATTCAAAATTCTATAGATGTATTAGTTGACAGTAATATAAATGATGAGAAAAAAGTGCGCGAGGAGTTTGAAAATTTATATTTTGCAGTTGAAGCAAATTTAAAATCATTTTTAGCTATATATGATAAAGGTTTATTACAAGCTGATAACGTTTCTGAGGCAAAAGCTCCATCGGTAACTGAATTTCAGCCACAGTTTTTCCTAGAGTTAAATTACCGCCGGTAAAAGTGCCTACATTTAACGGTGATTACACTAAATGGGTAAATTTTAAGGAAGCTTTTCTAGGTTTGATTCATAATAATCCAACAATAAGCACTTATGAAAAATTTGTGCACCTGCGTGATTCACTAGATGGACCTGCTCGCAAACCTATTGAACATTTAAAAATTAAAGCTGATCTTTATGAAACCGCTTGGCAAAGGCTTACCAATCGTTTTGATAAAGATGAAAAAATTATAAAATTTCATATTGAAGCAATATTAAATTATCTACCAATTACTAAAGCTTCACACTTTTCTTTGCAAGGTCTATATGAAACTATTAATCAAAACTTGAGTTCCTTGGAAAGTCTTGGCGAGTCTACCGACAACTGGGACACTTTACTTTTCTATATTGTTTTGTCAAAATTAGATTCTAATACTCGTAATTTGTGGGAAGAGTATTAATGTAATGTACTCAAAAATATGAAAGATTTAACTCTCAAAAATAACGACGACAATTCTGAATTCGAATCACCCCGAACTTCGCGCGCGACATTCGCCCTTATCAACACATTTCTAGAAGAGCGGTGTCAAATACTCGAAGATCAGGAATTCGCTCATGTTCGACCAAGTCGAGACAAGATTACAAGTAACAAATTCGATAACAGATCGAAACTACAAAATAATTCTAATCCATATCATGTATCCAATTCTTTTGTTTCAGAATATTCAGTTAACAAGAATTACAATTGTTTTTATTGTAATAATAAACATTCTATTTTTTATTGCGAGCGTTTTAAAAAGTTATCTCCGTCAGAAAGATATGAGGAAATGAAAAAGCGAAATTGTTGTTTAAATTGTTTTAGACCTGACCACAGAGTCGAAAATTGCCGATTGTCAGGTTGTAAAAAATGCGGAAAACGACATAATACTCTTGTACATATATATCAAAAAACATTTAACAAATTTATAGGGCAAAACGAAAATCAAATTAAAGAAACTTCTCCGTCGAGTTCTGAAATAAATAATTCTAATGAAAAAGACGATACATCTGACAACGATGCATCGAAGAATTCTTCCAGGGCTTTTTACATTTCGAGCAACGAACGCGCCGATAATATGTCAAATGTAAACAACCAATGTTTTGTAGCTATGTTATGCACAGCCGAAGTGAAAGTTATGAATCAGAACGGCGAATTGCAAAAAGCTAGAGCAGTCCTAGACAATGGGTCACAGAATTCTTTTTTATCACAAAAATTATGTCGTACCTTAAATTTGGATTTAATTGAATCTAACTTTTCTATTACAGGTGTAGGACAAATAAAAACTAAAGTTGAATATTCAGCAACTATATCTTTATATTCTAGAAATTTGTTGCAAAATTGGAATATACCGTGTTTAGTTTTGCCAGAAATTACCGGAAATCTACCGCCTTTTCATTTGATTTAAATGCAATAAAAATTCCTGAAAATTTAAGATATGAACTTGCTGATCCTTCTTTTAATAAGTCAAGTCCCATAGACATTTTATTGGGCGCAAATATTTTTTGGGAATTATTAAACAATGGTCAGAGTAAATTACATGATGGAATAATTTTACAAAGTACAAAATTAGGTTGGGTAATTTCAGGAAACGCACTCGCGTTCAGCAATAGAATTTCAAAAATGAATATTTCTGTGAATTTTTCTCAAATCGAGGTTGATGAATCGTTAGAAAGTAATATTAAAAAATTTTGGGAAATAGAGGAAATAGAATCCACTTATAGTAAAGTCAATTCTGATAATTTTTGTGAGAAACATTTTTTAAATAATTTTAAAAGGTATGAGAACGGCCAATTCGGTGTTTCTATCCCATTCAATTCTAGTTTAAATAAATTAGGTGACTCTAGAGACGCGGCAAGGCGTAGATTTTTTCATTTAGAAAATAGATTATTAAAAAATCAGAGTTTGTACGAAGAATATAAGAAGGTCATGCAAGAATACATAAGCTTAAATCACATGACAGAAATTCAAGAAAATAATTTTGTAGATGAATTAAATTATTATTTGCCCCATCATGCAGTTTTAAAAGAGACCAGTTTAACGACAGGTGTTAGAATTGTATTCGACGCTGCTATGAAATCTGACACCGGCATGTCGTTAAATAATATTCAATATAGTGGACCCATTATTCAAAACGATCTCCTTTCTATTATTTTAAGATTCCGTAAATATGAGCACGTTTTAACTGCTGACATTTCTAAAATGTACAGAATGGTATTTATACATGAAAATGATAGGCGTTTTCATAGATTATTTTGGAGAAATAACGCTGACAGTAAATTAACTTGTTATGAAATGAACAGATTAGTTTTTGGAACTGCCTCGGCGCCTTTTCTAGCAGTAAGATGTTTATATCAATTAAGTATTGAACATGAAAAATCGCATCCCGAAGCTAGCCGGGTAATAAAAAATGATTTTTATGTCGATGATTGTTTGACAGGTTGTAGTTCCCAGAGTGAGTTATTAGAACTTCAGTCTGATTTAAAAGATATTTTAAATAAGGCAGGATTTCGACTACACAAGTGGATGTTTAATAGGCCTTTTGATTTATTTAAAAATGAAACAACGGAGTCTGACATTCTAAAAATAGGTGATGATGATAAGCCCAATAAAACTTTAGGTATACTTTGGAACTCATCATCTGATACAATACAATATAATATTTCAGAAGTTTCTAATACGAGAGCAATAATTACCAAACGTCACATTTTATCAGAAATTTCACAGATATTTGATCCATTAGGCTTATTATGTCCTGTTATTATTTTAGCAAAATTAGTAATTCAGAAACTTTGGCAAGAGCATATTGGATGGGATATTACTTTAAATTCTATTCTAGCAGAAAATTGGGTTCGTTATAGAAATGAGTTAATAATTTTAAACAATTTAAATATTCCTAGACAAATAATTCCATTACAATCAAAAATTATTGAGATACATGGGTTTTCAGATGCTAGTGAGAGAGCTTATGGCGCCTGCATATATTTAAGGTGTCAAAATAGTACGGGTGATTGGACCTCACATTTGTTGTGTGCTAAGTCAAGGGTAGCACCGATCAAGCAATTAACACTTCCACGTCTAGAATTATGTAGTGCTCTCTGCTTGCGCAGTTATTTAATAAGGTTGCTAATTCTAATTCAAGTTAATTTTGATAAGGTCTTTTTGTGGTCTGATTCCAAGATTGTTTTGGCTTGGATACAAGGATGCCCAGCTAGATGGAAAACATTCGTTGCCAATAGAGTGGCAGAAATACAAGATTAACCAAATCTGTTAATTGGCATCACGTAAGATCACAAGAAAATCCTGCAGATTTGATAAGTCGCGGGGTTGATGCATCAAAAATTATAAATTAAAATTTTTGGTGGTCAGGGCCAGAGTGGCTTGAAAAAAAATTAACCCATATGTGACGAAAATCTAGAAATAGATGAAGATTTGCCAGAGCAAAGGAGTGGGGTTGTTTATATAAATATTATGGACAATTTTAACATATTTAACAAATTTTCTTCTCTAAGAAAATTACAACGTGTAATGGCTTATATATTACGTCTTATAAATAACACTCTAGATTACCTAAAGGAATCGCGAGTTTTAAAAAAATATTTCTATTCAAGAAATGGAAGATTCATTACATACTTTAATTCGTTTATCTCAAATGGATAGTTTAACAATAGATTATTCAGATTTCATTAAACATAAGCCCATAAATAAAAAAAGCAAGATATTATCATTAAATCCATTTATGGACAAGAACAGACTCATACGCGTAGGTGGTAGATAAGGCATTCCAAGGAAGATATTGATAAAAAGTTTCCTATAATCTTACCTCCAAAAACATATATTAACTAAACTTATCCTTATTCAAGAACACAAGCGTTATTACACTGTGGTCCTAGCATGTTATTGTCATCCATTAGAGAAAGATTTTGGATCGTTTCGGGGCGCAATATAACAAGAAAAAATAGTTAGAAGTTGTCATGTTTGTTTAAAGTAAACCCTGTCACTGAAAAATATCAGATGGGTGACTTACTGACTTTCGAGTAACTCAGTCTTTTCCATTTCAAAAATACAAGTCTAGATTTCGCAGGCCCTTTTCTAGTTAAAGATCGCAAAACCAGAGGTGCCAAATTAGTTAAGGCATATGTTTGTATTTTTATATGTATGGCAGTTGAGGCCATACATCTAGAGTTAGTGGGTGATCTCACCTCGGAATGCTTCCTTGCTGCCTTAAAACGTTTCATGAGCAGAAGAGGGAAACCTTCTAACCTATTTTCTGATAATGGGGGAACATATGTTGGTGCTCAAGCAGAGTTAAAAGAAATGTTTGAATTTTTAACAGCTAACATTTCCGATAATTTAATTAACGAAGGTATCCAATGGCATTTTATTCCTCCAAAGGCTCCAAATTTTGGCGGAATTTGGGAAGCGGGCGTTAAGAGCTTAAATTTCATTTAAAACGTATTCTAGGAAATGCTCACTTAAATTATGAAGCATTCGCTACTGTGTTAACTCAAATTGAGGCAATCCTTAATTCCCGCCCTCTCTGCCCACTACTACCGAACCTGATGTAAATACCATTGACCCCGGCTCACTTTTTGGTGGGACGAACATTAACTTCAATTCCCGAGCCTAGTTTACTTCACATTCCTGATAATCGTCTTGGTTATTATCAAAGGCTACAACAGCTTGTGCAGCACTTTTGGAAAAGGTGGCACCTTGAATATTTGGGAGAATTGCAGGACACGTACTAAATGGAAAACTACGTGTAAATCCCAGATCAAGGTTGGTACAATTGTCCTTGTGAAAGACGACGATACTCCTCCACTTCTATGGAGAATGGGGCGTATAGAAGAACTTCACCCTGGCAGAGATGGAATCGTGAGAACAGTGTCAATAAAAATGAACAATTCGTTGTATAAAAGACCAGTAACAAAAGTATGTGTTTTTCCTTTTCAAACAGACAAATTTTGTTGAAATATCCTAGACATTCAAGGCAGCCGGCATGTTCGGACATTTACTTAATCTGGCAACCGCGCTTGTGCTTGTGATCGGGAATGCCACGTGACGGATCTGGGGGAATGTGTGGGAGTGCGCGTAAAAAATGAAGAGTTGAAAAAAGAGAAACAATTAATTCATATAAGACCTTTGTAGAGTTGCATTGTTTGTACCAGTTTCTTTGTAATAAAATCGTTAAAAAAATCAATTCTTTTCTATTCTATATAATACAGTCCAACATCTATCCCAAGTCAGTATTTCCAACATTGTTAAAACAACTAATCGATTCTATAACTCCAAATGCCTCCAAGAACATCCTTTCAGGATTTAAAAAAGCCGGCATTGTACCTATAAACAGAGAAAAGGTGTTAAACTGTTTGCCCTCAGACCATACATTGGGGGAAGATCAAGTAGAAGCTGTAAATAACTATTTTATAGATCTTTGAAACTAATTCGATATAGTGATACAGGAAAAATGGCGAGACCTCGAGCATCAAAATTAAATGTTGTTTCAGGAAAAAGTGTAGCTTTTGAGTCTGACTCGAGTAGCTCACAATCTGTGATAAACGACAAAGATGTGATATCAGCGTCTTCTGATACTGACGATAATGACATCATGAATCATAAGTTAAGTGATGATGAAGAGGAACTTCCACTCATAACATTTAAAAAAAGTGATAAGATTCACCCCAACGATGATGTCATCATAGTCATAAGTCTAGTGATGACGAAGATGAACTTCCAGTCACAAAATTAAAAAAAGTGATAAGATTTATCCCAGTGATAATAATAAATGGTGGCAATGATAACAATGGTGATATTAGCATAGGAGATTTTGTATTAGTTAGGTTTCAGTTGTAAAAAAGAGCGCAGATATAAAACAGAGAGTTTATATTGGAAAAGTGACATCAGTGAATGATGATATCTTAGAGGAAACTTTTTTGCGGAAAAAGCCAACTTCTAAAGAAAAAATGGGTTGTTTATACCTTTCCGCAAGTAGAAGATAAAAGTATTTTTTTATTATAATGAAATAATACAAAAACTTGATAAATGGACCGAGAGAAGAGGCATCTATAGCTTTCATGGCATTGACACCAATGATTACGAAAAGGCTGTTTAGTTTATTTAGTGATATAGTGTATAGGTATTTACACATTTTTTCGGAATGAGTTTTTTTATATTTTAATAAACCATGTTTTTGCACTTTTAAGAAGCGAATAAAGAATTTTAATTTTTAATCTTTTTCTTTGAAAATGGAAAAAATCACTTCCAGAATAGAAAAAAAAAATTTTTGTTCTATTGCCCCTCTAACGTTTTGTATGGAAATGCAATGATAAATAAATAGTGTGTTCCTATTATCAACAATCCAGGGTGAATAGGATTACAGAGGTTTAAAAAAATTTATATATATATTTCTAAATTTTTGAGGAAAAACACTATTTTATATACTCAATCTAGATGTCATGATAGGACATTTTATGACATTAAACCTTCAAAAAAAATTCTCTTTTCTTCAAATTTGATCAAATAAGTTACAGAGTGTCCCTATTCGCCCCCCTTTACGGTACTGTTGCAACAAAAAAAAACAAAACTTTTACCGTGGAAACAATTAAAAATGCAGAAATAATGAAGAAAAATATAGTTTTTATCATATTCTAAAAATTAACTGATCTTAAAAAGAAATTAACTAATTTCAAAACAAACGAACATTTTAAAGATGTCACCCTTTATGAAAGTGATCGGAATCTTTAGAGTAAGAAGGAATCAACAATGATTTAGCCGGATATGATAAAATCCAAATATTTTACCCCATAATCATAAATATAAATTATTTATTAATATTTCATGAATATGGGTAGGGATTTTAATAATGTTTTTTTCACAAAGTACATACTTTTTATTGCTAATCGGAAATTCATTTAATTTCTGTATTTTAGTGCTGCATATTTCTCTATGTCCTTATTTTATTTTGTAAACAATTTAATAAAATTTATTACGTTTTGCAACAGAAATTCAAGTTATTTAAACCTTTATAAATTTGCAATTAAAACCAATAAACTATTATATTATTTAAATTTGTTCTGATTACGAATAGCACATCTTCAACAAGATTAAATAGTCCATAATTAAATACTTTTACAAAGTTGTAATTTTGTGTATAAAAAAAATAACCATAATTAATTATCAAAGCTAAAAATAGCTTTTGTGCATAGCCACTTTTTTTTGAAAGGATGGATGGCTTTAATATCAATTAATGCAAATTTAAATATAATTTTCAAATAAATTTGTGAAATTGGCAGATAACTTTAATCACTTTCGAAGTACAATCAAAAAAGTAATAAAAAATATGAATTGAATTGAAATTGGAATTGAAAGCACCGAATTTCAATTTTTCGTATTCAACAAATTAACGAAAAAAAGGTTGACGAAGTTATAATATATATTATCTGAAATTTCCAAGTTATTATTTTATTTATTATACAAAACTATTAGATATGAGTAATAGACGGTTTTATACATAATTTTCAAATTTCTGCATTTTAATATTTTGTCGGGTATTTCCCTTTATGATTTTTTTCTAGTAATATCATGTGAATATGAACTGTTATGAGCTTGTTTAAGTTGTTCTAGTTATATAGTAATAGGACGCCCCTGAGATATCGTAAGCATACCAATTGTCCATTTATTGCGTATTTCCCAGATATTTAAATTTTTGTTAAAAACACGCGAACAAGCTTCGAATACAAGTTTTATGGATTTGAAAAAGATACACTTTAAAAATATTTTTGTATATACAGGATGTAATACTTGAGCCTGATAAAGATTTATTTTAGAATTAAATGGAATAGTCGGCTACTATATAGAGTGTAATTTTCTACTTAACGTTATATTTCTGTCAATTATGATTATAGAAGAAAATTCTTTTAACAAAATGATTTCTAAAAAATAAACACTCATGCGAGATATTTGAGGACAACAGCTAAATTTGATTTTTAGTAGTGTTGGATACATTATATTTTTAACCTCTATTTGCAGAAACTTTTAGATAGGCAACCTCATTCCATCGTGTAGAGATAAAAAATTAGATTTAAATTGATATATATATATAATTTATCCATGAAAGTGATAATTGACCGAAATTGTATATATTTACTCCTAATTGACAAGAAGTTGAGGCCACGTGAAAAACGGCAACCCAACAAAATTGTTCGAAAAAAAATTATTAAATTTTTAATTAAAAGTACATTATTTTATAACCTCATTGGCACCAAAAATACCAAAAAAATAAAATTCTTCACTTTTCTTTAAATTTCTGTAATAAAGTCTATATTAGAGAAATCATGTGTATGACCAAAATTATAAAAAATAATATCACAAATAACTCTTGTAAAAATAAGAGAAATATACCTTATATTAAGAAAATGACCCTCTATAAAGTACAATTAAAAGACACTCCTACCACAGATCTTATGGAACCACTAAGAAGAATGATTTAAGAACAGAGCCCGTCATTTTAACCTAATTTCGAACAAATATCTGACCTCTTTGAGAATACTTACGCATCAACAGAACCTGTCAGTATAACCCTGAAATTCACCAGACTTTACTCTCTAAACACGTTAACAAAAATCAATCCTTATTTTAAACCAAAAAAGGCTCCTCCAAAGTGTGTCTAAAAAGATGTCTTTCTAACGAAAAGAAATACAAATAAAAATAATAGAATATATTTAATTTTCACCTACAGGAGCATTTATTTTTCTCACAATAAAAATTAAAAAAAATACGTTAAAAGCTTTTTCGTCTAGAGGTTGACACTAACAAAATGTATGTCCTTTTCTACTATTTACAAGTTATAAATAATACGCAAGTGAATTGAATTTATTTTGTTTTGTCTGTATACTTTGTTATTTTTTACATACAGTAATTTGTCTCAATTATTTTAAATTAAATTTATCATTTATTTATTAAAAAAATATATCCGAAATTACAAGGTATACAGTGAGATGTGAATTATAAATTATAATACGCTTTTTTAAATTTTAGATTTTACCAGTGGCAATGGTTCTTAAATAGTAATATCAAGATTCTGATTCAGATTAGAAGTTTTACTTCACAGGGTTTTGTGCCATGTATTGATACTGTAGAACGCAGATGAGTAACTATCATATCAATAGAAATTGAAAATTGGACATATGAATCTATATAACGTAATTATTAATAACTTTAATAACTTCATACAGACAAAACTTTTAGCTAACTTTCTTAATTCCATATATATATATATATATATATATATATATATATATATATATATATATATATATATATATAAATTAAAATTAAAATTTCACTATATTTTTTAGTTGTTGCAACTTTACTGCGTTTAAGTACCGTTCACATTAACATATGTATTGATTTATGGAGCTTAACTGAAAAACAGGAACTAATGTTTTCATTACAAACAAATAATAAAAGGAATTTCGAACTGTGGTATCTTCAGGCCCTTATTTAAAACCTTTAAATAATATTATTATTATACAAGAGTTACCTTTATAAATTGTTGCAAATACCGAACATAAGTTTTGTTGACATAAATATTATTTTCAAAATAGAAATACATATACAAGGTGGCGCAAAATCAAGTACCCTATGGAATGTTGTCATGGTTTTGTTTGCAGTTGACATTTGTTCGAGATTTTCTGTCAGTTGCAAAGCAGATACTTGAGAAATTCATTATGAATCGATATAGGCCTTAAGAACGTGCCAAAATCGTAAATTTTTTTATCAAAATAATTTGTCGATTATTAAAATTTTTCCTGGACGCCTTATCTCGAAAAACGCCGATATTGCATATCACATATTATTGTGAAATATTTTTCGGATCCTTTGTCTCAACTTCGCGCGTTAGAGTTTAAAATAGGTATCCCTCGGATGTACATGCAATAGTTAAAATTATAAATGAATGCTGATTTTGTTTAGTCTCGGAAGTAATTTTGTAGTATTTAGGTTCCACCCTTAAGTTGTAATTTTTATACCTACTAAACTTTCATTGCACTTTGGCATGTTTTTCAGTTTGTAATGTAAATTTTCCTCTTAAAAAATAAGACAAACTGTGCATTGTTGTTCTCATAGTTTGAATCTTGCGATATCTCAAGGATGTTCAGTAGCAGCTATTAGAAATTGTATGGGAACCATAGAAGCCACTTAAAATTTTTTTAAATATCCCAAAAGACAACACCTTTTAGAAAATCAAATTGAACAACTAGATCAAAATCCGAAAATAGAAAAATTAAAAAGACTTCGCAACAAGGTGGATTCAAAGAAACGACTCAGTTCGTGCATTTATTACGTTGGTTCTTACAAAATGGACGGAAAAGAAACCTGCAACTGATGCTTAATTGTTGTCGCTTAGTAAGTATCTCCAAACAGAAAATCTAAATTTGCGTTTAGCTATTCATTCTGCACAAAAAAAAACAAAATATTCGTTAGAAAAATTGTAGGCAAAACGCAGATGAAACTTTCGCCGATATTTTTCGACAGGTGTCAGATTTTTGTAATGAATTTGATATTACTTTATCTCTTCTAAAAGCGGTAAATTATCAAACAAAGCGAAATAATGTGCCAGCCTCATTTCCAGAAGAATATTACAGGAGATCAACTTTCATTCTCTTTTTTAACGAGGTTATACAGGACATAAATGATAGGTTTGTGGCCCATAAAGACATTTTAAAACTATTCCAGGACTTATTGAATACATCTGACGGGGCAGTGGAAAAGTCGATGAAAACTCTGGTAGATATTTATGAAATTGACGACTCAGGTAGGTATAAGAGGGGAAATCACGCTTTGGAAGCAGATCTTAAAAGATTCAGAACCAAAACCAAATGAAGCTGTTAGTATGTAATAAGAATTTATTTCCAGTAATCTGTGATTTAATTATTGCTACTCTACCTGTGACAACATGTGCATGTGAAAGGTCATTTTGTTCACTCAAGTTACTAAAGACCTATTTAAGAAATTCTACTGGCGAAGAAGGACTAAGTGGATTAGCATTGACGTTAATACACCGGGACACTCCAATAGACGAAGAAGAGGTATTAAACCAGTTGGCTCTAAAGTCGCGCCGTTGGACATTTTATTATAAGTACAAAGTTTTTTAATAAAAAAATTTTCTATTGTTCTTACGAGTGCATATTTATATTTACCCCACCTGAAATTTCTAAATTTTTAAAATTTTAACCCCCCTTAAAACTCCCCTGAAAACCCTCATTTTAATCATTTTTTTTTAATCAAAGGGCTTCTTCCACTTATATAGCTTGATTTTTTCTGAAGATTTCAATTTAATACCGTTTTTTGTTTCTAAGTTACGATTTTTTTTTTAATATTTCAACCCCCTAATCTCCCCATTTTTATTTATTTATTTATTCCTCTATAGAACTTGGTTTTTCCTAAGTACAAAGTTTTTTAATAAAAATGTTTTCTATTGTTCTTACGAGTGTATATTTATATTCACCACACCTGAAATTTCTTACTTTATAATTTGAACTAAAACCCAGCATTAATAAATGACCTAAATTTCGAATAATTCGAAGTTTTAAATTAAGCACGATTAAGAAACGCATTTCGTTTCTTAAGTCTTAAATTAACTTCTGTACAAAATGTTTTGCATGGGTAAACCCCCCAGAGGAAAATTCTCGGTGCGCCACGGAATATGTGGAACTATGTTAATTTGGTTTAAATTTAATGTATTAACTAGAATGAAGATATGTAGTGTTTAACAGCCCCCTTAACTCCCATTTTCAATCAGATTTTTTTCAGAATAAATAGTCTTTATCCCTTTTAAAAGCTTGATTTTTCCTGAAGATTTCAATTTAATATCGTCTGTTGTTTCCGAATTAGGATTTTTTCAATATTTTAACCCTCCCCTCATCACCCCATTTTAATTTATTTATTTCCCTAATAGAGCTTGATTTTTACTAAACATTTCTTTCATGTTTATATCGCTTTTGGTTTTGATTTCTACTTTTTTTTTATTTTAACTCCCCTTGACCCCCATTTTATTCAATTTTTTTTTAATCACTAGGTTTTGTTTCCTTATAGAGATCAATTGTTGCCAAAAATTTTAAGTTGATGTTATGTCCATTTTTGGATTTATGATTTTTTAAATTTCAACCCACTGTAACCTACCGCACCCAGGTACCTTAATAATTTATTAATTCCATTTATTAAATACAATATTACATTCTTTTAAATTCAAAATGCTACATTAAACGAAAAATCTTTCAGATAATTAAATCTTATTTACGACACATAATAAATAATATCTATAACCACGTCCGTAAAAGATGCACGTGGCTGATTTCCTCGAGAAAGAAAACACCTTTCTGTTTACGAAGTAATTATCATTAAAACACTTAAGTCGCTTATTTTCCTAGTTTCGATGTTCAGACCGATATCGACAATATTTCGATACACAAAACTTTCAAGGCAAGTAATAAATAACCCACCCCCTTTTGCACCTACATTCGTATTTTCTATGAGAAACAAAACGATAGAGACGTCACAGAAACGATTAAACTGTGTATAAAAAGTCTGACGAAAATGAGCTCGGATTCATTCAATTTTTATCATTTGATGTGCAAGCATACATTTTATTATCTGTACCCAGTTATATAATCTGTACCTTTCCTAAACGCTCCTCCTAAACGACGTCTATCCTACAATACCTCCTATCCCCGACGGTGTCAACGTCTCGACGCCCAACTTCCTGCCATCCTACTCCCTACGTCTCGAACGCTGTCACATTCCTCACCATCTAAGTATTTCCTACCGTACACTCATTTCGACGCTCAACGTCCCACGCCTTATTTCCGACGCTTTGCCGTCCATAATTATTTCCTTCATAATATCACGTCCCGCACCACCTACTTAATTCTACCGTATATCTGTCCCAATACAGTACCGTATTAAATACCTTCCCTTCCATCACGACGCTAGATGTCTCGACGATGGACGCCTCGACGCCCAACCCTGCGACGTACCTACATCGACGCCTTCCACGACGCTAGATGAAATTAGTACATAATTTAATGTCTGTATTTTCAATGGTGAGTCAAAAGATTTATTTAACCTTCTTTGAGATACCACCCCGGTTTCGTTTAAGGGCGGCCTGACATTTGCTGTAAAATATTATCAATTTAACCAATAAACCTCATGGCCTTCAGGTCATACACCCCGAAAGATAGGATAACATCTGTTTTGGATGGGTGAAATTTGGAGTATTTTAATAGAAATAATAAAAATCAATATTAAGAAATATACAGGGTTATATTAAGTTATTTCAATAGAAATTATAATAATCAATATTAAGAAATATACAGGGTTATATTAAGTTATTTCAATAGAAATTATAATAATCAATATTAAAATACATACAGGGTTGTATTAAGTCATATCAATAGAAATTATAAAGATCAATATTTTGGAAATATACAGGGTTGTGCTATCTTGGATAAATTGTACAAACCAAGATGGTAAAATTTAATAGTAAGTTAACCAACTGGCGAATACGCTGTTCGTTAGCTCAAGGGGGGACACCTATACGCTAAGCAACCCGTTCTACAAGGTTTGAAACAAAGTATATGTGAAATCAACATAGTAAGGTAATCAACTGGCGAATTGGCGCTGTTTGTTACTTCCGTTGGTCATCACCTCTATACTCATCGTAATATTTACCTAAGAGGGTGCAACCTGTATATATCGACAATAGAATCAAATCAACATCAACTCAATAGTTAATCAACTGGCGAATTGGCGCTGTTCGTTAACTTCATTGGTCATCAACCTAAATAAGAATAGTTAATCAACTGGCGAATTGGCGCTGTTCGTTAACTTCGTGGGTCATCAGCCTAAATCAGAATATAAACAACAACACTATATTTAATCAACTGGCGAATTGACGCTGTTTGTTAACTCTGTTGGTCATCAATCTAAATAAAATCTATATTGATAGCAAATGAATATGGTCTGCGTTTGAACGGGACTCAAGTGAGATCTCAGTAAATAGTAACAATTGTAATATACTTTGCTAATTATTGCATCACATTTAAAGTATGAAAAATAAATAGAGTTTAAATATGAATTTGTATGTTTTATTTATCAATTTGCACCAAACTTTGCATCGAATCCTGGTTTACCTTAATTAACATTATCACAACGTGGGTACATAAAATATCAATTAATTAACTAGACGATCACTTTTACTACTAGAGGAAAAAAGGCCAATTACAGTAAGTATAGAATTTGAAGTGAAGTAAAACTTGTGAGGTAATTAATAACATTTCAAAGATAGTAAAGTAAAATACAAGAAGAACAAATCAAAAGAAGAGGGGGCCTGGGGGCGGGCAGTCACACCACCTTAAAACTCCCCTAAAAAACCTCCATTTTTAATAAAAAAAAATTTATAGAGCTTAATTAATCTAAAAATTTCAATTTATTTAATTTAGAGCTTAGAATCTGTATCCCTCGTATCTACATGCAATTGTTAAAATTATGAATGAATGCTGATTTTGTTTAGTCTGGAAAGTAATTTTGTAGTATTTAGGCTCCACCCTTAAGTTGTAATTTTTATACCTACTATACTTCCGTTCCCTCCTCCCCGCATAACTTTCAGATTGTAATGAGAATTTTCCTCCTAAAATAAAAAAAATCACTTGATTTAAATTATGATTTAAATCAGGCGAACCCTGGTTAGTGGACCGGTGTGAAGACAGCGGCCAATTTTATCAGCCAAAATTTCCGCAAACGCACGATTTGGCATTTCAGGGACGTACAAACTAAATATAACAAAAATAATAAAAAAAATATTGCAAAAGACAACGCTTTAAGAAGTTTAATACATTTTATAATTTTTATTAGATATTCATAATTTTTCAGTAAGTTAAACATAAAAAAAAATCAGAAAAAATAGAAACGATTCAGTATTTTATGAGTTCATTTTTGGCAATTAAATAGCAAATGATAAGTAATACAATTAAAGGAAAAATTGCTCCCAAACAGTCAATAATAAAAAAATTCATAATTCCTAAAATAAATGAAAAGCCAAATTCATATTTAGCACATAAAAATTAAATGGCTAGGAATTTATAACAGTTAAAAGGAAAATTGCTTCTGAACGGTCAAAGGGGTTGATTTCTTAATCGTAATATTTAAAAAATCATAATTCCTAAAATAAATGAAAAGCCAAATTTATATTAGGAACTTAAAAAGATAATTGCTAGAACTATATTCAGTTAAAAGAAAAATTGCTTCCGAACGGTCAAAGGGGTTGATTTCTCAACCCTAATATTTAGTAAAACCATAATTCCTAAAATAAATAAAAAAGTTCATATTAGGCAATTAAAAAGCAAATGGCCAGTAATATATACAATTAGGAGGAAAACTGCTTCCGCACGGTCAAAGGAGTTTTAACCCCTTTGACCGTTCGGAAGCAATTTTATTTTTAGCTGTATATAGAACTAGCCATTTACTTTTTAAATGCTAAATATGAATTTGGCTATTCATTTATTTTGGGAATTATTTTTTTAAATATTTGGGGTAGAAATCAACCCCTTGGACCGTTCGGAAGCAATTTTTCTTTTAGCTGTATATAGTACTAGCAATTAAGTTTTTAAGTGCTAAATATAAATTTAGCTTTTCATTTATTTTAGAATTTATGATTTTTTTAAATATTAGGGTTGAGAAATCAACCCCTTTGACCGTTCCAACGCAATTTTCCTTTTAGCTGTATATAGAACTAGCCATTTGCTTTTTAACTGCTAAATATGAATTTGGCGTTTCATTTATTTTAGGAATTATGATTTTTTTTATTATTAGGGTTGAGAAATCAATCCCTTTGACTGTTTGGGAGCAATTTTTCCTATATTTGTATGACTTATCATTTGCTATTTATTGCCAAAAATGAACTCAGAAAATACTGAATCGTTTTTCTTTTTTCGGTTTTTTTTTATGTTCAGCTTACTTCAAAATTATGAATATCTAATGAAAATTATAAAGTTTATTAAACTTATTAAAGTGTTGTCTTTTGTGATATTTATTTTTTTTTATTCTTGTCATATTTAGCTTGTACGCCACTGAAATGACCAATCGTGCGTTTCCGGAAATTTTGCCTGCTGAAATTAGCTGCTGTCTTCACTCCGGTGGACCCGGTGGTTAGTGGTGGATATCGCAGCAACATCGGCACAGTTGCAACTAATTTTAAAACTTTATAAATATCTGCTTTTTTTATTATTTGATGCTTGCCTCAATTAGACAAACTGCACGTCATGTGATTACGGTTGGTAAATGCGCATGTCTACAGTGAGTTAAATAATTTCCTATAAATTTTAATTAAAAGTACTTGCGACCATATTTTAACAGGCATCGAACAAAACCGTATTTTTGTAAAAAAAAATAAAATTACATAATACAACAATGATTAAACTAATTGGTTTATCTTGTTTTTTTTATTTTTATTAGCATGTAGAATATTTATAGGCACAAACATCCATCCTAAATAGACCATAAATTTAAAAACTCAACTAGGAAGAATACGAATATTTAATAGAATAGAATGGGTATTTAATTTATGCAAGGTCGCTAGACACTTCTACGCTCGTTGACGTAGGGCCGGAGTTTCAATTTTAAATTTACGTAATATTTCATTAGCACCATTTTTTTAACGCTCTTAATATCTCATCATTATGGAATGGATACGAAAATTAATTAACAGAAAGAGTTCGGCATTAGCATGACGTCATTATCCGCGAATCGTTGTCGCCGCCGCTCTCACGATTATATCAGAACAACATGGGTGCGTGAAAAATAGGAATGCTAAGTTCGTTGGGAACTCTAATAGTAGTAGTAGTGAATGGACTTTCAGTCGTTTCGGGCAGACCAGGATCTATATACAAGTTTGTGAAATCAGGTCAGTCTCGTTGGCGCCATGAGTCTTCTCGAAAAAGCTCTTGTTTTCGTATTGATAGGTAAGTGATTTCAAACATTAATCGCGTTTTATACGCTCTAATAGGTATATATTTTTATTAACTTACGAAAACTTTTAATTAATAAATTGTGTACAATACTGGATTATATTAAATTTAAAAAAAAAAATTGACAGATAACTACCCTTCAGTTAACAGGTGGCAGCTTAAATAAAATAATGTTATTTATTGTTTTATAACTGCCAATTATTTTTAGATTACTTAACATTTTTTAGCATTAGAAAGATTGAAAAATTATAGTAATTTATTCTGCCATTAATTGTACAAAAATAAGGATTAAATTTACAGAGTGTTTCCAAACTATGGGAATAGTTTCAAGGATATTCTTACAGTTATATTGAGTGCTAAACGCGTGTTCTAAAATGTACCGGTTTTAATTTACAAAGTTGTTGTAATAGATGGTAAAATTTTTGATACATTGAACCAGACTTCTTTATATATCTTGAATGAGTAAAACCAAATTTGGTAGATTTTCACAAAACTTTTATTTTAAAAAATAAAAATTAAAAACACTACACATGACATGTTTCGAAGTACAACTTCTTTTTCAAATGTGACTAATTTACAATTCGGTATCCAATATATATGCGAAATAATTTAACAAAACAAAGTACTTAAGAAAACATCAATAACATAACAAAATAAACTAACTATTTAAAGTAAATAAGGTTACTTAGGTAATTATGATATCAATCAGATAACAATAAGGGGCGGAGGTAATTTGCCCACAAAATATTTGAAGCTGCTAATCCTATAGGTAATTTGCCCACAGCAAGTAAAAGGTCATCTTAATCCCAATAATCCCAAATTTATTTCTAACTGAATAAATCATAATAGATATCTTTCATTTATTATTTTTTATATATTATCGAAAAGTAAAAACACATTATTAATTAAACTAAAAATTATATTAAACACTGATTTTTATTATTATAAAAAAGTAAGTATACATAAGTTATATTATATTTTTTATATATTTATATTTTATTTACATATTTTTCAACTGGGAGGGATAAATGTGATACAAATTTTATATACTCTAATCTGCTGATTTGCTGCAGATAAAATCGCTGTATAAATTTTTCTAAACACTGAATTTTTTGTTTTACACTTTTGTCTTTGATTTTCTTAGATATACTTAAGCTTTGTATTGTGACATACGTGTCGATTTGAAAGTCTTTAAGCTTTTCTATAAAAATATATACAGAAGGATGTGTACAGTAGAATGAAGAATTAAACCTTGAATGGAACGACTCACAGGCATTTGTAGTTCTTGTAATTGAAGCTGTTTTTTCTGCCCATATACTTGGAGGAAATGTAGAATTTTCTTCAATATATGTTTCTAATAGGTAATCGGCATACCTATCGAGAACGGCATTTTCTGGTTTACTTGCCATTAAGTCAAACACAAAACAGTCTCCAACTTCATTGGCGTTTAAATATGTCAACCCAAATGATGTTTTAAGCCATTTTCCGGTATCACTGTTATAGTTGTATATTCAGTCATTAATCCCAGAGACTGAATTTTACGATACCACGCTTGATGTAGATGAAATCGGCAGCCATTGATTACAGTATTAGGCCACATATAAATTAACGCCTTATGAATTGCTATTTCAAAATCAACGAACACTTTAGATGGATTTAAAGCAATACTGTAAGTTTCCAAAATTTTATAATGCAATAACGAAAACAAATGTTTGTATATATCGGTAGATTTGTTTGGTAATAAACAATATACCAGGGGCACATAGTGTCCATTACACAGCCCATGAATGGTAAATAATTGTAGGAAAAACTTTGTACAATACGAAAATGTTCCATCCATATACAAGACGTTCATTTTACACAAAGTACGAATATTTGTCTCACATGTAAATACAATAATATTATTTTCTCTGCTATTTATTAAAAGAAAATGTTCACCTTTACTGGTTTTAAATGTATTAGAATATAAGTCAACTGCATCATGCACTTCTTGTATATTTGTAGGTAATGGACCTGGCAGTATTTTGCGACGACTGTTGTATATAGTTTTTCTTATGTAGGACACATCAATTGTAGTTAGTGACTCTGGTAAATATCATCAACTGCTTTTCGCTTACACGAATTAGAAATAATTTTCCTGTTTAATTTCGGTTCATTTGCTTCATGGCTATGAATTAGGTTGCCTCTGGATACTAAAAGTTCAGGACCAATTGTAAATACAGTGGCATTACAAGCATTTGTTTTTCTTTGGGAGCATCTCCAAGAAACTTCTCCACTTTTCATTTCTCTATCTTTGGCAAACGTAAAATTCTCCAAAAGGATTACATCTTTCCCGCGTGTGCTTTTAATCAATGTAGCTGACATTATAGAAATAATTATTGTTTATAAACACTCGAATTACAATCATCAACGTATAAAAACTGACTGAAATATAAACAGTAAACACCCAAAGTAAGTACCTATTAGAAATATTAATAATCAGGTAGGTACCTATTTGTGGGCGGATGTAATTTGCGGGTTTAGGTACCTGAATGCTACTGTGGGCAAAATACCAGTAAGATTAACGCACCCCTTTACTTACACAGGTATAAAACAGAGATTTGTGGGCAAAAAGGACCCGCTGACAATAAGACAGTAACATTACCGGGATTATCTCACAGAAAACTAGGAAAGAGATTTAATCAGAACAGAACACAAATAAAATATCGGATCATTTTTTAAAAGATTTGTTAACTTAACTATCACAAATTTCTCTGATCCAGAACAATCTCTAATAGAAAAAGGGTTTATACACAACATCGCACCTAAGATAAATACTTCGAACTTAGAAATTTTGGGAATAGAAACAGAAATCGCTTTAAAAGATTCATATAATACTTTGTCTCGCAAATATCATACTGCGAATATAATTAAAACACAATTTTTACGTAATAACAATTCAAATCAAGACAGTAAGTTAATAAAGGATAAATCAAAACAGGTTGATATCATTTTCACTCGTGCTGATAAGGGAAATACAGTAATTGCTATTAATAATATAGATTATATTGACAAAACTCTTTCATTTTTACAAGCAAGCAATAATTATAGCAAACTCAAATTTGATCCAACAGATAAATATCAAAAAGAACTAAAACGTAATATTCAGGATTCAACAGCAATTTTTGATTCTAGAGAAAACTAATACAAATGAACCCTCAACCACCACAACTTTATTCTTTAATAAAATTACACAAAGAGAAATATCCTATTAGACCAGTTGTATCATTTGTCACGGCTCCATCAGTTAAACTTTCACATAAATTAATTAAACTTATACAAGAAAACTGCAAATTCCATTCAAAGTATAGTATAAAAAATTCTTATGAATTAACAGAAAAATTAAAAAACATTAAATTACCTAGTAACACAAAATTAGTATCGTTCGATGTAACAAACTTATTTCCTAGTATACCTCCTAAAGAAACAGTTAAGCTAGTAGAAAACTTATTAGATCGTAATCAAGTCAATATTATAATCAAAGAAGAAATCCTAAATTTGTTAAACATTTGCCTAAAACAAAATTATTTTCAATTTCAAAATAACATCTACTCAGCAAATGAAGGTCTTATTATGGGGAACCCATTAAGCCCGTTGTTTGCGGAAATATTTATGGATAATATAGAACATAAAATTCATAGCAATAATTTAAGTAAACATTGTCTTTATTGGTATAGATATGTTGACGATATACTGACTGCTTTTACTGGTACTAGTAGACAGTTAAATTCTTTATTAGTTTTTATCAATACTATACCCCCTAATATTAAATTCAATATGGAAACAGAGAAGGATAATTTAATTAATTTTTTAGACTTAAATATTATTAAAATTAATAAAGGCCATAGTTTTGGGATATTTCATAAGCCATCACATACTGATATTACAATAAATAATAGTTCATCTCATCCATACAAACAAAAGCTGGCAGCATACAACAGTATGATCCATAGATTAGTTAATATCTCCCTTACCAAAGAGAACTTCACAAAAGAATTAAATATCATTAAACAAATCGCAGTAAACAATAATTTTAATTCAAAGTTAGTAGACAACATTTTAGAGAAAAAACTTTTTAAACATGCTATTCAACAAGTTTATCCCATAATTAAAGATCAAAATTGCAGATATAAGAGTCTTACATAATATATAGCAGCTCCTACTGAAAAGGTATCATCATATTTAAAAAACCAAAATATTAACGTAGCTTTTAAAACCAATAATACGCTTGGGAAGTATATTAAAAACAATAAGGGTAAAATTAATCCTAATAATAAATCGGGGGTATATAAATTAAATTGTGGTAGTTGTCCAAAACTGTATATTGGTCAAACAGGCCGTACTTTCAAAAAGCGCTATTCCGAACATTATAATAGCTATACAAAAAACAAAAATAATTCTACTTACTCAAATCATATTTTAGCTGAAAATCATTCTTTTACTTTGAAATTTTACATATAGAAAATAAGGGCAATAAACTAAACCATTTAGAAACACTTGAAATAAATATATTTAAAAATTCAGATAACCTACTCAATGATCAATTAGATATTAATAACTCCCCTTATTAAATCTTTTTCCTAGTTTTCTGTGAAATAATCCCGGTAATGTTACTGTCTTATTGTTATCTGATTGATATCATAATTACCTAAGTACCTTATTTACTTTAAATAGTTTATTTTGTTATGTTATTGATGTTTTCTTAAGTACTTTGTTTTGTTAAATTATTTCGCATATATATTGGATACCGAATTGTAAATTAGTCACATTTGAAAAAGAAGTTGTACTTCAAAACATGTCATGTGTAGTGTTTTTAATTTTTATTATTTAAAATAAAAGTTTTGTGAAAATCTACCAAATTTGGTTTTACTCATTCAAGATAAAATGGATTTTCATCAAGTAAAGGCCGAAACAATAAATAATTCTTTATATATCTCGAAAATGGTAACGTTTATCATAGTAATAGGTTATACAGTTTTTATGTAAAATTCTATAAGAATCTAAAAAATATATTTGTTTATAAAATTATTCCAGCTACATAGAAAATAAGGGAGGAAAAGGTGCGCGGAACCTCAGTCAGTGACATTATCTAAAAAATCTGTTTTAAGTGAGAATTGTTATTTTAACTATTTAAGAATGTTCAACAGGTTATAGACCAGGGTCGATAATTTTTGAAACAAAAAAAATAATAGTAGGATGAAACCCGTTAAAAAAGGACGAGAATATAACAAAAATGAAAGGAAAAATAATTTACGGGTGATCTGAGGTCAAGAAGTGGAAGGGGGTGTGTTTTTAAGGGTAAAAAACGGTGTATCTCGATTTCCAGCAAAACTATAAGTCCTATGACAAAGTTGTAGGTAATAAAGAGACCTACAACTTTTGTAATTACACTTTTTTCACATAACCTCAAAATTTATGTGAAAAATTCAAATAATCAAGTTTTTGGTTTTTTATTTTTATCTTATGCAAAAAAAAATTTTTTCTCGAAATTTGATGATAACTTACCTTTTTATGCCCTAAAGACACTGTAATTTTTTTGATTTGAAATATTTATTTTTTTACCTTATTTTGACTTAATATCGAAAAAACATCCTAATTTTCAATCGAAAAGTCCCGCGTCAAAATATCAGCTTTTTAGAAAAAGTCGGGGAGTTTTTTGTTCGTTGAAATCTCTTCTTTCTGATAATTTAAAAAAATATATACATAACTATGGTAAATGTTCTCAGAAAATGCAAAGAAAAGAAATAAACTCGAATCCGAAATTTTTTTTTAATCACTATGTACAATTTTGAGCTATTTAGTAAAATTGACACTTACATTGATAAACAAAAAAATTACAAATCCATAAATCATAAAAATTGCAAGAAACATGCGAAAATAGTTGTTCTAAATATTAAAGATAGGATTTAAAGGGGGGATTTCAATCAAAAAATGTGATTGCTGCAAATTTTTTTGGGTCAAAAAGTTGATTTATTAGCCAAAATCAAGCTCTATGAGTGGATAAAGTCTATTAATTTAAAAAATATATATTTAAAAATGGGGGGGGGGGTTAAAAAGGGTTAAAATAAAAAAAAATCATAATTCAAAAACGAAAAGCGATGTCGACATTAAATTTTTGGCAAATAAATCAAGCTCTATAATCTGACAAAGCCTATTGATTTTGATTAAAATCTTATTAAAAATAGGGGTTAAAGGGGATTAAAATAAAAAAAAAATCATAAATCAAGAACGAAAAGCGATATCAACAATGGAATTTTAGTAATCTCTATAAGGAGAAGAAGCCATTTGATTAAAAAAAAATATAATAAAAATCAGGGTTTTAACGCGGTTACAATTTAAAAAAATCATAAATCAAAAACGAACAATAAAATCAACTTGAAATGTTTAGCAAAATAAAGCTCTATAAGAAGACAGAGCCTATTGTTTTTAAAAAATCTGAATAAAATGGAGGTCAAGGGGGGTTGAAAGAAACAAATATAGATATCAAAACCAAAAGCGATATGAACATGAAATGTTTAGTAAAAACCAAGTTCTATAAAGGAATGAATAAATAAATAAAAATGTGGAGATAATGGGGTTGTAATTTTAAAAATTATCCTAACTTAGAAACGAAAAACGATATCAAATTGAAATCTTCAGAAAAATCAAGTTCCATAACGGGAAGAAGCCTTAAAAAAATGTTTAAAAATTGGGGTTTTTAGGGGAGTTTTAAGGGGGATTGAAATTTAAAAAAATCATAAATCAAAAACGGAGCATAACATCAACTTGAAATTTTAAAAAAAAATCAATATCTATACGGAAACAGAACCTGATTTTAAAAAATCTGAATAAAATTGGGGTTAAGGGGAGGTTGAAATATTGAATAAAGTCCTAACCCAATGACGGACAATTATATCTACTTGAAATTTTTGAGAAAAATCAAACTTTTTGAGGAGCCAAATCCTGTTGATTTTAAAAAAATCTGAATAAGGGGGTTGATATAAAAAAAAAAACCAAAAATGAAAAGTGATATCAAAGAAATATTTAGTAAAAATCAAGCCTTATAAGGAAATAAATAAATAAAAATGGGGAGATAAGCCCCCTTTTTCAATATTTCAACCCCCCCGGTTAAAATATTGAAAAAGTATTAATTCAAAAACCAAAAACGATATCAAATTTAAATTTTCAGAAAACTTCAACCTTTATAGGTTGATAAAGTCTATTGATTCTGTAAAAATCTTATAAAATTGGGGGTTTAAGATGGCTTTAAATATTAAAAAAAAACTCGAAAACAAAAAATGATGTCAACGTGAAATGTTTAGCAAAAATTAAGCTCTGTAAGGGAGGAAAGGCTATTCATTTTGAAATAAATCTGTTTTAAACTGGGGAATAAAGGGGGGAGGGTTAAAAGTAGAAGAAAAAATCATAAATCAAATACGAAAAGCTATATCAATATGAAATTTTTACTTAAAAATGAAGCTCTTTAAGAAGTTGAAGATTATTTATTTTGAGAATCTAAATAAAATGGGGGTTAAGGGGGGTTAAAATATTGAAAAAAAACTAACTTAATAACGAGAAGCTATGCAAACATGAAATTTTTAGCAAAAATCAAGCTCTATAAGGAAACGAAAGCTATTCACTTTAAAATAAATCTGTTTTAAAATGGGGAATAAAGGAGGAGTTAAAATTAAAAAAAAATCATAAATGAAAAACAAAAAGCTATATCAACATGAAAATTTTAGTTAAAATCAAGCGCTGTAAGGAGATGAAGCCTACTTATTCTGAAAAAAAAATCTGAATACAAACAGGGGTTAATTGGGGTTAAAAAATTTAAAAAAATCCTAACTCATAAACGAAAAGCTATACCAACATTAAATTTTTTGTAAAAATCAAGCTCTATAAGGAGAGCTTAATTTTTGCTAAAAATTTCAAGTTTATATCATTCTTTGTTTTTGAGTTTTTTTTAAATATGTTAACTTAGTTAACCCCCCAAATATATTCAGATTTTTTTTTTAAATCAATAAGCTTTATCTTCCTCTTATAAAGCTGGAGTTTTACTAAACATTTCATGATGATATCGCTTTTCATTTTTAATTTATGATTTTTTTTTTAATTTCAACACCCCTTAATTAAACTCCCATTTTTAATTAATCAATTAATCAATTAATCAATCAATAAGGCTTTGTCTCTTTATAGAGCTTGCGGTCATATTTCTACTTTATCATAAAAAAAATCAAGTCGATAGCTCAATTAGTTTACAATCTACGGTGATGTAAATAATAGTAATATTTAATAATTGCTAATTTTTGTTTTTTCTTATCATAAAAAATGTCTGATCTACATATGTACTTAAAAATGTCTAAGGGGCCATTTCATATACTACCTATTTAGATAATACCTATAGGGTCTGATTTGGTTCTGTGCCAATTTTTATCATTTCGAACAATAAGCGACTTTTGTACCAAATTTTGCTCTACTAAAAACTAAAACGCACATCTGAATCTGACTTGAATATCTCTCAAAGAAAACATCCTACAGACATCGAGCGAGCGACGTTGCCAAATTGGACTGAGGTACTGCGTCGCGTATTATTTAGCAGATTTGAAATCTGAGTTAGGAGCGTACTGGAAAACGCTCTTAATGTATATTATTATGTATACTACATAGGTGAGAGGGCAGAGGATAATTGTTACAAATTTATTTAGCAACCTTTTTCATACAGCATAATAAATTAATAACTTTCTACGAAAGTAATCCGTGAGAAAAACGCAACTTTGTATGGCAATCATAAAAAAAAATGAATATTTCTTTCTCTAAAATTACATATAGATTAGGAAATAGATATCTCTGTCTTGTCGTTATCGAACTATTTTAGGAATTTGATATCTACAAAAATAAACTTTAATGATAAGATAAAGATAAGAGTGATAATTCATTACCATGCAAAAAGCGACAGGAAGTGGTGCATCGAGATTGCAGTTAGTTACGGAAGGAAGGGGATTTGTATGGTTTTACACAGTACAGTGCATTTTATTATTATAAAGATGAAAAAAAAACTAATTTTCTTTTATTTAAAAGAGTCTTATAAAAATAAATACTAATCAATTACTGAAAACACATTTTTATATTTATTTTAGTTTAGGGTGGATATTATATCTTTCTAACTCTGTTTCTAATTAGTTTTAATTAAATAATTGTAGGTTAATTAAAAAAATCAACTGTCTCGATTCATTTTAAAACAATCTTTTCGTTACAACAATAATATATTATTGGTTTAAAAATAGGGTTGACAGACGTCACGCTTTAGGCGTATTCTCCACGCTTTTTGATTTGCTTGTACGCTTGTACTGTGGCTTTAGTACGAAAATGTCCCGTTTTGATAAAATACAAATGGCACGATTTTTTATGCAAATGGCACGCTTTATAATTTTCAAAGCCGTAAATTAAAAGAAGGAACTGGATTTATAGAAAAATATATGGTGAAGACCTTTTTTTTTAGATAAATATCGGCTAAAGGACCATCGGTTGCTAAAGTTTTCGAATAAAAGCTGAGGACCTTTTTTTTTTAGAAATTTCACAAATAATGGACCTGATTGTATATTATTTGAACCAGATGCTCTGTCGTCTCGGGTGTCTGGCAAACCCTATTATTTAAAAAGTAGAAACGCATGATTAGAGACACTATTTTCAAGCATATAGTTAATTTTATTTTATAAAATTGAACAGTTTTATTACATTATATTTTATGTAATCATAAATATTTACAATTTCATTTCAATTAATTAAATTAATTTTATCTTCAACCATAATAACAAGATTGTTATATTGGCTACACTCCATGTAATAATTTAAAATGAAAAAAATCTGGATATAGTTTAGCTTTAATTGGATAGCTATTTTTAAAATAAGTGCTGAAATATTAAATTATTTAATAGCAGGATATTACTATTAGTTCATTCTTAGTGCCATGTGGAGAGGGCGGTTGGTTTGGCTTCCTCTGGGAATTTACCATCGGGGTGGTAGAAGCCCAACAAGTAACTACTGGTCAAAGTGGGGCATCTTGGCTATCCTTTATTACATCCCCAGTGATAACCAGCAGGTGTTTGATGAGGTGATAACCAGCAGGTGTTTCATGAGGACTTTAATAAACAGGAAAAAAGGCTATCTCTTGAGACCCCTCAGAGACAACCAACGAGTTGATAAGCAATTCACCCTCCCCACATATACAGATAGTCCATTATTAAAAAATTGGGCATCTAAAAATAAATTGTGACAGAATATTTTCAAATGGTAGTAGCAGAATTTTGCGTCACATTGTTGTAAACACATAAGCGGTATTAGATTTGGATATAATAAAAATATATTTTCCATATTTACGTATTTTGAAACATCGTGTTAACCAGTCACGAAAAACATATTATGACTCTGAAAATGATAAAAACTGACTAAGTCTGAGGTATAATTAACATAAGGTAACAATAATTGAAGGAAACGACAATATACAGGGTAATCCAGAAAATAAAGCTCTCATTTTACGGATATAATCTTAATATTTAAAGTAAAAAAAGTATACATTTCCAAAACATTAATAATCTATTTAAATTAAGAGAGATTTGACAAACTGGCAACAATGATACAGCTTTTTATAAGATTAAGAATATTATTTTAAAATAAACAGGGAAAGTAAAATTTTTAGATCGAACAAATAGTATTTATTTACCAAGGCTGGTAAGTCTAATTTACAGGTCGATATCACAGTTCGAGACAAAGATGCATACGAAATTTTTCTTATTACTAGTAAAAGTGTAACTTTTATGAAAATTAATTTAAAATAAAAAAAAAATACATTTTCAGGATCTATAAAACTAATTTATCTACAACTGTCATTAAATGGATGTATTATATGCGTATATAAGGCAACATAAAGCAATCCATATTTCACTAGTGAGAATATATTCATATTACACGATTTTTGTTAATTATACCCCACTAGAATTAAAAATTATTATCTAGTATGCGTTTGACAAGTTAGTTGACAGCATGTTGACAGTTATTCGTTGTTCCCGATTCTTTTTTGAAATTAAACTTTAAATATTAAGCCCGTTTTAAGTGTTTATCAATTAAAAAAAATGGAAGACGATGATTACATGGAACTAACACCTCCTGAAATCCACGACGCTGCTAAAGTGACGTCGTTGGAATTATTACCTGAAATATCGAGGAAAAATTATGAGATTGCATACCATAACTTTAAACGAGTTCCTGTATAAATTTGCATTTTATTTCACACGTTGGCTTAAATACTCCTTATTTGAAAGGTCTTTTAATTGTCAATTCTATGTATAACAACTTTAAAGAATTTTTTCTAAAAATCCCCTTTTCGTTTTCGGTGAGCCCCCGTATTCAGTTGTAGATAATATACACTTATTGAATAATATACTATTATTAGTTTACTTCTAGTTGTTGTGTATTTAATACCTATTAACATTAACATTTTTAATTAATAGGCTCACCTTTTTGTCTGCTTAAAAAATTGTTTTTATAAACTATAAGTTTATTAGCTCAGATGTATGTCAGTGTAACAACATTTCCGCCTAACGACTAGCAATTGAGGGCCTTAGAATAAAAGGTGTATTTTAAATTATTCTGAGATATTTGCATTTAAAGTTAAAAAACATTTAAAAGTTCCTAAAAAGTGCTGGAATGTTTATTTAAATTCTTCCAAACCCCTCAATTATTACATTATCTGATTTAGTGAAACGATAGGACGTTAAAACAGTTTTTTTTTTTTACCCTGGTACATTAACCTAATAATATCGTGTCTAAAACATTTCGGAGATTGACATTGCGTCAAAAAAAGTTAAGAGTGCAGTAATTAGAAATGTATTTACATGCAAATTAAATCAGTTTTATTAAAATTATTTTGTATCATCTCAAAAAGTGGTCGAATTGCTTGTAAACCAAATTCTTGTACACTCCGTATATTAACACCATTATATTTGATATCGCGTGTTGTCAATCATTAATATTCTTTATAAAATGAAATATAATTTATTGGAAAAACAGGTTTTGTGATCTCAACTACAGATTTTTTCAAGGAATGCATTTGAAGTTACTCTTAAAAATCAAAGTTGTACAATCTGCTATTTAATAATTGAATATTTGTCGAATATCCAGGAAATGAAAAACGTGTTCATACGATTTAAGGTCATGACCAAAAAATAATCTATGGAATATATTTATTAATAGAAAACCAATTAATTGCGATATCCCAAAGATAAATATTATTTCTGCCACTGACCTATTTATTAAATAAGTAAACCTATTAAAACGAAGGTGTGTCAAAATTAATTCGAAAATACACATTAGGAAATTGTTTTGTGATAGCTGTTGAAAAAAATAACAATCCAGTAATGGTTTGTGGCTTGATAAAATAATTCATGATATACAGGTAATTCTAAAAAAATTATTTATATTCAATGGTACATACAGTATGATGCAAATAAAAGGAATACATTCATTATTTCGTAACTTTGACTTTTCGAAAAAACCCTGACACTAGTAAATTTTATGATTTATTTTGGTATAATTTACTTTTTAAATATACTAATAAAAATTAATTAAGAGGAATTAAATCTGGCGACCTAGGTTGCCATTCGACTGATGCTCTTCTCCCAATCTATACAGGGTGATTCCATTAGTGTCAAAAAGTCCAATATCTCCGCCATTATTAGAGATATAAAAAAATATTTTCACAGAACGGTAGACAGCGTTAAACTACATATTTTAAAATTATTTTTGAATATACAGGGTGTTTAATAACTTCTCTCAGGAACCAACTTATATTCTTTTTAATGGACCTAGAAGTCTAAATTAAAATACAAATGATTTTAAATTACTTAAATGGTTTCTTTTGTTTATATACATTTATAATGATATTATGTCATTCATTTTAGACAGGCGATTATAAATTTGAATATTAAATAATTAACACCCTAGATAATCTGGATATTCTTGGAATTAAGTAAGTAATTATGAGAAATTGGCTAAAGATATTTTAATTTACCTGACATGATTAAATATCACTTCCTGTGGATGTCACTTAAATTTGTTCGCCCCCATCATTTTTCTGGTACAACTTCAAGAAGCATGTGCTTTTGAAGAACTTTTTAAAAGGATTTATGTGCTAGAAAAGAGGTTTATTGAAAATCGTTTTATTTATTTTATTTGTTGATAAATTAAGAAAGAGATCTGAGTTTCAATTAAATAGGACTGCCATTTCAACTTCAAGTAACGTACTCTCTCAATCATCACTTATTTGCTTTTCTTGATATTCAATGGAATAGCTAAA
Organism: Psylliodes chrysocephalus; assembly: GCA_927349885.1. NCBI lineage: Eukaryota > Metazoa > Arthropoda > Insecta > Coleoptera > Chrysomelidae > Psylliodes > Psylliodes chrysocephalus. The sequence continues at coordinate 18,185,410 of OV651825.1, read as the reverse complement.
CTAGTATTTTGTATTTTAGGCCTTTCTTTTTATTTTTATTCTATCGCTAATTATTTTACATTCGTGTATTAGAACTTTTAGTGTTTCTGTACATTATTTTGTTGAACGTACTGCTGGATACTACCATTAGACACCCTGTTACAACTTACATCTCTGGAGGTAACCTCATTAACAGCTATAATCAAAAATGGACAGAAAAGCGATATTTGGATCGTATAGTTTAAAATAACAGGACGTCATCTTACCATTAAGGCCAATAGGCTGTTTCGACACGGAACCACTCTGAAGAAGACTTCGAATTAAGTCCTGGCATAGGTATGTAGCAAAAATACTCCCGGCTCTCCCCCTTTATTTGGTACCTTGTAGCTAAGCCTAATTTCTGAATTTTTCCAATCCAAGCATTCTCAGAATTTCAATTCGTTTCGTTTCAGTAAGCTTAATTTTAACAAAAATACAATTTTAAAGCAGCGATCTTGATAAGAACGAACTCCCACAATAGATCTGAAATGGCCATGGTGGACAAGGACTTCCTTTTAAATCTAATCTAATCTAATCTGAAAATAACATTAAAAAAAAGCAAGGAAATTAATACCCATTTGAAAATTTTAATAAACGTTTTTGACTGTTTAGAAACCTCAAATACTTGAAAATATTGACCTGGTTGGATAGATAATGATGTACCGCATGAACCACATTTCTATTTAAAAAAATTATTGATAAAGTCTTCACGCCCACATCAATGACGTCATATATAAGATAAAATAAAAATCAACAAAGTTTCAAGATGCATTATCAAAAACAATAATATTCTAAAACCAATTTTCAAACATAGGGCCATCCATTTCTTCATGGTAGTCTTCTGTTTTCTTTGACTCGGACATTAATAAACCATCTAACAAAAATCCATCTGTGCTTCCAATGAGGGTCATGAATAAATAAAGTTTGACTTATCTGTCAAAAGAAAAGCTTCAAAAGAAAAGCTTTATTACAGTAAAAATCTTATAAAAATGATTAAATCTAAACGAAAACTTTTAATAGGCTGATCAAATGAATTTTTATTTTAACTACAAATAAGCAATGAAGAATGAGGTTTAAATCAAATGTCTATCTCTTAAACTTGTACTAAGTTCTGTAAATTAAATAACTGCACTCTTTTCTTTTCTAGACTATAAGTGATTAATAAATAGCTTTTATCTACAATCATCATCCAAAGTGGAAAGTTGACTTTGACTTTGACTCCTTTTATCCCAAACGGTACTTTGTGCTCTAAATAAACAAAAACCTATTGGATATTATTAGAACATTCTAAACAAGTGTAGACCAGGGTCGATAATTTTGAAAATGGTAAAAAGTGAAAAAAAATTATCGTAGGATAAAACCCGTTAAAAAAGGACGAGAATATAACAAAAATGAAAGGAAAAATAATTTACGGGCAATCTGAGGCCGGGAAGTGGAAGGGGGTGAGTTTTTAAGGGTAAAAAACGGTGTATCTCGATTTCTGGCAAAACTACAAGTCCTATGTAAAAAAATTAAATGACAAAGTTGTAGGTAATAAAGAGACCTACAACTTTTGTGATTACACTTTTTTCACATAACCTCAAAATTTATGTGAAAAATTCAAATTATCAAGTTTCTGGTTTTTATTTTTTTTTTTAAGAAATTTGGTGAAAACTTACCTTTTTATGTCCTAAAGACACTGTAATTTTTTTGATTTGAAATATTTATTTTTTCACCTTATTTTGACTTAATATCGAAAAACACCCTAATTTTCAATCGAAAATTCTCGCGTCAAAATATTAGCTTTTTAAAAAAAGTCGGGGAGTTTTTTGTTCGTTGAAATCTATTCTTTCTGATAATATAAAAAAAACATATACATTACTATGGTAAATGTTCTCAGAAAATGCAAAGAAAAGAAAAAACTTGACCGATTTTTTTTTTTTTTAATCACTATGTACAATTTTGAGCTATTTAGTAAAATTTACAGTCTTGTCTCTAAAAACGGTTCAATCTTTTGTTAAAGTAAACGGAGATATTATAGCAATCGATCCATTATTGTTATTCCAAAGAATATCGTTAACAATTGACAGTAAAAAAGATATGGAATCTTATTTACAATACGAGCTTGCACCATTGTCACTTTTTACAGAAAATGGCCTCAGAAAAAATGTTAAATCTCAACTTTACGATTTATTTGTGAGTGCGAATGGACCAACGAATTCTGACGGCATTGTGCATGTCGTCGACGGTGGATTTTTACTGCAAAAAGTAATTTGGCAGAAAAATGAAACAGTGGAAGAAAGAATGAATAAATATTTTCGATATGTAGAAAAACATTACGCAGCAAGCAGCTATATCGGTTTTGATGGGTACCCCGAAATTAAAAAATCAGTTACTGTGACAACAGTACCAGCAGCTACTTCAACTAAAAAAGGAGAACGTAGTCGTAGAAAAACGTCAGACAATATTCCAGAGTTTGATTATCAAAACCATACAAAAATACCATTTCTGAAAGAAAAATTTTTATCTAACGAGAAACACAAGGACAAAATAATAAAAGCGTTAATGAAAAGATTACAGTCACAAGAATTTTCCTGTAAACAAGCAGAAGAAGATGCTGATGCAGACATTATTAAATTTCGATAGAAATTGCCAGAGATACCAATAAAACTGTCATTGTTGTGGGTCAAGATATTGATCTTTTGGTCTTTTTGAATCAATTAACTTCAAATAATCATGACATTTATTTTCTCAAACCAGGTTCTGGCAATGTAAAAGATCTATTTTTCATGTCTAATAGTTTCAAATATGAATCCTTCAAAAATATCGTTGCATTTCTGCATTGTTTTTCTGGTTGCGATACAACATCTGGATTTGCCGGAAAAGGAAAGAAGAGTATTGTAATTCATTATTAGACGATAAAAATGTGTCAAATTTGGCCAATATTTTTTATAATGCAAACAAAAAAGATATCGAAAAAATGGATTACAATTAATCAAATCTATTTATAAATGTAAAAATGATAATATAACACTGAATCAATTATGATTTCAAAAATATCAATTGACAAAAATTAAATCATCTTTCATATTGGTAAATCTCTCACCAACAGAAGGTGCAGCAGAACAACATTGTTACAGGGCATATTATCAACTTCAAACTTGGCTAGGTAACGAACTGACAGCAACAGATTGGGGCTGGAAGCAACATCAACGTGGGATTATGCCCAAATTTACAGAGAAGAAGTTAATTCCGGAAATATTGCTTAAAACTATTTGCTGCAGCTGTGAAACTGGATGTAACAGTTTAAAATGTGGCTGCCGAAAATATGGCTTAAAATGCACAAATTTATGCTCAAATTGTAATGATTCTGAAAAATGCACCAATGTGGAAGAAAAAACCTACGAGAAAGTTAGTGATTCAGATGAAATTGTGGATAAAGGACCAATTCAGATTAAAAATAATATTGGATACGCGGACGGTGATGGTCTTGAAGATTTCGAAGATCTACTAGAATCGGGAAGGTTTGTCGAACGATAAAGAAATGCCACCGAAGAGACAAAAAGTAATGGATAAGTGATTAGGGTTTAAGATAAGATTTATAAATAAGAAGATTAATGCATTTTAAAATATTATGAATAATAATAATAATCAGTATAAAGTATCTAAATTCAATAGTACGATTTACATTTCTATTCATATATTATGAGATTTTCTATGACATAAATATAATTAAAATATAATAAATCAACTTTTTGACTAAAAACAATTGCAGCAATCACATTTTTTAATTGAAATCCCCCCTTTAAATCCTATCTTTAATATTTAGAACAACTATTTTCGCATGTTTCTTGCAATTTTTATGATTTATGAATTTGTAATTTTTTTGTTTATCAATATAACATAGAATCTGACGTTTTTCAAGTAATTAAAGTGTCAATTTTACTAAATAGCTCAAAATTGTACATAGTGATTAAAAAAAAAAAAAAAATTCGGAATCGAGTTTTTTTCTTTTCTTTACATTTTCTGAGAACATTTACCATAGTTATGTATATATTTTTTTACATTATCAGAAAAAAGAGATTTCAACGAACAAAAAACTACCCGACTTTTTTTAAAAAGCTGATATTTTGACGCGAGAATTTTCGATTGAAAATTAGGGTGTTTTTTCGATATTAAGTCAAAATAAGGTGAAAAAATAAATATTTCAAATCAAAAAAATTACAGTATTTTTAGGACATAAAAGGGTAAGTTTTCACCAAATTTCGATAACACTCTTTTTTGCATAAGATAATAAAAAACCAAAAACTTGATTATTTGAATTTTTCACATAAATTTTGAGGTTATGTGAAAAAAGTGTAATTACAAAAGTTATAGGTCTCTTTATTACCTACAACTTTGTCTTTTTTTCATAGGACTTGTAGTTCTGCCGGAAATCGAGATACACCGTTTTTTACCCTTAAAAACTCACCCCCTTCCACTTCCCGACCTCAGATCGCCCGTAAATTATTTTTCCTTTAATTTTTGTTATATTCTCGTCCTTTTTTAATGGGTTTCATCCTACTATTTTTTTTTTGTTTGAAAAATTATTGACCCTGGTCTAGTGTGTCAGATTATTCAAATAATTTTTAAAAACCATCACGTCTTACTATTGATAAGCTAAATGATTATAAAATCAAAATTTAACTTTATTTTTGATCATTTAGTCACTTCTTCAGCCTACTTTTGCCATTTTAGTTTATAAACCAATTCTTATGATTAAAATTTTTTATTAACTTCTATTTTTGTTCAAGACTGTATTATTGCAATTATTCTTATTTTAATAAAGTGTCAGAATCTGTGATAAACTTGATTAATTTTTGTCAATAATATATATTAAATAAAAATATATGTTAATTTGGATGTTAGGTCAAAAGTTTATCAATATATCAAATTCTTCTTAAAGTTACATAATTATTTTTTTTTCAATTTATTTTAATATACATTTGATTACTTTAATATCTGGCATTAAATGGATTACTTATATTTTTAATTGGGAAGTTTATCATTAAGCATTTCATAATTTTTTTCTTTTTAATTAATAATGATTCTGCACGCAAATGAAAACATTAAATATTTTAGAAAAAATAACCTTTTCCATTACACAAAATCACAATTTTCGTATTTTTTTATTCGTTAAAATAATTGTGTGCTCCTCTTGCAATAAACCTTTTTAACACGAGTGTGAAAAAGGTAACTTTCTGAAATACGTATTTGGGAATGCGAATGTAATTATGTGTTTTGCAAATATTGATTTTATTTTAAACCATATTTGAAATAAAAAAAAACGACTAATAAAAATACGTAGAAATAATCCTCTATTAGAAAGGGAGACTTTCAAGTAGTGAGTTAGCTTTATATTTTAGCTTTGGATAAACCCACATTTCTTTCTCTCCATTCGTGTAAAATATAATTCCGAGTTTCACAATTTTGTCTTTTTTACAAGTGATAACAGCTGTACTGAAATCTGATCTTTATACTAGGAATATTATCTTTGAGATAATGAGAAGAATTTTACCTTTTTGTTATAATTTACCCAGAGGAATATTATATATGAAAATATAACGTTATTTATGTTATGTTGTTTTTGAGTATCAGATTCGGCCACTTTCGATCGCTAAAACGATAAGGGAATAATCTCGTGATGTCTATAAAGGTCCCTTTAATTCTATATCCCAAGGAAGTTTAAGAATATAGAGTGGTTCCAAACTGAATAGATCTGGTATGCTTCCAAGCATAGTGCCCTTGATTTCTGTGGTGCTACACATTCCATCAGAAAGTGAATGGACTGTCCCACAGAATTTGTATTCACTATCTTCGGCTAGTCTAAATTTACTGTTTGTATTGTTTATTGAGTCGACCATATTCTAAAAGGATCTTCGTTACTGCTTGTAGCATTCTCTTGCTCAGGCTGAAATTATTCTAGTTAGAGTTACTCAGAAGTATCTTAGCCACAAGAAATCGTTTCCTCTACTGACAAATTATGTTTTATTATCTCCTAATATTTTGTTAACTACTGCTGATATAGATCTAGGTTCCACAAAGGGATTTTGAGTCCCCTTCCTCACAAGACCATCTATAATCTCGTAAACCTTAACTTGGGTACTCTCTGTACTCTGTACTCTCACTTGGGGAGAGCAACTATATTTTTCTCGCTTGGCTTTTTCATTTTTTTTAGGCATTATTTTTGGGATCATTCACAAATGATAATTTCTCAACTGAGGACTCGGGGTAATAATTTAGCATCTGGAAATTTCTATAATATAAATGTTTTTTTTTTTTTTTCAATAAACATTGACTAATACCAGTTTTTTCTTGAACATAGTCACTGACAGTATTTTTGATACTTTCATCAAGTACATGTTGCAATTCCCTTTCTTTTGCGTCATATACAATTCCACCTTTGCTTTTTATTGTCCTAGTACGTATCTTCTTTTATTGAATTTTATCGAGTCCCCAATTGTGAAATCCCAAGCTGATTACGATTTGATAATTATTGCTTTACTAAAACTGTATACATACATTTATTTAGGTGCAACATTTATCGGCTGTATTTATTAGAGAAACAAATAATAAAAATTAATAAAAAATAAAGATTAGGTCACCTTGAATTTTGTCTTTTTCATTAATTAAAACAAATGTACAGTATAGATTGTAATTTTCTTGAAACAATGATGCTTTTAATCGCAATTTTTGGATTCCCACCTATAATTTTTGAATTATAAAGTTTAAAAAGTGTATTATTTACAAAATTAGATCCTCGCCTTTCTTTAAGAATTAATACATCTGAAAAAGTTACAGTTTGATTTTGAAAGAATGAAAAAATAAATTCATACTGTTTTTCAATTATTATGCGATATTTATCTAAGGACCTGCCAAATACTACGGTTTTAAATGCGATGTACAAGTAAAGCTTGCATACAAGCCAAAAACTATTTATTTCTGGAAATCTTGTACAAACAAAGTTAACTTTATAATATTAGAAGTATTTTCCCATAAATATTTCCTCTAGCCAGTTAGGGAATTTTCAATTAAACCAAGTGAAATAAACAAACAATATTATACAATACCACGAAATATCGGTATTCAATTGACCTCTGTTAAAAATAAAACGTAATTCTACAAACAAGGAACCGTCTCACCTTCATTGATATGTTAATGCGTAATTCATTGATGAATTATTCTACAATAAATTATGGTGATTAAATTTTGTCAGATTATAACATTGATCAAGATCATTAAAGTTTTGTCTGATGTTTTATGCATCAGATTCTCTTAAAAATGTCAAGTCACATAAGTAATGAAGAATAATTCTTATGGTGAGGTCTAGAAAAAAGTTTGAATAAAGGTACTATTTAGGCACGCTAGACCGAGACGGGCGACAGGCGTAGAATGACAGCGTAAGGCGGCCGAAGACGTCTAAACACAATGAAAAACATTTGAGACAGCGTGACCGGTGCAAGAGAGGTGATATCATTTTTATCACGGCAGTATTTGCTGCTTGCTGTCTGTCGCTTGTCGTCTGCCTCGGTCTCGCCTTCCCAAATGTTACCTTAACACTGAAATTTAATTTCAACTTGATGGAATTAAAAAATATTATATATACGAGAAGAATCGTGATTATTGATAGAATATAATCGCATAAATCACGAAAATTAATAAAATTGTGAGTTTGTTATCGTTAAATGGCAAGTCAGTATATCTGAAATATAACTGGCTTAAAATAATTTGAAAATCCGGAAACAAATCTCAAAAATCCCCCTATGAATCAAGACTATCCCCGATCAAAGATGAAAACAAACACTTGGAGATTTGAAAAGAAAAAAAAATCTGTCATCGCCGGAGATCCAACTTAGACATCCATGTTTTCTAGACATGTGCCCTTTATGCTAGACCATATTGTCGAGATTTCTAGACAAAAATTTAATGTGCTAGTTCTTGCCAATTATTAATTATACGTAAAATCTGTTTTGATTTACTGTCAATCTTTACGTAGTTATTGATTTAAATTGTCGCCCCACTACTTCCTAATCTCACAGATAATATGTCAAATGGGTACAGAGTAAAGTATGCCATCAAACATATGTCTTTTTTTATATTTCCTTTAATAAAGTTTATCTGGCACAATTATTTACATAATTATTTAAATTATAAATAGATTTTTCGGAATTATGTACAGAGGAAAAAAATTCCTCAAATTTTTCAACTACATTATTTTTAGGTACTGATTTTCCATTTAGAGTAAATGTAGATATTTTAGACTTGATGTTTTTTTGTGTACTATTTATAAAATTCTAGAATACATTAACATCCGCGAAATTGTCATTTTCAATTTTTTTTAAGTAATTTCTGTACGTTGTTTTTAAATTTGATTTGAGTTCTTTTCTAATTTGTATAAATTTCTGTATATAAAATTTTGAAATATTTTTGAGTTTTTTGTAATCATCTTTTTCTTTAATAAGTTTTTTAATGTCAGCCGAGAACCAAACAGGATAAGTTCTACAATTATGAGTTCTATATAAAGGAATAGTTAATTGGAAAATATTACTTATAATTTCATTAAACTTTTCAATAGCCTTATTCACTTCAATTTCCTGGGTGATAGTGTTCCAACAACTTTTCTCCATCATCTTATACATTAATTCAAAATTGGCCTTCTTAAAATTTAATTTATTATCCACAATTTTAATTAATTTCTAGAGATGGGTGGTACTGACCTATTTTAACTAGTGGAACCTTTTCTTCTTGAACCATGTAATTATCTATATTTGTTTTATCTCCTATGACAAAATCCAATGTTTTACCCAAATAGTTTTTTACATTATTAAAAAGCATAAACGAAATAAAACTCAAAAAATCCAATAAAGAATTTCCTTTTAAACTTAATATGCTTAAATCATTGTTTATACCTTTAATTTCTGATAAATTAAAATCGGCAAATATATAAACTTTATCGGTATTTTTTATATGATTTTGTAGTATATTAAAACAAGACTTGTAATCATTTAGTGATGGGTCAGGTGGAATATAAGTAAAGGGGCAACACCGTTTCTAACCCAATCCTTTTGTAAATTAACATGTGAAATCGCCAAGGTTTAAATGGCACTTTTTTGTCTAAATCAAGGTCACGCGCTTTGCTATTCGCGGCTAGTGTCGCAACGAATTGGTGCATAAGAAGATAATGCTCAATACGTTTGATTTAAATGTGGGTAATTAATTAGCACTGCAGATGAGACTTGTCAAAAAAAATAAATGCATGTGAATAAAATTAAAAAATTATATTCAAACGATAATTGGAATACCGAAGCAATTACTAAAGAAAAAATTCACTTTGTGAATGGAATGTGGAATTCACTTTGGTATTCCAATTATCGTTTGAATATTATTTTTTAATTTTATTCACATGTATTTATTTTTTTTGACAAGTCTCATCTGCAGTGCTAATTAATTACCCACATTTAAATGAAACGTATTGAAAATTATCTTCGTTTCTTCTTATACACCCATTCGTTGCGACATTAGCCGCGAATAGCAAAGCGCGTGACCTTGATTTAGACAAAAAAGTGCAATTTGAACCTTGGCGATTTCCCATGTTAATTTACGTAAGGATTGGGCTAGAAACGGTGTTGCCCCTTTACAAATATATATAGCTATAAACAAACAATTCAAGTCATGTTCTATCCTTACTTCTAATAATAAAATATCGAATATAGAACTATCTTTTACTACACTAAGCAGTTTATATTCATTTTTTAAAGCCATTATAACACCCCCTTCCTTTGTTTTACCCGCAATTTGACAATTTCTATCTGCATTTAAATACTCTATTTCACCATCTGCAACTCCCTCTTTTAGCCAGATTTCAATAGCTACTATTACATCACATAATTACTTTCTGATGAGCTACTGTATTTAAATAAAAAATAAGTTGCTTTTATTTAAAGTTTTTTAATTCTCATATGTTTTCTGTTAACTGGTCATATTTATAGCCTAATATTTCAATTTTTACATTTCTAACCTTTACTTGTTATCTCTATGATTTAATTAACTGTCAAATTAAAGACAATGTCACTATAAACAATAAGTCGCTTCTTATTTTTAATGTACATGAATATTTATTATAATTTTAAAAATACGGAATTCAAAAGTTTTGAAGAATATTCAATTAAAATATTGTTCGCAATAAAAACAATTAAACGTTGAGTATCAATCAACAAAATAATGTCGCTTACAAACTGTGGAATAATAAACTAATTTAGTTAATGAAAAATTGGGAGACGGACACGCTAAAAAGTGACGAATATCTATTTTTAGATTTTATTAACGTATTTGTTGGTATATATGGATCTATTCTATAACTATAGTTGTTATCTGGCAACTTTCTAATAACTCTATAACAACTTTGACAAAAGTAACTATTCTAGTATATTCTGGTATCATACAGTCGATACCGAGCAAGTCGCTTTCACCATGGTCAGTTGTTAAATGTACCAACAACTAGTTGCTAAGAAAGATATATTATGGACCCTGGATAATAAATATTTTAATAGACCAAAAAATAAATGAGAGGTATGTTTATTGATATGATAATAGATATCAGAACTAAATAGGTATATTATTTTTTCTAATGGATTGATTTAGGAATAAGTAAGACTTCTGCACAGGCTACTATTTATTTCGATCTGAATATGTAAGGAAGGGTGCCCCCCCCCATATCACTTACGCCCCAACAGGGTATTTAGGACCTGCCTCTCAGCTCGGCAGAAAGTCTGCTAGTTAATATAATGTCTACGAGAACTGTCTATTAATCACCTGTCAGATCATCAAAAGGCCTGCAAGTCTGCTTGCGATAAAATTGCAAATTAAATTTTGTTTAGAACTACATTTTTGGGATTTTGTTTCTTATTTCAAATCAGTCAACAAAAATAAACATTCCCAAATGATAAGTTATATTTCACCTTATATCTTGGCCAGGGAGATATAAACCTCATTGGTCCCGGCCCTCCTGCCTTGGTTAAGGTTAAGTTGTTAAAAGCCTTACAACACACATACAACTTTATTGTTATTTGGTTGTTATAAAAATAAAACAACTTGTATGTGTGGTGTAGATCAAGCTTTTAACAACTGAATCTTCGAGTTGGAAGTGACGGGGCGTCAAGTGAAGTGTAGTTTTACCATTTGCAAACGGTTACATTTTGAAAGGTTACATCAGACTTTAAGCAAGCTGAAAGGCAGCTCCAGCTCCTGCTAGAGATTATGGAGGATGCAAAATGGAGCTATCGAGGAACCCAACTTACAGATACAAATTTACAGCAAAAAATAGTAGCATTTATTCAAAATCAATAAAAAATCAATAAAAAAATGTATCTATTAAGTTTTGATAAGTTCTTATTATCTTATCAATCAAGGTACCTCGTATTAATTTCTTGGTATATTTAAATATTTATTATCCAAAGGTCCATATTTATTTTTTAGGAACTGGTTGTTACGCTTAACTACCAAGAATATTTAGTTGCTCTTCCAAGTCACTCGGAATCCACTTTTACAACCACAAGTTGTTACCAGTTCACTGGTTCTTACAGATTTTACTAAGAGAATTCTGATTTTTTCAAAGTGGTAACATTAACGACTGACCTTGGTCTCTGCCACTTAGTAAGTAGCAACTGCATGAACTAAATATTGGGAAATATTATACATTTTTAATAAGGTTAAGAGTTTGTATGGTTTACATTACGTTATTTTATTGTAGATGGTATCTAATTTATAATCTATATCTAAGTTGTATAGGTTCCAATGATTTAAGGAAGGGGAATGACGTATGATCGTAAGAGAATGCAAGAAATACCCCAAAAGCTAAAAATAATATGCCATCGATAGTCATAGAAGGGAAAACAGCCAACCAAAGGGCGCTAATAAACGACATCAAAGTGATTGTAAATGGCAAATTCAGTATAAAACACACTAATGCATCGACTATTCTCTTTGTAGAAGACAAAGAAGACTACAACAAAATGGTTAATAACATATAACACATACACTAGCAATGAGGACAAGTCACATGCTTTTGTACTTCGAGGGTTAGCCGAAGGCATGAAAATATGTGACATTGAAGAGGACCTAACATAGGAGTATGCCATTAAAACTAGATCCGTGTATCCAATGAACACAAAAAACCGTCTGTTGTTCCTGATTGTCCCCGACCTATCGCTGACACTGGACCATTTGAATAAAAATGTGCGCAGGGTGCTGTACACAAGAGTCACCTGTGAATTAAGAAAATCCGTAAAGCAAATAGTTCAGTGTCATAATTGCAAGCAATGGGGTCATGCAACGGCTAACTGTGGAAAGCCCTTTAGATGCGTCAAGTGTGCGGGTGATCACTACACACGGACATGTAGCAAAACCAGGGATACCCCAGCAAACTGTGTGAATTCTGGGGGTGATCACCCTGCAAATTACACAAAATACAGGAGTTATGTGGAAAGACTCGAAAGACTGGAGGAGAAGAGAAGCCATAGGCCGCAGCCAAATAAATTTGAACCCGCCCCATTACCGGTATTCAACCAATGGGAAGTCAGAAGACCAAATACAAAACGTGATGAATTCCCAGCACTACCTGCAAAAGAGCAGAGGACAACTCAGGGGGCAAATGTACCCAAACCAATCAAAAGAACCGAAAACAGACAAAATAACATGGCTATGAACGATCTCACGGCTGACACCTAAACTACCACAAGACACACACATACACACAAACAAAAACAACCCTGTTTCTGCAACTGGTTTTTCAGAGAAAACATACACAATTAAAATCCGACAAAAACTACATACGCGTCAATTATCGATCTAGTTAGCACTTCAAATTGACTTCTAATGTTAATTAAAACAAGTAAAAGTCACGTAAATACTAGTATTTAAAATAATAACTTTAGGATTCACGGTCAAGACATCGGCCATGGGCTCGCCTGAGATCATAGCAACAGTAGAACACTTCCTGGATCACTGTCATAAATATTTATTCTGAAAGTTATTATAAATTTTTTAATGTACATATTTTAAGTAGAGGACTTTTGAAATGATGAATGAAGTTGTGACACTGATGTTGAAAATGTAAAATAAAGTTATTAATTAAACATTTTTTCAGGATTTTGATTTTCTCAATCACCTCTAGAAATTTGTTACATACCACTCTGTGTATTTTACGTATTTAATAATAACAGTTACTGGCCGTCTTCCAAAGAATTTGTACAAAATCTTTTATTTATTTTATTGAAGAATTTTCAATTTATGCCAATAAATAACCACATGTTTTTATAAAACTAAAAAAAAAACGAATTTATAATATTTCTAGGTAACTAGGAATGTGGAAATCTAGCTATCCAAAATATCTTAGATGCATTACTCATTTTGTTATATTTCTAATATAATATAAGGTTATTTCTATTAATTTTGAAAATGTAGTTTTTATTGAGCAGGTCGTAGGTAATAATATATTACATAACAAGTGTGAAAAGTGCAACATTTCGCACGAGTTGAAGTTTAGCACGAGCCGCGTAGCGGCGAGTGCGTAAACTAGACGAGTAGAACATTTTCAGAAAACGAACTCTTTATTTGTTTCCTTTGTCTCCATTTAATGAATTGATCATAAGCATATTGATACCTTACTCAGGATTTAGCAGGCAAAAATTTGAGCGACGTGTTTTTAGCAGCTTCTGCTATTTCGGGAGGCGTACATTTGGAATCACTCGTATCCATTTTTTTGGGAGCTCAGTACAATTTTACAATAAAATAAAATTTTACAAAATGACTGCTTGTGTGTTTGACAATTAATACCACAGCCTACTTAGTATAAGTTTTTAAATTTTTAATCTTTAAACTTACCTGTTGGGTTTAGTATAATCACAAGAGCCATGAAGAATAAGTTTTCCTTCACTTTCTTTTAAATGCATTAACCAGTAATCTTTATAACACTTATTTAAAGTTTGAATTATCTTGTAGACACTAGTATATATTTGAACACAAATCACAATAAACTTTAAATATTTTCAAACTAATAGACACCTACAAGAAAGGTGTATTATAAACACTAACATAAACATAACCTCAAAAATTCACATTGTCGTATTTGAAACCGAAAATAACACTATAGAAAAGAAGAAGAAACTTATTTTCCTTCCAGAAGTACCTTTATAGAAAATTTTGTTTTAATATTCGATAAATAATAGTGAGTAAACATGTTTTATTGTTATTTTATAAATTTAAAACCATATATAAAAAACTTTGCTCATTTGATATTATACATATAAAAATTTGTAATGACAATTATAATGATAACTTTGACGTACATGTCACATGTCATAGGATGATATTTTTTTTACTTTTCAATACATCATGTGTCTTTTGCTATTTTTCAATACGTGTGTGATATATATTTCAGTACTCGTGTGATATAAGCTACTTTCTTAAGAACAAATAAGTGTGCAAACTATCATTTTCGTATGTGGTCGTAGGAAAAATATACTTTTTAATTCGATTGGATTGTCCGTACTCGTTCTGCACTATCTTGTTGTACAAACTATTTTGATCACTTTTAAAGAAAAATCTTATCCAAAATAGCGAAATTTCATTAAAAATAGCCTTACGCTTTTTCATCCAACATAGAACGATAGATTATTGCTTACGTTTCGATAATTACTTTTCGCCATCATTAGGGAAACAACTGAAAAAATTATATTTCCTCTAATAACACTTTCTCAAGCTTTTTGATTAAACAAGGCACTATAATAGTACGTTCCTAATGCTACCTACTGAGAACGTTGCGTGATTATAAGTAGTTACATTGTTTAATTTGCGTAATTTTGCCGTGTAAATGGAAAGTTGCTTCAACAACGAATTTTCAAAACTACCCAGATTTCCACGTTACAGGTTTTTTTTAAAAACAATGCCAGGCATGCAAGTTCACAAAACTTTAAATGCGGAGTTTCAAGTTTTATTGTAAAAAAATTGAGCATATATAAATGGTCTGCTGCAAATAATTTCAACCGGAAACATACGATACAATCATACAGTATATTGCTAATATCTGGAAAAAATTCAAAGTTACTTTACAAACCGATATTAAAATTAAACTTAAATTCGATGAAATGTACAAATAGTAATCAGTCTAAAAATACCACAGGTGAAAACAATTATAAATTTAGATATTTAAATTGATAATAATAATTTAAACTGAAAAACTTATGTCACACAACTTCCATAGAGCACAAAGACATTTCGGAAATATTTCAAAAATGTTACATTATAATATTTGTAAGATTGCATAAATATTACGGAACGTCCCAGAAACATTTCTGAAATGTGCCTAAAATGTAAAAATGTCCTGTAAATTTAATACTTCACAGTAATATTTCTGAAACAAAAGTTTCACATCTTTCAGAAATATTATATTTTATTATGTCATAAATTTACTCTAGTTTTGTTTCATAAATATTATAAAACATTGTAGAAACGTTTCTAAAATATTTCTGAAATAGCAATGCAAAATTAATGCGATTTTACAATGCAATATTTTTATTAGACTAAAAAAACTGCAGAATTGCCAGGGAGCTCTTAAGTTATCCTGACAACACTACAGTAAATAAATACTTGCCTATGATTAGACAGAAACTGCGCCTGGTCACAGGTATTCCGACTGGTTATTACCAAGTATGGAAGCATCTCCATATCATGAGGCTGTCAAAATCCGCACCGTGTAGGGGGTGCGAACAAGAAGATGAAAATATCGAGCGTATCATGTACAATTACCCGACGTTCTTATTTATTAGAATATTTCGTCGGGTCGGTGGTGTAGCAGTCTAACGCGCTTATATTCATTTATAGGCAAGTTTATGGTCCGAGACTGCCGGGCTTCGAATCCCACACCATGTGGATTTTTAATTAAAATGCATGGTTCCGTATAGGATTTGATGTTTGCCGTATTAATAGAAATTCAATTTCTGTTGATATGACATGCAGATTATAAAATCTCCATGCATTACCGTCTCGATGATGGTGGGTGAGGTGTTTCGGGTTTTCCTCACCTGTAAGTCAAATGGCACCATCAATCATCTTTAAGTCGCCCCGGAGCACCACGGCAAATAATAATATTAGTGGTCCCTTTCTCCGTACAAGCTGAGCTTTTGGGGTTAAAATTCACTCGTAAGGGGGTGAATTAGGGAGAGTATTATTATGATTATTATTATTATTTGTGTTCGGTAAGTATCGGCTAACACCGGCCGATATAAGAGAAACACCTCTTAGTGACATTATCCATTAAATCTGTAGACTGGCTCACGAGATAGGAAGTGCCTATCATTTTAGAAGGATGCACAATGGGCCTAGTGAGGCCTAAGGGCCGTGGGTAATCCACCCTCTACAATTTACAGATACAGATAATTTTACATGGCCTTTACGTAAATAGTGAGGCCTAAGTGCTATGGGGGGTAACCCACCCTCCATACGTTACAGATATAGATACATGTTTATTTAAAATACATAGAACATAAACATTAAATAAATAATTTTTAAACATTATTTCATAAAATGTAAAGGCGATCGCTTTATTTCGACCAATTCCTTTAAATGTACTAAGCTGCAAAAAATTATAGATACTTAAAGAAAGTATTTAAAACAATTTATTTAATATTGCTTTATATTAACTAAAATAAAAGAAAATACTCGTGCCTAAACAAAACATGCTCCTCTTAGATGCTTTCCAATCAGAGTTGTAGAACTAATAAATAAAATAAAGCGAGGTATAACAAATCTAGGTTTTATTTAGACAAAAATCACACAAACTGCCTGTAAATTTAATACAGTGTGTTCGCTATACTTACGCGGGTTTCGGATTAAAAATTTTCCAGGTAAGTACCCGAAAGTTTGACTTGTTCTTTGGGGAAATATCAACTAGTTAAATGAAATGAAAAATAATGTACAACTTTTTAATTAAATAATAATGGAGTATCTTTTGTATAATTGAGAGCAGAATTAAACTTTTTCATTAATGGAGTCTAATGTGGCTATTATAAACCTAATAATAATTTTATATTACACTTCACACAGAAAATATGGTCTATGTATAATAAGAGGGTTATTTAGCTCAAATAAAATATTTTCTAATATAAAAATTTGTTCCATGTAGAGAATTTCAAATGAAAAATAAAAAAATTGAACTTGCCAACAAAAATGAAAATCAGTCATTATCATCCAAAATATCATAATCGTCATCATCATCACTGTCATCACCATTTATTGTTATTATGATTGGACTTATTTCGTTTATTTTATTTTCACGAGTCCACCACCTTCTATTAGTTTCTCGCACTTGGATATACAGTTCCCCACACTTCTGGAGTTGCAATTGAAGGTGCTTTTCGCCAAGTTTCCCGAACTGCGTCGTCACTATAACCATTAGGCCCAATATGGTTGTCATAATATTGTTTTGCTATTCCCCATATATATTCGATGGGATTAAACTGGCAATGATACGGTGGCAGACGTAACACTTGATGACCGTAACTTTCAATAATCTGATCCACAACAATGGTTTTTGGTTTTGCGTGTATATTTGCCAAGCGTAATAATTCTGATTTTAATAAATATTGAGGAAATGGTATATGTTTCTTTGTCAACCATTCTTTAATTTTATCAACAGTCACTGGATTTTGATTTGGATGAAAATATTAAATCAGCACCTTCTATAAAACCCGATTTCCCTCCTGCATGTAAAATTATGTGTCGCTTCCCTTCTCCATTGGTATGTTTGATGGACTTTACGTTATCATCTTGCCATATTCTCTTGGTTGTTGCACCCCTAGAAAATATCCATGTTTCGTCTAAATATATAAAATTCGGCTCTTCTTAAAATTTAGAATATTTTCTTAGAAAGTTAATTCTCTTGTGTACGACAGAACTTCTTTCATAAAGGGCCTTTCTGTTATCCTCCTTTTGAAATTTGAAACCCAAGTTATGTATCACTTGGCATAGACTTGTTCTGCCAATATCGTCAAATTTTCTCTCTATTAATTCCGAGAGAATTGTATTTAAGGTTACATGTTCAAATTTCTTTCCATCTGGAATATCTTTCGTTTTCAATGATGGGCGAGTTTTGCGGTGATCTTTTTTCGGCAGTTCACTATTATGATTTTGTAATACTCCTCGTAATTTGGTTTCACTAATTCCTAGAGCATCGCATACGCGTTGTTGTACAGACATTACCGATTTTAAAGGACCGTCATTTTCTTTTTCATCCCTAAAATACTTACTATCTACTATCTACATCTAACACACGTCTAGGCATTTTTAAAATTTCCACTAAATTTACAATATACATACAATGTCAACACTTGCAAAGAATCAATTCAACTGCAATATTTGTAACAAATTTAGTACCTACCCTAATGTTATTTTAATTTAAATCTGACCATTAGGGCAATTTTACCTAATTTCTTGGGAAGAGGCTTATTGCAACTAATTGTCAATGACTAACTTGCATAATTTTGTTAATCCGAAACCCTCGTAAGTATAGCGAACAGACTATAAATGAAATGGCGGCACTCGTCACAGTAAATGATATAAAGTAAATTAACCCAAGCTTCATATTTCTGTATTAAAGTTACCTCAATTTCTAAAGACATAGTCTGATTCCCAACAGGAATAAAATGACTCCTCGTGATTACTATATAACCCATAACTCTTATAAATGAAAAATTCATTAAATGTTGGCTTTTTACAACATAACCCGTTTTGTAACATTTATAACATATTTCAGAAACATTTTTTGTGAAATAATTAACTAAAATATTTCAGAAATATTCCAGACACTTGTGCTTGAAATGTTATACGTTTGAAACATTTGATATATTTGTGAAGCACTTTTGAAATAATGTGTACGGTATGGGCTATTACAAAAATTACGAAATTTTATTTAAATAACTAAAAAAACTAGCAATTATTCTAAATTAATTTACTATGTTCGATATTATTCGATATGGAATAATAACTATTATTCGATATGGAATAATAATTGCATGATAAGAGATTTGTAAAAAAATGAAAATGCTAGAAATTATTTTGACACTAGACTATTACAATGTTAGAAAATGTTCATCTAATAACAAAAAATAAAAACTGATAAAAGATTCTGATAAAACACTCATATAAGAAACAACAATGAAAGCCTATTGAGAATTAATTAAAAAAAACATTATGACAGAAGACATCAAAAATTACTAATCATACAATCATTTGTAGATGTATTCAGAATAGCTTGGCTAAATTTACACGAATATCAATATTTTAAATATTATCTTATATTCTAGGTTTTATGATCTGTTTTAGTGTAACAATAAATAAAAAAAAAACGAACATGATTATAAAAAAAAAAATGTTTTATTTTATTTTAAATGACACACCCCAATTCTATACCAAAGAATTTTTTTAACGTTAACTTTTATAAAAAAAAAACAATGTTTAATTAATAGGAAAAAAAAATGCTTATTGAAAACGACTGATCAGTGCTGAAAGCTATAACCAAACAGACACGAGTTTTATTTGATCTACAAGCAACTAAAAACCCAAGAACTACAAGAAAAACTGTAAATATTTCCATACTAATGTATAAACAACATTTATCATAGCCTAAAATCAAAGGTAGACACAATAAGTATACGTGGCCTTTAAGTAAATAGTAATCTACGAAATATGTTTCTAAAGTAGGCCCGTTTTAACTACACACGGCTCTAAAGTAAACCCACACTGACACTTAAGAAAAACTGTACGCACCGACATGCGTGAATTTTTACAAGGCCTACTTTAAAAACATATTTCTTATGGAACACTCTATACTTATAGTCTGGCTGTACCTAAATAATTTAAATCATGTCTTTCACTCCTTTTATAACTATGTTTATATTTTTTTTTTATAACAACTTTTTAGTTAAATGAAGATGATATATTATTAAAAGCTGAAGCTTATATAAAAAATCATCAAATAATGTATAATGACTGAAACTAGTTGCCAATTAATTTATATTTAATTGTGGCAAAGACTAAGTTTTCTTTCTCCATTACCATAAGACCAGGGGCTGGTAACTCAAATGGAAAAACATGAGGACAGTAATTTAGTACCACTCCAATTAACGGGATGGCGCTCGTATCGAAATGTCATGTCAGTTGACAGCTTGTCAACAAAATTTCATACTTGGAAAAATTAAAATGGCTGTCGCATTTGAAGGTGTATTGAATTTTGATTCATCTAGATTTATTTTTCAACACCTTCCAATTTTAAGCATGTTTTCAAGAGATGGGAACATGGATTTCAGCAACGAACAATGAAGCACTCCCAGATATTGGTAGTGATGCAATTTATAGCACGTATTAAATATGCGGTCGTCATATTAAGGATAAACATACAATTTGTAATAAGTGTCTTAAGAAAAATGCATCTTGTACTGGCATATCAATGGTAAGTAATATTTACAAACTTGTTTTTGATTCAGTGTTAAAATAATTGGTTTGTTATTTAAATTTCTTTTCGTTTTCAGTTTTTAAATGATCATTGTTATAAAGAAAATGTTGGCCCTTCAAAATACCCTGTAGATCGATGAAATATTTGAGCCTTAGCCATCAATATCAAAATTTGATTCAATGCCATCAAACAAGAAAACACCCCAAAATCTTCAATGGTCCAAACATGTGTAAGTTTAATTTAAGCTCGAAAGTTAAATTCATTTATCACAGTGCTCAGATGATGAATAAGAATTTGATAACTACAGGTGCTGTACAAATAAATCAATAATACAATATCGGATGAAGAAATGTTCCTCAACTTAACTAGTCGACTCAAGCATATGGCAAATTTTATCCACCCTCAAATTCTCCTTGATTGTAAGACACCAGAAGGATGATGCTTCAGTTTTTTCAAATTTATTGCCACTCTAAGTTGCAAAACTGTTATATTGGTCTTGAGCACTTAAATATGTCGAGTTTGTTACAGAAAACCTATTTCCATGTTTAAACAGACAAATTATATGATGTGGCGTTAATTTACTGTAATAAAAAAAAAAATAATAAAATAAATTGCTTTTTATTTCAAGTTTGAAATTAATGCAAAAATATAATGAAGAAAATCAAACAAAAAAAATAAATTGGCAAAATATTTGACTAGTTTCAAATCACAAAACAGTCAATATGGTTGTTTTATGATTTAAAACTAGTCAAATATTTTGCCAATTTATTTTTTTTGTTTGATTTTCTTCATTATATTTTTGCGCGACTAGCAGAAAGTTAAATTTCAAAAAGCCCGCGCTAAGCGGCCATATTGAATTTTAGTACCACTCCAATTTGATAGATGGCAGCATATCGACTTAGAATATTACCATTGAGTTTCCCATCTATTCACATTAGCAATCTATGCATAAGACATTCATCTTATAAATTAATATTGTATCTAAGTAGCTAATCTGAAATGGATAGTTTTTCATTAACTTTTTAATCATGTTGACAAAGCAAATAATTTAGGATATATCTTTACAAGTATCTTTGTTCAGCTTACACCTAAACTGGTTCATTTAGGTGTGCCTGAAGATGACATAATTAAAACTTCGAAACCGGGCGCAATAAGGGATTGAAAGAATGATTTTATTTTCTATACAAATTTAATAAGATTTATTTTACGAAACACCCGGTTTTTAAAGGCACGAAATATTTGTCTCCCAAAACAGTTACAGCCTATGTTTATGTTAACACTATTAAGTATCGAATTACGAATATGGGAACTTAAGGTAAAATATCAACCAGGCATAAAATACAGATCATTTTAAATTTGGGTTAGTTGCTCTGCGGAATCAAATTAAAGTTCGATCCAATAATAATAAACTAGTGAAAAATTGTAATTTTTGTGAGTGGCTTTTTGCTAAACAGGGTGAGGTTTTCTCACTGAGTAATTATGTTTTATCAATTAGTTTTGTTTTAATTTGTAATCAAGTTATTCTGCAAATTATATTATCCAATTATTATCCATCAACCTTTTATAGTTAATTTGTCAATTCTGATGTAAAGATATTATGTCAAATATTAAGAGAATCTTATATCCTAAATTAAAGGGATTATGATAAGTAATTAAAACTTATTTGACTATTTACTTATATTTTGTTTTCCTCTTCGAGGTGTAATCAAAAGTAAAATGAGTTAGATTGTCTGTTCTGGCATAGTACATTGCGGTGAGTGTATGCGTTTATTTTGGGATTACTGTGGTCAGTTTTCCAGAGTCGTCTCACCACGGTTGGTGCGGGCAAGTTACATTGCGGTCAGTGTGCTAGTAATGGTTTGTTTTATATATCGATCGATGTTTGGGCATTGCGGTCAGTGCCAATAGAACTGAGAATATAACTTTTTGTCAATTATGGAAAATTTAAAGATGTGTCAATTATATTTTTTGGTTTAATCCATATTTTGACATAAAGAGTTATCACTATAATTTTCTTGTTAATTAAAAGGATAATAAGTATTTTGTTTATGGATATCGCCTTTTCATGACTTTCTTTAATATTAAACTGCTCTTGGTAAACTTGATTGCTCATACTTTTTTCTTTTATTTCAGGTACACTATCTCATACGTGCATTAATTAAGTATTTTATTTTACTATTATTTTATTCACGTTTTCTTGTTTTTAATCATTTAATACTTATTTCTAACTAATTTTATTTTATTCTAAATTTTACCTTTCAGTTTAAAGTTATTAAATCGTTTATTAAATTAATTTCTAGTTTTTCCTGACATTGATTAAATAACTAATTATTTTCGCCCAAGTTACATATATCATCCTATAGGATTAATTTTTAAGATTTAAAAATCTACTTTAGTTTCTCTAATAAGAAATTAGAGAAATAAAAATATATAATTTAATAGTGCCAAATAAATATGAGATTAAAATAGAAATAATTGTCATATCTGTGTAAATGAAACCGACCAACAAAATATTTTTTTACAGATCATAGTGACTTATTCATTAAGATAAATAAAAATAACCCTCAAGGTGACCCATATTAAAGCAAACATTTCTTTTGTTGCAAATTATGCATTCGTTTTATAAACCATTTAGATAAAATGGTGCTTATTGCTCTGTTTTTCTACATGATATTATTGTAATTTTATATTTTTTAATGAACGTTTTTACGAAAACAACTTACACATTACCTACTTAGAATGTAGTTGTTTATCTTTAAGAAATCAAAATTTGCACACGTTTGTTATTCGTTTATTATATGGAAAAAAGTTAGTCTTTATAAAAAATTGTTTTGATTTATAACTTAAAATAAAATCATCAACAATTATAATACTAGGATTAGTTGTGTACAGAGATGTCATTTGAATATCTGTCAAAATTAAAATCTCCCTATCGTATTCCTATAACTTACACCCACATTTGAACTACCTTTTTTTTTTAATAAATTGAGTGTTTAAGTTTTGAATTATTTTCTCTTGCTTTCTAGATAATTCTGTTTTGATTAAGAAACGAAAGAAATAAATTGAAAAATTTTCATACAATACAATAAAATTTTTATGACTGTTCCCATTTAAATTTTTAAACCTTGAAACAACTGTTATAAAATATTTGTAGGTTGTAAATATTTTTTAAATATAAAAACTTTATTTTTATCAAAATCTCGCTATATTACGAAACAACTTTAAAGAAATCTATTAAAACTTAAAAATTATTGAACAGTAAAATGATTCATTAGCGAGAGCTGTTGCTCAGACTGCATAAAAATAAACATTTTACTCGACTGCTTAATATTTGTTTATTTAGAATTTTATTAGATGATTCAAAGTTTTAATAAACTTTTGTTTGTTTTGTTGGTTGATGTTTATAAAATTATTTTAGCCAAATTTGCTTTAGCAGTTATTAATAATCAAATAATTTTTTATTAGTTGACTACAATTCATTTTTAAACCTTTTGGGACAATTTTAATTCCACAAGAATGATAGAAGATGAATAGCAAATTACGCACATGTAGAACTAGTTTGAAATTCTATGATTGCGTAATTGATTTCCAACGCGAGTACTATACTTTTTCTACGATAACAATGATAGTTAAATTTTCGATATGTTACTGTAAGAATCTTGCCTATACCTATTTGTTCTCAAAGGCCAGATAGTTAGTTTCACATCTCACTGTATGTCTTTTAAGTTCGTATATATTTTTTATAAATAAATAATAAAATTAATTTAAAATATTTGGGCGAAATTTGTGAATGTAAAAAATAACAAAGTGTACAGACAAAAACCAAAATAAATTTAACCCTTAACTGGCATTGTGAAATATTCTTACGCTACTGGCGTGGTGTGGTCTATCGGACCCCTAGATTAAAAGTAGTTTTTTTAAGGGATGTTTATTGTAATAATTTTATATTTACCTTAGTCTCCTTTGTTACATGTATTTTTACAAATTAAAAATGTTTTTAGTAATATTATTTTATTATTTACAAAATTTTTAATAACATGAAACTATCTCGAAAAACAATCGTTTTTCACCAGAAACTGAAAAATTAAAAAAAGAACGCTGAAATAGATACAAAAAAATCCAAGAAAATTTTATTGGATATAAAAAACTGCAAGCAGTAAACTTTGTGTAAAAAAAATTGGCTACATTATATACAAGTGTAAGATGCACAATCCCTGCACATTGCTATAAAACATTTTTCGCAGGACCGTCTTGTTTTTTACTTTCCTATCTGTATACAGATACCTATAAGGAAAGTATAGGAATCATGATTTTTTTCAACCTCGAGTTTTCGACGGATTTTAACGTTTTGAGGTCCCCTGAATCCGTTTTGACTATTTTCGCGATGATGTCTGTGTGTGTGTGTCTGTGTGTCACATAACTCATGAACCGATACACAGAAAAACACCAAATTTGAAACTTAAGCTTTATTCCAGTGTCCAATGACCTGATTAGATTTTGAGCAGAGTCGGAACATCTGGGGGGGTATTTTATAGGTGGTCATTTTTATATTTTATGGAATATATCTGTTATTTACGTTTGGGGAAGAAAATTCTTCAATTAAAAGTTACTTCTTATATTATTATCTTTAATTTTTGTTCTACACAAAATTTTCTTATAATGGTCCGTATTCGAAAAATTTGAGAAAATTGTAAATTTTGAAATTTGAAGAAAACTCAAAAACGGATAAAAAAACATTAAATTTTAAACTTAAGTTATATTTCGGCCTGACGTGAAATGATTAGATTTTGGAAAAAGTCAGAACATCTGAGGGGTACTTTATGGGAGGCCATTTTTATATTTTATGGAATATATCTGTTATTTATGTTTGGAGAAAAAAATTGTTCAAACAAAAGTTACTTCTAATATTATTATCTATAATTTCTGTTTTATGTCAAAATTTCCTGAAATGGTCCGTATTCGAGAAATTTGACAAAATGTGCAAAATTATGATTTTTATGAAAATTGTTGAACTAAAAGTTGTTTGCGATATCGATCTCTATAATTTTTGTTTATACATGATTTTTCTAAAATGAACCGTAATGAAAAAATTATAGGAAATTTAAATTTTTCAGTACTTTCGTTTTCAATGAATATCTATATAAAAATGTTTCGAGGTAGATGTATGTGGACAATGTATATATTTAGTTTATCCTCTAAACATTTATAGAGATGCTGCAATAGGTTGTACAAAATAACCGGAAAAAGCCTATAATAACTAGATAGAAAAGTCATGTGTTTGACACATCAGATTTTTTATCATTTCTTCGATCGCAGATACCACACTTTTTTCGATTTTGGTCTGGAACATTCATCTTAGCAAGTGGAAATGGTTTTTGGTAACTCTGGCAATGGCTAAACAGAGTTCTCTTGGTAACCGCGAGTTGTTAAGTGCTAGCTGCCTTGCAAGAATTGTGTAAAAAAAATTTCTTTTCATGGTCTGATTGTCCTTAAAACAATTGTGTAAAATATGAGAATTATTGCCAGCAATATTTAATATATTAAAAGAAATTGTCATAGGCCATCGCTTCATTCGTAGGTTTATCGCATATGTAGCGCACTTTTGATTTAAGGCGTCCACGCCACCTTTGGTTTGGTTATAAAAAGAAATGACTTCAGATATGCCGGTTTCTCTGTCTTAACCCTCAGAATGATGCATGGAGGAAATCAATGTAACTGATTTTCCAGGCTTTGTAACATAAGAAACGATGGTATAGTCATTGGTGATTTCATAAATAGAACTTTCTTTTGGCCTCGCCCGGCTTAGAAGAAATTCCTTGGGAGTTACTCGTTTATTTCGCTAAGTGTTCCGACATACGTAAGTCCTCGTTTTTTAAGTTCATTTATGACTTCTTTTGAGGAAAACAAATTATCTGCAGTTATATTTTGGTTAGACTTAACAATGGGTTTGCACAGACGTAATTCTGACTGGGTCGGTTTCAATAGTGCTTTTTCTCCATTCGATAAGAAAATTCCATCACTGTCCTTACCGCAATATATATAGCCATTATAAAAATAACTTGTCCGTGCATCCGTCAATGCCATCACTTTTAAGCCACATGTCCGGGGTTTATTTGGCATATACATTCCAAATCGACATTTACCCCGAAACCAATCAACATCCCATCATTGCATGCCAATTTTCCAAAAGAGTAACATTTTTGACAATTCTTAACAAATAACCAAGAGATTGGTGCAGTGCAATCGTGGTTTTTGTGTTCTTCTCTGTCTTCGGTAATACCAAATCTAAAATAAAAAATATATATATTACCTATAACTTAAATACACATTTCGAGACTACAAACCTATATACAAGAAGAATATAAACCCTTTTTAGTGACATTATGCATCTAGAGATATCCCTTCCTGACACGTCAATTGCAAACATTTCTTCTAAATCTTCGTCGTTTGATATAAATACTCCACTTTAGTACAAAATCCCAAGAAACGCTGGAGATTCTTCTTTTGTCAGCTCTCTAAATTCGGTTCTATCGGCATTCTTCAAAAATTTTTTCTGTAAAAAGTAGACACTATATTTGCAAAGGATCAGCAGTATCTTCACATTTTGATGGGCCTTTTAGCCTGGGCAAAAATGTTATTATATTATGTTTTTTACTTTCCTATCTGTATACAGATATAAGGAAAGTATAGGAATCATGATTTTTTTCGACCTCGAGTTTTCGACGGATTTTTACGTTTTGAGGTCCCCTGAATCCGTTTTGACTATTTTCGCGATGATGTCTGTGTGTGTGTGTCTGTGTGTGTGTGTGTGTGTGTGTGTGTCTGTGTGTGTGTGTGTGTGTGTGTCTGTGTGTGTGTGTGTGTGTGTGTGTGTGTGTGTGTGTGTGTGTGTGTGTGTGTGTGTGTGTGTGTGTGTGTGTGTGTCTGTATAACGCATAACTCATGAACCGATACACAGAAAAACACCAAATTTTAAACTTAAGCTTTGTTTCAGCGTCCAATGAGCTGATTAGATTTTGGGCAGTGTCGGAACATCTGGGGGGGTACTTTATAGGTGGTCATTTTTATATTTTATGGAATATATCTGTTATTTACGTTTGGAGAAGAAAATTCTTCAAATAAAAGTTACTTCTAATATAATTATCTATAATTTTTGTTTTATGCAAAATTTTCCTAAAATGGTCCGTATTCGAGAAATTTGACAAAATGTAAAAAACATAATTTTTTATAAAAATTGTTCAAATAAAAGTTGTTTGTAATATAATTCTCTATAATTTTTGTCCTATACATAATTTCTCTAAAATGGACCGTATTCGAGATATTTGAGAAAATGTGTAAATTTCGAAATTTGAAGAAAACTCAAAAACGGATAAAGGAAAAAACATTAAATTTTAAACTTAAGGTTTATTTCGGCCTGACGTGAAATGATTAGATTTTGGACAAAGTCGGAACATCTGGGGGGGTACTTTATGGGAGGCCGTTTTTATATTTTATGGAATATATCTGTTATTTATGTTTGGAGAAGAAAATTGTTCAAATAAAAGTTACTTCTAATATTATTATCTATAATTTTTGTGTTATGTCAAAATTTCCTGAAATGGTCCGTATTCGAGAAATTTGACAAAATGTGCAAAATTCTGATTTTTATGAAAATTGTTGAACTAAAAGTTGTTTGCGATATCGATTTCTATAATTTTTGTTTATACATGATTTTTCTAAAATGGACCGTAATGGAAAAGTGCTAAATTTAAATTTTTCTGTATTTTCGTTTTCAATGAAAATCTATAGAAAAATGTTTCGAGGTAGATGTATGTGTAAAATGTATATATTTAGTTTATCCTCTAAACATTTATAGAGATGCTGCAATAGGTTGTACAAAATAACCGGAAAATGCCTATAATAACTAGATAGGAAAGTCATGTGTTGGACACATCAGATTTTTGTTCTTATAGCCATATTAGTGGCAGATAGAATCGCCTACCGTTTATATATAATTTTTCCAAAACAAAACGTGATACTTCTTCTTGATTTATCTGCCGTCTATCTTCCTGAATTTCTAATTCCAGATCATTTTTGTCCAATTCATTGTTGTTTCATAATTTATCCATTTCCGATTCTGTATCATGTTCACTCTCTGGCTCAAAGTCACTATCTCTATATAGTCATAATTACTAAGTTCACTGTTCGCATCATTATATCACTGCCTTAATGTTTCCTTATAATAAGGGTCGCCATAAACAACTTTGTTTGAAGAACCCGCTATGCCAAAAAAAAACACCAGTGGCGTTGTGGTGTCGCACGAACCCCAAAAGATTTTTATTAACCGGTGGTCGGCAATATACTAAGGACTCCTATGTTATGTTGGTAATGGGCTGTTAATAAACTGCGACCTAAACGATCTATTCTGTCGCTAATGCAGCAAGGAAATGTCTCAATGCCTATAAAGACCCTTCCAATCCTATCTTCTCAAGGAAGTGTAGGATTTGGAGTGGCTTCAAGTTAGGTAAATCTTCCTCTTCTATTTGATATCCTCCTAGGTATAGTACCCTTGGATTCTGGAGTGCTATACATTAAGTGAATGTGAATGGAGGTTTTGTCCTTCTCATCACAGAATCTGCACTCACTATCCTCTACTACTCTTAGTTTACTAAGGTGTCCTTTTAGTTGGGAATGCCCGGTAAGAATCCCTGTCACAATACGTAGCCTGTTCTTGCTCAGGCAGATGCAGGCTTCCAATCTTTTCTGGTTATATTCATCCAGAGGTATCTTAGCTTGTCTCAGCCCCAAGAGATTGTTCCAATTATCGGCTCTTCTATTGCCCAATTCTTTTTAATACTCTCCTAATATTATGTTTCTGCTGATATCGCAGAACGGCTCAGGTCCTACAAAGGGTGTTTGAGCCCCTTTCCTTGCAAGACTATCTGTAATCTCGTTACCCTGTGTCGCGTTATGTTCGGGGACCCAAGTGAGAGTAACTCTATTTTTCTCGCCTAGCTTATTTAATTGTCCTAGGGATCTCCAGACCATTTTTCAGCTGATAACGTAAGAGCTCAGCGCTTTGATGGCTGCTTGGCTATCGGACATGATGATAATCTCTTGTCTTTGATAGTTTCTTTCGATGTTAAACTGGATACACTTCTCGATGGCGTGAATTTCTGCCTGGAAGGTGCTTAGGTATTTTCCCAAGCTATCAGAGTGCTTGATTCTCAGCCAATACACCCCTATTCCAGTTCCTTCTATGGTTTTGGAACCGTCCGTATACCACGAATAGCATGGCTATCGGTTGCAAGTGCGATGGATTCATGGCTCCGTTCTTTCTTGCTCTGTCGTTTTGAAGTTTTTCACAAAACTGTACTTCTTTAGCATTTCATTCTGGGCCATGTTTAATGCAATCCAGGGCAATCTATCTCGAATCCCTATATTAATTAAAATTGCAATGGCATTTCTAGTAATTTATTAGTAGGTTGGCATAAGGCAGAGTTTCGCCAAAGTCTAACACCATAGCTTAGATGGGAATGAAACAGAGCGATATAAAGTATCAATATTTTATGTTTTAAGTGTCTGAACACTAAGAGTGACTGACGCTTCAAAGCTAGATGGAAGAACAGAAGCTGCTGTTATTACTCCCACATCTAGTAGTATATACAAGCTTCCGTCAGAATCTTCTATTTTTTTTTAGCTAAGCTGTTCGCCCTATACCAAGCATTAATATTCGATAATTCTTCAACTTCCCAAAACTTTGTTGTCACAGACTCTCTATATTTGCCTTACAACCACGATACACATACACCGGTATGCTCCTACGCATGTTAGCTCTATCGTCATACAATATGACGTCACTAGGCATATCAATCCGAGGCATCTGCATAAATAAATACAAGTAACGAGACGTTTTCGATAACAAAAAATTGTAATATTACTTTATTAATAAAGTTTGTGGATTGTATGGAGTAAAAGTAGAAAAGTTATTGTATTAGTATAAATATTGCATACATTTTATGAATATTCAGTTTATTTATTGCGATTAAAACAAGACTTTTTGTGATAAGACACAATGAGCAAAGACACTTTATTTTAAAGAAATGCAGGCATCTTACAAAAATCTATAATAAAGAACGCCAAACAATAGTACACAATTAGAACGAACAAGATTCGAGTAAAACCAGTGTACAGGGTGATTAAGCTCTTTTGACCGGATTTATCTCAGATAATTTTGGAGAAGAATTTTCCAAAAAAATGCAAATACAGGTCGATTTTATTCCAAGGTGTACATCTTCCTATCACATCAGATACCCTGTACAGTGGAGCACAGTAAACATACATACAGTGTGTGCAGAAAGTAACGTAACTGGCTAATATTTTACAACAGTATTGGATACTGCCAAATGATTAGAACAAGGAAGATACCAAAAGCATTTAATTAAATAAAATTAATAAAATATTTGTTTGGTTGATTATTTTGGTAATAAAAATGTTTCTGTAATATACCCTTTTTAAATTAATATAACTTTTGAACTAATAAAATTAACATTATACAGTTTTAACGGTTATTTTTGAATTTTTTAGAGTTTGAAATACTCAAAAAATATTCAGGGTGTATCATTTAAAAAACATATCTGTGCATTATTTTAAACTAATGGTGCAACCAGTATATTTCTGATAACTTTCATAAAACTTTTGTTTAAAACTTTTTTGTAAACCTATCAAAAATTAAAATATTATTTTTATTAACGTATTACGTTACTTTTTGTATGAACAATCTTATTATTTACTTTTTGAAATTTGGGAATGCTAAGTGTGGGCACAGCATCAAGTTTCAAATGTCGGCTACGTATGGGCTTGTATCCCAACAATCTCTGTTGCAGCGACACTTCGAAACAGGAGTCTTCAAAGTGTATAGAGCAAACACGAGCTGCAAAAAAACATCTATTCATAATATATGAACATGAAATTTATGTTTATGCAACCGAATCAGCCTTTTACATAACCATTGACATTGAATATTAATAAATATAAATCAAATTTTTTTATTATTCAAATAAAAGCTTCTACACTTACCATTTTTTAAGTTCATTGTCCCTTCTCGGCGACATGCTACAATCCATTGCTTAGCTAGATCATCATTCTTGGGAAATCTAAAATATTTTATGTCCGTTCCCTTTGTAATTTTGCTGTAGTTTTTACACGTAGCCACGGCACAATTAGACATTTTATAGTTCTTTAATTGTAATAAAATTTCTGAAGAACACACAACACTTTACTTTAAACTCTTTAAAAACATCTAAAAACGGGCAATACTAAATAGAAACTTCAAACTAATCTCTTCAAAAATGAACACCACACAAGAAAAATACTCTTAATTCTTATTCAAATTTCCAAACGTACACTCGAATCAATATTTCGTCTTATTATATCTTTATAATTTGAAATAAACTGTATTAAAAAATTATTTTCATTTAAACGTCAAAGTTTACTTCATGCCTGCTTACATCATGCGCGGAAAGTGCGAAATTTGGTCCGAAATAGTAGCATACCGGTGTTTGTGTATCGTGCCTTACAACAATAAAAACATCATTATCTAATGCAGTTTTATTACTGAAATATAATTACTGAGTTGATCTTGAGCTCGTTATAAATAAACCAGTGTTCAGTTTTTCTTTCATTTTCTTCTCATTTGTCCGGTAGAGGGAAACATTGTCAGAATAGTACAAGAAACTAGTATTGTCAGTAAAAAATATACTTTTATCACGTGACATGTAGCCTCAAAGACCAGTTATGTATATTTAAAAGTGCAATGGCCCCAAAACGGATCCTTACGACACACCATGAGTTGTATTTATGTAAATAAAAATATATTATTATTAGATACAACCGCGTGAGAGTGGCAAAATATAAAAGTTCGTATTCGTTTCACATGTGTTCGTCTTATGCTATAAAATCTAAGTTAATCTAGCAGAAGATCGTGACATATAAAACCAAATGTTTTAGGTAAATCACATGATATCCTTATTCAAGGCCCTTCACTAAACCTACATTCCACATCTTTTATAGCTGCTGGTGCAGTCGAATAATTGCTCCGAATACCAAATTAAAACTTAGTAAAACATTATTACTTTCAAATACTGATTTAAGTTTTAATTATTTTTCTTATTTTCGAATAAATATTAATTGCAATCCTAAAAAGAGTTATGAAACAAACTTTTTTAACCTAAATTTTATTATATGTTCAAAAAGCATTTCGTGCTTAAACACCTCATAAATATATCAAGTAAAACTTTCAAAAAAATTACTTTAATGGAAAACGAAATATTTCAGATTTGGGAAAGGCTCTTGCTCATCCCATATAACGAAAAAGGTCGGCCTGTGGGTTTTGTGCGTCAAGCGTGACTTTATATCTTCGTGATGACCAGACATCCATCATTCCACACCCTAATATGTTCATTTTACGACAAAATGTTTGAGGAACACACCCTGGAAGTTTAATGTACCCTATTCGCTTTCCCGATGCATAGGCGCAGTAACGTCTTTATGACGGTGCAAGAAAAACGAGTTTTTCGAATGATGAACGAAGATAACGCGTATTGAATATAAAAAAAAATTATTCAAAATTTATTTGAAATTAATTATCTTAGGTCTTTTTTATGTACAAATTGCTAATACTGTTACTGGGAAACAGTGGCGTAGCTATCAAATGACAGGTCCCTGCGAAGAACCGATGCCCTAGAGATATTTGGGGCCCCGCATGTAAAAAAATCGGGGGTCGAAGGGGGTTGAAACTAAAATAAAATTACAGCAAACAAAACTAAAAAGTATTATTAAAATAAGATTTTAGTAAAAATCAAACTCTTTAAATTCTGAAAAAAAAAGCTGAATAAAAATGGGGGGTTAAGAGACGTTGAAATATTAAAAAATCCTAACTTATAAACAAAAAACGATATCAACTTAAAATCCTCAGGGAAAATCAAGCTATATAAGGCGATGAAGCCTATTGATCTTGAAAAAAATCTTATGTATAGGGGTTAAAGAGGGGTCTTTTAAACTGTGAAAAGCGTAATTGATCTTCATTATAGTTTTTTTTTAAATCGTTATTTTTTGATTTTTTTATTGTTTTTTAAAATATGTAATAAAATATAAATATTAGACTGGGCCAAAAAAAAATAAAATAATTTTTTTTCTTAGCGAAACTATGAAAATATTGTTCATGACGACAAAAAAAAAATTTCCTGACAGTTTGAGCCCTTAATAATAATATTAAGAGGTGCATCATTGCAGTTATTGATTTTTCAACAGTTGTCGCGTTTTTGCATAAATTTCGGACTTGGTCAATTTTAAAAAAAAATTTCATCTCCCCATAAAAAAGCTCTCTTAGTAAATTTTCGTAAGACGAGTCTATTCTTTGTAATCGAGCCTTAAACATTGGTATATATTTTCAATTTTTCACTTTGCATTTGGGATTTCCAAAATGAACTTAAATATTAAGATTACAAAGAATAGACTCGTCTTACGAAAATTTACTAAGAGAGCTTTTTTGTGGAAATTTCCTACAAGGATAAGAGATGAAAATTTTTTTTAAAATTGACCAAGTCCGAAATTATATGCAAAAACGCGACAACTGTTGAAAAATCAATAACTGCAATGATGCACCTCTTAATATTATTATTAAGGGCTCAAACTTTCAGGAATTTTTTTTTCTCATGAACAATATTTTCATAGTTCCACTAAGAAAAAAAATTGTTTTATTTTTTTGGCCCAGTCTAGTATAAATATTTGGATAAATTTCTTTTAACTTATTTTCTATTATGTACTGGAGCAGCTGTTTTACACCTTTAATGAATTCAGGAAAATTTGGAATAATTGTTTGTAAATCTTCATAAAATTTGTAAGGTTAAAAAGCACTGCTCTCACCCACTCGAGAACAGTCCACTATAAAGGGGGACGTCTTAGGAAAGAAATAGAAAAGAAAAAAGGGAAAAGGAAAGAAAGAGAAAGAGCGCAAACAAAAACGCAAAAGACGCACCATTCATATGATTCACTTTTTACCTCTGGAATCGAATATTAGAGGAGAATAAAAAAAAGTTAACCAAATCGGAACGTTCTGTTAAATACAATAATTCGATTTTTAGTTTTTAATATAATTATATTGTTTTATAAATAAAGTAGTTTATTTTTAATATTCTTGCATAGAACCAGGTGTAATTATCAGATTTACATATCAGAAATATAAACGAATGTCTATGTTATAGTTTAGAATAATAGTATCTTTTTTTACTTAACACTAATTTAAATTTGAGAGAGCTAAATTAGTAGTCCCCACATTATTCCCACGGGTAAACTCGTCACATAAAAGTCTGCCCATATAAAAATATCTGAGCTTTTTTTACCTTAACCACAGAAGAAAGAACAATACAGAAAAGAAAGTAATGGTCGGAACTTTGAAGTTGAAGGGATAGAAATATTTGACCTTGAGTTCCACCACAGAGATACTCTAAGAAAACGTAACTATTCACAGTACATGCAAACGTAGCTATGCACTGAACCTACACTGCGAAAACTATATTTTTCTTTTACAGAATTATGTGTCATATTTTATGAAAATTTGCATGAATGAATTTTAAACTATTCTTGATTTAAGTAAAATATTTTTCAATTTGTAGCCCTTCCGACAGAGGTTTTAAAAATGAAAATTATAAAGTTTTAAACAATAGTCTATTTTACCCTATCATAATGAACTATTAATATTGTGCCACAAATCTCACTAGTCATTTATGATCCATAAGTATAAATCAATTGGGATAATTGTTAAAAAATCATTGGCTAAAGCGTATTTTAGGGGTTTTATAAATAAAAAGAAGAAAAATAAAAAACGCATATTTATGCAATTGATAAGTTTACAATCTATGCATGTATTTTATTAAAATAGAATTTTTAAATGGAATTTTTTTAAGATTCTTTTTTATTTTATATGCAATAAGGATAAACGTTTCCTTAACGTTGCTATCTTCAGTCGCAGTCTCTGCTTTCTTGGAGTGTTTGATGATAATACACTACTCGTTTGAATTTGTGCTGTTGCACAAGGTAGAGGAACAGATGGTTGACTATGAACTTGTTCAATAGATTCTACTTCTGCTGAAGTTAAGGGTAGGCACAAGTTGTCTTTGCCTTTTTCGCCATGAACAACAAATTCCTCTAAAAAAAAAGAAAAAACAAATTTTTATCAGATCAACTAGTTTTAAGAAGGTGCATCATTTGTCAGAATTAAATGTTTAAGTCACACTTTTTAGCCAGATAAAATTTACC
Organism: Psylliodes chrysocephalus; assembly: GCA_927349885.1. Classification (NCBI taxonomy): domain Eukaryota; kingdom Metazoa; phylum Arthropoda; class Insecta; order Coleoptera; family Chrysomelidae; genus Psylliodes; species Psylliodes chrysocephalus. Next base: position 18,149,571 of record OV651825.1, on the reverse strand, counting down.
ATAATTTCTTAAAAAGTGAATATATTTCTATGCCTAGGAGGTAAAATGCACTGTCATTCTAGTCAACTGTTTACTACAGCAGATTGAATGTTGTTAAATTATTAAATTTTAACTAGATATGCATTTAGAAACTCCATTTATTGTCACAATATTTGTATTTTTTACTAACCTAACTGATAAAACTACTTTATTTTAATTTGCATAAGTTTTTGTATGTCGACATAGTGCAGTTTACCTCCGAGGCAGTTCTATAAAATGGAATGTATGGGTTGATATTCTAAGAATATTAGTACTTATCATTTTATTTTTTAAACTACTAAATGTAATGTAAAAAAATAACAAGCGAGACAAGTAGAAAACTTTTTGTAACATTTAAATAAAATTTTTATTTATTTACCTTGCAAAACTGTGACTCTTTTCATAGGTTCTGAGTGAGAAAATGCTGATGGAAATGCATTTGCAAATAATCGTTTTCTTGCTCCTGACTGATAAACGAATTTATCTTGGAAGTGCAGTTCACAAATTTTGTAATGTTTACTAAAATATTCAACACTCTTTTCCAATAAGTCCTCTCTATTTGCTGCCTTAAGCCACAATTCAAGTCTGAAAAATACATACAATCATTATATTACAATGTTATAGCAAGGTCAATTCCTATTTCACACTCAAAGTTTCATACATACCTCACTGGATCGTTTACAAGAGTGAACAATCCTTCTTTGTCACCTGTTCTTGAGGTACATCCACGATAAATACAAGTATACCCTCCTCCTCTTTGACGCGGCATTGTTTATAAACCTAATCTTAATACGTACAATAAAGTCTTAAATGAACACTCCACAATTAAAAACAGCAACAAAAACTAAAAATAAACCACTAACAAAACGTAAAAGTTATCAGAATATTCCCTAAACCAACCAAAAATCAAAAACGACAAATAAAGACGACAGGCAAAAAAATATTGACAGCAACAGCAGTGACAGCTTCGTTCATCTGCTACAAAAGTGTGCACTGTTGCACTTCGAACAAGTAACAAATCTACGATTCACTTTTGAAAATGCTCCACCATAAAGAAGGTGTGGCTTCAGTTGCTAGGTTCCTGTTTTAGCCCTATGTTTCTTTTCTGTATCGTTTTTTATCCTGTGCCTTAACACATAGCGTGTCATCTTTCATATACGATAGAAAGTGACATTAACATTTTAATAGATAATACTCAAAAAGTAATGCAATGAAAAAGTAACACTGAAAAAGGCTAGCGTATATGAGCCGACGTGTTTTAAAATTAAAACAAACATTGAAGTTTAATTTATTTCATTTCTAAACCTTATATCCAATAATAATAAAAAATGTTTAGACGACACAGCAGTTAAAAAAAATTAGAATAATAAAATTTAATTGAATTAATCTACCAGTATTCTATTTTTATAAACTCATTGATTTTCAGCCTTGAAAACACATGAAACATGCATTGAAATATCTGCTAAACTATTGTAATCCAATGTAAATCTTAAATGTTGTAAAACCAAGAATTCTGATAATATTTTATAATGGTAGTGGGTTTTTCTAATCTATACATTTTTATTTATGCACTTTTATAGATTTTTATCGTATATTGTTTTAATAAATATAGCACTATACAGAATGTTTTAGTTTATATAATGATTCTAGACTGCGATTATGTATTTTTTTAATAGCATGGTGTAGATTAAAGCTACTTTTGACTTTGCGTCCCACTTCGGTGTCACAAGCTGAATTTTTAAGGGATAAAAGTACATGATAAGCTAACCCTTATTCCAGAGGTAATACAGAATTAGACTGTGCAAAAGGGCACTATCTTAAAAAATAAAGTTATTGATATCACCGTATAGAAAAAAAAATGCCTATTTTTTTGTTCTAATGCACAATTAGGTCTTTGTAGAAAGTATTTTTTTTTTAATTATTTAAAACAAATCATTTGCATTAGCCCTTATTGTCGAAAAAAAATTTAAACAATAATATCTCGGTTTTAACCGTCTACAAATTTGTATAAAAAATCTTTTTTTAGAAATGTATCTCTTGACAAAAAACGAAGGCCTAAATAAAAAAAAAAACTATTCTTTAAAAAAGTTTCGCCTATGTATTAACAAGGTAACAGCGCTTTCCCCATATTTTTTGCTTTTAAATTAACAAAAATATAGCAATAAACAATTAGTGGTGTCATTGTTTTACTAGAAATCAAACATTGAAGGCAGAGCCTCTAGACTCTCTATGCATCTCTCTCAGTGTTAAAATGTAAATAAAGTTATGGGATTATTAGCTAACGGGAGATTTTAACAATCGTTCTTGCAAACGGCTGTTAATGTATTTAATAATCTTCGAATAGACCTTGTTTCACTTTATTTAGATCAAATAGCCACTAAAAAAACTAAAAAAAGTAAAATTTACTTTTTAATGAATTATTTCTTTGAGAATTTATTGTAAACAGTTATTCATATGGTCCATTTTTTGAATCTCACTATATTATGTATGAGTAGAAATTTTTTTCATGTCTAAAAATGGAACAATTCATTAAATTTACTAAAATATGCACATTAAGATTTATTACTTATTTCTAAAAATACAAACCTTTGGCAAACTACCAAGTAATAACCTTTAAACTATAATAAATATTAATAAATAAAATGTAGTATACAAAATTATTACAAAATCAAAGTAATTTAAAAAAAAAATGTATAGTAACTTTAATTTTCAGAATTAAAATTCCTAATATATACAGGGTGTCCCGAAATTAGACGGTCATGTTTTAACAGCGTAATCTACATCCTAAAATAAAAGTAAAAGTTCATATAAACATAGGTCCGAAAACGTTTCGTTTTCGAGATACAGGGTGAAGTTCTGATGGCACATTTTTGTAAATATTTTCTAAAATTTCTTTTGTCACGGGTTTTCCAAACTTAAAAAAAAAAATTTCTGATTCCACAGGCCTACTAGTTGTTGTTTACACTTTCGAATAACATCAACTTATCATGAAATTTTTAAATGTTTTTCTCTTGAAAATGGTGAGTACTAGCTTTATTATAAATAAAATAATGATTTTCCAAATTTTGTAGTCAAAAATGTTAAAAACAGTCAACAAAGAAACTAATTTACAAAAATGTGTCATCAGAACTTCACTTTTAACACCCTGTACCTCGAAAACAAAATGTTTTCGTACCTATGATTATACAAACTTTTACTCCTATTTTAGGATGTAGATTACGCTGTTAAAACATGACCGTCTAATTTTATATATATATTTTTTTTTTGATAAATTTCAATTATTTTAAAAAGACGAATAAAGGACAAAAGTATCTATATAAGATATTAAATGTGTTTTTAAAAAGAATTTTTTCTATTTTACAAATTTCGATTTGTTTTAAAAACTAGGTTGTTTTAATTCTGTTCGGGGTTAAAAGCGAATTTTTGTAGCCAATTACTGAAAATGCAATATTTACTGTCATTTGCAACAGATTCGCTTATGCTGTAAATTGATCTGTAATCTGTGATTTTTCGTTGATTAATAAAATTTGATATAGAAACATATAAGTCATGATTAGTCACTCTGGTGTTTTAAATACAAGTTCAACAATATTTATTTAACCAATTAGAAATCAAGCTCTTTAAGGGGACGAAGCTTATTGATATTGAAAAAATGCTGAATAAAAATGGGGGTTAAGGGAAGGGGGTTAAAATATTAAAAGAAAATCCTGCTAATTTAAAAACGAAAAATGTATAAGGGGACAAATCCTTTTTATTTTTGAAAATCCTAATTAAATTGGGGGGGATTAAGGGGAGTTGAAATTAAAAAAAAAAAATAAAAAACGAAAAGCGATATCAACAAAAAATTTTTAGTGAAAATCAACCTATATAAAAGGATAAAACCTTCTGAGTCTTAAAAAATTTAAATTAAAATTTGGTGTTGGGAGGGGTCGAAATATTAAAAAAATCCTAACTCAAAAACAAAAAAATATATAAGCTTGAAATTTTAAGCAAAAATCAAGCTCTACAAGAGGAAAACGATGTTTGATTTTAAAGGGGTTGAAACTAAAAAAATAATCATAAATCAAAAATAGAACATGATTTTTTTTTTAATCCAGCTTTATAGTAGAATAAAGGCAATTGATTAAAAAAAAATGGAGGGTTAAGGGTGTTTGAAATATTTAAAAAAATTCTAATTTAAAAACGATGATATAAACTTGTTTTTTTTTTTCAAAAATCAAGCTCTATAAGGAAGACAAAGCCTATTGATTTTAAAACAATTTGTGAATAAAATGAGGTGTCAACGGGGTTGTTGAAATAAAAAAAATAGAAATCAAACACCAAAAGCGATATCAACATGAAATAAGGGGGATAAATTATTCAAAAAATCCTAACCCAAAAATAAAAAACGATATTAAATTAAAATCTTTAGGAAAAATCAAACTTTGTAAGGGGATGAAGCCTATTCGTTCTGAAAAAAATCTTAACAAAATTAAGGGGTTAAGGGGGTGGGAAGGGGTTTGTTAAACTATAAAGAGTATAATATAGAATGCCAAGCAATATATATCTTCATTCTAGTATCATTATTGGCATTAGGTCAATTAATACAACAATATTATTGTAATTTTGACATGTTTGCAAACTGATTTATATGCCGATTTGGAATAATATCCTATATTGTAAGGCAAAAAAGAAGTAAAAAGAAGCCTTCAGAAGAAGCCTTCAGAACACTAGTTTAACGTAAAGTATGGTTAGTTCTTACTTGCTATGCTGATGATGGTTGTCCAGAGTGGGGCTTCTCGGTGACCGATGGGCCAGTGGGTACTCCTGTTGTGGCTTACCGCATTTGTATGACATGCATCTCAAGCATGGAAATACAGGCTAAGTTGTCCAAGCCAATAGTAGAATGTAGATGAAATTATCAAAAGGGGGAGTTAAAGATGAAGTTGAAGCACAGTAGAATTGAAGTAGCAAAGTTAATGTAAAGTAAATGGCCTGAAATAGGAAAAGGTTATGAGAGGCAATGGTCATCATGCGGAGTTAGTTACACTTACCGCTGATGAAAGGTGGCCAAAAAGTGAGTATATAAGTGTGTTAGGAAAAGAATATCCGCTACAAGCGCCTTTTCTTAATCAACAAGAAATGTTTCCTAATGCACAGTTTTGATTCTAGGCAAAATCCGAAATAAGTTCGTGAGAGCACTTCTCAAGTGCTCTTGGAGAGCTCTAGAAACAAAATGGGCAAAAATGGCTTAATCAAAGTTCAAAGTCCAAAACTTGGTACCTCAAAGATTGGTATCTTACTATAAGACATGTAAAAAACTCTGCTGATGACTCAAGGATTGCATAATTCACTGGCTAGGTGGAGGTAGAATAGGGACCAAAGTTTAGTAGAAGAAGAACCAGTTGAAAAAAGGTAAACAAAACAAAATGGGGTAGATAAATGTTAGAAAAATATATTGTAATCATTATAAAAGTTAATATTGTGCTGATAATCAATAAAAGGGGTAAGAACAAGGAAGTTTTTGGTATTTTCTAGAGGATTTTTAATAGTAGGATTAATTTTTAATACCGAACAAATAATTAGTCCTGATTTCGTTGCTGGACTCTTTTAAAAAAGCTAATTGAGTACTTTGATTCAATATTTATAAACAAAATATGGTTAATTTATATTTTTGAAAATCTAAACCGTAACAATGTCAAATCTTTGTCTTATTTTAAAATTTTTACACCCTGTATTTCAGAAACTAAGCTTTTAAAGAGTTCATTTAACCATATAATATGTTATTCTTTAACTAGTGGACACCCTATATTATAATCGATTTATAAGATATAAATTGATGTGTAATAAATTTCGAATAATTGATTTGGATTAGAATAAATTGTATGGAGTTGACATTCTTAAATTTAAATTATTGGTATTTTATATATTATAGTGTCTGGTCTAATATGTATTTTAAGAAATCAAAATAGAATTTAAAATACGTGTTCTATTTTTTTTTTGTCGTGGCGACCATTATTTATTAGTCTAATCAGAATATTTGATAGTCAATTAAATAGTTTTCAATAATGAACAGATGTTCCTAAAAAATAAACAGCCTGGTGTTCCGTTGTAATAAATTCCATTCTAACACATTATCAAAGTCAAAAAAACCTAAATTCAAACACATTAGCCCCCTTCTGTCGCCACTGCACTAAGGAAATGTCTCAATGCCTATAGCGACCCTTTCAATCCTATTTTCTCAAGGAAGTGTAGGATTTGAAGTGGCTTCAAGTTAGGCAAATCTCCCTCTTCAATTTGATATCCTTCTAGATATAGTGCCCTTGGATCCTGGAGTGCTACACATTCAGTTAGGATGTGAATGGAGGTTTCGTCCTCCTCCTCACAGAATCTGCACTCACTATCCTCTGCTACTCTCAGTTTACTTAAGTGTCCTTTTAGTCGGCAATGCCCGGTAAGGATCCCTGTTACAATATGTAACCTGTTCTTGCTCAGGCAGATGCAGGCTTCCGATCTTTTCTGGTTATATTCACCCATAAGTATCTTGGCCTGTCTCAGCCCCAAGAGATTGTTCCAATTATCGGTTCTTCTACTGCCCAATTCTTTTTTAATCTCTCCTAATATTTATGACCTAACACATCACGCATTTTAATGGCCAACACTTGTTTATCCTATATAAGTCTCATCGAAAACTACAAGAGTTTAGTAATGCCCATATAGAATTAGAACAGAGCATGATGAAAACACAAGATTACCGTGTGATTATTTGTAGTTTTGTCAGATCTTATTGTATCTTGATCTAGTATTAATAATTGTAAGAATATCAAAAATAAACTTTATTATATAAAACAACACAATAATATTTAAAAAGTAAAGATTGTATGATAATATAAAATAGAACAGTTCATTTTTGGTTTGTTTAGCAGTCAAAACTGAATACATAAGGTTTTCCCATCCTAAGCATATATTCAATAAGTTATCTTAATGGGTTTTGACGAAATATCCCATAAGTAAAGTACTAAATTCCGAGATATATCAATTATAGGACATGTAAAGTTGTAACAAAATAAATAGAAAAGCCAGAAGTAGCAGGTACGAATCATATTTACATTGACGGATCTAAAGCAAAACAAGGCATAGGATGTGGAATCTACTCCAAATCCTTAAGTCTAACTATAAAATAGGCTATAAGCAATAGTTCCAGTGTAGTTAGTAATTCAACGAGATTTTTATAGCAGCAAAAGAAATCACCAAAAACAATATCACTGAAAGGAACATGCTCATCTATACAGATAGCAGACAAGTACTACTCACCCTGAAAATACCACGAATTTAGTACTAGAATATCATAATGCGTTGGCATCTTCTAACAATCTGGTCATTTTAAGATAGACTAAAGGTCACGCCGCATCCAAAGATAACTATATTGCTGATTCACTAGCCAAGAAAGCAGAGAATTAAATACCTTTTGAAACTGGTCCTTCTATTGAACTGACAACATCGGTAGTGAGAAATCTAATTAAAGAACATTCCCTTGTGTATCTCAAGGAAAAATAAGATGAACCAAGAAGCTGTAGACTTGCCAGGGAGCTTTTAAGTTATCCTGATAACACTACAGCAAACACATACTTGACTATGACTAAACAGAATCTGCGCCTGATCACAGGCATTCTGATTGGTTGTGGCCAAGTACGAAAGCATTTCTATATCATGGGGCTGTCAGAATCAGCACTCTGCAAGGGGTGTGAACAAGAAGATGATACCATGGAGCATATCCTTTGCGATTAGTCGACGCTTTTATTTATTAGAAGATTTTTGTGCGGCCAACATAAGAGAAGCACCCCTTGGCGACGTTGTGAACTATCTTAAATCTGTAGGCTGGCTCACGAGTTAGGATGTGTCTATCTACTTGAGAGGATGCACAATATACCTAGTGAGGCCTAAGTGTAGTAAACCAACTCACCCTTCTTACGTTACAGATACAGAGAAAGTCTTTAGTTTGTTGGGTAAACTGTAAGAATATTTAAGAAAACAAATGTTTTAAGTCCAAAAACAAAGAGTTAATAATTAAAATACAGGGCAACGCCGAGATACTGATTCTATCAATTACCAAGCTTGACTAACTTTATTCATTCCAATACCTAATTTCACCAAAATAGCAATATTCAAAGTTAATATAGCAGCAACATCACTTAAAGCGTATCATGGTAATATAAACAATCCAAACCAAACATCTTACAGAAGTATTACACAGTAACGCTGTCATCGTCGTCAAAATATTAAAAAAAACATACATAATGTAAATAATACGTAGACATAAATAAATACAATAAACTTAGCAAGATTTTTATTGCGCACAGTAGATGTTAATACTCTTATACAAAAAACACTAATTAAGAGATTGGTCTTTATATTCGTTCTTCATATTTTTATTCTCATCTCATTTATTTATTATTTTCTAGGTTTACAACTTCACTAAACATAATTATTCCCAGCTATGTATTCGAGAAGCTTCATGGCTAACGAACTAATTAACTCTATTTGAATCGTTATTTTCAGTGACACACCTTATATCTATCATAAACTGCGATGCACGACATAAATTAAAAGTCAGTTTAATGAAACTTGGTGTCGAGTGATCATCACATCGAATTCAAGAAATTTCTCTGAATTCGCCAATATCCTATTATTCTAAAATGGGTCGACTTGACCTTGTCGCGCGTCTCAAAATAGACGCGAGCATTTAATAGGTCAAGACTATGAAACTTTGAAAATCCACCACATGAATATTAATTGTCTAGTATATTTAAATTATTAAATTTGAAGTGGCCTTCTGTCGCTTTTGTTTTCTTTTTGTTTTTCTTACAACCAACAGAATTTTATTTGGTCCGATATTTGGAAAATTATTCCGAGGTTATGGAAATATAAAATTATATTCTCGTGGCACCATAATAAAATGTTTACAATAGGGAGTCAATTATTTTAAACAAAGGTAGAAAATGTCAATTTCTGTATTAATTAAGGCATTTTATTACTTAAACAAATCTGCCTTTCCTCTAGCAAGAAATAATTTATTTAAAAGGATTTAATAAGCTGAATTTTAAATTATTTAAAAAGAACGAATTATATTTTTATAAAGAAAAAAATTAGAAATATTTGTAGCTTTTTCTGCATTCAATTGAAATTCTACCGTTACGGTTAGACTACTTATCTTCATTTACAATTTATTTTATTTTATGTCATATACGATCTTAACTGTGATGCATTTATAAATTTAGATTTTCAAGCCCATTCAAATGAAATTTCACATGACCTCTTACTATTTAAAAAACATTAAGGGGTGGTTGTCACATAAAGGGAATTAAAACATAAAAATCATATTCATAAAAATTTCACAATATTTATAAATGTTTTAGGTTATAGGAATACTTTATACACTTTTTATTAATTTATGAATATTATTGCTATTCTATCTTCAGAAGATTAATAACAATCATAATCACAAAACAGTAGTGAATGGTGGTGATAGTTGTTATCTTAAAATAATAGTTCGTGCAACGAGAGAGGATGTGATGGCCATACATTTAAGATAAAATAACTAGTTTTAAAATATACTGCTCAACGATTGAACTGAATAATTCTAATTGAAAAGAAATTATGATTTAAAAATTTCAAAATTTATTTAAATTTTCTTGTATAGCTGTCAGTTTTAAGCCCAACAACCACTTTATATATTAAAACAATTGACTCATGAGTTGCTAAAATTAGGAAAACCACCGCTCAGCAAGTCAATACTGTATCAGTAATTTGATAATAAGACTTCCAAATAAAGTAAAAGAATTAAGAAAGACAAGCTAACACGATATTCTTTTTTTGTAACGATGTAAATTTCACAATAATGTAATTTCATGAGCTGTTACTTTTTAAATTACTTATTTTTCCACTGAAGAAAAGTTTCGTTCTGTGTCTAGTTATATCATAAACTTAATATACAGTGTGTCCATGGATGGGGTCCCCAAGGGGGAAAAAATCTTTATTATTCATTTTACGACCAAAAGTCATTCCTTATAAAAAGTTCTGCTTGTTGAGAAAATGGAGTTGCCTTATAAAAATTTTAGATTAAATGTACAGGGTGTTAATAAATTAGGAAAATATGAAAATGCTTCAAGAGGGAAGTACCATTATTTATTATTTTTAACAAAAATTTTATAAAACAAAGTTGTTTATAAACTAGCATAGAGACTAAATACAATTTTTTAAATAAAAATTCCAATATTTTAAAATAGAATATTAATAATTATTACTTTCATGTAATAATTTGCATTTTACAAAAAAAATCAAGATAGCCGATTTTGTATACGTTCATGTTATGTCAGCATTTTATTTATATCTATCAGTATTTTTGACAACTTTGTTTTATAAAATTTTTGTTAAAAATAATAAATAATGGTACTTCCCTCTTGAAACATTTTCATATTTTCCTAATTTATTAACACCCTGTACATTTAATCTAAAATTTTTATAAGGCAATTCCATTTTCTCAACAAGCAGAACTTTTTATAAAGAATGACTTTTGGTCGTAAAATGAATAATAAAGATTTTTTCCCCCTTGGGGACCCCATCCATGGACACACTGTATTATTTGATTAAATTTCCTTACAAGTTTTTATTTAAAACATTTTAAAATATATCCATTACAATTGTTGAGCAGTGTAATTGTAATTCACAAAAATTTGAATATATGACTTTTGGTGTTTTAATAAAATTAAATAAACAAAAAAAAAATAAAAAATAAAAATAAACTGTCATTAAAATTTACGGTTTCTTTGAAAATATAGGTTAAATAGTTTGTGAATTGCCAGCAACATTACTAACCAAAAATATACTGACATTTAGTTTCATAGAATTGTCACTAACTAAGAATTGTGATTGGTGGAATCCTTAATAGAATGTATATAAAAGTCCATTCGTTCAGAAGACTGATATAGCCTACATATTCATTCTGCAGTTTGTGCATAAATTAAATAATATACATAAGGACGTAGAAAAAACATATAAATTAATTACTTAATTTTACATACTGTAATTTTACTATCATAAAAAAATTAATTAAATACTTACTTGATACGCCTCAATAAATTCGAGCATAATAACTTACCTGAAAATAAAAGAAAAATAGAGTCAATTTTATATATGTGCTGAAAAGTTTTTGGGTTCACATAAAAAGGAACGTGATAGTGAAATATAAAACACATTTTATTCAACGTACTCCCCCCTCAAGCTAAAATATTTAGCACAATGCTTCTCTAGTATCTTAACCCCTACTATTAGACATGAAACTGTTGCCTCTCCAAAAACACCTCCCTAGCTGCAATGACTGATGACTTCCTCATTTGAGTCAAACTTGGTACTCTTTAGGTGTTTCTTGGGCTGTGGGAAGAGGTGGTTGTCCAACGGGCTAGATTTGGGGAATAGTGTAGGTAGTTTAATTATTCAAAGACAAATTGGTAATTTTTTCGTTAGAGTATGGTTTGTACATTATGGGCAATTACACTGTCCTGCAAAAACACCGTCAATTATTTTACTGCGCATGCGCGCTACTGAATAGTTTTCATATGGTGCAGTATTGTTTATGCTGCTTTATTTACTCGATTAGCTCCAAAGCTAAGAAGTTTTTAGCACACCCTCGTATATATTTCAAGTTTTGGGTTACATAATATCTGCTAGTTAGATTAGACCAGCTGGTTTAAATATTTGCCACTATGTAATACAACAATAAGGCCCGTGTTTTAAATAATAAAATATGCAAAGTTGCCTTAGCCATTTATTTGTATTCCTAATTCCAATAAAATACTTACACTATAAATATTATTAAAAGAGCGCGCATTATATCCTAATGACACCATGGAAAATATAGATAGCACTTAAACTACCCTATTCCCTGCGACTAGTTCTCTATACTAACGACACCTAGCGAAATCAAGCAATTAATATCAGTGCAGAATTCTCTGTTTACTTTTTCACGGTACTCAAACGAAATATTTATTTCCTTTCTCTAAAACTCAAGTTGTACCACTAGAGTTTATGGAAAGTTCAACTGAACTTAGATTTAACTGTGACAAACGTCATACTAATCATACTCAGTCAAAACCAGGTTTCACTTCAAGGAGGAAGAATTTGTTGATAACCTTTGGACATATCTGGTAGAAACAAAAAATAACCTAAAAAATCATAAACATATCTTTGTAGGAGACATTAAGATAAATACGAAACAAAATTCTGATTTAGTCTCCTCTTATTTAGACACGCTAGGAGAATTTAATTTTGTATCTCTGATAAATAAATATACACGAGTAAAGGAACCCTCAAAAAGTTGTTTGGATCAAATTTTTTATAGTTACAATGCATCTACCTTAGACAATCATACGGCGGCAATTTTTGATACACAAATAACAGACCATAAAGCTACTATTGCATATTTTCCTCTAAAGTTGATGTGTGTCAAATAACGTCATTTATTAAAAAAAAAAAAAAAAATTACGATAAATTAAAACTAGAATTAGGTAATCAAAATTGGGAAACTTATTATTCTATAGAAAATGTAAATGAAAAAATTTAGTACTGAACAGAAACTCTAAATTCACTTTTATAAAACGATACAAAATTAATAAAACAAAAAGACCACCCTAAAAAAAGAAAACAATGGATAATAGAAGAACTTATAAAGTCAATAAAAGAAAGAAACCGTTTATACAGTATTCACAAAAAAGGATTTTGAGAATGTTAAAAATAATGCGATATTTAAATTATAGAACACTCACAGATAAATTAATTAAAAAAGTTAAAAAAGATTTTTTTACCAAACAAATAAATAAAAATAGTTCGAAAATGTTATGGGACACTTTAAAACAAATACAAGGAGATAGTAGAAGTAATAGAGAAATACGTGAAATAGCTACAGATGAAGGAACAAATATTACAGACGCAAAAGATATAGCAGAAAGATTTAATCAATTATTTTTTTTAGAAATAGGCACATCACTTGCAAATAAAATGATGACCCAAACTCATCACCTCCGGTCAGAAATATTCACAAAAACTCTTTTGATCTACTACCAGTAACTGAAACAGAAATAAATAATATCATTAATTCAATTTTGAATAAAAAATCACCTGGAATAGATAATATTTCCTCAGAATTAGTTAAAGAAAATTCTGATTCTGGATCTAATTAATAAAATGTTTGATAAAGGTGAAATCCCAGCTGAATTAAAAAAATCTTTAGTAGTACCAGTCTTTAAAAAAAGAAAAAAGAGTATGTTTACAAACTACAGACCTATTAGTAACAACTTTTACAAAAAATGACAAAAAAGCCTTAAATTTACGTTTAAAAGATTACCTCAATAAATATAAGATCATCTCAAACAATTCGGGTTTCCAGACGGTCTCTCAACAACAGATGCAATCTGGTAAAAAAAATTTATAGTTCTGTTGACTGCAAAAAAACCATGTCTAGCAGTTTTCCTGGATTTTGCCAAGGCCTTCGACACTGTAGATCATAGACATTTGAAGATATAGGGATACGTGGGAAAACTTTTGACCTTTTTAATAGTTATCTAAATAACAGATTTCAAAGAGTTAAAATCAATAATGAAATCAGTGACGAGAGGCCAATAAAAAGCGGTGTTCATCAAGGAACTATATTAGGTCCCACTTTATTTACATTATATGTAAACAATATATATATAATTTACAGACCACAGAGGAAATAGTAAGTTTTGCAGCTGATACTGCGATTTTTTATGAAGCAGAAACTTGGGACGATCTAAAACGGAAAACTGACAGAAATTTAAAGAAAATAATAGACTGGTGTTCCCATAAAAAATTAACCATAGACTTCAACAAATCTTTCTTTTTACCATTTATCAGCTACTCTAATAATCTACCTCAATTTGGTGACATTAGCTAACTTATTATAAAAAGAAAATTACATTGGAAAAAAAATGAAATAAAATATTTAGGAGTTACCCTAGATTGTCATTTACGTTGGGACGCACATATAAATAACTTAACAAATACCTTAAGACTTCTTTTATTTACTCAAAAATATTTTACAAGTTACTAACCTAAGAACTATTTACTATGCTTTAATCCAAAGTCGTGTATAATACGCAATCGTCTGTTGGGGTGCTACAACCAAAAATCACATAACCAAACTTGAAATATTACAAAAGAGAATTCTAAAAATAATACACAACAAAAAAGTTAGATACCCAACAGATGCATTGTTCGAGGAAGTAAAAATAATGGATATACGACAATTATACAAGTTGTAACTCTAATCTACAAAAATAAACAAAATTACCCATAACTATGATACAAGAAGCCAGGATAAAGGAAAAGTTGGTACCCACCTTGTAAATAAAACAATAGCACAACGTTTTTATATTTAATTAAGTGCAAAAATCTTTAATTATCTTCCAGATATGTACAAGGCATATTTACAAATCATAAATTCCGTTGAACTTTTTAAAAAATCTATCATCAAAAAATGTCTTATTAATTCGGATAGAAAATCCCAAAGAGAAATAATTAAACTTATATATTATAATTTAGTTGTAAATGTATACTTTTTATTTGATATTTTTATTTTGTACTTCTTTATTATTTATATTTCATATGTATTTTAAATTATGTGTTTTTTAACTAATTTTACATTGTTATTGTTCAGTAATTATAATTTAATATGTATTCTTTAATTAATTTAATTAGATTTTATGAACTTATACAAGTCAAACTTTAATAATGTAACCTACATATTTAAAACAAAATTGTCTAAAAAATAAGGGTTTCAAAAAAAAGTTAGTAATTCGGCAGCCCATGCGTAACCACATGGTCATAAATGGGCAGCAAATACTTTTAATGAATAAGGTACCTATGTTAATTACTCTATTAATTTAAAATTATTTAAAATGTACCTACAACTATGGAAGTCAATGGGGGACAATTTGAACATTTGATTTAAAAACGCAATTTTGATTCTTTTGTTGTAAGCATGATAAAACAATTAAGTTTTTTAAGAATGTGATTTTTTCATACACCGTTGTAAATAGGCTTCCAACACCTTACAAATGAAGTATCACTCAACCCCTCTTACCTATTCAATTTTGAGGGGTTGAAGCGCCCCCTCATAGGGGGTTGCTTGTTCAAGCCTCAAATATACGTCAAAAGATGTCCCCCAAAAAAAATCATCCGATGTGTTTTGGGAAATTTTTCCAATTACTATGGAATAAGAAATATACAGGGTGGCTCGTCTGTGATGGAACAACCTGTATAATGTCTTTATACAATCATAATTTTTGTTATGTTCGATTGGCTATAACAACATTTAAAATGAGTTTTTTTGTGTTTTAAATAAAGATTATATCGTACTCTAACACCCGTATGCATAGTCGATCGCCAGCGATTCGCCAGAGATTCATTCCGGCGTATCGCCAGCGACTCGCTGGCGAAAGCCGGGAAAGGTGGCGACCCGCTGGCGATTGTCACCGGCATGTCATTTCTCGCAAGTTTTCATGTTCTTTCATAGGGATTATCACCAGCATCTCTCGCATTTTATTATTGATTCGTTTCTTAAAACTCAAAAACAATGAACGAATATCAAATGTTTCTCTATAAAAGAACATGAAAACTTGCGTGAAATGATATGCCGGTGACAATCTCCAGCGAGTCGCCACCATTTCGTGCTTTCGCCGACGGATCGCTGGCGATGCGCCGAAATGAATCTCTGGCGAGTCGCTGGCGATCGACTATGCATACGGCATTCGTCAAAATATCTAGATAATATGAATAGTTATCCAATGTACTCATACATCGTGGTGTCTTTTAACTAGAGTTGTTTATTTTCTACTGTGTAAACAAACTATTTCTGATTTGTTTTGTTTGCATAAAACATCACTGCATGTGTTATTATTACTTATTATTTATATATTTTTTAAATTTATTTCAGGATTAGCAACATGCAATCCATTGGACTTTGGCGGACAACAAAGTGCTCAGACAAGTCAAGATGCTCAGATGGAGAAAGCTCTTGAGCAGGTTCAGTCGGTCATCCAATCGGTTCAAGTAAAATGTAAAGAAGTTGGAAAAGAAAATATAGGAGATGGTTTGGAGGTATGTAATTAGTGCTGGTTTAAATTAGGTTCAACTCAAACCAAGATTTAAAATAATTAAACTTTTATATTATATAAAATAAATCATTTTAGTATATTACATAACAAGTGTGGAAAGTGTATCATTTCGCACGAGTGCGAGAAATACACTTTCCAACGAGTTGTCTACACTATTTTTCCTACGACCATACACAAATTCCTTAAAAAAACGTCTTTTTTAAATTAGAAAGTCAATTAAACCATATCACACATTTACTGAAAAGAAAATCAACACATGTGTTGAAAATTAAAAAAAAACGTCTAAAATATTTTTCATTTTGTAACAGTAGAAATGACAAGAACTAATACAATGTTTAAAAAATATTTATAACTAAAGCAGAACAAGAACTAATATAACAAGAAACATTTATAACTAAAGCAGAGATACTAACAGAATAGTTTATAAAAATTTACATCTAAAGTAGAGATAACTAATGGAATGGATAAAAAATATTTGTAACTAAACTAGATATAACTAATATAATAATTGGGAAATATTTGTAACTAAACTGTATGAACTGAATAATTATTAATAATTTTGTTTTACTTTTTTCTGGGACGTTATAAAAGTTAAAAGTAAAATTGTTATTATAACATTTACTAAATTGCAGTGAATTTTGTAATGTTGCATTATTATTATTCTCAGTGGTTCCCCTAATATATGTGTTTATTGCCTCTTGTGGATCTACATTAATTTGTTGCTGTATAGATGAAGTACACAAACGTGCACTGTAACTGGGTTGTGTAGTTTCAGCATTTTGTTCAGAGTATTGTTTAATGTTTTTACATGCAATTTCTTCGTTGAATGTGCTTGTGCCGCGAATGGTGTTCATTATTTTATTAGCAGTCATTAATCTATTATTTGCAGAGTCATCTATGTACTGCTCGGTCACGATAAAGGATTTCCATCCCCCATGGCGCTTTAATGCAGCAACATCTGCTCCTGCATCTCCCAAAAGAACGCTCAAAGGTGTGGCCAGTATATTGTTCTGGATTCGAAAGATTTAAATACTTTGCCACTACCTTGCCACTATTTTGTTTATATCCACTACTTGTTGGGTGCATTTTTTATTTTTATAATTAAGAAAAAACCTTAGTTGAGTGGTTGGTGGCCTAAGATTTGCATATTTTTTTCAAATATGGTATAAAAATGTCCAGTAATTGTGAATTTTCTGGATACTTGTTTTTTTGTGTTATCTATCTTTATCACAGCTGCTGTACCCAAATCCTCTATATCGTTTATAGTCAACTGTGTGAGCTCCTGCTTTCGGCATGCTCCTGATATTCTAAGGATAAGTGCAACCTTAAATAATAAAAAATACTCACACATTAAACAAAATAATAGATATGAAACTTGCTCACCTTTTTAAATAAAAATAATTCATCTGGAGCTGTTTCTATGAAATTATTTATTTCTTTTTGCGACAGGACTTTGGCTTTTTTTGGTTTATAGCCATTACTTTTTCTCTTTAAGAATGCCTTTAATTTTAGGTACTTAGACATATCAACATTGTGTTCAATAATAATAATAATAATAATAATACGTCTTTATTTATATACAGCGTACATATAAAAGGGCGAAGTTCAGCTAAAAGCTGTTTTTCAACTTAACCCACAAAAAAGAATACAAATCGAAAAAACAAGTCATAAAAAAACAAATTAAAAGCTAAAAAAGAAATTATAAGCTAAAAAAAAAACATTATGTATATATAATAACATCCATATTGAACTGAAAATTAAAATTCAAGCAGGTACACGAACCAAAAACCGAATTGCCAAGTCTGTTTTTATCAATAAGGACGATTAGGGAAGGGAATGAACATAAAGTTTAATTTTCTTTTTAAAGTTGTAAATAGTATAGTTTTTATATTCTGGGGGAATGCTGTTGTATATTTTACAAGCCGCATATGAAAAACTACGCAAAAATATTGCGGACTGAAATCGTGGTAATATCAGTAATTGTTTGTTTCGTGTACCTCTATTATTTTGATTTTGAAAAAATTTAAACCTTCGGAACAGATAAGAGGGTTGTTTTTTTGTTAATATTTTATGTGTTATATTTAGCAAACTTAAAGACCTTTGTTTATTTAATTTCAACCAACCAATTTCTTTAATCTTGTCACTGATATGGTCAAATTTGCGAAGACCTGTTACGAAACGAGTACAGGAATTTTGTAGTCTTTGAAGCCTGATAATATCTGAATTTAGTAAAGCTGGTCCATACACACAGTCACAATACGATATTTTTGAGAAAATTAGAGCTTCACAAAGTTTTAATTTTAATTTCTTGTTTAAAATATCTTTTTGGGAATAAAGCTGTCTTAATGTGTTATAAGTGGTTTTACAAAGCTGAGATATATGTTTGCTAAATCTCATATCTGAATCAAACCATAAGCCTAAATTTTTTAATTCGTCAACCATCGGAATCGGTGTATTAATAATGGAGATTTGCATTTCATGTTTCAGTGTTACACGATTAATTTTGTTACCAAATAACATAGCAGCTGATTTCAGTTCATTAAGTTTCAAATTATGAGCACTAGAAATATTTTTTAAGGTCTTTAAATCGGAGTTTATATGTTCCATTGCAAGTATTCTTTGACCGAATTCAAAGGAATAATGTAATTGGGTATCGTCCGCATAATTATGCAGTTTACAAAATTTTGTGTAGTTTTGAAAATCAGCAATGTATGTCATAAATAGGAGTGGTCCTAATATAGATCCTTGTGGAACACCAAATTTTAGTTCCAAAGAATTCGACACATTAGATCCCAAAATAACGGTCTGCGTGCGGTTAGTTAAATAACTTTCAATGAGTTGGGTAGCATTTTCCGTTAAACCATAAAATTTCAATTTATCCAATAATAGCTGGTGATCCAATGTATCGAAAGCTTTGCTATAGTCCAAAAGTACAAGACAACATATTTCTTTTTTATCGACTGCTTTAAAAATATCATCTGTGATATTTAATAATGTTGTGTTTGTGCTATGCATTTCTCGAAATCCAGATTGGGACGGTGGTATTATACCTTTATTAAATACATAAGAGGACAATTGTACTTTTATAATATGCTCTAGTATTTTAGACATGACAGGAAGTATGCTTATAGGACGTAATTGTAACAATTCTGTAGGTGAATTAGTTTTAGGCAATGGTAATATATTCGAATGCTTCCAATCGTTAGGAAACTTTGACTTAGAGAGTGCTGTATTGACAATAAAGACAATATGGGACATGAGATAAAAACTGACATATTTTATCATCCTAGAGGATATTTTATCGGCACCAACAGCATTGGTTTTTATTCTGTTTATTGCTTCAGCTACATCTTTTATTTCTACACGGGTAAAATTAAATTCCGGATGCACAGGTTCAGATTTGTACCGATCCAGAAACTGCAGTTGTTCGTTTGTTTTAGCAACCATCTGTACGGAATTAAAATATGAATTTATTTCATTAACATTCCAAAAATCCGTATTAAGAGATTCTCGTTTTTTAGCCTCAATAATATTCATATTGCGCAATGTACTCCAGATTGTTTTAGAATTATTGTCTCTAGAAATAAATTCAATATACGCTTTTTTTTCTCGCCTAATAGCGCCAGTGACATAATTTCTAATATCTTTATAATTTACCCAATCATTATTAGATCTAGAACTTTTAAATTTTAGAAATGCCCTGATTCGAACTTTGATCATGCGTTTAATGGTTTCGGTGATCCATGGGGTACGTGGCTTACTTACTCGAACAGTACGAATAGGTGCATGTTTATCAAAAAGATTTAAAATATTTTCATTTAAGAATTGCACTTGTAAGTCGACATCATCAAGTTCATAAATTAAATTCCAATTTATTTCTTGAAAATCTTTGTCAAACTCAGTTTGTGTAAAGTTTTTGAAGTCACGAAATGTGATCATTTTAGGAGTAATTTTAAAGTTAGTTTTTTTTATTATACCAAGAGAGCACATGTGATCAGATCGCTTTTTACCCTGCAAATCAAACACCTCCAATTCAGAAATATCCTCTTTATTAGAGACCACAAAACAGTCAGGTAAGGTTTGTGTGGCGGTTGTAATTCGCGTTGGTTCATTTAATAGTTGTACTAAATTGTGGCAATCCAAAAAATTATTAAAAAGTTCTGTTGGCCTACTAGGTGTAAGTGTATTTACATTGAAATCCCCTACTAGTATAATTTTATCGTGAGCGGGAATTAAAAAAGCAAGGCTGTTTTCTAGTTCATCAAAAGCAACTTTCAGATTTTCTTTAGGTGGTCGATACATTACCCCCAAACAATATTTATTATTTCCAAATTTAAAACTGACCCATAACTGTTCCAAAGTATTTGTTATTTTATGTATTAAGACCGAATATCGAAGATTATTTGAGATATATAACCCGATACCACCTCCCACTTTATTTATTCTATCCAATCTCTCGAACGCAAATTGATGAATAGAAATTGTACTTGTAAAGATATTCGGTTTTAACCATGTTTCTGTAAGACAAAAAATATGGATTTCCTTATTTAAAATACAATCTTTTAATTGCTGTAACTTAGGAACTAGCGATCTTATGTTTAAATGTGCTATTTTAAAATTATTCATTTATTGAAATAATCACACACTACAAAAAATATTCAATTTAAATATTAATAAAATTTGGTTAATATAATATAATTTTTTGGAGTTGATTTGCTTTAGATTATAGTTCAAGTTTAATTATTTTTTTCCTTTATTTCCGCTTCTTGTGTTCTTAAAATTAGATACGGGTTTTTGTTTGTTTTTGTCGGTTTCAAGGTTGGAGTTCTTTTCCGCCGGTGGCTGGTTCAGCTTATTCTTAGTATTTGGATGGTACTGATTTTCTTCTTTTTCCTTCTCTTCGTCTGAGCTTTGTTCCTCACTGCTTTCAATATTGTGACTTTCTAATTCTTTCAGTTCTTGTAGTGAATAGGGTTTACAATAGACAAAGTAGTTCTCAACATTGAATACTGTGTCCACAAATACAAACTTTGTACTTTTGATGATAATTCATTCATATAGGCCAGTAGAACATTTTCAGAAAACGAACTCTTTATTTGTTTCCTTTGTCTCCATTTAATGAATTGATCATAAGCACATTGATACGTTACTCTGAATTTAGCAAGCAACAATTTGAGCGACGTGTTTTTAGCAGCTTCTGCTATTTCTGGAGGCGTACATTTGGAATCTCTAGAATCCATTTTTTTGCGAGCTCAGTACAATTTTACAATAAAATAAAATTTTACAAAATGACTGCTTGTGTGTTTGACAATTAATACCACAGCCTACTTAATGTAATTATTCAAATTTTTAAACTATAAACTTATACTAAACCTGTTGGGTTTAGTATAATCACAATAGCCATGAAGAATAAGTTTTCCTTCACTTTCTTTTAAATGCATTAACCAGTAATCTTTATAACACTTAATTTTAAAGTTTGAATTATCTTGTAAACACTAGTATGTATTTGAACACAAAGCACAATAAACTTTAAATATTTTCAAACTAATAGACACCTACACAAAGGTGTATTGTAAATACTAACATAAACATAACTTCAAAAATTCACATTGTCGTATTTGAAACCGAAAATAACACTATAGAAAAGAAGAAGAAAATTATTTTCTTTCCAGAAGTATCTTTATAGAAAATTTTGTTTCAATATTCGATAAATAATAGTGAGTAAACATGTTTTATTATTATTTTATAATTTTAAAAACCTATATAAAAATTTTTATTGCTCATTTGATATTATACATATAAAAATTTGTAATGACAATTATAATGATAACTTTGACGTACATGTCACAGGTCATAGGACGATATTTTTTTACTTTCCAATACATGTGTCTTTTGCTATTTTTCAATACGTGTATGATATATATTTCAGTACGCGTGTGATTTAAGCTACTTTCTTAAGAACAAATAAGTGTGCGAACTATCATTTTCGTATGTGGTCGTAGACAAAATAAATATTATAACTATAGTCAAGAATACAGTATGGGTCAGACAAGTATAGGATGCTGGGAAGGAAGGGTTAACAAAGTACTACGGAGAAAAAATTAAGAACTTGAGTATTTAAGAAATGTAGAGGAAAAAGTTATAGATATACTTAAAAGTAGATAGAGTAGAATGTCCATAAGAAAAACAAATTAAAAAGTGATATGGAATAAGATTTGTCTCATCTTAAAACTAACTTAATTAAATGCGAGCCATTTCATTATTCAATCATGCTCTAATCCTCCAAGTCCCTTTCTATCTTATTTGGACTTTGAGGCTCAATTTGTCCGATTATCATACATAATTAAACCCCTTAAGACCAAACATATGTGACGACTATGGCGAAGGCGCTTTCGAGTACATTCCAGATAAAACGTGATAATGTTTCTAGTTTTGGCGAGAAGCATTCTGAAATCCACCAGAAGTTTCAATGTGTGTATAAATATTGGTGGACAAATACGGAGTCAGTCAGTCGTATACAAACAGTTGTGAAGATAAATAGTGAACAGTTTAAAGACATAAATTATTAACAAATAAACTGTAACATTAACTTGCTGAATATATATTGCTATAATTATTTTTTATTTACAGAACAGAATGAAAGAGGCATTCAGCTGTATCCAAAACAAAGTCAATCCACAAGAACTTCAACAAGAATTCATGACAGCTGCAAAATACGGTACTATTAATGATGTGTTCAGAAAAATGTGTAACCTTTGGCCCCAAGTACACACTTGCCTTAATCAACTTATTTCTGACTCCAAGCAGTGTTTAGATAAAGAATCCCAACATACGGTTGACCAAACCATGGGCTTATTAGATGATTCAAATACCTTCTTCTGTGAAAACGATCAGAAACGTATGATTGGTAAGTAAACTAGTATTGACTATATGTTAGAGCTTTTAAACATATATGGTACTGAATATAGGAGGAAATAAGATGTATCCTTCAATATTATCATTTTTATATATATTTTTTTGTAAAATAAATTAATGTGACAAATATTTCAGACTTTCTACAACAAGGTGGTCCCCAATGTTTACAAGCTGTTGGTAAAGAGATTGGCAACTGTGCACAACCAATATTGCAAAAAAGAGCAGGAAAAGATGAACAAAAATTAACGTACGACAAGGAAGATTGCAGGTAAGTTGTTTATTTTTTCTTTATGATTAGGTTAAACAGGTTAAACAACAATAAAGGGTCGAAAAACGAACGTTTTGCTGAGGTATTTGAATGTTCTTTGCAATAATTTACAATACTACTGAAATATTCTATTCTAAAATACTACTCAACCAACATTCAAAGTAGATGGATCTGAAGTTTTAATTTAAAAGTAGGTTTTTTTGGTATCGATTTTAAGAAGTTCTAAAAGATGGATAGGTAAGTACATAACCAAATTTAATAAATAGAATTCATTCTTAGGGATGTTTTTATTAGTAATTGAGTGCTAAAATCAACTTTTTTCTAATTTTGACATATAAAGTGACATATTTTGTAATCGCAGAAAGTGTCAAAACTTAATCAATCAGTCTATTCAGCTAGGTATTTTCTAAAAAAGGTGATAATAATTTAATTGATAATTATAGACCTATTACAGAGCCTACAATCTTAAGCAAAATCTTTAAAAAGTGTGTCCACCAAAAAAAAATGCTAATATTTCATAAAAAATATGAAATAATATGCAAAAATCAAAATGGATTCTTTCCAGAAAAATCTACTGAAAGTGCAGCAATAGATCTTTTTAATTTTATACATACTTCTATCGAACAAAAGTTGTTTGTGGGTGCGCTTTTCTTTGATTTATCAAAGGCGTTTGATTCAATCAACTTAGATGCGCTATTCAAAAATTGGAAGGGCTTGGTTTTAGAGGTAACTTTTTGTCTTGGTTGTCATCTTATATAAATAACAGACAGATCTA
Source organism: Psylliodes chrysocephalus (assembly GCA_927349885.1). Taxonomy (NCBI): domain Eukaryota; kingdom Metazoa; phylum Arthropoda; class Insecta; order Coleoptera; family Chrysomelidae; genus Psylliodes; species Psylliodes chrysocephalus. The sequence goes on along the minus strand of OV651825.1, from coordinate 18,125,426 downwards.
TGTCAAAGTCGGAAATTGTAAATCTGAACTAGAAATTGTTGATATGGATGTGCCTCGGGGATCAATTTTAGTACTTCTAATTTTTCTATGCTACATAAATGATATGCCTAATCATATTAACTCAGAAAACATAATTTTATATGCAGATGACACAATTGCCACCAACGCACAATCAGTTGATGAATTAATTAGTAAATTAAAAGTTTTATTAAATGAGTTTACATCATGGTATTATAGAAATTCTTTAATTGTTAATTCAAACAAAACCGTTTGCCTTCAGTCCTACTCCAGAAATCAAATTACCCAGAATTGTAAAATAAATGTCAATAATGCAGAAATTATGCTCTCAGATGTTACAAAATTTTTAGGCATACATATTGATAGCAATATGGGTTGGGATAGCCAAATATCTAATGTTTGTAAAAAATTAAACAACGCATACTATGCAATACTAAAATTAAATTCAATATTTACCCAAGAGCAACTGCTTAATGTCTACTATGCTTTAGCATATTTTCACATATCATACAACATTATTCTTTGGGGTGATGCAGTCAATGCATCTGAAGTATTTATCTTACTGAAAAGAATAATCCGGCTTATTTTTAATCTAGAATTAATGCAAATTTGTAAATATAACTTCACAAAATTTCAAATATTAACATTTCCCTGTATTTACATTTATAAAACGTTTCTGTATGCTAAACGTTTTAATTATACCAACATTTTATAACTTTTTTAAATTTTTTCATATTTTTTAAATAAAGCATATACTCCTCTTGTTGGGAATTTATAAAAAAGAATCAAAATTTCAAAATTAAAAAATAAATTATAATGAATAAAATCCACCTATAAGTGTGAATATTTTGAAATACAATAACTTTATAAGTGTCGAACAAGAATACATGTTTTATTTAAAAAGGCTCAAACAATTTAAAAATATAATCCAAATGAGGCTTTGGCTAGTGGCCTGAGGGGATGAAGATGTTATTTATTCATGCTATACGCCACTGGCAAAGTTAATTTAATTGATTGTTCTGCTGATAGGTGTATCTTATGAGTTTAGTAACATTATACTGAGAAATAAAAAAATATAACCGTTAATAATTTTTGAATTTTTAACTTTAACACCCTGTATTTCGGAAAATAGTAATATTTTATCTAAGCGTGTCTGTTTAATCATCTAATTTTTAATCGGAGAATCTTCAGTTGTTTTGCCTCCCATTCTTATGTATTCTATTGTATATTATGTAATAAATAATGTGTTCAATTTTATTTTATAAATAATAAGAATCGTATTTATTTAATAATTGGTAATTATATTGAATCTTATTCACGCTTATAGGCAAATTATGTAATTAGAATCATTTCCAGGATAATAATTTAATTAACTATTATTATTCAAAGATCATACAACCATTTATTTGTGTATTTTGTTTTAATTAATAAACGAACTTCCATATCTATTGAATATGCTTATTTATTTCTATTTCTAGTATTTATTATTTAAAAGCATCTTATAAAATTATATTATATTAAGTATTTTACAATTTCGTTCGTGTGTGTACAGAATTCGTAATTTTTGCACAGAACCAGAAAAAAATTCGTGTTTTGAACATGTTTCTATTTTATTACTGCTTGTATATCATATATGTTATTCTTTTTAGACGTTCCGAAAAAAAGTGTTGTTGGTACAGCCTAAGGCTGAGCTGTCTAGACCAACCGCAACAGCATCACTATAGTAATTGAAAATACGGTCACGGAAAATATTGTTCTAGATATTACATTTGTGTAAGAAAATAGCTTTTGTGTTTAGTTTGTTACATCAAACGAGCTCGACGTTTCTGGTATAATAGTCATTTGTAATATTTACTTAATAGTGAAAAAGAGTTATTAGTCATAAAAAATAATAATTTTCGAAAGGTGTTGCCATGTTTTTTAATTTGCATTGTATGTCATTTTTTTTTCGATTGTTCAAGGAAAATGTTCAGTATAAGTCTTTTAAATAAGCAAAGTCTAGCAGAAAAATAATGGGGCGCATCCGAATTCTGCCACAAATTAAAATTTTACCCGAATTTTAACAACTTAGGGATTAGTGAATAGTCCGAACTCTGCCATGACGATTAAGTTTTATCCGTATTAGGGATTAAACATTTAAATATTTTTTCATACCTCAAGACCTTTCAGAAGAGGTACAAAAATTAAATAAGTAATTATTAATATATTTTCTCAAAAACAAAATTGATGGAATTCTTGGAATATTTTGACGACTGCTCGGTTTAATATTTAGGGAAATATTTAGTATGGGAAATAGGTTACATTTTTCTTAATAAAGGTTTTATGAAACAGTTAATTATCTACCTTAGTTGAGTTAAAATGAATAACAGTACGTCTACCATGTTTAGTGAAAGAGGAAATAAATTAATTGTGTTAAACAATTTTAAGTTTTCCAAAGCTAATACTAGCAAATGTGAAAATATTCGATGGAAATGCTATAACGCTAAATGTACAGCTACAGCACGTTTCCAATGAAGACGTAATAATAGAGGTCAAAGCAGAACACAATCATGGTGTTGCTATGAATCTTGCAAGAAATGCAGTGAGCTATGGTGTTAAAAGAAAAGCAACTTGTGAGCATTCACAACGCAATATATAAATATTTTGGGAGAGATCTTATTCGTTTAGGTTGCAAATTTCATCTCTGCCAAGCATGGTTTCGGAAAATTCAAGAATATAATTTAGTTCCGGAATATAAAGAGGAAAACTCTGTGATTGGTAGATATTTAAAACTTCATTTTGGTATGATGTACCTCAGTTCTGAGGAAGGTGTAGATTTTATTAATGAAGAATTGCACTATTTGCAACCAAATGATAAAAGAGTAATTAAATTCCGCAATTATTTAAAACAAACATATGTCAACAATTTATCAATATTCCAACCAAATATTTGGGAAAATAGTGCAGATTTTTTTAAGAGTTTTCATTCGCATTTTAATAGCTCCTTTTATAAAGCACACGCCAATATAATGTATTTTACACATGTATTGTTAGATTTCCAAGTAGAGACTTATTCAAAAATGCGGTCAGCTAACAATAATCAGAAAAAAACTAAAAAAAATGTCAAAATAAAAGTCAACACAATACAAGAAAATATTGAAAAATATAAAAATAAATCTATTTCGCGGTTTACGTTTGTTAAAATAATGTCATTTAAAAATCTACCCAATGTCTAATTTCATTTTACCTGTAAAGCTTTTATTATATTTGTAATTTTCAATTAACTGTGCATTGCAATTTTGTATTCTTGTGGTTTTTTATACTAATTTTATACTATTTTTTTTTTTTAATAAATTCAAATATTTTCATAATAAATGTTTTTTTTATATTATTTCATATTTTATTCATTTATGTATGTAGCTATGTAAGTACCACAAATAGTAAACAATATCAGCAATGTCTTGGATACCTACATTGATAATATCTAAATCGGATCGGAGAGACCCTCTAATGATTTAGGAACCTAATCTCTAAAACTGTAATCCTTGGCAGAGTTCGGATATCAATTTTTCTTTACCTGAAGTTTGTGGCAGAATTCGGAAACCCCGCTATGAATATACTAAGAACGTTCTGTTTATGTTCATTACGGTATATCCTTTTTAGAATGTTCTTAGAATATACATAGAATATACTTTGAAAGTATATTCTAAAAAGTATATACTGAGTAAGTACTATAAAAGTATATTCTTAGAAGACTATACTAAGCACGTACCTTAAAAGTATATTATAAAAAGTATATAATAGATTAATATAACACTAAAGCCAAAAAATATTCACAATCTTATTTTAAGTCTTGAATGGATTTCCTGCTAAGAGCTGGACTTGAAATTTCAAATAGTGGCACCTAAGAGTTTTAGTGACGAACTAGGGTAAAACGTAAAATAATTGATAAAGAGCAGATTATATTTTTTATCTATGAAAACGATTTATTGTCAAATTACAGTTACAAGGGTAGATGCATTTTTATTTTATGATTTCTACAAAAATAGAAAGAGTACTAATGTGAACATTAATCAATAGATTACTCTTTTAAAAACAAATAATAGCCAATATACCCAATGTATCTTACTCTAGGATGAGCTTTAAACAACTATAAATTTGAAATTCATATTTAAAAATAATGGAGCTGACAGTATGGTTAAAGTGAAACAAACAAATGCAACTTTTAAACAACTAGCTTGAGAGAGAATGTTAAAATGAGTACATGTATACTAAAATAAACAAATAAAATAAAATCAAATCAAAAACGTACCATCGAGAAATCGCCTGAAGCTGGCCCTGTTCTTTGTTTACCGTACCTGCGACAGGAAGTCTAGCGCTGGCCATATCAAGACCTGTCTCGAGACTCGTGAAGCCGAATCGAATGTTTTTTCTCGTAGTCTAACGCGTGGAGGAATTTCCAGAAATTCTAGACTAAGCTTCTTGTCAGAGTTGAGTTCTTTCTGAACTGTTTTATTTTTGCGATTTTTTCTCACTACTAACAAACATCTATAGGTATTTTATTCCCAATATAAAAATCGTTCATAGAAAAAATACATTCGGAAGAAGGCAATTTCAATAGTTTTCTATTGTTTTCTCAATTATCCCCTTTTCATTACCGAATATCTGTCATTCTCCCCTCCACTTCCCTGCTGTTTATATGTCAGGTATTGAAAATACCTGAGGCTGACATACAGTCCACTATAAGAGATAGAAAATCGAAAAGCAGACAATAGATAAAATATTAAATAACGTTTTTTTGAAAACTTTTATTTTGCTATATGATGTGAAATTGGGATAATATATTTTTTACGATCAAAAGTATAGACTTTTAGGGATTCAAACGTAAATTGAAAGTTGACATTATCCGTGATCACGATTTTTCAGCTTCTTTGCTCTAATTACTATTAGAAAATTGAATAAAATACAAACGTATGATGGTTTAGCATTTCATATGATTATAATATTTCAATTGTTTAGTTTCATAAATCTACTTCGCCAAGAATCTTTTGCAAGCATTCTTTAGTGTATAACCTCAAACTTCATGTATTTTAACTATTTATTAAAATGTTTTTTTTTTTTAATTTCAGTGACTTCCACGAAATTCGTGCCTGCGTTAGAACACAGACATACACATGTCAAACCCAAGTTCCAGGAGAAATAGTTGACGATTACCTCGCACTAGTCCAACGAGTGGTCTGCAACTCAGCATCAAGCCTCACTTGGTTCTCTACCTTTAACATAATGTTAGTGCTCTGTACTTACTTATATTCTAAACTCTTTTAGGTAGTATTATAAACTATAAGGTTAAAATCTACCTCAAGAGCGATCTTTAGATTTTTAAGCTTGAATGCCAAATAATGTGAATGCTGTAATGATGTTTCCTTTTTTTGTTTTATAAGTAAGTTGTTATAATGCTAAGTGATGCTAATGTTAGGCAGAAACTTTTTGTTTAAAAATTATTATATTTTTTGTTATAAATGTTGTAATGCATATTTATGAAAAAAATATATACGACTTATCAATATTTTTCGAGTTATTTCCCAAAGAATAAATTTTATTTTTAAGTTTTCAGTTGCAGCACAAGTTTAAGTAGCGATAAAAGAATATTTTTTTTAATTAATAAAAAGTGAATGAAGAATTATTATTTTAATACATAAAATTATTCTTCCCTTCTTACAGTTTTTGATCAGCGTCAACAATAAATAATCTAATTTGATAATTTATGTAGCAACTTATTCAAATTAATCATCTGTTTAATTTAATAATATTCGTCGATTTTATTAATAATACTAATAATAATAAGTATGACTGTTAAAATCAGACTATTTCATGTATTTTTCAGGATTTATTTTTTATAATGTGATAGATGTTGAAATTGTAAATATTTTCAATAAAAAATGGTGCTTATTTAGGGGAAATAACTAAATTGTTACCTATAATTGCCGCGTTTGAATATCCACATCCGATGCATTTTTTACATCTCGAGCGTTTGTTTATCTACATCGGACTCATCTGTCCAACTACTTTTACGTATACTGAATCACGTGATGAAAGATTTACATCTCAGATGCATCCGATGTGGATATTCAAACGAGGCATTTATGCAAATTTTGTAAGTTTTTATGTTTTTTATTCTAGAAATTATTAAATAAATAAAATTGTTCACTTTTTTACCTCATTTTCTTTTAGTCCATATTTTCTCATTTGATTCCTATCGTTAACTTTATACAGGGTATCCCATTAGAGCGTAATTGTTCAATATTTCAATTTGTGTTATAGATACGCAAACAAGTTTTGAATAAGAGTTATATTGATTTAAAAAAATACGTATTTTAAAAATACTTTTGAATATACAGGGTGTTACGTTTTGTCCTGGAAAATAAAACGGTATATTTATTAAATTGAACACCCTGTATTTTATTTTAGTATTAGAATGATTTGGTAATATTGTTTTTAACCCTAGAATATTTTAAAAATTATTACAAGATTACCAAGGAATTAATTTTTTTATAAAATTAGTGAATGGTGCAGACCCAAAATTAAATTATACTTGCGTTTCCTTCTTCAGATGAAAACGGTGTAGTATCCCTTTCGCCATCTATCCCACAAAGTTCAAAGCTTCAAACTATGGCGCCACCATCGCCATCCCTAGTTCAATTCTGTCAATGTCTATGAACTCACTTTTCTCCTTTGTGGCTTGAAAGAACCACGAATTCATTCTTCGCGCTTTACAAAATTAAAATTTTAAGATAATAATTTTTAAAATGGGTAAAAGAAAGCAAGTACGAGATTCTTCATCATCTTCCGATTCCGATGAGGTAAAGGAATTGAGGAGAATGGTTAAGAAACTGAAGAAAAAGACGGCGTCCCTTATCGGCATCATCGTCCAGTGACGGAGTAAATGGCCGACATTTTCACGAAAAAGATAGAAAAATGAGACGATCTAAATCTAAAAACGAATTAGATGAATTGGATTTTGACGATGCTCAATATAGTAAGTATTTTAATGACTTTAAGAATATGCCGGTTTTAGTCAAACCTGATGTCTGTAAGAAGCGTTTTACCAGATCAGTAAGTTAATGTTAAATGTAAGCGAGCTCGGTAGTGGGCTGATTTAATTATAAAACCAGCTTCGTAGTGGGCTGATGTAAATAAAAACCAACTTAGTTAAATGTAAAAAGCCAGCTCGGTAGTGGGCTAATCCAGCTCCGTAGTGGGCTGAAGAAACATGGTATGCCCCATTGAGGGTTTGAGGGAAAACCGAGTTTTATATTTTTTTAATGACAGAGCTTGTATCAAGTTTTTGTTTTTAGGAAACTTATTTTATCCTTTTTACTTTCCTATCTGTATACAGATATAAGGAAAGTATAGGAATCATGATTTTTTTCGACCTCGAGTTTTCGACGGATTTTTACGTTTTGAGGTCCCCTGAATCCGTTTTGATTATTTTCGCGATGATGTCTGTGTGTGTGTGTGTGTCTGTGTGTGTGTGTGTGTGTGTCTGTGTGTGTGTGTGTCTGTATAACGCATAACTCATGAACCGATACACAGAAAAACACCAAATTTTAAACTTAAGCTTTGTTTCAGCGTCCAATGAGCTGATTAGATTTTGGGCAGTGTCGGAACATCTGGGGGGTACTTTATAGGTGGTCATTTTTATATTTTATGGAATATATCTGTTATTTACGTTTGGAGAAGAAAATTCTTCAAATAAAAGTTACTTCTAATATAATAATCTATAATTTTTGTTTTATGCAAAATTTTCCTAAAATGGTCCGTATTCGAGAAATTTGACAAAATGTTAAAAACATAATTTTTTATAAAAATTGTTCAAATAAAAGTTGTTTGCAATATAATTCTCTATAATTTTTGTCCTATACATAATTTCTCTAAAATGGACCGTATTCGAGATATTTGAGAAAATGTGTAAATTTCGAAATTTGAAGAAAACTCAAAGACGGATAAAGGAGAAAACATTAAATTTTAAACTTAAGGTTTATTTCGGCCTGACGTGAAATGATTAGATTTTGGACAAAGTCGGAACATCTGGGGGGGTACTTTATGGGAGGCCGTTTTTATATTTTATGGAATATATCTGTTATTTATGTTTGGAGAAGAAAATTGTTTAAATAAAAGTTACTTCTAATATTATTATCTATAATTTTTGCTTTATGTCAAAATTTCCTGAAATGGTCCGTATTCGAGAAATTTGACAAAATGTGCAAAATTCTGATTTTTATGAAAATTGTTGAACTAAAAGTTGTTTGCGATATCGATTTCTATAATTTTTGTTTATACATGATTTTTCTAAAATGGACCGTAATGGAAAAGTGCTAAATTTAAATTTTTCTGTATTTTCGTTTTCAATGAATATCTATAGAAAAATGTTTCGAGGTAGATGTATGTGTAAAATGTATATATTTAGTTTATCCTCTAAACATTTATAGAGATGCTGCAATAGGTTGTACAAAATAACCGGAAAATGCCTATAATAACTAGATAGGAAAGTCATGTGTTGGACACATCAGATTTTTTCTAACTGTTAAGTGACTATTAAGTTACTTTTAATAGGACAGGAAATTCACAATGAATTTCTTTTTTAGCAGAGCATTCCAATGAGGAAGATCCTCTGGCTTTGGAAGATGAAACCCCTCTGAGTACAGAGATGCTGAGTCTGCTGGGAAAAGAAAAAACTATAGTAATCGAATGTGGTGAAGTAATACAAACAAAGCTGGCTTGCCTTTGGGAAGAAATAATAAAGAACAGGCTGCCAGAAGACACCAAAAATTCCTTAAAGAATAGATACCCTCCTGCAAAAAATTGTCTGTTAATGGCGGCTCCGAAAATTAACCCGTAGGTGAAGGTAGCAGTAGGGGAAGGAGTTGTCAAACGGGATGACAAAATACAATCTGTGCAGGCTCAATTGGGAGCAGCTCTGGCAGCCTTAGAAACTTCATTGACCTTATTGGTTATAAATACGAGATAAAGAAAAGAGGAGGGGGAAAATTCTGATCCAGCAGAGAGAAAAATAATAGAGGCTATAAGTGATGCAGCTCGTTTGGTGGTAGACGTTCATCATGGTGAAACTCAAACAAGAAGAGAATTACTAAATTTTAACTTTAATTCTGATCTGAAAGAGGTATTTACTGCGGCTCTAGTTGATAAATGGCTCTATGGAGAAAATTTAGGTAAAAGAATAAAATTGGCTAAAAGTCTGGAGAAGTCAGGCCAAGAGTTAAAGAAAAACAAAATTATAAGGAAACTTTTAAACTCGAAACGTCCACTCAGAGTTCAAGGTGCATAAAGTCTGAGTGGACAAAAATGGAGAGCCAAGAAATCATATCACGATCGATATCAGCTGGGGAACAAGCAAAACTCAGCCAACTACAACCGATTGCCATGAGACAGCAGCAGACTGTCAAACAACGGACAAACAAACAGCAGATCTGTCAACAAAACCTTCAACAACGGGATTTAATTACAAATGCGGAGGTAGGTACTTTAAAATATAAAATAAATTATTGGAAAGAAATAACAAAAGATCCAGTTGTCCTCTCTTGGGTTAGAAGTTATAAAATACCTTTTGTACATAAGGTTCACCAAAAGCAGGTTCCAAAGGAACATAATTGGTCTCTTAAAGACAAAACTTTTATTTCTATTGAGATAAACCGTTTGTTAAATTGCAGGGCAATCAGAAAATGCACTCATGCGAAAGGAGAATTCATTTCGAACATATTTTTGGTTCCAAAATGTTCGGGGAAATATAGACTAGTGCTTAATTTAAAAAAGCTGAATAATTTCATGGCAGTGGAACACTTTAAAATGGAGAATAGAGACACTGCTACCAAGTTATTAACAAATCAATGTTTAATGGCAAAAATTGACTTATCAGAGGCATATCATTCAATTAGTATACATGAATCTTTTAGAAAATTTCTTAGGTTTAAATTTTTAAATGAACTTTATGAATACTGTGTTCTACCGTTCGGTATGTGTTCAGCCCCTTTAGTTTTTACCAAGGTTATAAAACCAATAATTTATAATCTGAGAATACAGGGTTTCCTATCAGTGGTGTACTTAGATGATTTTTATTGTTAGGGAAATCAAACGAAAATTGTTTGGATAATGTTAGTAATACTATTGGACTATTAATCAGATTGGGATTTAAAATAAATTAGGTAAAAAGTCAATTGATTCCTAAGACCACATGTATATTTTTGGGGTTTAACTTTGACTCAGAACTAATGACTATTTCTTTGCCGAGTGAAAAAATACTTAAAGTTACTGCAGTTTTAGAAAAGTTTGTAAGAATAAAATCTCTTAGAATAAGACAGTTTGCAAAATTGGTTGGTACATTGGTTTCAATATGCCCAGCATTTAGATATGGTTGGGTGTACACTAAAAGATTGGAACGTGAAAAATATTTAGCATTAAAGGGTTGTAATGGAAACTATGATAAGAAAATGTCAATACCAAAAATAGTGAACGAAGACGTAAAGTGGTGGTTAAGGAATATTAGGTTATCTGACAAAAATCTTAGAAAACCAAGTTATGATATGGTCATATATACTGATTCTTCATTAACAGGTTGGGGGGCAGTGTGTGATTTAGAAACAGTATCCGGAAGATGGGCAAGTCATGAAACGAATAACCATATTAATTTTTTAGAATTAAAGGCAGCCTTTTTCGGACTAAAATGTTTTGTAAAAGATAAAGAGAATATTAACATATTACTGAGAATAGATAACACCACGGCTATTGCCTATATAAATAGAATGGGGGGTATTCGCTTCCAAGAACTTAATGAATTAGCTAGATAATTATGGTTGTGGTATGAAAACAGACAGATCTGGGTTTATGTGGAGGCGGATACAGAAAGTTATCTTCTGAAATAAATAAAATGTTTGGTAATCCTAAAATAGACCTATTTGCTAGTCGTTTGAATAATAAATGTGAGTTATTTGTTTCATGGCATGTCGATCCAGAGGCGTATACTATAGATGCATTTACAATTAGTTGGAAAAACTTGAACTTTTATGCTTTTCCCCCTTTTCATTGATCTTGCCGACGTTGCGCAAAATATGTGATGATCAAGCGGAAGGCATTATGGTAGTCCCTCTTTGGACGACTCAACCTTGGTTTCCCCTTTTTAAATCATTGTTGCGTTCAGAGATGATTTATTTCCAGCCTAATATTAATTTGCTGTTTTCTGTTGACAGGACACCACACCCCCTACACAAACAGCTTACATTAGTGGCAGGGATTTTGTCAGGCAAGCATATGCCTCAAAAGGAGTTTCCTCCTCCTTAGCGGATATAATGATTGCATCAGTTTCTGAGTCTACTTTTAAGCAGTATAATGTAACCTGGAAACTTTGCTGGGATTTTTGCAGTATAAATAGGAAAAATCCTTTTAGGGAATGTGTTGATTCAGTTTTAAAGTTTTTAGAACAGGAATATGAAAAAGGGGCTTTATTTGGATCATTAAATTGTCATCGGTCAGCTCTAGCCCTGATCTTGTTTGCAAATCTGAGAAACGATTTTAGGATTAAACGGTTCTTTAAAGGTGTGTCAAATTTAAGACCAGGTAAACCGAAATATAAGGAAATTTGGGACCCCAAGATTGTTCTGACGTATTTGGAACGATTATATCCTAATGAAGAATTATCATTAGAGCAAATTTGCTTAAAGCTGGTAACGTTAATAGCTTTGATTACTGCACATAGAGTGCAAACTTTATCTCTCATAGAAGTTGAGGACATAATAAATAAAGGGGACTGTATTGAAATTAAAATTCCGGGCAAAATAAAAACTACTAACAGAAATAGATCCCAGCCTGTCCTATATCTTTCATTTTTTGGTGAATTGCCAAAATTATGTGCTGCCAAGATATTATTGATGTATTTAGAAAAAACGAGTCATATTAGACCTCCTACAGTAACAAAACTTTTCATGACTTTTAAAAAACCATATAAAGCAGCAAGCCCCCAGACTATAAGCCGCTGGATTAAATCAGTACTTAAAGATAGTGGAATTGATACCACTGTGTTTTCAGCTCACAGTACACGACATGCAGCTACGTCGGCAGCTGCTAAAAAAAGGGGTTAGCATTGTAATAGGATTTAATGATCAATTTTATCGAATGCCTTAGAAAAGTCGGTATAGATAACATTGACCTGACTTTTTCTATCTAAAGCCTCTGCCAAAAATTGTGTGTTGCACACAAGATTCGACACAGTGGACCTACCCTTCATAAATCCGTATTGGTATTTCGATAATGAACCCGAAAGATGTCTTTATAAGTATGTATGAATAATGATTTCAAATACTTTGGAGAAATTACAAAGTATGCTAACGGGTCTATAGTGGGGTTGAAAGAATGTGTGCGCAATCTTTAATGAAGAAGGAAGGAATATAATCAGGACCCATTGTCATTTTTGGCTTTAATCTTTTTATAGCGTCTACCACTTCTTTATCAGATACATGATAAAATAGATAGATAGATAGATAGATAGATAGATAGATAGATAGATAGATAGATAGATAGATAGATAGATAGATAGATAGATAGAAATAAAATAGGTAAATTAAGAGAAGTTGATTAAACAGATACGATAGTACGTGTTGGTAATGTAAAATTGTTTGAGAAATGCTCTGCAAATGTCTGCACAATATCTAATGGATTATCCAATACATCATTATTAATTAGTACTGAAGATGGAAAGCTTGAGGAGTTCTTAAAAGAGTTTACGTATGTCCAAAATTTCTGAGGGTTTTCCTGAATGTGATTTTCCATTCTTTCAGCATATTGAGAATAACTTGTCTATTAACATTAGTATGTGCGGATTTGAATGTATTTAAAGCCTCAAGAGAACCTGCAGACTTAAACCGACAATGAGCTTTACCTTTCTGTTTGATAATTTTAATAATAGACCCATTAATCCAAGCAGTATACATTTTATTACTAGCTTTCTTTTTTGGAACATGTGAAAATAATTCATATAGTTTTTCATTTAATTTTTTTACACCGCCATTCACATCAGTTATATTATTTAAAAACTTCCAATCGATAGATTGGAGGTCAAAGTAGAGAGTCGCGTAATAGGCCTTTTTAAAATTAAATTCTACTGAAGAAGAATTATTATTTACATTATTTATTTTTTTATATTGTGATATATTTAATTTGAGTGCTGGATGATAGTCGTCTTCTTCTATAATAGTTTCCTCCGATCTTACAACTTCACATTGATCGTTATAAAAAATAAGGTCTAACATGCGACCAAATTTATTTCTAACCTGATTTAATTGTGGTAACTCGAAGAAATTTGCAAAATTCATAACAGAACTCAGTCTGGTAGAAAAACTAGGACCAATAATCTGAGCTGTATATTTACCTATTATCATTAATTTCTGATTATACAGAATAGTAAGCATCGAAATATATTCAAATACCATTTCATAGTCCCTAGTAGACGTGGCTGGCGATATGTACAAAATTAAAATATAAATATTTACATTACGAGGTTTAATTAATTATATTATTATAAATCTACCATTCACACACCACACAATCACATAGTATTGGAAGATTGTATCCATAAATAAAGATAAAAATAATTTCAAAACAGTAAAAAACATTTCTCAGTTATTCAAAATTTAAATGAATAAATACATTAAATGCTATTTTCATAAGTTACTGCAGGCGTTAGTTTGAATTTTATTCATGTAATGAAATTCCCCGTTTTACATTATGACATTTCGCACGAAACCTTTGCAACTCTACATTAATTTGTAAGTTTCCAAGTCTACCTAATTCTAGGATTGTAGTTGAATGTCGGGAGAATTTTGCATAATACAAGGCAGCTAAATAAACTGAAAGCTAATTCTATTCAGTCATGCCTAGTTTGGAAAAGGGAACGAAAAATTAAGTTTTGTTAATAAAAAGTTATTTAGACGAGCGTTTTGGTGCCACACTTTGCATGCATTATGCAAACTCTTGATACTTTATGACAAAAAAAAAGTTTTGAAAAAGTTATATTAGAGCGAAAGTTGGGGAGTGTATCGTTAGGCAAAGTCGGGAATTTTTATGAGGAAGCAAACAAGAATGCAATTTACGTGATTACCAGGAGTAGAATTTACGAAGACGTTAATGCGTTTAATCAAATAAGGAATACGTTAATTACATCACAATTAAGGCGCTATCTCGAATTACATTAAATATAAGGAAGAAAGGGATTTAGAGATTAAAGGATTAATAGTTAATTGTTTTAGACCTGAACCCTTTTCAGCTACTACAAGTGTACACCAAGATGAATCCTTTATTATTCATCTGCTTCATAAACGATACAAAAAATGTTTCAATTTCTCCAAATCTGAAGAAATTCTCCAAAGAAGAATTAATAATTCTATAATTATTGTTTAGAAATTCAGCTGTTAAGAAACATTCTAACAATTATAGGGTACAAAATAATACAGGATTGTTAAAATATTTATGATATACTGCAATGTTATATTGCGGTAACTAACTAGGGTAACTGAGGCAGTGATTGGCCCTTTAAGACTTTCTAATTAGTATTTTCAAATATTATGCATTGAATCAATTCTAAATTTTTGCTCAAAAATGCTGTAAAAGTACGAAAGTTATTCATACAATTTTTGTTTAAAAATAATTAAGCACAATTTAGGTAAAATAAATTTATTGAAACAATTCTCAATTTACCAGAGATTGGCTTCTCTGTCGCAAATATTGGCCATACTAATATCAGTGATTGGCCATACTAAAATCAGTGATTGGCCATACTAATATCAGTGATTGGCCATACAAGCAAATGTAGTGAGAAAGTAAAACAGAAAACGTTGAAAATGATTTGAAAGTAATTATTTTTATTATGTAAAACTGTACAGTTAGCTACAAAGTAAAACGAAACAAAATTTAGGATGAAAAAAGTTTTTAGTTAGGAAATTAAATGTTAATTTATTCATTTTTTCTTAAGGCAAGTTGAACAATGAAAAATAGCGGAACTTGATTTGTGAATGTTGTGTTTTTTTAATCACTTAACATAGTAGGTTCTTTGGCAAGTCATACATCTTATTCCAAAATTTTGAATTGTGCAATTGGAAGTGCAACTATAACATAGACCAACAACTTTTTTGATATTCAAATCTACAGAAAGTCCTATTTCCTCCAATAACTTTTGTGAACTGTTTTCCGGATTTAAAACAATATCGGAAATAATATTTACGGATTTTTCTTGGAAAAAATTTTTCGTAACAGTTTTGTTTTTTTAAAACTACAATATTTTCTTTCGTAGTCGTTTACTTTTTCTTTTACTTAATGCGCTTTTGGAATTTATCCGTTTAGTTCCTCTAATATTTTGTGTGTTCCTTTTCAATATTTTAATTTTATCACGCTCTTTTCCTGTTCTTTTTGTACCTTTAATAATTCCCGTTCTCTTCTTTTATTCAAGCGTTCTTCTTTTTCAATTTCTTTTTCAATTTCCTTTTCAATTTTCTCTTATTCAATTTATAGAGAAACGTCTGCCCTACATGTATTCTTATTAGTTGTAAGAAATGGACATTGAAACGATGTACCAAAATAGATTATGGGTAAAAATTTGCCTTTGTTAGAGTTTCGTTGACGATAGGATAAAGGCAGATCAAAATTATTTTGAGTTGTCGACAAAGATCGCTTACTTCACACGTAAGATGTGTATTATGACCATCCATATAAAGTATTACTGGAAAAGGTACATCATTGTTTTTCAAGTAGGGATATAATACCTTAAAAATGTATTCATAAAAAAGATGAGCTTTCATCCAACCAGAATCGCTTACACTTATTCCCCAGTCCGAACAGATTTCTTAAACTGATCTTTTATTCTCTTTACTGGAAATACTACCAAAAGAGGAACAGTTGCACCCGCATGAAAATGTTACAGTAATATTTGTTTTAATCGAAGCATGTTCGAGATCATACACGTTTTTGGTGTCTCTAGGTGCCAAAACTTTCTTATTTTTAGGGTACAACTGAAACCTGGTCTCGACAGCATCCAAGATTCTCTTAGAATCTGTTAAGATTATGCCGTATCATTTAGCCTCCAAATATGACTTGAGGTCTTTAAACCACTTCCTGATATTGCTTTCAGAAACATTAGCGCTTGCAGAGTTAACAAATTCGGAAATTCTCGCTGTAAGCCTAGAGTGTCTTCGGAGAAATGCTTTGTACCATGTTTCATTTGGGAAGTTGTTATTAAAAAGGGTTTTTCTTTAATTGTTTTTTACGAAAGCTGTCCGGTCTCAATCAACCATTTTTCTAATAGGTCTTCTTCTTTTTTTGTTAAAATGGGATTGGGTCCAAAACTGGTCTTTACAAATTTCTCACTCTTCTAAAATTGCAAAATAGCCCTTGGTATGGAAAATTTTCGTGCAGCTTCTCTTAGAGGCATTCCATTCTCAATTAATTTAAGAGCTTTTTGAATTTCTTCTTCTGAGTATTTTTTTTAAATATTTTTTCTCGCCTTCTAAAACTTTCTGCATGACTTATCTGCAAAGAATTTCAATAATTAGCCACTGCATTTGATCAATCTTTGGCCCCCGGCCAACTACTGAATTTTGTTGTTAATACTTGATATATAATCCGATATTTGCATGATGCAATGGTTCCCACCCTTTTACAGCCATAAATCTTACTTTTGCCTAAACCATTAATTCATCAGTAATTGGCCGGCCGGCCAATGACTAAAAATAACAAAAATAATATTATTAGTGATTGGTCCTCATTATCATTAATTCTTAGACATTTACTTACGTAAACTCATCAAAAACCACGCTATTTGTATAATGAATTACCAGAAAAACCAGAAATACTAATAATTGGTCAAATAAATAATAATTTAATTTACTTTTGAAGTAGGCCTTCTTATGAAAATCACCAAGAAATCACCTGTTTTTAGACAACACGACACGACACGTTAAAATATTACGTCGCCATTTTATTCCAATATATAGCTTAACTGCGCTACCTGTGCAACTTTAAAGAACCATTAAAATGAGCCTTTGCACTGGTTGAAAAGGGATAGTCTCAGTTATTCTAGTTTTCTTATTATATCGATAATAAAAATTTTGTGGCCATTCACTGCATAGAGGCCAATCACTGCTTGGTTTACCATACTGTTTATGGTTGTTAAAAGGGTCATAACGGGCTAGACCGGTAATAGTAGTTTACGTTATAGGCCCGTTACTTAGATTGTTACATGCAAGCACGGTCGTTAATGTGTAACCGCTAGCGAGCACGTTATATAACCGTGTGAGCCCGTAGATATCAAGAAATGGGCGTGTTTCGTACTACGTTTTATGATGTACTGCATTTTACTACGTTTTACAACTTAAAATATTATTAAACAAAAAAAATGAAGCTCTATAAGGGAATGAAGCCTATTTAAAGTCGGTAGGCTCCAGTCGGGTAAATCCGAAAATCTGGAAACTGGTTCTTTACAGAGCGGAGCAGGTACATAAAATGTGCCCTGTAGACTCGTCCTCCACGCTGCAGAATCGGCAGTCCGATGTAAGAGGGTTGAAATAATTTAAAAAATCCTATCTCAAAAACAAAAAATATATCAACTTGTAATTTTTAGCAAAAATGAAGCTCTATATAAGCTTACTGATTCTGAAAAAAATCTAAATTAAAATGGGGGTATATGAGTATATGTATGTTATATAAAAAATTCACACTATATATTATATAATAGTAAATTCTCTAGAGTTAAATAATGCTTAGTTGCAGTTCCTAGAATGGTTATCATTGACCTCTAGGATTATATTCAGCCAAGTTGCATTTCTTGTAAATGCAACACTTTCGTTACCTTACACCTTTTTGCTTCACCTACCTTATAAAGAGGGGTAACATAAATTTAAACAGTTCATAACAACTCACCTACCATAAACATATTATACTTTTCAGTAATAAAATGTTTTTTAAAAAACTATAAGTGTTATTCAAGATATAACATGTATATGCATGAGGTGGGTCAAACCTAATCGAAAGCCTTTTTTAAATAAATTATTACTGGTGTTGTATCCATGAACAAAAGGTCAGTTTATATACCCACACAAGTCAAGCTGAGAATAGATTTTTTAAATATTATCATTCAAATAACTGCGAAGTAAATTTTTCACTTGTTGGTCGTGATTTAATTTACATGGGAACTTCGAAATATAATTTTTCCATTAAAATACAAATTACATTGAAAGCATTAAGCAATTTAAACTGAAAATAGCTGCTGCTTCGAAAACAATTGTTAAGCACTTGAAATGAGATTCCCGAACGAGCAGCAAAGATTCGCAGCAGTTGAGAAATTACCAGAAATTGAATTATGTATGTTAAGAACCACGCTCTTATTGCTCTATTTTAGAGTGGAAATAGCAATAGCCAGGAAGCTGGAAAATATTTTTGTGAAAATAACGGCAATTTGGTCGAATGTCGAAGGTTATATACAGTTACCGAATTGAAATATTAAAACCTATTAAACGTTAAAATAAAGACTTTGATGATCAAAGCACAATATACGTGCTACGTACTGGAAGTCTCATAATATTATCAGAGCTAGGTTTATTTCGTTTTAAAGGCATTAACGCATATACAGAGTAATCTATAAGTGAAAAAAAATGTCCAATATCTCCGCCATTATTAGAGATATCAAAAAATATTTGCACAGAACGGTAGGCAGCGTTAAACTACATATTTTAAAATTATTTTTTAATAGACCGAGTGTTTAATAACTTCTCTTAGGAACCAACTTATATTCTTTTTAATGGGTCACCCTGTATTTTATTTTATATTTGAATTACCCTCGCTTTTCCCATTCTAAAAATATAAATTATTATTGGTTTATACAGGGTATTTTGAAGGATATAATAAGTTTTGTATGAAAATCGTATTGAATTTAATGACTTATATCATGCAAAAGAAACAATTGACAACCAACTTTTTTTCTACCACAATTTTTCGATCACTTTTTTCAATTCGCATCAAATCTGTACAGGGTGAGTCAAAACACAAATATCTAGTTTTCTCAATTTTTTGAAATGGTTCACCCTGTATTTTATATCATCGTTCAAAAGTATCCCAATTATACTTTAATTTAACTTAAGCATTCCCTATACCAAAAGTTAATAGTTTTTAGAGATGTTTAAATTTTAGTGGTTAAAACGATAATTCAGAAAATAATTGATTGGAAATACATTTTATTTATCATTAGTAAATAATTGAATTTAACCTGAAGTAATTATTTATTATCGACTAAGTAAGTTTCTGACAATATGTAATGTCACTTATACATTTATTTGAAAAAAAAACAATAAACATTGCAACCACAAACTACAAATGAAACCTACTAAATTTTTGTTTATTATTTTTTTTTTAAGTTGGCTTTGAAAACCCCCAATACTGACAGTTTGTTATTATTAATGTAATGTGAGCCATTTCATTATTCAGTTATGCTCTAATACTCCAAGTCCCTCTCTGTATTATTTGGCCTTTGAGGCTCAACTTGTCTGATTATTATACATAATTAAACCCCTTAAGACCAAACCTATGGGACGACTATGGTGGAGACACTTTCGCGAACATTCCAGAATCAACGAGATACTATTTCTAGATCGTGATAACGTTTCTGGTACATACTGGCAATTTTGGTGGGGGAGCATTCTAGACCACCAATTTGTATATAAATTGGTGGAGGAGAGCCATCAGAATCAGTTGATATATGGACAGTGAAGATAAATAGTAATTAGTAGATAGACAGTGGTGAATATAAATAGTGATCAATTTAAAGACATTCGAAGTATATATAAATTAAAATAGTATTGTTTAAAATAAATAAGTGTTTAAATAAATTATTAATAAATAAACTGCTTTTTGAAAATAAACAAACATCACATTAATGTCATTAGTGTTGCATAATTTGTTTTCTACAAAGTCTCGCCAGTTTTTTAATATGAATTATAGTCGTGAAGAATTAGTTGATATGGTATGGATTTTGGGAGAATGCAATAAAAACTCTTTGTTAGCAACTAGAGTTTATATAGAACGATTCCCAGAGTGTAGAACGCCAAATAAAACATCGTTCGAAAAGCTGATGGATCGATGTAACAGCACAAGCTCAGTTTTATATGAGAAAATTGATAGAACAAAAACTGTCACTAAAGAGGAAAATGAACTAAATATTTTGTTAGCAGTTACCAAAAATGACTGCACTCCTTTATCAATTTCATAGATTAGGGGGGCCTAAATCAATTTCAGCTAAAAAGTATAACCATTTACAAAAACTTCTCAAATGGGTACCAAAAATTTTTATGTCTATTACAAGAATTTGAAATACGGAAAAAACTAAGATGAAGATTAAAAATATATTTATTATAAAAGACCAAATGTCAAGTGCATCACTTTGGACTTGCATATGCCAAACAATATTCTCACTAAAAACAAATCAAAAATCAAAAATTTGGCATTAAGCTCCTAATACGTAAGCCTAAAAATAATTTAATTTTAAAATAGTGACTAGATTTAGTAAAAACATTGTTTTATAATTTCAAAAAGTCTAAAATGAGTATATTAAAAATGCTCTCTTGAAAAACTAAGTTTTTGGACTTACTTTGGCTCTGGGGTACAGATATAAAGCTATTATAAATCAAAAATGTTATTTGAGGAAAGTGTTATCCCTATAAATATGTTTATAAAAAATAAATAAACAATTACTTTTGGTAGGCATTAATAGTACCTACACCATATTGTTTTGTATTTCGTATTTGTTCAACTAATTACGAAGGATTGTGTAAAAAGTCCAGAACACAACTGAAGTGTATAAACTACCTATTGGAACATCATGCTAACTACAGAGGATATGAGGTAGCTAAAACATTTCAGATAAGGAAGTATAACACCACTAAACCTAAAATAATGACGAGACAGAGGGGACCCAAAAACGCTTTTTCTACTGTCAGAAATGAAATAACATATTCTCAGGTAACAAACTAACAGGAGCAACCAATTCAAAGGTCACAACCAGCCGTGAATCCTACGCCACAAATCGCACAGCATCCTGCACAATCAGCCAGCCTAGCAGAAAATACCACTCACGAATTATTATTATTATTATTATTATCTTTAATAAGACCAGATTCACTCTCTGACAGGTTTCAGAAGCTAGAAGTATTAAATAAATCTCAAATATAAAACAAAACCACCAATGGGCAAGTAGATATATGTCTGATTTCTGAGATCCAACTTACAACGGAGTCATACATTAAATTCAGAGGATACAACTTCTATCACACTATCCATCCATCAAATGCAGAAAGAGGAGGAATTGCGTTTATTATTAAAAATAACATGAGGAACCAGGCATCCAAGAACTAGAAAATCAGGTAAACATTAGCACCATTAACATTAAGAGGTGGCAAAATTACAATATCTGCAATTTATTGCCCAACAACCAGAAAAAAGAAAATTATTTCAATGTACTCAAAAAACTAGGACTAATTCATAATCGGTGGAGATTATAACTCCAAAAACACCAACTGGGGTTCAAGATTAACCACAGTCAAAGGAAAATAATTGCACAGAGCTTCATCAGAACTTGGTTGTACCTACCAATCTTTTGAAAATCCCATCCCACAAATAAGATTCCAGACCTTTTGGATTTCTTTATTCTGAGGAAAATTTCACAAAACTATACACAAGTAGAAAAAAATTTTGATATGGATTTATACCATCCTGCAGTAATCCTTACTCTAAGGGATAATGTTATTCAAAAAGAAGCAAAAACGACCCCTACAAATCGGAAAACTAATTGGGAAGGTTTTCAAGAAAAGTTAACAAATATTATTCAACTGACCCTTAGATTAAAGAGACCGAAGATGTAACATTGCACACTGCGCATGTTGTCTATTTTAAGCCAAAGTAACCCACCAATTGAAAATCATTGTTGTACGACGCCACCCGAATTGCTCCGATTTCCATTCAGCGATCACCACCACCTAAGTTTAATCACCATTGACAGCTGTTTTTTGATTTATTTGTTGGTATTTTAGCAATTTAAAGTGTTCTAGTTATTCAATTTCAAGATGTCACGATGTATCTTGAAAAATTGTATGTACTTATAATACAAGTACTACTGTTATGAATATATTCGTTTTCAGCGGTAAATATTTATTAACGTTTTGACATAAAGCGCCATGATTCTCTGGGCTGAATACTTCAGATCCGCATTAAGGGGTTTCTATAAATATTAAGCATCAGAAATCAGATATCATATTACTTACATAAATTTACAAAAGGGTAAAATTTTGAACATTTAATTTAAATAAATAGTAAATAGGCATTATTGCTAACGAAATTTTGTATTTAAAAAGTAGTTTTATAAGAATGTTTTCTAAAGGTAGTTTTTAGCCCTTTTTGGTAGATAAATAAGAGGTAAAGAATCATAGTTGCTAGCTAAATTTTATTTTTATAAGTTATTTTTATAAGAATATTAGATGAAATACAGGATGACCTACTTAAAATTTCAAGGTTCATCTTATTTGCGGTCAAATCGAAAGTGACATTGAATTTCAAGTCTTAAAACAAAGTAATCTAGTATAAGCAAAAAAAATACTAAAGTTACAGGAGTTAGGTCCGATTCCACGGTTGTGTTAAACGGAGATTAAAATGACAGTGTTAATGTAAAAATGTCATTTTAAACTTCGTTTAACACAACGGTGGAATCGACCCTTAGTCACGTTAATAAAATGTTACATTACAAACCCCTAAACAACTCGAACATAATTTTCGTTTACTAAAAAAAATCCAAAATTTAGCAATATTTATTTATTATACAATCGAATGCGATTTCAAAGATAACTGGATCAAAAAATCCGAATCTCTAAATTTTGGAGCTAAATGCTCAGATAAAAGCAAGCGACCGATAGGGGTTACAAAAATAATCGATTTATCGATAATTCTGATATTTTTTAATGAAAATCAATTTATCCGCTGTTTTTAATAAATTATTTTCGTTTTTTTTAAGATAATGTATTAATCGATTTTAAAGGAAATACAAAAAAGTAGATTTATTCAAAATAATCGATTTATCGTTTAATCGGTTTTTTAATTATTTGATTATTTTCGATTTTTCAAAGATATTATATGAAAATAATCCATTGGATATAATCGGTTATTTTACATAATCGATATTTTGGTTATTTTTTTAAAATTATCGATTTATTGGATAATCAGCTTTTTAATAATCAATTATTTTCGATAATCGAATAATCAATTTCAAATAAAAGGAAATATGAAAAAAGGATTATTAGAAAATAATAGATAATTCGTTTTATTTTTTGGAAAATCGATTTATCGTAGAATCGGCTTCTTAATTAATTGGTTATTTTCGATTAGGCGATTATTTTGGAATTATTGATTATTTTTGGTATTTCAAAGATAATCGAATTATCGACTTTAAAGGAAATACAATAAAAATAGATTATTGATAATAATCGATTGATCGAAAATTATCGATTATTTAAAATAATCGATCATTCTGTTTTTTTTGAAAATCGATTTGTCAGTTAATCGACTTTTTAATTAATCGATTATTTTTGAAATACAATAAAATAGATTATTGGTAATAATCGATTTATCATAGAATCGGCTTCTTAATTAATTGGTTATTTTCGATTAGGCGATTATTTTGGAATTATTGATTATTTTTGGTATTTTAAAGATAATCGAATTAACGATTTTAAAGGGAATACAATAAAAATAGATTATTGATAATAATCGATTGATCGAAAATAATCAATTATTTTAAATAATCGATCATTCTGTTTTTTTTTAAATCGATTTATCAGTTAATCGACTTTTTAATTAATCGATTATTTTTGATTAATCGATTATTTTCGATTTTTCAAAGATTATCGAATAATCTGTTTCCATGGACGAAAAAAAATGGTTCATTTGAAAATAATCGATTATTTAAAATAAACGATAATTCTATTTATATTATATTTTGTAAACACTGATTTATCGGTTAATTGGCTTTTTAATTAATCGATTATTTTTGATTTTTTAAAGATAATCAAGTAGTCGATTTTAAAGGAAATGACAAAAAATATATTGTTTGAAAATAATCTATTGATCGAAAATAATCGATTATTTTCAATGACCGATAATTTATTTCGATAATCACTCATCCCTAGCGACCAAATGACTTTTAATAGATTTAAATTTTAAAATGTTATCTGGTTTCAGGCATATGCATTTCTAGAGTTTTATGTGACTCATCCTTTATACTCGTAATAATTAATATTCTTAAAGGAAGAAGCCTTAATATACTTTTTTTTGAGGTTACAATACAAAACAGCATTTTCTCATTTTGACTAATTTTTAATAATATGTAATAGCCGTAGAAAAAATATAATGTTCAACTCATAAGGGTAGATTTGCAGTATTAGCCTGCGCACATGCTATTTTTATAATACTCGTAGACAATGAGTAACATTTTTTGCTCTATTAACAATATATTCTATTTCAACATTTTACTGTAATCTCTTGCAGAAAAGTCCGTAGTAAATAAACGCTAACGAAATATTCTATAAAAGGTCATCTCTTTACATAAAATGTCGTGGCATCTGTTTGATATTAAAAAATCACGTTAATTTTATTTCATAATACAAAATTCGATTAAACACCTTTTAAATAAACCTAATAGTTCATTAAGATGCTAATAAACAAAGTCCGGTCCCTGTCACAGAGTTCGGGTCGCCGCGTGTCGCCGCCCAGTTCCCCCACTCCGTTAACCCTTCTTTAGAAATTGGCAACATTTGCGCAGATTTAAAACCGGTGTATGTTATATCTCTGGTCTCTTTTATCTAAGAACTGACCATAACACTAAAAACGAACAAGCAGCTAGATAAAGATCTGGAAAGTTTTATAGTTGAAATCCAGCAAGCTGCATGGAGGAACACACCAAAAGTAAGAAGATTAACAGATGGAAAAATCTATCCTGTCAAAATGAGAGAACAGGTAACAGAAAAAAGAAAACTAAGAACGAAATGGTAGATGACAAGATCACCAGTAGATAAAAATATATTAAATAGGGCTACTCAAAGACTGAGAAGAGATATCCTAAGTCACAAAGAAGAATCCTCCAACAGATACCTAGTAGTGCTAACAGATGATAAAGAAACTAATTATTCGCTCTGGCAAACCATTTAAATATGTGGTCTAAAAATGCCAGATTTAAATAAATGAAGAAATGTGAAAAAGAAGTGGCACCCACTTTTCAGATAACACAAAAAAATATTTCCAAAATATTTTGCTGTTTCGTGTAGATAATAATGAAAAAAGACGTATCAGCTAACCAGGTAATTGTTATTAATTATTATGCCCCAAACAAAACCATACTTTTGGGGATGTCCATGTTAAAATTGCTTGTTTTAGCAATGTTATAAATTATGCTCGTTTTACAAAGCTGTAGGAACATTATTATTTCAAATTTCAAACACTTAAATTATAAGGTTTTGTTATGTGTCATAAAGTGCGGAATTTGAAACAATATACAATAAAACCAAGGTGAAGAAAGACTGACCATAAACTTGTTTTGTTGGAATGACTGATACAGCTTAATTATTGTGTTACAGTTGTTTTATTGCAATAATATTTTATTAGTATGAGTCTGCCTTAAAATAACTTCTTATTACCTTTGAATAGCCGCCATATTTAACAAACATCTAAGACAGGTCTAAAGCTAAATAATCTATTGTAGGTTTCATTAGTTTATCAAATTAAACCAATGTTTATTTTTTTGAAATTAAAGAAAGAAAAGAAAGCTAGGTTGTTAAGTGAGAAGAAAAGAAAGAAATTACAGTAGAGAAGAAGGGGGGGGGAGAGGGGTGAAAAATATGAGACTTTTTATATTTATATTTGAAGAAAAGGCAGATGTTAATTTAAAGATGCAACTGTTAGATTTTTTGTAATTTTCAATATTTATAGGTTTTCGAATTTATTTAATTAAAGTTTGTTAAAACAAATATGTAATACGTTGAAACCTACTAATGAATCGAAGTCGTGGTTATTATCTAGTATATTGGTAGCATAGAGGGAAGATCCAGTGTTAATATTAAAACAACGAGTGTGTTCCTTCAATCTAACTTTAAAGTTCCTGAATGTTCTTCCAACGTACTTATCTGAACAATTTTACAATTCATAAATTCAATACTTGTTCAAAATATCAACTTTGTCTTTGTTTCTAATCAATAAATTATTGACTGAGAAGATTTGAAAGATATTTTGAAGTGTTCTTTAAAGATATTAGCTACTTTATATGAAGGTTGTCCGATGAAGGTAAGTGAAAAGTACTTATTATTGTTAAGCTCTAGAGCCGAGGGGTTATTATTTCAACCAAGTTTGGGTTAATTCTATGTGTTCCTTTCTAAGCATTTTGTCTATTAGGTAGTAATCAAATTTATGGCTATATTCTTAATAGTATTAAGTTCTTTATTATAATTTTCATTGGATAGTGGTACTCGTAGTAGACATTCTAAATAACAATTAAGTAATGCTAGTTTATATGTAGTAGCGTAGTTAGACTTATTATCTATGACCACTCCCGTGTGAGTTGACTTCCTAAAAATATTGAAGTCTAATTTTAAACCATTGTTATGAGAAATAATGAGGTCTAAGAAATTTATAGATTTCTCTATTTCTACCTCTAGGGTGAACTTAATATTATTAAGCAATATATTAATGTAAGTTAAAAATTAATTTTATAAAAACTATACTACTACCAGTCAATAATATCAAAATATCGTTAACATACCTGTAATAAAACTTTATAGAATGATGAAAATTATTGTTCGGTAAAAGGTTTTTTTTTTAAATTTTGCATAAATACATCTGCTAATATAGAGCTAAGAGACAAAGTAGAGTTAAACAAAAAAGAATTCCTCAACGATGAAGCCTCTATTATTGGGATATTAGTAAACAGATTAAGAGATACACAATAAAATTAGTAAATCTGTGTCATTAGTTAGAATATTTTTGATATTATCTAGTAACTGACTGTTTTTTATTGTATGAGTAAAATTATTGTTATAAAATATTTTTAGTTGTTCGTTCAACCATTTAGCTGTGTGATATGTTGGTGAGTTTACAAACAAAACTACTGGTCTGAGGGGCATTTCTTTAAAATCATTTGATTTGTGTATTTTTAAGAGGCCATATAAACGCGGTACCAATTTATGATCTAGTTAAAATCTATAGAGGGTTAGTTATTTATTCAAAATCATTATTTTCAAGAAAATTATATATTTTAGCTTAATAATCGAATTTATGTAACAATAGTAAACAATTGCCCTTATTTATTTTAGTAAGAATTGGATTGTTATCTCTAATCTTTTTAGTGATGTTACTTACAAGAGTATTATTAAATTTACCTATATTATGGTCACTATTGTTAGAAAATTCTTTCTTTTTATTAAAATATATTGATTAGTCTAATTGTAATTTGTTTTACGGTAGAGGATTGTAAAATAGATTCTGTCTCTACTGCAAGTAGTTCAAGTTCTTTTTTGTTACGAATTTTTTTTTTTTTTTATTTCACTTATTTAGTGTCTAGATATTACTGAGGCCCTTCGTGTGGGGCCTCAGTATTGCATTCGTGCAGACGAAAAAATGTTCTTACCCCCATTTTTTAAAACTTTTTTTTATGTTTCCGATCATTCTGAATCCGAAAATGCAAAAAATTTTCGTCTGGTCGTCTGTGTATATGAATGCCGGCATGATAACTCTAGAACGAAAGTTCTGATTGACTTGGTTTTGATTTTCTTGAATAATTACTTGTAACTTAGAATCCTATTGATTTTCAGAATTTTCGGTTCATCCTAACTACTTTAATATTAATTTTCTTAAAATCCGCATGTGAATTTCTTATGTGACAATTTTAGGAATTTCAATTATTTCTAACGTCAACATTACTAACATTCTTAAAATTCCAATAATTGCAAACATTCTCTAACGACCTGTCAAACAACAGCTGTTGATAGTAAAAGTGAAATTTTTAAGGCAGGTTGCAACCTTCATACTTGCAACCATAGTCACTTTGGAGGCTATTTTTATTCGAAATTAGTAGCCAAGCCTGCCAATTTATAAAAAATTTATAAGCAATTTCTTAAAAATTACTTTTTTATGGTGGTGCTAACTTAAGCGTACTACTATTTCGCCCCTAGCCACAAAAACACCTTCATCAAATTTACTGGCTCTCTGTCGCAACCCCATAGAATAATTAACTAGCCATTTTAATTTTCAAAAATCAGAATAATGCTTGGCTGTGCCTGTGAAGTATCAAGATGTCAACTGTGATGTGTGAATGGCTCTTAAATGTCAAATTATTTAAAAATATATACTTCTTTTGATATTTATTGCAAAAAATTTGTAGTGTATCTTAATTCAGGCTTTCCATAAATAAAGGTACATCAAGACAGATAGTTTATTGTTCTTAAACAAAGCACTTTTTTATTATATAAAAGAGAGATATTATATAATGGTGTTTTTTGTAAAAAAAAATTATTATACGATTTTGGATTACATATTCAACCAGCGAATTGTAAATAATAATTATTAAAAATCTAGTCATAAATTTCCTCAATAAATAAAATTTAAAAATGATTCTTTTTACCTTGGTACCGAGGTATTTTGTTGTGTTTTTTACTTTAAATATAAAGTTGTCATTTATTTGTTTGTTGAAAGAAGGCCTTTGTAAATTACACTGCTCTTTATGGATCTACTTTAACACAAAAATAGTTTTGTGGCTATAAGTTGCTATAACCTATCGTCACAAAACTATTAATAATTTAAACACAGTAAGTAGTATTAATATAACATCAAGTAATTTTTTAAAATAAAATACATAAATTAAATTTTTTAAACCTTTAATAAAGATTGTATTTTTAGTGATGGCTTGACGTACATGAAAGTTAGATTGGCTTCGTGTATTATAGTTGTGATATTGCGAATTTTATTGAATTCTTTTTAATAGATCTGATGCGATGGTACTGTAATTTATTTTTATAAATAAATATCAGTCATGTACTGAACATAATTCTGAACTGAAAGCCTATTTATTTCTTTTAACATAGTTGCAATACTCATCCTTCTGTTTTTTATTAATATTATATAAATAAGCGAAGTAAGGAGCCCAAATATTTTACATGGACAGGCTTAAGAGGTAAAGGGCCCAATTATTATTGGATAAACTGCTCAAACAAGTTTGTAAACCCTAATCAAAAGGCACTATAGAATGGTTTTAAAAATCAAGGCTTGTGAAAATCATCACATGGTTTAACCTTATTAATGCCAATGCTTCACGAACCAAAAAATTCAACGTCCTAATACTACTATCGGCTTTCGGTCTTTCGTTCCAAGTTAAATCATTTTTCGTTTTTGTTACGCTACGAGTTTACCCTTGTGGGCCTCAGTCTCGATAAGGTGGGAACCACCATTTTAGCGTCTCTCAAATTTTTATTACCATTGGAAAAAATTAAAAAAAAAATTAGTTTGTTCGTTTTGGTTTTTCATTAATAATTGAACCACAACATGTTCTCTATATTAGCTTCTTATGTCACCTTTCTTTTTTAAGAAATAATCCAGCTAGTTAAACAATTATTAGCGGTAAGTTTATTTATTTAATTTTCTGAAACATCCTCTTTAATTAATTTTTAGATTTGTTTATTATTTATCGATACATTCCTAATTTAAATAGAGGAACTTACCCGCCTTATATTATGATGAACGACCTAGTTTCATTTCTTTCCCTTTGTAACTTACACATGGCAACTACCTTCAATATCTTAAAATTTCCATTATATTTTTTTTCGTTTTATAAAAAACAACCAAGCATCTATTAAAAATGATTAGTTTTTAATTGAGAAATATTAAGTAAAATCAAATTTTACGAAATATTTAAAAAATTTCGGTTCTACATATACTAGAATCCCTTCGTAACTTTAAAGTTTTAAACTATTCGTTATTGATGTAGCTGCAAGATTAGCCCTAACAAGATTAAATTTAATTTTATTTCACTAATAAGTTAATCAACAAAGACAAAATATCTCATCGTTACGCTCCAAGGGAATTAAACAAGACTTTAGAGTTCATCTCGTCTACTTCCTCGACAATGCTGCACAAAAGGACAAATATCCAGAAAAGTTCGAGAACACTTTCTCATACCTGCGGAAAAGTTGTCTGTGCTTCCCAACGGATGAATAAATTCAAAATGCCGGAAAAGAAAGACAATAACGACTATCGGTCGTTAATTGTAGCCCTTTCGGTGTAGAAACCATGACTAAAATTAATTTAACTTTTGTCGTTTACATTGTCATGGTTGAAATATTGGAACTTCACAAAGGGGTCCTATAATCTATCGGGTATGACGTTAAATACTTTCGTGAAGAGTTCGGTCTTAACATTTTTACGAGACTGTAAAACGGATAATTTAATTCAGAGTTTGAATTTAAAATGGCGCTAAAATTCGGTTAAAATTTTTCTAAAGAATTGAGAGGATTCTAAACGAGCTATTACTGTTATAAAAAATAATAATAATAATTAGAGTCCCCATGTACTTTCATAAGTTACGTCAAAATGCTGATGTGGTCTGTAAATTTTTTGTTTACCCGTTAGAAGCTTAGTGTAAGGAGAAATAGTTTGATTTCTAATAGAATTTTTAATTTTTTTTACGTTGCTTTGTTTGTGTTTTTTTTTTTTAATTATCTAGGATAAAACTAGCCTTTAAGTATTTTTTCAAGACCGACCAGAAAATATACACTTTCTGAACAATTT
Organism: Psylliodes chrysocephalus; assembly: GCA_927349885.1. Lineage (NCBI taxonomy): Eukaryota > Metazoa > Arthropoda > Insecta > Coleoptera > Chrysomelidae > Psylliodes > Psylliodes chrysocephalus. The sequence continues at coordinate 18,094,517 of OV651825.1, read as the reverse complement.
TTCGACCGGAAATTAAAGTTTTAATAATAATAATAATAAACAACTTTATTTCAAAATATTTAAGAAATACAATAAATTAATTTACACATGCCAGCCGTGGTGAAATCTAGCTGAAGGTACTCTTATTCAACCTCAACAGCAGGCATGCAACAATATTAAAAAGTATTAATTTATAAAATAATGGTTTGTACACAAAAAAGAATAATTAAATAAAGTATGACAGAAAGTAATAACACTGGCCGACAGAATTACACTTTTTAACTGATGAATGACTTATGTCACATGATGTTTACTAATTTTAAGTCGCCAATTAATATACCTCCACTTTTTTCTGGTAGCTCTTGTTTACGAGTTATAGCTTTCAATAAAGCTGTATTATAGTGTTTATTTGCAGTTTATTTAATAATAATTCTTGAATTATTATACAAATTTAATTTTATTTGGAAAAATCATTAATTTATAATCCTCTTTAACGACCCCTCTGTTGTACGACCGCGGACACTCCTTGTAGTACCTCTCTTTAATGACCGGTAAAACCCAATTTCAGAATTCTTAAGAAATGATATTTCGTTATTTAGGGGAAGGTTTAGTAAGACAATAGTGAAATTATCTTTCTTGTTTCAATTATTGTTTTATATTGTAATTTGATATGGCATCGTCAAGAAGAGTATGTGTGAATGATTCAAACAATTTTTGTTTCGTTTGCGGAGAGTATGTATTTAAAGAATACCGTTTAAATGTGACAAAGTTCGTAAATGAAGCTTACAAAAATTACTTTGGGCACCCGCTGGAAATGAAGAATAAGCCTTGGATTCCGCAAAAGGTATGTAAAATATGCGTTGAGTTCCTACGTTTATGGACAAATAAGAAAAGACATAGCTTCAGGTACAAAACCGATATGATTTGGAATGAATCTATGAACCACCATGATGAGTGTTATTTTTGTTTGGTGAACATAACTGATAATAATCGAAAAAATCGAGCCAAATGGGAATATCCTTCCATACAATCGGCACATAGAGGTGTCCTGAGCCCTAAGTCTACACCTCAACCTCAATCTGGTAATTTACAGAAAGAGCCAGAAGATTTTAAGACGAAAAACGATAGTAGTGATACTGACTTTGAATGCGACCTGGGAACGCCAAAACCATTTAATCAAGATGATTTAAACGACTTAATTAGAGATCTGGGACTGCTAAAGTTAGCTTCAGAAATTTTGGCTTCAAGACTAAAAGAACGAAAATTGGTAACGAAGGAAACTAAAATTTCTTATTACCGCATAAAAGAACAGAATTTCCTTAAATATTTTGCTGAAGAAGACAGTTTCGTATTTTGTAAAGATAAAGCTGGATTGATGGCTGCAATGGTATTACAAAATTATGTTTCTAGTGAGTGGCGTTTATTCATAGACATTAGGATCATTGCCTATTGCACATTCTACAAAAGTAAAAGAAGAATATACAACTATTGCTCTGGTTTTGGACAAAATGAAATATGTGGAAAATAACTGGATCATATTTGTTGATTTAAAAATGGTCAAATTTCTATTAGGCCAGCAAGGTGGTTATACAAAGTATCCTTGTTTTCTTTGCTTGTGGGATAGTAGAGCTAAAAATCAACATTGGGTTAAAAAGGCTTGGCCTACTCGAAAAGATCTACTTCCAGGACAACAAAACGTGATAAACCCACCTTTAGTGTCAAGAGATCGTATAATTTTGCCTCCGTTGCATATAAAATTGGGTCTTATAAAACAGTTTGTTAAAGGTCTTAACAAAACTGGAAATTGTTTTCTATTTCTATCGAAAAAATTCCCGATACTGAGTGTAGAAAAGATAAAAGCGGGCAATTTCGATGGGCCACAGATAAGATCATTAAAAAGACACAAAATTTTTTGATAAATAAGAACAGTTTTAACTATTGTCAACACGTTGAACAACAAATGAGTCACTTTTAATTTGTTAAATATAACATGAGCATCAAGTTGCACTTTCTTCACAACCAACTAGATTATTTTCCCGCTAATCTTGGGGATCTAAGTGAAGAACAGGGCGAGCGATTCCACCAGGACCTTCGTACGATGGAGGAACGGTATCAAGGCCACTGGAACGCACACATGATGGCTGACTATTATTGGAGCATTCAGAACAGTTTTATGGGTTCAACCTCTGCAAAGAAGTCTTATAAAAGACTTAAGAACTAAATAAACTATGATTACCTTTAAACAAATTGTGTTTTACTATGAAACAACCATGTGTCATATTTTCTAAACTAGAGCTAATACACAAATTTATATTACAGAATCTTCATTAAAAATTAAGCTAGTGTCATGCAATATAACTCAACCATCAGAAATGCTGTTGTGCAGTATAATTATTAAACAATATTTGTAGAATAATGTAACAAAGAAAAAAATAGTCTTCCTATTAAAACATATCAAATATTAAATATCAAATACCATGGGCAAATCAGCAATTCAAAAAAGATTTTCTGTTTATCAAAAAGATAATTCTTAATTTATATTTAAATTTGTTTATATTAAAAACTTTAAATGCATCTGGCAAAGAGTTATATAATTTTATAGCATTGTAGGTGAAAGATATCTAAAACATGTCTGAACAATATTTATGTATAGATATTTTATTGCTATACCGTGGATAAAAAAGGGAGGGATTAATTTTTTTTGAAATTAAAGGTTTCGACCGATAGACTTTTTTATGCACAAAATTTCTTAATGGTGTTTAAAACATTTCTCCATATTTAGCCATTTACATTCAACAAATTTATGCGAAATGTGTTCTTTTCTTTTAATAGAAAATATGAATCCACAACAAAAATTTTATAAAACCTGGATGAACGCTGAACGCTGAAATGAACAAGGCCAAAAAATAGTCACAATATTTATCCTACTAAAACTTTCAAGATGCTCATCGATGTTCGTCATATTGTTAATCATTAAATATTTTTGAGATATTTGTAGTTATTAATGACCAATAAAGTATCCAATTTGCGGTCTTTAATTTCCATTTGGTAATGTTTGAGGTCTGTTAAACATAAGAAAGATTATTTGAGAAATGATTACTGCTATATAGATAGGGTAGGACGTTGCATGCGATAGATGGAGATTAAAACGGATGTATCTATCTCTTTAAATTAGGGCGTGGTTCAAAGCCCACTTGTACTGAAGCTCTAGGCTTATTGAACTCCTCACAGTTTCTATCCCATCAGATTGATTTTCTTGATTAATTCAAGAATAGGTCCGATAAACGCTTTCGCGATTTCTTCAGGTTTCGCATATTGTACCCCGAAGTACCATTCCCGTTCCCATTTAAGGTTCCGACAGTGGCCTAGTATGTGAATAGGAGTTTCGTTCTCCTGTTCACATATTCTACATAGAAAGTCATCAGATATTCCTAAGAGATTTAGGTATCTTTTAAGGCCGCAGTGTCCCGTAAGGAGTCCTATTACGGCCTTAAGTTCGCTTCTGCTAAGGCTTAGCAGTTGATTTTGTCTGCTCGTGGATGGCCCCTCTAAGAATCTTCTGGACTATCTAAGTCCAGGAAGTTCCAATCAGATCCTATGGTGTTCTCTATTTATTTGTTCCTTCAACACACATTTAACATGTTGGTATGAGATACCACATGTGGGTTCTGATCCAATAAGAGTTTTTTTACTCCCTTCCTTGCTAGGAGGTCTGCTTTCTCATTTACAAACACTCCCTTATGTCCTGGCACCCATTCAAGGGCGACCATGTTATGTTCTACCACGGCCTGGGGAACTATTGGCAATAAAATACTGATTTAGATTTTACTTTTCAGTGCTTAAAGGGCTGCCTGAATGTCTATTATGATAAAGATCCTCTTATCTCTAAAAGTCGTTTAGCATGACTTTGGCGCAGGCATTTATTGCTGTTACTTCAGCCTGGAAAATTGTTGTCAGTGACCTTAGGTTCAAACTAATTGTCCTCCCTAAGTTCACATGGTAGATCCCAGCTCCTGTGCTGTTTTGCATTTTCGAACCGTCTGTATACTATATTGATTTGATTTGTTTTTCCCTATTTTCCTGGCTTTTGGCCCTTACTGGTATTTGAATGTCGAAAGGTTTCCTAAAGTTGTGAATAATGGGCGTTCTATCCGATGGCATTCTTAGTACCGGATTTTGTTTTAATTTCTTGTGTGGTGTCCTTTTTTTGAAAGTTTTCATCCAAATCCATTAGTAAACAGCCTGTATATCGCCGCCATAGCCTCCTTCTCCACCACAAGTGGAGGAAGACCTAGCACTAGCTCCATTAGTGCTCTGGGAGCCGTTCTAACTGCCCCTGTTATTATTAGACAGGCTAGTCTTTGCATCTTGTGTAATTTTCTGTTAGCTTTTAGTCGTGTGCCAGCATATTACTGATGAGTAAGTTATAACAGGTACTACAACCATAGTGTAAAGCCAGTGCGTTATACTTGGTTTAAGCCCACATATGTTCCCTACCATCCAGAACGGATCACAAATAGCTAAATCAATAGATAAAGACCCCCTAGTGAAAATATTGAACATAGTGCCTCTCCCATCATTAAATATGTCAATATTGTAATCTATTACAGCTTCTAATGTGTGAAGTAAAGGTGTAATTTTCTATGAACCCCATATAGGGTTTTGGACATTGAAATCCTTTAATATCAGACGTGGTGATGGGATTTGGTTTGGAACATTTGTTCTTATGCTCATATTTAGGTCAAGGTTAGGTGAGAGGTACATATTACGAATATCAACTTTTGTAGGGCCATGGAGGGTAACAGCAACTGCTTCAAGGTCAGTGACAAGGGGTATTTTTTTTAGTTTCGTAGGAATTGTTGATATAAATTGCTACTCCTCCATTTGCATGAACTTTATTTATGTTTTTGTAAAAACAATGATAATAAGTGTTTACATAAATGCATCATAACTAAAATAAGTTTTCTGTTTATTCTGTATACTTGGCTAAATTAAAAATTAAAAACATTTATAAAGTTTAATTTTTAAAATTAAGATATATTTTTAAATACTAGTATTAGTCCATTAAATATTTATATTAAAAATTATCTACAATAAACGACTTGATTAGGAAAGATCAAAGCAATATTTTATCAAAAAAAGGACCTAGTCACAATAATACAATCTTAAACGCCAATCCAATCTTTTATAAATCAAAAACCATTTCTATGATATTCAGTACACAACCCAACCAATTATCTCTTCAACCGGAAAAGCACGGTTAGACAAAAGAAAAAAAGATAATTTACCACGATTATTTCTCCATATTGTTCGAATCCAATTCAATTTGTACGCCATTTATATAGCCCATATTGCGTTCTCAAGCTTTTGTTTCTTTGATCTTCGCAAATAAATCTTGGAACTTACGTTAGGACCTCAATAAATGTCTAGAAATGTGCCTTTTGTTTCAGTTTTTCCTTTATATATTTCCCGCAAACTTCATTATTCTCTTAGGAAACCGATTGTGTCTACCAGCATCTTCATCATAATGGCGCAGTCAGGGGTAGATAAACTACTTTAGATAAACTCCGAGTGCTTCTAAACTTACTTTTAAAACTTAAATCGCACTATTTATGTGGTTTATATCTATTATAGTGTTGTTGTGTTTAGAGTTGGTTAGGAGTTTTGCCGTAAATCTTAATATAGGTGATTATAATAAAAATTTAAATTACCGGTTTCCATATATATAGGGTGTTACTGTTAAATGTAAATAAAGGATATCAAAGTGACCCCTACTAATGGGTCATAAAAACATACCAACTGAAATAGGTGTTTTATAGATTTTTCCCAACTTTGAAATAACTAACTCAATGATTTTTAATTTTTGGTACACGAGTTTTGTAATTATCTATAATGTATAAAGTCAGACATTGAAAAATGTACAAAATCATGTTAATTTTTAAGCTTTTATTGTGTTAGTAAAGTAGCAGTTAAAAAATTGTATATTTTTATTACAAATATTATTTTTGTTCTTTCAAAACCTATTTTGATGTTTTCTCAACTAATTGGAGAGTAGGCTAATAATGTTCATAGAATAATAAATACAAAAATAGAAAGTTGATAAAATTTTTTAAATAAATAATTATGAGATACGAATTCAAATATATTAATATATAAACCTCCTGTATATCAATTTTTGTATAAATTTGCCTACTCTCAAAAGGGGTGGTTCGGCTCAAAAATTTTTACAAAATATATTATTTACCAAATTTAATACAAAACAAAAAATAAATTTTTAAATTCTTCAGTATTCTCTTCTCGTTAGCTTCTTGCCTCCACTTGCCTCTACCGTATCCGTGTGCTGTTCGTGTCTCCCTGTCTCTGCCGTGTGTATTTCTCTTGCCTCTACCTGTTTTTTTTCTGTGAACGTCTGTATATCTGCTTATTTGTCACTTTGTATACTTTTAACTTTTTTTTTTTTAAATAAAACTTCCTTTGCCTTTTTTATTTTATTCTTACAGTTCTCAAATCAATCCAACAATATCTCCAATATAATTAATTAAAAATCCAAACATAATCCAAATTCCAAAAATTCTAACATAATACCTTCTCTATTACTGACAATCTTATTTTTTCACGACATTTCTCCCAATTCAACAAAACTCGACATTTTTATTTTTACTTAAATTTTGATTTCAAGACACTTCACCACCCCAGTACTGTTCAATTTAGATCATAAATTTGATGACATCAGGAATTTCTACACGTTCTACACATTCATACAGATATGCTCAAATTTGTAAGCAATAATTTATAAAGACATTTTTTAGGATTAAACAGTAACCTTAATTAAGCACGAAACATACAGATGGAAGGTATGTAATTAATTCTAATACCTTCTATTCCCTATTAAGCAGGTGAATATTGAAGAAATTCTTATTGTTAATATGTCTACCAATTGTATCCAAATGAATTGTGAACCCATTCCTCCCTGTCTCCGTATTTGACAGTTTGAAGAGTTAAGTTATCCACTCAAGCTTACTGCTCCTTGAAGAGCCTCAAAAAGAGCGAAACCGGTCGTAAAACGTCTACTCTTTAAATGCCAAATCAAATGATTTGTTGTACTATCCATTAAAAAAAACCGGCACTCAATACGTTGATTTTGGTCGATTTTCAGTTTATATTAATTAATGGTTTTATCAACCTGTTTAATTATTTAACCAAAAAAGTGAATTAATAACGGTTTTAGCAAGTTTTCTTTCTGATATGAACTTTTTTTTGGTTCTCTTCAAAAATTCGAACATTTTGCTAATCCGGACTGTAATTATTTTAATCTGTAGCCCTGAGCAAAACAAATCACTAAATTAACCGACCTTCTAAATGATGATTATGTTAATTTAGTTTTATGAAAATATATTGCGTATTGTGAACCTTAACGTTAAGAAAAATCATCGTGTTCCCTGGTACACTTTTAATGAAGAAATCAATAACAGACAGGATAAAATGGGGATTTGTTTTTCCGTTGTTCGGCAAACAGGAGATAATCTTTGGGATTCGGTGAAGTTATTTTTATTACCGTATCTTTCTATTTACTTTTTCTTCCATTTTATCTGTCGATTCTTTCGCCATTATAAAAATAACGATGGAAGCAAATACCTGTAGTAGGATTTCAATAACAAATATAATATAAATGTATCCTAAATGTATTTAATTGGGCGGTTAAAGGAAAATTTTGTTTCTCATTCAATTATATTTAATTAATTCCGATCATGGGCGTTGTCAGAATGTTTTTCAGAGGTGGTAAAGGTACAAATTTGTGAATTTAAACTTATTTAGTTTAACAGATAATAAATCCGGATTCTAATTATAATTGTTTGACTAAAATATTCGTTATAGAGTACCACAGGGTATTAATTTGGAGCCAATTTAATTTTAAATATACAATATGCAATATTAATATTTTTTTAAAGTTCTGTAAATCATATAATGTACAAGTATGTGGATGACACATATATAAAATATCCATCGAAATAATTAATGAAGATTTAACCAATTTAACGATTGAATCCAAAAGGTACTTTATAACAATAAATTCATGCAACCCAGTGGTTTAAATGTTCAGTAAATATAAAGGTAAACTTTAATGTAAACATAGAACAGACAGTATTAAAGAGTGAATGGAGTTAGAGAAAGGTACATACACATCATAGTTCAGCTGATTGACTACGACTAAACGATCCAGTGCCGTGCTTAAAATTACAATTTGGTGGCCATTTTTAAAAACTATTATAAATATTTGCCAAAATTATGAATAATATATTTATTAATTTTTATCAAAACAATGATAGAAAAGTAGTAAATAAAAAATTATAAATACTAGAAACACACATTTATTTATCAGGTAAATAAATTATATTTATTGAAACAACTGACTATAATAATAATAATAATAATACTCTCCCTAATTCACCCCCTTACGAGTGAATTTTAACCCCAAAAGCTGAGCTTGTCCGGGGAAAGGGACGGCTATTATTATTATTTGCCGTGGCGCTCCGGGGCGACTTAAAGATGATTGATGGTGCCATTTGACTTACAGGTGAGGAAAACCCGGAAAACCTCACCCACCATCATCGAGACGGTAATGTATGGCGAATTTTTTTAATCTGCATGTCATATCAACAGAAATTGAATTTCTATTAATACGCCACACATCAAATCCTAAACCGAACCATGCAATTTAATTAAAAAATCCACATGGTCTGGTCTGGGATTCGAAACCCAGCAGTCTCAGACTCATAAACTTGCCTATAAATGAATATAAGCGCGATAGACCGCTACACCACCGTGCCCGACTAATGTATATAAAATAGTTTACAAATTATGTATAAGTGTCATAAATCCAGCAGAAGAAGCAACTTTGTGCAGGTTCTGTAAAGAAGAAGAGGAAACATCATTCCTTTGCCTGGCTGGAATGAGGTTTCTTACATTGGGCGAAGAAAAGCCAATTGCATGCAACTACATGCAGAGCCACTGTCAAAGCTAGTAAGTCGAATAAAAAAGACCTGTCTAGAAGACATACTCTAAAACAAACGGAGTCCCACAATAGATCTGAAAAGGTCACGGTAGACATAGACAAATAACGTCCAACTCCTAATCTAATCTAATATAGATAAAAAAAATTAGAATCTGAAATTATCAAAGACCAATCAATTTACAAAAACAGTAATACAATAATAAATATATTCTGTTTGAGATGATTTCCAATGAATCAACTCAATCAATGCCATTAAAGAAATAGTTTACCATCTGTACTCCAAGACCAATCTGGTGGAACATCCAATGTTCCGAAATACTAATCAAATGCTCAGAGGCATAAAAAATCTACAGAAAACAAAGTAACTTCGATAACTACCTTTATAAAAAAAAAGTAAACACCGAGATAGTTGGATTTATAAACAAACTAAATAAAAATACTTCCCTAACAGATATTTGGCGACACGTTAAACCTATCAGTAACAAATATTTGCAAAATAAAAACCTCTAACTCAAAATTTATTTCATGAGCTTCTAGACAAATTGGCTGCTCCCTCTGTTTTGAACTTGGTTGAGTTACTGCAGGATATTGGTTTGGTTCTGTGGTAGTACTCCATCCTGCTATAGCCATCCGACATTCGCTGGATATTATGCGTTTGCCTGACCAAGATATAAATTTGCCATGACATGGTTTTTATTTACTCCTACCCAAACTTAACCTTTTTAAGGTATTCTGTATTGTATAAATTCCGTTTTTAATCCCCTAGGATATTAAGCAGTGGCTAAATGATCTACGTTCCGTATCACCAATTAAAATAAATAGATGTTATTTTCCTAGACCACCACCTAAAAATAGAGTAGATCTACATGTCTTTTCAGATGCAAACGACAAAGCTTACTCTACTGTTGCATACATAATATTTGTAGATTCACCAGTTTTGTCACTTTAAAGATAAATAGCCCCAACCACTCAGCAGACCATACCAAAACTAGAAATTTAAGGGGCAGTTCTAGCATGCAGATTAACCAAAACGGTTTATAGTGAACAAGAATACTTTTGAAAAGATTTCTTAGTTTTATTAAAACAGATTAGACTCAATAGTAGACGATTCTTTTTATTTGCAGCCTGTAGAGTAGAAGAGATTTAGGAAAACATTAATGTTAAACAGTGGCACTAGGTACCTTCAGATCAGAATGTGGCCGACCTAGCTACCAAAGAAGTCAAAAGATTTAAACTTAAATACTAGAGCTAAATGGTTTTTAGGTCCAGTATTCTTTAAGTTTGCAAACGAATCTTGGCATAGTGAACCCAAATGTGAAATGGAACATTGTTGCCTACTTGTTATTAGTCAATTAGAACTTCCAGCTGTATATAGTGTTAGATTCACTGTTCTCAATATTAATTTTTGTTGAATTATTTCAATTTTGATTATTAATTCTTGTATAATTATTACAATAACAAAAAATTTAAACAATTGAAGTTTTAGTGTTTGTTTTTGTTTTATACCCAAATTTCTAACAATAGATTTTTTAAATATCGATGGATTTTACATTTTGTAAATATGATAAAGTTAAGAAAGGAAGACAGGAGACCAAGTTTGATTTTAGATGTAGGAATACTAGACAGCTAAAATACTTTTAATCCAGAAATGTCAGAGATAGTTTTGCGGAAGAACTAATGGATTTAAAGAAGAAAAATAAAGTTAGAAAAAAATTGTCGCTCGTTTAGACTGTCGGCTATTTTGGATAAAAAACGTATAATTCGTCTTCAAACTAGATTTCCTGATAGTACCAAACTAAATCTGAGTTATGATATGAGATATCCTTTTAATTTGGATTACCTACACATATTTACCCAACTATTGATAGACTATTTTCACAGAGAAGCAGGTCATATAAGAGTGGAAACAGTTATAAGTAATATAAGGCAAATCTATGGAATACTGCATACACGTTCAGCCGTAAAGAAGTCTTTTAAAAACTGTCGAGATTGTTAAATTCGAAAAACGAAACCTATTGTGCCAGAAATGGGGCTTCTACACCAGAAAGGCTAGAACCTTATGTGTTTCAATTAAGTTATGTTGGAATAGACTTCTTTGGACCTATCACCATAACAGTAGGCAGAAAAAATGAAAGGAAGTATGAAGTACTCTTGACCTGCTTAACAATAAAAGCAGGGCATATTGAAGTAGCTGCATCTCTGGAAACAAGCTCGACTATCCTCGCTCTATGAAGATTTAGGGCTCGGCGGGGACAATTTTAACTGATAACGGAACTGAACCAAAACTACGGGACTACATCCAGAATTTAGATAATCACGGGATAAATGATGAACTATCTTCTAAGGGAATGACTTGGAAGTTCAACCCTCCTGGAGCCCCCGAATATGGGAGGAATCAGGGAGCGTATGATTCGTTCAATTAAAACAGCTCTAAAAGGTAAAAGGGACTCCAAAGACAGCTCATCCCAAGGAAGAAGTACTGCCAACTCTTTTAACCGAAGCTGAGTATAGCGTCAATTCAAGACCACTTACCCATATTTCTGTAGACCCTAACGAAGTAGTACCAATAACTCCGAATCGTGTCTTGCTACTTAGATTTGGTAAAGTAGCTTTGGGCGAGAATCCTGGTGACGTCTTCAGTAGAAAGCAGTGACTGTTTGCTAAAACTCTAGCAAATGTCTACTAGAAAAGATGGATATTGGAGTTTCGCTTAGAGCATTATATGCTCTAAGATGTTTTGTCTAACTCTATTTAGAAGTGGTGTTCCAAGTTAAGGAACTTTAATGTCGCCGATGTTGTTATTATAGTCGACGAAAAGGCACCGAGAAATGAATGGTTGATGGGGAGAATATTAGGGATATACTCTGGTTAAGATGGTGTTGTACAAGTCTTTCAGTTTTAACTAAGAAAGGCATCTATAAGCGACCAGTCTCAAAATTGTGTCTGATTGCCACGGATTGTGAAGAATGCAGGTCTTCACTTGTTATTTTAGTAGTTGTTGTTGTCATCTTGTACATAGATTTTGAAAAAATATTAGGTCAGTGATTAAAAGTTAAGTCGTATAAAAATCTTTTATATACAGGGTGTCCCAAAATTAGACGGTCATATTTTAACAACGTAATCTACATTCTAAAATAGGAGTTCATATAAATATAGGACCGAAAACGTTTCGTTTTCGAGATACAGCGTGTTACAAGTGAAGTCCTGATAGCACATTTTTGTAAATATTTTCAAAAATTTCCTTTAGTCAACGGTTTTCCAAAGTAAAAAAAAAATTAAATTTTTGATTCCACAGGCATACTAATTATTGTTTACATTTTCGAATAACTTATGAAATTTTCAAATGCTTTTCTCTTGTAAACAGTGCGTCCTAGCGAGATGCAACAGTAGCTTCATTATAAAGAAAACATTAGTTTCCAAATTTATATAGTCAAAAATGTTAAAAACTATTAACAAAAAAACCTTAGGGTAATTTTACCTTAAGCCCCCGCTAATTTACCCACCTATGAAGATGATCAAAAACTAGGGTTCAGTCCATTAAATAGAGCGTAAAAAGTTAAGCATTTGTACCAAATTTCACATAGTTATCTTTAACCGTTTAGAAAATATTTACAAAAGTGTGTCATTACTTTCAACACCCTGTATCTCGGAAATGAAACGTTTTCGGACCTATTTTTATAAGAATTTTTACTCCTATTTTAGGATGTAGATTACGCTGTTAAAATATGACCGTCTAATTTCGGGACACCCTGTATATATAAAATTGGTATTACCTGTACGGCCAGATTATTTCCCATACAGACGTGGTAACAAATCATTGGTTCGTTAAACAAAAGTAAGTGAGTCTTCCATGGACTTAGGTACGTCTTTTGTACTGAGGTTCCCTGAGGTCGGTGATAAAGACGCTGACGAAAGAAGTGATTTGCATGTTTTTCGTAGGTTGACTGAGCTGATTAAACTGATTCCAAATCTTATCTGATATCTATTTTACCAAGTTAACTCAAAGTTTGTTGCAAATTTTGTTCCAAAAATTACATTCCAAAAAGCTACAAAAATTAAATTACATTAATAGTCTATTTACTTTTAAGTTTGGAATAAAATTGAATTGGTTTAAACTTACCCGGGATGCTTTAACAAATGTTCTGTATTATCACAGGCTTTAAATGTTAATTATGGATATTACTGCATAGTGTGAGACTAGGATTGCTCTTGCTTCTGTTTCGTCATAAAAATGAATTTCTCGAAAAATAGTCAAAGCACTCACATATTAAACCTTTTTTATTTTTTTTTGTTGTGTTGGAATCAGTTTTTTTGCTTTTAATAATACATCTAAAAATAACCTAATTTGACGTTATTTATTGACCTCTTTAACCTTTACATACTCAGTTATTACCTTATAGCATGCTCTAAGGCTATTACAATAAATAAATTGAAATTTGAATCTCCCAATTTGTTGTTATTGACAGAATTGGCCTTTAACTGTTATGGTTAGTTATCCACACGATGTGATTTAAAATGTTGATAACAATTCTACGTTTCATCCTATTGACTCCATGTGGAAGGTATCATAGACGACGGCTCTGAAGATGGTTTTATTGAGCTGAAAGCGCTTAGCCTAATTTTTTGATAAACATTTTCAATTTTTTAAACACTTCTGTACCTTCTCCACTTTCATTTGAAAATAAAAATGTTGATAACTTTATATGTCTTTTTTTTGTTGATACCATCGAAAAAGCTAATGGAAATTGCTTTTGCTTGCTTTTTCATTATAAAAAATAAAATTTTATTTGTTATTAATTGTTTAGGATGTTTAGTGAATTTTGTCGATCAGATGAATTAATTTTTTTTACTGCTAATATTTCTAATACATTTAAAATAATAGCATGTATGAAGAAATAATGAAGATATTTCAAATGAGGTATCAGATGCCCCTACTTCCTATTACAAATTTGGGGGATTTACTGTCACTCGAAGGGAATTAAAGGTAGGGGTGAAATTTTTTACGTTGCAATTTTATAATCTAAAATAAAAGTGTTTCGGGATTTTTTTACTGTAACTGAGCTACTCTTATATTAAATGCCTTCATCGGATAATTGATAATATAATCCTTTTAAATAATTTCCGCAAAAAAATTATTTATTTGCAACAAATGTATACAACACATAGAAAAAAGTAATCTCAGAAAAGTAAAAACGAACACATCCAGAGGAAACTATCGATTATGCATTATTTTTCGGCGAGAGAAAAATTTGAATTGAAACAGATTAGAAAAGTTTTCAAATGAAATTCCTGCTATGCAGCGCCGAAACAAATCGAAAAGAAAACTGGCGAAAAATGGCCATAGTTAAATTGAATACATGTCAGGCTATATCAAAGGAGATATTTTATCAAAGTAAGTAATAGCTTGACAGGTCTCTATTCAAGTTTGTTGGCACAGTCCGCTTTTTCTGTTGTCCCAGGAAGCAGATGACTGTTGTACATGTCAGAGAAAAATTATATGAAATTTTATAATGGTTTCTATCAAATCACATGTGGTGAAGGATACAAATTTTATTTTACGCCTTTGCAATATCTGCGTTCGTTGCATATGACTAACGTGGAATTTATAAAGTTAGTCATATTTTGTTTGTTTTATGAGATTATGAGACTGCATATGAAAAATTGAGAAATGATGCTAAACCATGTAATGAAACAGAAGTTTTTTTATTATAGTTAAATGATTGTAGGATTGCGAAGTCTTTTTAAAAAACTAAAATAACAATGTTTTTGAGCTCTACTATTCTACAAAGCTAAATATGAACTGAATTATTGAATATTATTGAAATAAACATATTAATGTAAAAATGCAAATTCACAGATTTACACTCGCATTCTGTTGTTAAGGTATATAAAGCAAAATAATCATAACGGCATTTCTCATACGTACAATGTATTTCTGGAAATTTAACTCCTCCATCCTTAGTGAGAAATCCTTGAGGTAAGGAAAGAATTTCGTGGTATCTACTCCTGGGGTTCTTCGTTTTGGGAAGGTCGAATAAATTTCTTCATATACATTTTGAAAACACCTACTACAAGTATAATAGCTACGCAAATATATAATATTATTGTCCATAAACTAATTTTATTAATTGTAACTTTTTCAAAATTATTTTTCAAATTTTCACTTTGAATTTGAGGATGTTTTTTATAGTCTTATTCGTCTAGAATAACACTGTCAAGCTTTAAAGGTTTTAATTGAATTATTGAATATCTAAATACGTAATTTCAAAGTCTAATTTAAGATGTTCCAGGGGTTGAAAGTTTTTCACTGTACACAAAGTGTTTATTTTTACTACAAAAGTTCCTTTTAATTGAAAGTGTCCGAAGATTTACCGCACTGAATTGTTGCAATTTGAAATTTGGGCATAACAATAATCCATTTGTTGTTTTCGATTTTCTGGAATTTTTCTTCATTAGCTTCAGATATGAAAAACTTCGCAGGTTACTTCTCTGGTTATTTTTAATAGTGTTTCTTCATACCAGATGAATTTTTCATGAATTATTTCTTGACACTTAGTATTTGACGTCATATAGGTTTTTTCGTTTAGGAGTAAAAATTTGGATGTTGGGACTATGACTATGACTATGAAGAAATTTTCTTGACGAGTGGGTAAAGGATATAAATGGTAATAATTGTAATATACAGGGTGTCTCAAAAAGGTATGTCATAAATTCTTCCACAGATAGATTACCAAAAAATAAGTGGATTTGGCTATATTTACCTATATCAAAAACTGGCTTCTAACAAAGTTACAGGGCGTTAAAGTAACATTCAAAAAAAAGTTTTTTTTTGTAAAATGTTTGCTGTTTTTCTTTGAAATTTTTGTCATTGCTGTAAATTTGAAAGCCCAATATTCTAAGGAGAAAAAAAAATTAAAGCGACCCCTTTAAAAAAAGTTGGGGGGTTGGGTACCTTTTAACCCCCGTATTTTTTTTTTCATAAAGAAACTTGCTTTATAGATCTGAAAATCAAAAAGAAATATGAATTTTTAATTTTTTTTTATAGCAAAATAAACTTTGTATCTTTCTTAGTTAACGAGCTATTTACAATTTTTTAACTGCATATCTAGAGCAATTCGTCCGTCCTGGACTTAACAGATCAACAAAACTAAGAGTAGGTCAGGAGTTATTGTACAAAAAACGCATATAAAAATCAATGGTGTGCCTAGGGCTCTGCTTGAGCCGCCCCTGCAAAAACTACCTCTTTTATTTATAATTTTGTATTCAAGAAGGAGGAGGACATTTTTAAAATATGTATAATAATTATTGTCAAGTGTTTATTTTTAATTGTTAATTTTTTGTTAATTGTTTAATTAAAAAAATAATTTTTTTAATTACTATTAAATTTAATAAATACATTTCCAAACTGACGTGTATTTTTATGAGTGGCATGGAGAACCCAAGATGGCACACTATTTTTATGGCGCCAATCCAATATCATAAATACCCTTTTTACAAAAATATAAATAAAAGAGGTATTTTTTGCAGGGGCGGCTCAAGCACATCCCTAGACACACCACTGATTTTTATATGCGTTTTTTGTACAATAACTACTGACCTACTCTTAGTTTTGTTGATATGTTAAGTCCAGGACAGACGAATTGCTCTAGATATGCAGTTAAAAAATTGTAAATAGCTCGTTAACTAAGAAAGATTCAAAGTTTATTTTGCTATAAAAAAAAATTAAAAATTCATAGTTCTTTTTGATTTTCAGATCGATAAAGCAAGTTTCTTTATGACAAAAAAAAATACTTTTTTTCAAGGGGTCGCTTTAATTTTTTTTCTCCTTAGAATATTGGGCTTTCAAATCTACAGCAATGACAAAAATTTCAAAGAAAACAGCAAACATTTTACAAAAAAAAAACTTTTTTTTGAATGTTAGTTTAACGCCCTGTAACTTTGTTGGGAGTCAGTTTTTGATATAGGTAAATATAGCCAAATCCACTTATTTTTTGGTAATCTATCTGAGGAAGAATTTATGGCATACCTTTTTGAAACACCCTGTATATTCTGCACGATTGGTAAATTAGTTGATTATTTTTATTGTAACTTTTTATATTCAGAATTTGTTCAAAATGCAAAATATTTTCTAAATTTAGTTCAAAGGGTAATTTATTCTGATGGTTTATTAATTAATTTTATTTTTTCTAACAATTGAATAGGTTCAACAATTGAGTTATGGAATGCATTTGATTTTGAAAATGTAGTAGCTATTTCAATTTTTTCTAAAATATCATATATAATTTTTAATGTAAGAGTGATTTCGGAAATTATTGCTTCAGAGTAAATAAACTTAATTATTTTTTCATTTTGTCTGTTCATTAATTCTAGATTCGATTACTAATTTATTTTAAGCCAATGTAAAAATACTTTAAATGTATCTACAGAGTCCTTTAAAAGCGTTATTTGATCTTTCACCAGAGTTTTCATTTTTTCTTTATTATTTGAAAGTACCTTTATAGCTTCATCATATTTTTGAGCATTATCTGACAGACAGTAACTCTCAGATAATATATCCGTCAGTTAGTCATCTGGAACTTTATCTGAAGGTGAAAAGACCGACCCTAAATGCTTGAATGCTCAGTATAAAATTAAAATATTCTGTAAAGATTTGCAACGAGATGTGTATTCGTATGGTGTGTTGCCTAACAAAATCAGTTGCTGTCCTAACAGGCCACTGGGGTTGTTAGGCAGCACATTATACCTAAAACTTTTATATTTTTTAAAATAGCATTTATTTGGAGTTTTACATGCGCAACGTCAAGATATTTCCTAATGTTTAATAAATTATTTGTAACATTACAATATGTTATTTTTTAGGTAGCTTTTATAATTGGAATTGCGGGAGCTTGTCGCCGGGAAAAATTATGTAAAATGACAATGACAATGTGGAAGATAAATAAACAGTGTATATTGCCAATGTATCAGAAACCAAAAATGGAATAGAACGCATTTTTACGATTTTAAATCCAAATAATTCTGCAGTTGATTATTTATCTTTCATAAAAAAATGTACCTCATTAAAACCATCAAATATAAATTGTAACATATATTTTTTAAAATTCGCAAATGGAAAATATTCTAAACAGCCTGTAGGGATAAATACTTTTGGTAAAATGCCAAGTGTTATAGCAACGTATCTAAACTTGCCCAATCTAACGGCTTTTACAGGACACTGCTTTAGGAGGTCTTCAGCCACTATGCTGGCAAATTCTGGAGGAGACCTTCTAACGGTCAAAAAACATGGAGGATGGAAATCATCTGCTGTTGCAGAAGGCTACGTAGACAGCACAATAACACAAAAAAACAAAATTTCTAATAAAATTTTGATGGATGACAGTATGCCATCCACTTCCAAATAAAGCTACAATTTTACCGTTGACAACTCTAATGAAGAATTAGTGGAACCACTCGACAGTGAAACTAGAGTTACACAAAATATTTTAACCTCTTTACTTGAAAAGGCCAAATCCATACCACTCGAAGCTCAAAATAGGGTTACAGAAGTAATATCACAACATTTTTCAAACTCTGTGCTGGAAAAGGCCAAAACCTTAAGTTTTGGTAATTGCAATAATTGCACATTCAATATTAATATTCATAAGAGTTAAAAACCTATTTTTTTAAATATTTCTTCATTTGTTAGTCATTTTGTTCTGTAAGAATTATAAATTTGTAAAGTTCCAATAAATTTATTTTTGTTGCTGTGTACAATTTTTGGCACATTTTACTTTTTTTCACTAGTGCGTAAAGTAAAGTACTTTTTTTCACTAGTGAAAAAAAGTAACTTTTATATTTCTAATATAAGTGGATTATGTGTACGGTAGTAGAAAAAATATTGTATGCCACTCGTGTGTAACGTCCCTTTTTTAACTCATGTGATTGTCATTGTGATTTATCAAAAAAGGGTAACTTTACACACTTGTTGCATAAATAACTATTATTGCCAAAAATGATAAAGCAATATGAACGTTTATACCTCTGTGGTTCGTTTTACTTTCGTACTGATTTCTAACTAACATGATTTGTTCGTCTTTTTCTTTAATTATATTAATACGTTTGGTACATTCAATTAATTTAGGACCTTTTTTAGAAAAACATTTTAAATAAACTTTGTTGAATGAGTTATAAAGTTTGTCTGAATTGAATCACATTCAGTTTGTCTTTTTTTGTAACTAATTCAAAAATTAAGTTTTTGTTATTTTGTTCTGGAATTTCAACTATAGTTATAGTTACGATTGGTGATTTACTTTTAATGTTGGATAAATTTGTGGAAATATTTGGTTTACTTTATTATTTATAATTTCATCTAAAATTTTAATTCCGTCATTTGTTGTTTCTGTTGCTGTTATATGTTGTGTTTTGGAATCTGTAATATTATCAGGTATATTTATGTTTTTTTGTGAAGTTGATAAATAATTATTGTTAGGTCTATTTTCTGAAGTGGTTATTAAAGGTTGGGTTTCTGGGGTTTCCTTAAATAAATGTGGAATTAGATTTTCTAAACATTGATTAAGCGATTTTCCGTAAATATTCTAGATTTATATCTCCCGGATTATTTATCATTGATTCGTCTTCAAGTGCATTTATGGAAATTCTAGAAAATGCGTCGGCTGCGCTATTTAATTTTCTATTTTTGTAAACAATTTGATCATTATTATCAAGGTTTCCTTTAAATTCTGATAGATTTTCAGGTTCGTAAATTACTAAATTTTTTTTTATCTAAATCAAGGGTTGCATTTAACTGTTTGAGTAAATCAACTCCTATTATACCCTCATATTTCTAATTAAAATATAATAAATAAAATTTATGTGTTCCATTAATTTTAAAAGTTTTGAAAATGGTATATTATTCATAACATAACTTTGTCATGATAGGAAATATCGTGAGCAGTTTAAATATTAAAATAAATAAATAAATTTTTTATAATGTTTAAAGGCTAATTCTGGTTTCATTATACTACAAGTACTTCCAGTATCAATAAGAAAACTGGCATTTAAGCAGGGTTAAAAAATATATGGTAAATTGGCATTTAATAAATTTATATAAATTAGGTTTTGGTTATTTGTAACACTGTCTAAATAACAATATTCATTCTGTGGTGATTGATTTGAACCATTTTCTTGTTCAGGAATTGAGTTGAATTGATAATGTTGGTAATCATTATTATAAGAGTTTGAACATACACCAGTATTATTAAAATCTTCATTATATGCTGAAAAGTTTTGATTTTTAGAAATATTTGATTCGAAAGGATATTCAAATTCTTGATTGAATAATTCTGTAGAAGTAAATTTGGATCTTAGTCTTACTGGACTGTTGCTTAAAGATGTGTCCATTGGTTCAGGTTTACAATTGTGTTTAGAAATTACGTCCGTAATATTGATTTTGGTCATTGAAATTTCTGAATGGCATATTATTTTGTCCAAACGTTGGATTACCAAAATTATTAGAAATTGGAGGTCTCGTAAAATTATTTTGATACTTTTGGAAATTTGGTCTTAGTGAATTATTTTGAAAATTTGGTTTTGGATAATTATTTTGAAATTTGGGTCTGAAATTATTTTGGAAATTTGGGTATTGATTATTTTGGAATTATGGGTATTGATTATTTATTTTGGTTTAGCATATTGTGGTGAAGATGAAGGTGTATTTTTCATTGTAACTACTTTTTGAGAAGGTTTAAAAGTATTTTGAGAATTAAGGAAATTACTTCTATTTTGGCTATAAAGGAAATTTTCTTCCTAGATAACTAGGGACATTGCTTTTTCTAAGCTGTCAGGGTTTCTAAGTCTAATATTATGTTGTAAGTGGTTTGGAGACCTCTATGAACGTTTTAAAGCTAAGTCGTCGTAACTAACTTTTCAGGGAGAACATCGTTAATACTATTTAAGTTAGAAACAATTAAGCTGCGGGCATCTTGGCATCGTATTCCAAAATTATAAGATGGTTTATTTTGATAAGGATTTAAAATTATTAAATCTTGGATTAAGCAATCCAAATTCCGTTGACCACCGAAACATAATTGTAAAGCACTTTTTACTTAATCCCAGGTGGTTAGCTCTATTCGAGAACCTATTAAAGTTAAAGCTCTTTTAGTTAATTTACCTATTATTGCTCTTAAAATAAAATTATTGATTTGTGGATCAGTTCTATCGAAAAAACTAGTAACTAAATTTTTACAAGCATCTAAGAAAACTTTTTAAGTATATGGGGTTTCTTCATTAGATGGAATAATATCTATATTTAATTTTAATAATTGATAATTAACATTAACCATGTTAGTATTTATGTCTTCTAATAATATTCTGTTAAAACCGCTAATTAAATCGTCTATATCTGAGTTCATAAAAAATTAACATTTATTATTATTGAAAATAACACTCGTACAAAACTTAAAAGGATATCATCACTTTGAAATAAAAAGGTAAACAAAGAAAAATAAAAAGGAAATGACAGTACTAGTGTCAGAAATTGCATTGGTATTTTCTTTGGAATTTCTTGAAAATTCTTAAGGAATAGGCGGTACGGGCGATTTTGTCCTTCCATCGGGTATCTTGGCTTTGGCGATGTTGTCCTCCACCGGAACGATTTTTTAAAACTTCGTTTATTCAAAAACTTCGCTCACACAAACGATTAAAATCGACCGAAAAACGCGATTTTTGTCGTTTCTCCTCGTGACAATCCTACTGACTGCGCCAGTTAATTGATTGTAGGATTACAAAGTCTTTTTAAAAAACTTTGGTTTTGAAAAATACCAATGTTTTTGAGCTTTACTATTCTACAAAGCTAAATATTAACTAAATTATATTAAAATAAAAATATTATTGTAAAAATATAAATTCGCAGATTTGCACTCGCATTCTGTTGTTAAGATAAATAAAGCAAAACAACAGGCATTTCTCATATGTACAATGTATTTCTGGGAATATAACTTTATTAAGGAATTATACAACTAGAATATGTACATTGGCTTTATTTTTTAGTGTTAATTCATAGCTGTAATCTTTCTTTACAAAAATTGTTAAAATTTTGAGGTACCGTCAATTCAAATTTTATAGGTCCTAATTTTTTCACAGTTTTATTGGAAATCTAAGGTAACTTCTTTTATTGTTAAAATAAAAGTAGCTAGATCCGTATTAATATTAAAAAAGCGTACTTATAAAATTAATCCAAATTTAAAAATTTATTCATTCCTATTACCACTCATAAAATTCCCATTTCATATCATCAATGTCAGTCCTCCTTTAAGAGATGATCTGGATTGAAGAAATTCGTGTCTCCTGTCTCAAGCTTTTGATGAAGGATCTCAAATTCTTTCAGAGATTTGAGCCTTTTCACGTCGGGAAAATGAACTTAGAACGTTTTACTTTGCGGACCCTATTTAACAGAATTTACTTTATTCGTTTTTTGAGACTTTTATTTGATATATTTTGCTTGAAGTATATAAGGATAAATAAGACAAATTCTAGAAGGTACTTCCAAAATAAACATTTAAAATATATCTAAGTAATTAAATAGTAAAATCTAATTAAAAAAATAATTAAAATGCGGTACAAATTATTAATGTGAACAATCTTTATTTTTTAAAAAATTTGAACATGTTTAGGTATTTTATTTATTTTTTTAAACCGGTATATGATTTATATGAATGTCTGTTACTGTTAATTGACACTTCCTTCGGATTCTAAAAAGTCAGTGCAAGAGTGCCTCAATGCTCGGTTTGAGCACTAAAACTATTCTGTTATATGTATATAATCTACCTATTTTTAGCCAAGTCTGACCCTATTTATAGCGCTGCAGAAGAGTAACCATTCCTTAGTTTCCAAAGGCGACCTTGCAAATTGTGGGTATACACTAATAGTCATGGCATAAGAAACAATCGGTAGGCTCACTTGCTGGTGATCGCATGCAAATATTAAACTACGAAAATAAATTTGACCTTGGCGACGCCATTCGGGGGTCTTAGTCAGAGCCAGATTAAAGCGTATTTAAACATTTTGCAATTAAATAAGGTATTGATAGACAGAGTCGTATTAAAATAAAAAAGTAAAAATTTACATAAAATATATTTTAGTTCAACTTATAAGAACAGCATTAAGAAAGAAAATATGCTCTACATATAGCGCAAAATAATTAGCTTGTTTTTATTGATGGTCTTAAAATTTCTTTTAATATTTTTAAAGTGTAATATATGCGTAGCCTTAAATATAACTTAATAACATATATTGCTGGAAAATGGGGACAAGAAGCATCAAATGTTATCTCGGAATTAATTAAATCTAAAAAAAAAAAATACAAACGCCGGACTTTGTGATAAATAATTCAAAATTTTGTTAAAAAATTATTTCAATTTTTGTTATTAAATATACAAAACTAATTATTTGGCATTTTTAAATTGCCAAAAATATCTTCATTTGCGTTTTTGTATGCTTTATAATAACAATACATAGAGATTGTATACAATTCTTCGTGTTGTATGGTATATTGTGTACATACGTCGCAATTGTGAATTTCAAGACTTTTTTATTAAAAATCCTCACATATATCTTATAAAATTTTCTTCAAAAATATTAATATTTTGTGCATGCAATTCATTAATATGCTTGTTTATATTTACATTTTCGACAATATTGCCACCATTACCCGCGATTTTGGAAAATGGCTCATCCTCACTAGTCCTACGAATTTCATGAAGCCTTACAAGTGAAGCATCCCTGGGGTGCTTCGCAGTTTTCAGTTCCAGAATGTAATAAATTTAAACATTGCAATTTTTGAACGGCCTTTGGAATTGGAAAGAGGAGGAGTCCATTATTGGTAATTTTAAAACATTTGATGCGTTTAATATTGTCCATTATATTTTTATTAAATTTATCTCAAACTTCTACTTTATTAAAAAAATCTAAACATTCCCTTGAAAAACAATTTGGTATTCAAGTCCTTTATGTGCCCTGTTATACATTTTGTTTGCAGATGTTTGAGAAGAATTTAATAACGTATGGTCCTAAAGTTTTTGGAAAATTTTTAAATTATTTATTTTTGTACCCAATGTCGTTTAATCAAGTTGCCATTGAAACTAAAACGTCACACGTAATCAAGTTTGATTATGACAGTTTAGTTTTGGAAATCGATTGTAGCAAAATGTCTTACAAATTAGATATTCGTAAGGGCATTTACAATCTAGTTGGACGAATACCTAAGCATGATATTGTTGCAATCTACCAAGAGCAAAATATAAGTAAGTCAACCATTTACAACACTATAAGGAATTGTGAAGAGGGTGTACCATGCATTAATTTACCCAAAAGCGGTAGACCAAGCATTTTGAGTGTAAGAAGAGAACGAAGACTGATGGAAGCTGCTAAAGACAAAGTTGGAGTTTCTCAGAGAAAATTAGCCCGGAGATTTGGTATTTCGAAAACCACTGTATTAAGAACAATTGATCGCACAATCTTAGTGTTTTGGAAAAGAAGAAAGGCACCAAAATACACCGCAGATCAGCTAGAAAGAATTCCGCGTTGTTGCCGCGCATTAAGGCGTATCCACTTTGCCAATAAATTGATTGTAATGGATGATGAAAAATATTTTACCTTATCCCATTCAGAGATTAAAGGAAACGATGGGTTTTATACAGATAACATAGAAAATACACTAGACAATGTTAAATTTAAAGGTAAATCGAAATTTGAGGATAAAGTTTTAGTGTGGTGTGCCATTTCTGAAGCAGGATTTATCTCACAGCCGTATGTTGGTCGTGTTCGGGGAGAAGCCTTAAATGCAGAACTTTATATTCAAAGATGTCTTACTAAATTACTTAATTTTTTAAATACACATCATCCCAACGATAATTTAATGTTTTGGCCTGATCTAGCTTCATGCCATTATGCTAGAATTATCAGACAGTGGTTAAGTGAAAATAACATTGACTTTGTACCTAAGTTGGACAATCCTCCTAATGTACCTCAGGATAGGCCAATAGAGGAATTTTAGTCAATACTATCGAGGAAAGTGTACGATAAAGGATGGGAAGCTACAAATGAAGATCAATTGCAAGATCGTCGCATCTTCCAAAAGATTAGAGAAATAGAACCTACTCTTGTCCAAAGGAAGATGGGACAAGTCCGAAGAAAATTACGACTCATTGAGGATAACAAGCCACTATCCATATTGTAATTAGTAATTACTTTTCGTTATTAGTGTTGTTAATTGTTGCCACATGTGCTTTTAAAATTAAAAAAATTTGGAAAAATTTATTAGCATTTAAAAATGTTCCAAAAACTTTAGGACTATACGTTATATCAAACAATTTGTCAATTCCATTAGGAAACTGAGCTGTTCCGGCAGCTTCTGTTGGTAAAAGGCCAAATTGTAGTAAAAACAGAGTGACTGAAAACCTGCGATGCAAATTTAACCTTCATTTTTTCAAAATTTGAGGGATGGGCTGCCCTAACAGAATACTTTTTATCTATTTGGTACACAGCTTTAACATATCTCCAAAAAATAACTTTTCCATTTATAAAAAAATCATACTTTAGAAGCATGTTTCGCAACGTTTTTAAAATATGAAGTACATCAAAAAGGTTTTTCGTTTATATTAAAGAAAGGCCGACCTGGATCCACGTTTAGGAAGTGTAATAATTGTAAATTATTCGAGCCCATATCTGAAGTTATTACACAAACTTTTAAACCGATCACAAACAAAAACTAAATTTAAGATACACGCTACTGATTCCGAGCTACTGCAACTTGTTTGTTTTTGTCGATATAAACGACGACAGTGACGACACTGGCTTGATTGAGCGGTGTGCGCTTAGACGTGCGCGTAGCGTTGCCGCCAAGACAAGTTAGCCTGCCGATTGTTTGTCATGCTATAGTCTAAATAAAAGAGGAGTACATTAAAAGATAGGATATTCCATAGGTGCACTTTGCAAAATAATTTTCTATAATATAAATAAGGTTACAGCATATAAAATTGTATATAAAGGGTGTATCTTATAGTGGTATCCAAAGTTTTTTTTTTAAATAATAGTGAATTTTTTGTAATAAATGTTTTTTTTTATTGCAATTGGATCCATTACAATTTATTTGGTCACTTTTTGAAGGTGACATCAGCCAAGTGGCCACCTCCGGACGCCATACACAAATCAACCCGTTTTGGAGTATTTCGGGTTGAATGGCAGCTATTTCTCGGCGTATGTTGGTCTTAAGTTGTTGGTGAGTGGCTGGTTTATCGGCATAAACCTTTCCCTTTAGGTATCTTCACAGGAAAAAGTCAGGTGCGGCCAAATCTGGTGAATGTACCGGCCAGTCGAAATCACCGTATTTCGATATCAGTCGATTCGGGAACATGGCACGCAATAAATTCATTGTTGTATGGCATGTTGCGCCATCTTGACTGTTACCGTAGCGCCGTTATTGTCTAGGTAGTTTTTGCAGGGGCAGCTCAAGAACAGCCCTAGGTACACCACTGATTTTTATATGCGTTTTTTGTACAATAACTCCTGACCTACTCTTAGGTTTGTTGATATATTAAGTCCAGGACGGACGAATTGCTCTAGAAATTTAGTTAAAAAATTGTAAATATCTCGTTAACTAAAAAAGATACAAAGTTCATTTCGCTATAAATTTTTTTAAAATCTGATAAAACCACTAGAAAAGTGCTCCATTCTTTTAGTTTTAGATATCCTACCTTAAATAGAAGACAGTATATTAGGGAATCTTAAAGAATTATAATTTTACATAATGAATACGTCACTAGAGTAGATGAAGCTAGACAAGATAGATTCATACTGTATATTAATGAGATTTGGTACAACACTCAAGATATTGTGAGAAAGGGATAGAGTGATTAATCTGCTAAATGTTCTGTGAATGCTCCTCCAAATAGAGGAAAACGTATTATAATATTACATTCCGGTAATTTTTTTTTATTTGTTAGAGTATCGTTACTAGTCATTACTGACTAACCTACAATTTTAATCTAAACTAATTACTTATCTAAGAAGTCCCCATTGGGCATAGGAAAGCATCACAAGTTGGCGTGACGATTTATTACACTGTTTTGCACTAGGACTAACATTAACGTTCACTGCACTAGCTCAAATGGCTTCTTCCTTTTGAGCCTTCTGTTGAGTGTAGAGTTGTCCAGTAATTGCAGCGCTTCTTCGTTGACGTGGGAGTGGAGTTGACCCTCATGTTTCGCAGCAAACCTCTTTATTTCTTCTTCGATTGTTGGCATCTTCAGGCCTCTATGAAGATAATCGTTTTGGTAGAATCAAGGTGCATCAACAATGCACCTTAGGATTTTATTTTGGAAAACTTGTATCACGTTGATATTACTTTTGCTGGCACATCCCCATAGCTGTATGCCATAAATCCAGATTGGTTTTAGGATTTGTTTATAAATCAGCAGTTTGTTGTGCACTGACAATTTGGATATTCTTCCTAGGAGCCAATACATTTTTTAAATTTAAGTTCAAGTTCTTTACGCTTTTTTTTATGTGCTCTTTCCATTTAAGTCTTACATCTAGGTTCATCCCTAGGTATTTGGCCGAATCGTGATGCGGAATAACGTCATTGTTTATTCTTATTTGTTTTTGTTCATTTGGTCGAAGAGTAAAATCAACATGCACTGATTTAGTTGGATTTATTTTTATTTTACACTTTTTTGTCCATCGATTGATTCTGTTGCAGGTTTCCTGAAGTTTTTCTGAGGTCTCTGCATAAGTTCCGCCAACTGCCAATATTACAGGGTCATCCGCAAATGTTGCTATTTTAACAGATTGTTGTTGAGGGATATCGCTGGTGTATAATAAGTAAAGAACCGGTCCTAGTACACTGCCTTGTGGGACACCTGCTTTAATTTATTTCATTTCGGAGTATGCCTCGTCTTGCTTTACTCTAAATATTCTTCCCGTTAGATATGATTGTAGAATGTCGACATATTGTCTAGGGAGCATTTTTTCAAGTTTCTGTATTAGGCCAGCGTGCCAAAACTTGTCAAATGCTTCGGCTACGTCAAGAAATATAGCTGAGAATATATATTTTTCTTCGTAAGCCTTTTCCATGACAGTAGGAAAAGCGTTTATGGATCTTTTTTGCCTCGTCATTATTTTAGGTTTAGTGGTGTTATCCTTCTTTATCTTAAAGGTTTTAGCTACCTCACATCCTCTGTAGTTAGCAGGATGTTCCAGTAATGAAAACGATTGTAGGTCGAATTGTTTGTTATTATCAGCAAAGGATATTTTGAGTTGTTTAGCAGATTATCACCAATATTATGACATCTACCTTGTTGGTTTGGTGAACATTTAATTCCTAATTTGGCACCAAATGCTGTTATAGTAATGGATAATGCCCCTTACCACTCTCGTCAAACTAGTGAAATTCCAAAAGCGAAAAGAGGTAGTTTCCGCGTTTTTGGACAAAATGTATGTATCATATCCACCTACAGTTTAAAAAAATATTTTCTTGCAATATTGAAAGGCTTAAATCTCAAACCTAGCCATGTTGTAGATTAGATGGCTATGGCATTCGTTCAGACTGTAATACATTTACCACCGTATTATCGTACATTAAATGCCATAGAATTAATTTAGAGTAATATCAAAATGGAGGTAAAAAAAATTAGAGAAGTTGTTGGTAGTTTGTTCATCTCAAGAATTATGTTCCAATTGCTTTCTCCGTCTTACCAAAATTGAAAATAATCATCGAATATATCCGGCTCATTCTTGCATTACGAGGGTGTATCAGAAAATA
The DNA here is from genome assembly GCA_927349885.1 of Psylliodes chrysocephalus. Lineage (NCBI taxonomy): Eukaryota > Metazoa > Arthropoda > Insecta > Coleoptera > Chrysomelidae > Psylliodes > Psylliodes chrysocephalus. Next base: position 18,065,730 of record OV651825.1, on the reverse strand, counting down.
ACGAGACTGGTGCTATAGTTTAACAACGAAACATTTAATTAAAAAATTCAACAACTGTCCTTCGAAGTACTCTCCATTCTGTTGAATACACTTATTCCATCGCTTTATCCACTTATCATAAACTTCTGAGAAACCATTTTTTGATAGTCTGTTTAGTATACCCATCACAGCGTTGTTGAGCTCTAAATCCGACTGGAATCTTCTACCTCCCAATTCTTTTTTGACTTCAGGAAACAAATGGAAGTCACATGGAGCAAGGTCAGGAGAGTAGGGGGGATGAACCATAATTTCAACCCCTAATTCTTCAATTGTTCGTTGACAAATCATTGATCTATGAGCAGGAGCATTGTCGTGATGCAGCGTCCAGCCAAAGTTCTGATAAAGCGGCCTTTTTTTTATTAATTTTGCCTTTAAGGGTTCTCGAAGTACATTAGAATAGTACTCCCCTGTTACTGTATGTCCTCTAGGTACAATGTGATCGTAAATAACGCCAAATTTATCAAAAAAAATCAGGTGCATCACTTTACCAGCGCTTTTAGCAGTTTTGGCCTTCTGCGGTCTTGGGCTGCCTTTATGCTTCCATTGCATACTTTGAGACTTCAATTCAGGATCGTAATGATAAAACCAACTTTCGTCACATGTAGCCACGTTATTTAAAAACTGTGGGTTACGTTGCAATTGCCTCTTCCACTGCTGACAAATTGTCACTCGATTCGCTTTTTGTTCATCGATCATCACTTTTGGAATCCATCTTGCCGCGATCTTCCGGTACTCTAAATCTTCATGAATAATTTTTTGAGTGGTACCGTAAGACAAATTAACATTGTCAGAAATTCGTTTTATGCCAATCCGGCGATCATTTTGTATCAAATCGTTAATTTCTGCAATTTTTGTGTCATTTCTCAAACACTCTACATCGTGATAAACTATTATCTAGATATGCACCTTTAATCATTTCAAAAGTTTCAGTTGGTGTTTTACCCAATCGAACACAAAATTGTATCGCGTATCTTTGCTCCACTTTCATTTTTCGATGGGTACGCAAAACACTGACAATTCAATAATTAATTTGTAACAAATGTCAAAAGTTAAATCAAAGCCTACTTGCGGGGTAGTACATTAAATATAAGGCTTCCATGTCTCATTTTTTGGGTCATAAAATGTTACCTCTGAAAGAAGTTATAGCATCAGTCTCGTTATATACTGATATATCCTCGTATAAACTTGAATGACATGTCCAGTGAAGATAGTTTTGATATAACCATGTATCTGTTGGTTCACGTTATTTTGGAAAGAGACATGGTTTTGTTTCTATTTTCTTTTTTTAGAAATCTAACCTTGACGTGTTGAGAAGGCTTGGATGCTTCAATCACTTTAAAAATTAAAGCAAGACTAATATAATTTAAATTTTTTATAATAAGAGGATATTAATAACAGTTGTTCAAGCATTTTTCGTAACATCCTTTATTGATTTTTAATATTCAATGTAATAATTAAATACTTCAAGAAAATGAAATATTATAGTTTCATGGCGATTTTTATTACAAGTCGTGAATATTTATTTCGGATCAATTTTGTAAGTGTTGCCTTTAAAACTTAATTTAGTGATATTTATTAAATAATCGAAGAAGAAAATTATGCGAATAATGTGATAATATTTAAATATGTATATTTCCTCTTTAAAGCGTAACATACAGCTAATAATCCGTCTCTGGGTCGCCGCTAAACTTGTTTTTATACGATATCCTTCGTTTTGCCGAAAAAGAAAGAATATCTTTACCTCCAACTATAAAGCATTTATAATTGTCAACTGGCTTTTTTTTTATAAAAAAGACAGTTATTGGCGCCCATATACCCTTAAAAATATTTTCAAAAAGTTTCTATTAGAAAAGCCTGAATTCACAACTTTGAAATCTACAGTCTCATATGCTCATTTGGTTTTCTAATTGGATTATGACGAATAAGGTAGGTAAATAGTTTGGTATAAACATATCTACGAGCTAGTCAAAATTGAATATAATTAATTATCAAAAGTAATTAACTGTTAATTATTACAAATTAACTACTTACTATTACAACCTAAGCATTGGTTTGGTATCCATCCATAAACGATTTCACTTCTCCAAAATATTATTATTATTATTAATATATATCTAAATGAAGTAAAAAACTAAACATCCCAAATAAAAATTTTAATTTCGTAAAATTTCATGCCCCCAGGGGTTAGGAATATAAGAACGGACGATGAACAAAACACAAAATGTATTATTTGAAGAGACAGATATTTACTCACCGGGAATATTTATATATAAAAAGCAAATAGACAAAAGTTCCCTTTTTAAATGTTACAGGAGAATAGAGAAAAACGTATTTTATAGACCGGGAGGTAACGACAGAAATTTTCGGGTCATTTTCGCAAGTTTAATTTTTTTTATATGAGTTATGCAAGTAATATGTAACTCTAATATGAACGTCTTCCGACGCACCCGTACGACAGGGGGTTGCAGGAGGGTTGCAATTACAGTAAAAAAAAATATAAAAAAAAATCATTTTCGCATGCATGAAACTTTTTGTACACGTTAATTTAAAGAAATAAAATTTAGAAAATATCGTCTTCCACCTGAATTTCACCACAAAATACGTCTTCTACCCACCTAAATAAGCAAAAAAAAATGAAAAAAAAAAATTATATTCGCAAAGCTGAAATTAAATGTGATGCTTATTTTTATAATAAGAAAGCTAAAAATAATAGTCTTCCATCGATACAATACAACACAGGTCGTCTTCCAAGCTGATAAAGGGACGCGTCACATACGGCACGTACTAGTTATAAATTCCAAAACGGAACTTTTATTACCTCAAATAACAATAATAAGAATAAGGTTTTACTCCTATTTATAAACTAAAAATGATTATTTAGCAAAGATAATTTAATTATGACATAAAAGAGTCAATTATGTTCACAATATATAAGTCCTCCCTGCTTAAGTTTTAAAAAATATGGAGTAATTTTTCAAAACATCTTCTGAGGGATTTTCTAATTCAATTTCTTCGTTTTTTTTTCTTCTTCTATATCTTCTTAAAAGTTGTCTTCTATATTTAATTAGTATTAAAATAATTATACAAATAAAAATTGCAATGATAAGATATAGGATTAGTTGCATTAAAATGAACTGTACTATGTTTTATCGATTCAAAATGATTAACTAAATTATTAACTTATTTAACTACTTCTTCTAAATCTAAATAATGTAAAAATTTATGTTTGAAATATATAAGTTTAGCGTTTCCTAACTGAATAGGAAGCATAAAATTTTCAATCGGAATGATCTGTATATCAAAAGATGTACTATGTATTTGGTATACATAAATGACTTGTAGAACTTGTACTTGGAACAGCGTCGTTATCAAAATGAATTTCATTTTCGTTGGTATCCTGTAACAATTTTTATAAATAATTTTTCGATCTTCTAAAAATACTTTTATGATAAGTTCTCTTATCCGTTTTTATTAAAATACCTTCAATGAAATTTACCTTTTTAAATTTTAGTAATTTTTTACTGCTTGATTTTGTTTTGACAAAACATGAATTTTGATTGGAATAGTTATCTAGTTTAGATCTCTTTTTATTTAATTTGTTTATTAAATTTTCTTTTACTTCTTCGTTACGTTTAATTTTGTTATACATCTGTTTACTAATTTGTTTATGATCTTGTACGTAATTAGAAATTATTAAGTGATCGTCTAAATCAAAGGGATTTGGATTATCAATGTGTCCTTTAATTATTTCAAATGACGTGAACTTTGTCACTGAATATTATTATAACAAAATACAGATTTTTTAATTAGTCGATCCGGTGTGAAATGTTTGTTTTCTTCTTGTAAACATCTATAATATTCTAATAGACTTAAATGTGGAATTTGAATTATTTTTTTTGCAGTAGTGATCTATAGCTGGATATGGTATAGTTTATTTTTTAATTCTGTTCCACTATCGGTAGTAATTTTTTGTGGTAGTCCGAGATGTGAAATGTGAAAAAGAGTTTTTCTACGACTGATATCCCTGTTATACAATCTAGGAAATAAGCCTGACCATATCGCGAAAAAGAATCAATTATAGTCAAATATGATTTACTAGAAATGTAAAATATATCTAAATGTATGTGTTCAAAAGGTTTTGTTGCAGTGGGTGTCAAATCAAATTTTACTACTGGTGGATTTCGATCATATTTATTCTTTAAGCTTGTTTGACCGTTATTAATTAAATTTTCAATATCATTAGCCATTCTAGCCAATAATATTTGGAACTAGTGCTAAGCTATTTCATTTCATTTGTACTACAAAAGTACAATATATTTGGTTTTTAAAAATTTGAAAGATCAGTCTATTTTGAAATTTATTAAAGAATTTTATGAATTCTTCATTGTGTTCTATTTTTAATATTTTTCTTCAAAGAGGTAGTTATTTTGCAAAAAATTTTAACTAATAATTTTTTTTAATAATATCCTATATGGCCAAAGAATGATTTGATATTTAATGTATATTTTTTGTATTTTAATGAAATTAAATTTAAAAGAAGATATATGAGTATGTGTTAAATTAAACTAGGTTTATCTCTGTCATTGTAGTACCTAATACTTTGTGAATTTTGTTCCTTTTCTCTTAAAATTTGAAAAACATTTAAATTTTATTCTCTTTTTATATTTATATGTATCCGGTGTTTTCATTTTAGTCTTAATTTTATTATTAGGTAATTTGTTAAAAAAAAAATGATAAGAAGATCTATAAAAATTCCAATAAAATACATATATTTTGTGCTTTTAAATTTACTTTCTTTGACTAGAGAAATTATAAATACTCGAACTTATCTCTAAATTATATTGCAAATAATTAATGTATTGCATACTTTTAAATCTACAACAGAATTTTATCGTATTTCATCTATTTACTAAAATTTCGATTTTGACGGTAAAATGTGCAGTTATAGTAATTGAATGAATAATTTATAATATAAATATTAACTTCGTAATAGTTCTTTTAACATTTTACACCAATGATCATTTTTCGAAAACGTAAAGATACTATGTTCTTGCTGTCGAGAACACCTTTATCAGCTTGGAAGACGACCTTCGTTGTGTTTTATTGGTGGAAGACTATTATTTTTATTTTTCTTACTATAAAAATAAGCATTACACTTGGTTTCACCTTTGCGACTATAATTTTTTTTTATTATTTTTTTACGACTGTTTATGTGGATGGAAGACGTACTTTGTTGTACAATTCAGGTGGAAGACGACATTTTCTAATATTTTTATGTTCATATCAACGTGTACACCAAGTTTCATCCATGCGAAAATGATTTTTTTTTATAATTTTTTTACTTGAATTGCTACCCTCTCGCAACCCCCTGTCGTACAACTGGAATGGAAGACGATGATTTTACTGTTAGATGCTATTTAAATAACTCATATTCAAAAAATAAAGCTTGCGAAAATGGTTTATTGAAATTTGTCATTACCTCCCGGACCATTAGGAACGTCTGTTAAGCTGACAAGCGGTGGTTGAATGGAAGTGTAATTTTTAAAACTTTGCACAAAAATGATCGAGATAATCGATTGTTTTATTTGATTTAAATACTGAAAATATGAAAATGATGAACACACAGGCCTGTTGCATTGGAAACTAAAACTGAGCTGTTGTAATGAATGAAAATAAATAACAGTAAGTAATAAATTGTTTTAAATCTAAAAGATATTGAGTTAATAAATACATGAGTTCAGAACAGATTTACAATTATATGAATGACATCTTGAAATATTATTTTGTATTAGGTTCAACATTTTAGATTTCTATTTTTATTTTCTAAAATACCACTAATTCTGTGTAATAAACAATTATTATTATTTCGGAAAATTAATGAATTTTAAGCACACAATTATACGTCGCTTGTAATTACACAAAGGTCGGCGTCAGCCAGCCATAAGGTATGTCGGCCTTCCTAGAGCATTGCCATCATTTTGCTTAATAGTTTAAGTTGGTGAATTGAAGTCAGATGTCGCGCGCAGAAATTGCAGTTTGGGTAGTTTACCAGACAGCCAGTCTGAAAATTTATACATTAACCTTAGCCAGGTAATCATAGAGTCGGTTGTATGGAACGTCTGGACTAATGGTGAATTTTATTGATATTGGAGCGGAAGAACGAAATTCACTTTGTTTGAAATTGTTAATTAAGCACATACGGTCAGCTTCGATTAAACATGTGTGTTCATTAGCAATGTTGAACTTCCGTAATTTTGAAACGGTGAAAGAAAAACGTTAACTGTTTCTCCCAATGATGGAGACTTTGATTTAAGCTAGGCAAAAATAAAATTATAATAAATATTCGTTAATAATTCTTAAAGTCAATAATAGTTATAGGATAATATTTTATTTATTCGAAATTATATATTTATAAATATTTAATTAATAAATAACACTTTTTAAATATGAGTGTATCTACAGAGATAGGTATTGTTTGAATTGTTTTTGTTATAACAAAAAACAGTTTTAACCACGGTCTAACTATAAAGTCAGGGACACATTGTTCTGGCACACTATACCACTTTACCCTACGCCATTTTACTCCATCTGACACATCATCAGGAGGATAAATATGGCATCGTGTATCTTTATACACGAGGGTTGTTAAGAAATAAATGAAATTTTTGTTCTAGAACCTCTATGGTCGTTAGTACCGGGCTGAAGGTTCTAGTACACTTAGGTGGAGTCATAAGCAATAGAAAGAAGCGGCCTTTATTCACTCCCAACCAGTTCCGTCATTAGTGCTCATAATGTTCATGCCAAGAATACCGATCTAGGAGAAGCGACAGTAGCTGTCGGTGCCTTTGATATCGGATGGACCTTTTTCACAGAATGACTTTGATTAATATACAACTTAATACGCTGAGAAAATATGCTTATTTTCTACACTGAGCGAAATAGTTTGGCAAATTATCTGAAATCATTGTTATAGTCCATGCGCAAATGTTGTAATGTGATTTAATTACATTAAAGTAGTTAGGGTTAATAGCAATAGTGAAATTTCGGCACCAAAATATAATTCATTATGTAATAATTATTTATTTGTTATAAAAGTAAAAAACGTTAATTATTTTTTAATTTATCTATAAAATTTCTTCAATATTTCGTTCATTTATTGTTAAAAATGTAATAAAAGCCCCATATTTAAATTAAATTACCTTTTCGTTAAGTAAAAATAATGTAAATAAAATTAAGGGTACCAAAAATAAATTAGGTAACAATTAAAGTTTGAAAGGTTTAACTAAATATTTCCAATGTGCATATATTTTCAAAGCTTTTAGTTTTAAAAAGTACTTACATATTTTTAGAATTTCTGGATTTATATTATATATTAAAAGGACTTTCAAGTTTATTCATTTCTGTAGCAACAAGTGTTTCATCAATCATTTTTGAGTCGCCCCGGAGCACCCCGGCAAATAATAATCATATCCGTAGGCACACAATGTCAGTCGGCTTCAAGGGTATTCACTCTTAAGGGGGTGGAGAGTATCATCATCATTATTATTATTATTATTATTATTATTATTATTATACATTTAATTCCCGTGAGAAGAATGGATTTCAGAGAACAGATTTTTAACCAAAAATATGTTTAAATAGGGTTATCTTTTTTTCCTGCTGTATCAAAAAATAAATTTTTGTCTCATTTTGTGCGTATGATCACCTCTTTGGTGGTGAATTTAAAAAAAATTATATATATTTTTTCTGTTGTACCCAGAATGGCCAAATACTTGTTTTTCAAGACTTAAAAGATAAAAAAGAGAATGTCTTCAGCCATTGACTAAGGACATTTTAAGGTAGATTAAGTAATTCCGGGAAATTGCATATTAATTAGGGAAATAGGATGGACACTCGGATACGATGTGTCAACTATTCGGAAGCGGCTTAGAGCTTGGGACGGCTTCGAGATGTATTTAGGAAACAACAGGTGAAACGAAGAGAAGATTATATTTTTTAAGTTCCCTAAAGAATATTACAAGTGTAGTTAATTTTTTTACGGATTTAAACGATTTGATTTTCATTAGATTAAATTTATTTTTGTTGACAAATGATCTTTTTGCTAAAAATATTTTATTTTTAAAATTTGTTGGCTTTTAATTATTTATAATATTCAAAAGGGACAATGATCCTTAATAAAAGGGGTCAAAGATTCCATTTGGACACATTTAGGTTTATATTTCTAACTTCTTTTAAAACAAGTTTCACATGTTGAATAATATATTAAATATTATATTGATTAATATATAATATACTAAAGGGTGTAACTAAATAAGTGTAAAACATTTAAGGGGGTGATTCCTCATCGAAAAAAAGATAGGATCTTTCATATAAAGAAACTTCATTGGAGCATCCCTTGTTAAGATACAGCCCCTTAAAAGGGGTACATAACATTTGTTTAACAATTTTTTCACAAGCACTAAACAAGTTACAATATTGAAATTAACCTGTCATTTTCTACTACTAAAAAGACACTTAGCCAGTAATTTATTTGGTTTACCCCATGGTTGTAAGGGGTGGAAAATTAGTTTCGTATTTTCGTTTTATGGCGATATCAGTCTTGTTCGTAAAATAATTTATGCTGCGAACTGGTTTATTTTGGGCAAAAAATTCAAAAGACATTTTTTGTTTAGAATGAAACAGGCTATCGGAAATAAATTTTTAAATGGTAAACAAATAATAATACAAAAAGTTACGTTGGAAAGAAATTTTAGGGGTTGCGTTTTCCACCCCTTACAACCATGGGGCAAACCAAATAAATTACTGGCTAAGTGTCTTTTTGGTAGTAGAAAATGTCAGGTTAATTTTAATATTGTAACTTGTTTAGTGCTTGTGAAAAAATTTGTTAAACAAATTTTATGTACCCCCTTAAGGGGCTGTATCTTAACAAGGGATGCTCCAATGAAGTTTCTTTATATGAAAGATCCATTTTTTTTTCGATGAGGAATCACCCCCTTAAATGTTTTACACTTATAATGAATTGAATAATATATTATAATATACTAAATAATATATTGAATAACAAAAAGTCCAATTTTTATTAAAAATTAATTTTAAACTTTTTTTTGTAAAACATCAATTTTTTTCATATGGATTTAAAGAATTCCGCCCCATCCAAGTATACCATAATTTAACCTCGACTGAACAGGAGAATAATAAATTATATTCAAATGACGAACATCTAGATATGTTTTAAGATATTTAAATTTTGAAGAAAGGTATCTTAAAGATCTAGCAATATCTTCGACATGGGCATTCCACTTAAGATGCGAGTCAAGTTCTATTCCTTAATATTTAATTTCATCCACTAACCTAAAAGTTGCATTCTGATGGTTTTGAATCCGTATTTCATTCAAGGGTGGTAAAGAGGATGTATAACTACAAAAAGGAACAAAATGAGTTTTCTTAAAATTAACAGTTAATTTCTTATGATTAAACCAGTCAATAATTTTACCTAAATTTGTGTCTGTTTTTCTTTTTAAATCCTCCCAATTTTCAGCTGTATAAATAATGGCGGTGTCAGCAAAACTAACTATATTACCTTCAGTTTCAATACTAAAGAGGCCATTTATATAAATACTAAACAATAGAGGACCCAGAACGGTGCCTTGTGGTACTCCATAATTAAGTATTCTATATTCACTAAAGACATCATTTACTTTAACTATTTATTTTCTGTTATTTAGGTAACTAGTCATCAAATCAAGCGATGTCCCTCGTATTCCTGCATCTCCCAAGGCATCTATCAACTGTTTATGACAAACAGTATCGAATGCCTTTGCGAAATCCAGAAATACACAGGCTGTTGGTTTCCTATCATCAACGAGTTTGTAGATAGTCTTTGTTAATTTGGCAATTGCATCATTCGTAGATAAGCCTTCTTGAAAACCATATTGGCATTTAGATTGAAAAAAGGTTTCATTCGTATTTTTAAAGCTTTTAATAAGTGTAGTTATTAAAGAGATTGGTCTATAATTGGAAACATTATTCCTATCACCTTTTTTGTAAATTGGTAATATAATTGTCACTTTAAAATGATTTGGACATTCACCAGTATCAAAAATGTTATTTATTAGGGTAACTAATTGAGGGATAATTTCATTTTTTTATATTTTTTACTATTTCGGTTGTTAGACCATCTATTCCTGGTGCCTTTTTATTTTTTAAAGATTCTATAATTCTATTTATCTCTGCACCAGTAGCCTGAGAGAGATAAAACGATTGTAAAATGGATTTATTTTTCGGTGAAGGTTTTGGGGTTTAACAATTTTAGTATCATCATACGTCTCTCCTACAACAGTGAAATGTTGGGCAAATCGATTTGCAATGCTTTTGCTGTCCCTAATATATGACCCATTTTAAGCAAGCACTTCCTTTACGTTTTTAATATTTTCTTCTTGTTTCGACCTGTTTACAATGTTCCAAAGATTTTTAGAATAGTTACTATTTTTTATCTCATTCTTAAAATAATCTTTTTTTGCAGATTTTATTATTTTCTTTACCTGGTCTCTGTATTGTTTAATATATTGAATAATATATTATTATATTGAGTAAAATATTAAATATTATATTGAATAATATATTAAATAACATATTGAATAATATATTGATTATTATATTGAATAACATATTGAGTAATATAATTTAACAATATATTGATTATAATATTGAGTAATACATTAAATATTATATTGAATAATAAATTAAATATATTGAATATTATATTGAGTAATATACTAAGTAATATATTAAATAATATATTGAATAATAAATTGAATAATATATTATATTCAACAATATATTCAAGTGTCCGTAGAAGAAAAATTATAGAAAATGCATGGTAAAAAATGTATTGTAGAAAAATTTCAATATTCAATAAACACTAAGTGTAAAGAAATAAAACGAAGAAAGGTATTTTAAAGTGTGTAAGTTTAATTAATAATCGTCAATAATTTTCTGATATTTAAACCATAATCGTAACACTATAAAAAAGAGAACCACTGTAATATAATTGAAAATCTTTAAATGTATAAAATTACTTGTCAAAAATTTGTAAACATTTATAGAAAAGAACATGAAAGTAAAAAGGAAAAGAACAAACTGGACATCTAATTAATTAATAAACAAACAATGGATTACAAATTCATGATTTTAGGCAAGATCTCCTATTTAAGGGATGTCAAGAGCACGAGGATGGTATCATTTTGTAGGTTGAAAGTTAAATAAACAATTTCGAAAGCTGTCTAAAACTGATAGTTGACAGGACGTTTTTTTGTAAAATTTTTAAAATTTGAAAACATGTTTAAAATATTTATAAAAAATTTAATAAATGTAAAGTGTGAATCAAAAATTAAATTATATAGTGTCAATATATCTCAAATTTAAATAATTTTTAAAAAAACAGTATTGTATAATCGATAAGCATCATTGTACATTATCTGAAGCATTCATTTCAAACACCTTAGAGGCAAACGCGGCCACTTATTCTCAAATGGGCAAACATCTTTAGTGACGCCACGGGACCTGCGTTGTATTAATATCACTTTGCTTGGACTCTCCTTGCATAAATTTCCCCAGCATCTAATTCACTTAGCATCAGATTTAAATGAAATGAAGCAATTAATTGTCAGATTCAACATGGCTGCGAGGAAATGCCGCCTTCGGCAAATATTCTCTGGGGAAAAAGACAAATTGGATGTACGATGAAGCCGTAATAATTGAGGTGGTGGCATTATGAAGAGTTAAAATAATGATATCATTCGTAACTGGTGAAGACGGTGCAAAACAACAGCTTGAACAACGGATTAACAGATGAATAATTAAAATTCGGATGAAATATAACTGAATGTAAAACATGAAGGTCACTCCGTAAAATGTTGATATAACCCTATATTGATATATATAAATACAATGTTAAATCCGATATTCCTACTTTGTTAATATACAGAATCAAGACTCAAAAAATGCAAGAAAAATGTTTCAACACATTAAAGCGTTATTCTTAAAAAAATTATCAGTTCATTTTGGTTTATGAGATGATGTGTTATAGTGAAGTATAAAAGCGTGCGAAAATTATATTTTTAAAGAAAATTTTTTATAACTATCTTAATTTGAAATATATAATTCATGATTAAACAACAAAAAAATGTTATTTTGGAATGTTGTGTTTATATTATTGTCACCTACTTATTTTATATCTAAAATTCAAGATAGGTTGTATGCATTTAATATTTATTCGCCAAAACTTATATTTTCCTTTAATTTTACTTAAATTTATTAAAAATAATATTTTATGCACAATTAGTGATAATAATATTAATGATAATAATAATAATAATAATAATAATAATAATAATAATAATAATAATAATAATAATAATAATAATAATAATAATAATAATAATAATAATAATAATAATAATAATAATAATAATAATAATAATAATAATAATAATAATAATAATAATAATAATAATAATAATAATAATAATAATAATAATAATAATAATAATAATAATAATAATAATAATAATAATAATAATAATAATAATAATAATAATAATAATAATAATAATAATAATAATAATAATAATAATAATAATAATAATAATAATAATAATAATAATAATAATAATAATAATAATAATAATAATAATAATAATAATAATAATAATAATAATAATAATAATAATAATAATAATAATAATAATAATAATAATAATAATAATAATAATAATAATAATAATAATAATAATAATAATAATAATAATAATAATAATAATAATAATAATAATAATAATAATAATAATAATAATAATAATAATAATAATAATAATAATAATAATAATAATAATAATAATAATAATAATAATAATAATAATAATAATAATAATAATAATAATAATAATAATAATAATAATAATAATAATAATAATAATAATAATAATAATAATAATAAAAAAACTGGCAGAGATCGAATCAGGGACCTTTAGATTTACAGTCTAACGCTTTCCCAATTAAGTTATGTTGCTAGTTATTTAAACTCTGCTGAATGAACAACTTATATCGAACGTTATCAAATATATTTCTAAAAAATATTTATTACTCTTTTTTCAATACTAGCTTAAATTTAAATTCATAAAAATGTTATTTTGTAATGTTGTATTTATATTATTGTCACCTACTTATGTATATCTCTAAAATTGCATGCATTTTTGATTTATTCGCCAAAATTTATATTTTTCTTTATTTTTACCTAATTTTATTAAAAATAATAATAATTTTATGCAAAAGTAGTGATAATTATATCAATTATATTAGTAATATAGAAAAAAAAATTGGTCAAGCCAGAGATCGATTAGATCATTAGACCATTAGATTTACTGTCTAACGCTTGCCCAACTGAACTATGTTGCTAGTTATTAAAACTTTACTGAATGAACATATTATATCGAACGTTATCAATTATAATTCTAAAAAATATTTATAACCCTTTCTTCAATACTTTCTTAATTTGAAATACATAAAAATGTTATATTGTAATGTTGGATTTATATTACCTACTTATTTATATCTTTAAAATTCAAGATAATTTATATTTTTCTTTAGTTTTACTTAAATTCATTAAAAATTTCTTCTTGATTTCCATTTCTCGAATGCCTTGAAGATACAGACTTTCAATTAAAACATCTTGGTATCCACCAATCTTACGTTTGCGAGTTTTTATGTTGCTCTGACGAACCGGTGACAATTCTTGTAAGATACTTTAAATATCGACCTCTTTTGAAGAGCACGCATGTGCTTGATCCTGATATACTGTAAAAGTTTGTTGCTCTTTAGGTTCCGGTTCAGTATTTGCTTCAGTTTCTTTCAGATCTAAATTTTGGTTAATGGGTTCTCCTTCTGGGGCAGGCACATCCATTGTTGAGCTAGGTAAAAAGATATGAGCAGGAAAAATATTAGCATCAAACAGCGATATTCCCGTTGCACGAAACGCAAAGGCTACAATATCGAGTGTAGCTGTTCTTTCGTAGGCGTAGTTAAAAAGTTTAGCTATTTGATAAAGAGTATTTTTACGACCTGGATTTTCTTTTAACCAGTAGGTAACAGCACAGCTTGGTTGTAATATTTGTAAAGAGGACCAAAAAATCCTGCGTCCAATGATTGGAGGCGGTGTGTGCAGTGTGCAGGAAGGCACAGAAGAACGACTAAATTTTGTTTAGCAAGTTCTAAGGCCTTGTAGCTCTTACGGCTAGAATGTCCATCCAGGATTAACAAAGCCTTTTTTTCTGAAGAGGGCCTTACGTGATCTATAAAGTGTTTTATTTTTTCATGTAACCCGTGTCCTTATAAAGTTTTAAGGTTCCAATTGGTGCTCCGGATTAAACTTTTTTCGCGGAAAAATTATGGATAACGGTACATAAATTCCCCCAGAATCGATGCACATGACCATAGTTGTGTGCTCCCCTCTCTCTGCACTTGTGATAGCACCCACTTGTTTTTTGCCGTTCTGCGCCGATCATTAGAAGGATTTACCGTTTGGGTCAATTATCAACCCAAAAAATATTATTTACTGTTCAAGAATTTCTAACAATCGAAATGTTTTTCTTCCAAAAGCGTTGTAAATAAATTTGTTATTAATTATGGTTCAATAATAATATGGTTCAAAAATAAAGTAAAAAATAAAATAAAAAGAAAATATCTATTAATTGCATAACAGTTCCAGCCAGATAGTTAATTAGCTAATATCCTAGAGCTAAAACTGATGTCTCCAATGACAGATTCAGCCGACAGCCATATACTAAGTTAAAGACTTCAGTTAAATATTTCTCCACCAGATAATATAATCATACCAGAGCACATAGATATAGATTGTGATGAAGTCAGTTATAAAATTTGTATCGCAAGGGATAATCTAATTATACATGCCTCAAATGCAATCTGGCCATAATGCTTCACAATGCAGATCACAAACTTACTCGAATTCTCAATGCATCTAAACCTCACAATAATCATCTTGTAATAAAAATCTTCTTACCCCAGAAACTATAGTTCAATCTCTATTGCCTCCACTATTTTCAAAACCTCTAAAATGATCATCAAAACAGCCAAAATCAGTGCTTTCTATTTTGTATTTTTTTAAGAGTTAGTTCTTGAACTCTAAATTCTGAGTTTGTTGTTTTTCTTTTGCCAAACATTGATTAGTTAGTATCTAAAATATTAATTTTTAAAATTGTTAATCATAATTTGAAAAATTGGTAAATATATTATAGAAAAACATAAGTTGAGGTTTGTTTTCTATTTCTTTCCCCATTTACTGGGTTTATAGGAAAACAGGAACTTAGTTTGGCCACTTTATAGAGATCCAGTTGGCGCCCTAACTTTGTCTACTATTTCCAAAATTTTTATAGCTATCCATCCCCTGGCTGCCATCTGAACGACGTCGATGGCCCAAAGTAATTTTTTATTTTTCAAGTATAAGCAATTCCCCTCTGTAAGTTGCTTAGGACTTTTGGTAGGTAACATAATCATTAACATGCTGTTCATTGTATTTATTTTGGTTTGGGGATGGTTGTTAATTTTTGGGTTGTCGGTACCCAAGTACCCAGATAATTTGACAGTATGTTAGCATAGATCTTATGATAGTTATGTAAATCCATGCGACGACTCCGGGGAGAAACCCTAGTTACACTCCACACTTCGACGGCAATGTTCATAATCATAAAGTATTCTAATTTAGTAATTAACAAACACATCGACTCACATACACACAACTAATAATTATTAATGAAATTTCCAAATCTGCTCTCGTTTATACGAGTTTATATCTTATCGCTATTCACTTTATCAGCAAGTAACAGAATTCTAGTTTATAAATTTATCATCTACAGGTAATACAATAAGTTCGCCTAAAGCATCTATAAAGTAACTTCTCTCAATTTGGATACAAACTTCGTAATAGTGTAAGGAAGTTGTATAATGATGTAAAGCTTATAAGACGATGATGCACAAAATAACAATCAATGCAGACGGATTTTGTAAATATAGCAGGCCACGAAACAAGCCTTAGGTCGTTATTACGTCAAATTTTCGAATACTTAAGAACATTATTACTAAACTATGCATTTAAGAGCGTTTAACATACATAGTACATATTTATACAAAGTATTAAAATATTTCTTAATTTTTTTATTTTTAAAACGATACACAAAATAAATATGGTTCCTGTTTACATGCTTAAGTCTGAATACGCCATTGAAGAGATATGTCAGTTTAACTATTGCTTTTCTTGGAAATTGTTTTAGATTTTCGCCTGTAAATAAATAAAACCAGGGGATTTTTTTGGGTTTATGTTTTCTTTAATTTCAGTAGATATCTCTTTTGGTATGGTAAATGAAATTTTCACATTAACTTGATTCTATGTTTCCTATTCTGGTAGATCTTCTCCTTCTTAGCTTTAAATATATTTTCTAGATGTTCTGCAAATCTATTTGCTTTTTGTATGTTGTTTCTGGCTCAACTTTCATTTTCATTCTTGATTGGTGGGTTTTGGATGATGGATCTTTTTAATCTTTTAGTTGTTTTCCATAAGAAATAGTTAGCTTATCATTTAGGAATATACTAACACATTCATTCTTGATTTTTTAAATTTCTTTTCTTAAATGTTGGGTGGCGTTATTCAACATAGTCTTGTCTTCCAGTGCTGCAGTTTAATGTTACTCACGTCTCAATTTGTGTTTTTCACAAACGACTTCTCTTACTTCGCTTAGGTATTTTTTGCCCTTCGTTATTGTGGTGATATTGGGAGTAGTGTTCTATGCAGCTTGCTGGATATAATTTACCATTATCTTTACTTCATTTTCTAATTAATTTTTTATTTTTAGTGATATTAAGAGGTCAATGTTGTTTCTAGAATGATTTGGAAGCTTCAATCTGTGTTTCTATTAACAAGTATTGGAGGGTTTTATTTTCGCATAATTGAGTCGCTAATTGTGAGCAGAATGGAAAAATGATGTTTAAATCCCATGTTTGCTCAATATGATTCATTGAAATTTTTCTTATTATGAAAAAGTCAATAAAATCGGGAATTTTTTTAAGATCTGTTAGCCAATAGATCGGTTTATCTGTTGAGAAGGTTACGCAATTAAACTGCTTTATTGCTTTGAACAGTTTTTTAGTTGTGATTGTGTGTACTGGGCGTTAAGATCATCCCCAACAATTAATCTGCGTCCCTGTCTCTCCACGAATTCTACGTATAGTTTTTTTCAGGTTCCCAACTTTGTCTCCACCACTGAAATAAATGGTTACGCCCATGAATCTCACTGTTCTTGGAGATACATTTACGAATTCATTGGGGTACAAAAACACATTAAAAATTAAATACCAATTAAATAATGACAATGACCCTTATATTGTTAAACTTTCAGTTGAAAAAGATAATGCCATGGCTCAATTAGCAACGCCACAATTTGTGAAAGAACTTTGTCATGATTTTCTATCGTATAATCAGTGTAAATCCGTAGAGGATTTAGCGGTCGAACCCAAGAGATCCCCTGCGAGAAGGGCCCCAGAAACTGAGTTGTTTCTGCGGACGTAACACGTTCTTAAAAGCATTTTTTATTCAGGAATACGTACACGGACTGATTTATTCTCAGAAGTCGCATTTATTTGTAGTCATAGTGGTACAGCAGCAAGAGAAAAAAGATAATGCTTTTCCGCAATTGTTAAAAATCTCTATTTAAGATTTTAGAAAGAAAAACTGTGGAAAGAGAGTCAGTAGAATAGCTAGATCTTTCGCTGAAAGTCCGATGATGAATGAGCTACTAGTTTGAATCACATACATGTCAATATTGATATTGATGTAAATTTCATCAAATTGACTGGAGATTTTTATATTCTTAGAGATTATTAAAAATAGGATAAAATTTGTTTCGCTATAATATTTCCGAACTTAGGATATTACAATTTTCCTGTTTAGGAATCTTAATAACTTTGAAGCTTAAAAAAAATTGTATATTGTTTTATTAGAACTAAAAGTCATACTTTAGAGACGAATCTGTAAGTTTAAATTACAGATGCAATAGAAAGTTGTGACTTGTGAGTTTTTAATATTATCGGCAGATGTTTGAAATAAGAAAGAAGACAAATTGACAAAATGTTATTTTAATTAACAAGAAAAATAATGTGTTTGTAACTAAACTTCAAAGAAGTTCTAAAGTTAGTATAGTATACTATTTTACTAATGATTATCTTTATTAAAATCTGAAAAGAACTATATCAAATTCCACATATACTCGATTCAATACACTTTTCACAAATTTTTCTAAAGGACGAATTTTCGATTATTTGTTTTGCATTTTTATTATCGGTAAAAAAGAATCCAGTGAAAAAAGCTAGTTATCAAGCAATTTTACTAGATATTGATTGAAGTAAAATAACTTGAAAATGCAATAAAAAGATAAATAAATGTGCCCAGTAAATTTTGTTCACATTTCTTTCTCTCGCTGTTCGAAATAAGTAATAGGCCCTCTTGCGATCACTGCAAGAACTAATTTTAAATGAAGGAAGCTTAAAACATAATATAAATGAAAGCACGCCATATAGTAAGGTCATTTTTGACATTTAAAAGCAGTAAAATAAATACCAAAATTAAATATAACATATGTTAAATACAATCACAAAACCTTTTAGTTGAAAAAAAGTCATTTACAAATTATTTTTGATTAATACGCAGCTAAAATGAATGCTCCACGTTATTAATAAAAAATTACGCAAGTGAAAAAAGTGATAAAAATACTTGAAATTGACAGTTTGAAGTAAATTTTTTCATAGGCACCTACTTTTTTTGGAATAAGGGGAAGGATTTATTGCATATAATCACCCAGTTTAGTAAGGCTAGTGGTCTTGACATGATATTGTTGATTGTTTACAATGTTATTTAATAACAAATATTGACAGTTTGAAGTTGACTTTTTCATTGGCATCTACTTTTGTTGGAATAATAATAAATCAAATCAGTGGTTATTTTCAATTATTTCAATTATTTTTCTTCGAATTAAAATATTACTCTACCGAAAAATACTGATCAAATAGCTGTTTTTAAAGTTAAATATTATATATTTTATTAAAGACAAAGCCATTAAAAATAAATAAGCTCATTAAAAAAATAAATATTACATTAAAACACAAATAAAACATTTTTTGAGACTTGCTGTAATAAAAAATCACATTAATTGCTAAAGTGAAATGCAAAACGTAATTATACTTCAACAACTTCAACAACAAGACACATTTCAAAATCAAATAAACCAATTAAATTTAAAACAGATCCTAAATCTGGAACTATCCAATTAAATTAGTCGAATTTGGTGTCAAATTTAAAAGAAAATAAACTTTTAGTTATTTTTTGAAAGATAACTTTGGAAAATATTAAGACCCTCAAATGGTGGTACAGTAAGCCGCAGACTGCAGTGCCGCCACGTCTACAGACGGATTAGGGTGATAGAACGGGTGGTCCGAAGGGTGTAAAAATAAAAAAAGGCCTAAGTGCCGTGGGACAACTCATCCTACACGTGTTACAGATATAGATAGTTAACAAAAATAAAGAAGCTCATTTAATTTTTACAAATAAATAGATTAAAATACGAATAATGTAAATCTATAAAACATTTTTTATAATTTTGTTAAACAGGGTGTCCCATTAGTGCGTAATTGTTCAATATTTCAATTTGTGTTACATACACGCAAACAACTTTCAATTAAAAGTTATATGAATTTGAAAAATACATAAACTAAAAATATTTTTGGACATACAGGGTTTTGCGTTTTTGCCTGATAAATAAAAATGTATATTTTTTAAATTCAATACCCTGCATTTAATTTCAGTTTTAGAATTGTTTGGTAATACAGTATTTAACCAATTTGCTTTGTTGTATATAGGGTATGTCAAAACGAGAGGTTACGATTTTATCAATTTTATAACTTATATTAATTGGTGGTATAAAATACATGACATTTTTTTTAATCGAAGCAAATATCAAAATGATATTTACGCAACTAGTTGCATATTGTGAAACTGGTTTCGAAAAATTCATTATGTCACCAGTTGCGAAAAAGAACACAAATAAACATAAACTTTTTTTAATTTCAAAATCAATAATATACATTATTATTGAAAGTTTATATCAAATAAGGGCAGATTGACTTATTAAAATAGAATTTAGTTAAATTTACAACCTAGGAATAATGTTGTTTTGGTCCATATTTTATGTAACTCGCTTTGCTTGTCCCGCAAATATTCAATTGGCATTCAATAGCTATTTTAAAACGTGCTGTATTGGAAAATCGAAACCTACCTAACTTCAGCAATACAATTTGACAATCAAATGAATTAACTGAAGCACATTCTAACAGATCTTAAATCTGGCAACATTGCATTAAATACATCGAATGAAATTATTCGAATTTTTTGACAAATTTAAAGAAAATAATCTTTTAATTCATTATTATTTGGACAATAACAACTTTATTAAAAAATAAATGTCTTTTTAAGAAACGAGATTCATTTGTCAAGCTCTTCATAGTACATTTATAAAGAAATCCATACCTGTAGGACTAGTATATCCAGATCTTATTTAATACAAGACCAATCGGAACATTATTGAAAACCTAGCTTGCTCATTAAAATTAGCTGATATTAAAAAAAATTGTTCATTAGTTTGATAAAACATTATTGTTATTTTTAAGTACCCTGTAAATATACAAAATTAAGGATGGGTGGGTGAGTGGTTAGAGTCCAAGGAGCCGCAGTTCGAATCCCACCGTTATTTTAAAATATTTCGGAAGCATACGTAAGATTCCCTACCATTCACTTTTCGGTTCTAATTATTAGTGCGGTTCCTAAAGTGTTTCTGGGAAACAGTGTCAGATCCTACATAGAATTAACAATAATAAAAAAATAAAATTATAAATTACTGTGGTAAATAGACTTACTTATCAGATGCATCCATCCATACATTCAAAAAAAAAAAAAAATTGCCATTTTCTTTTACCGTCAGGACTAAGCCTTCACATTCAGATTTATTTTCAGAATTTACACTTTCAGGATGAAATTTTACAGCTACATTACTCGTGTTTTTTTCACTTTGAAATTCTGTTAGTGGTCTATTTGTTTTCTCTGGTTCCCTTTTAATGTCTTTGTCTGTGAGATGGTGAGTTGGCTGATTTGTAGCCCTGTTATTTTTTATAGCTTTTGTAATTCCACCAACCCGCTTCACACTGTACCGTCAAGCTATTACAGCAACGATATCTTACAAACCCAGAAAATTGTTATTTTCGTTTTTTATTATAAATGAAACAGTGTAGATAATAAAAATGTTAGTCCATTGGCATTTAAATCTTAACAGAGATTGCCATTTCTGAAGAGTCCAGGTTTAAGATTTTAGTAATTACAATAATAATTAAAAATCTAGTATATAAGGTATAATACAAGTCAAATCGTTTTTTAATATAGTATATAGGGTGATGCATGACGTAGTGTACAAGCTTAAATAGCATATTCCTGAGTTAATTATAGAAAAAAATGACCTATGAATAAATATAGAAGTCTCCATTGTTACTGAGCTATAAGCGTTCAAAGTTTAGAAGATAAATTAACGTAGTATGCCATGTCTATTACAGGCAAATTATTTGCTTCCTGCATTTTATTGGGTGATGTCTGACAGATGTTCAGCAAACAAGTCTGCTTTCTGTTTATTGTCTCTGGCCCATACTACATTATCAATTCTAATGGAAGGGATGATGCTAATAGGTCTTAATTTTTGTTGCGGCTCTCCACAGTATCTTCATCTAGTGAGAGGTTCTGTAGGTATGAGTCTGTTGATTCTTCCTTGAGCTTATACATTTTTTTTTCTTCTAAGTTTGTAAGTAAGATCTCTAGATTGTTGTCATCTTCTTCTTGCTCTTCTATTTTCTCTAATAAATTCTCTGATCTCAACTAAGCAGTTTATTCCCTTTGTCAATGGATAATTGCTTTGGTGTTATTGTAACTAGACGTTT
The DNA here is from genome assembly GCA_927349885.1 of Psylliodes chrysocephalus. Taxonomy (NCBI): domain Eukaryota; kingdom Metazoa; phylum Arthropoda; class Insecta; order Coleoptera; family Chrysomelidae; genus Psylliodes; species Psylliodes chrysocephalus. The sequence continues at coordinate 18,043,596 of OV651825.1, read as the reverse complement.
AAAAAAATTTGGTAAAGTTTTGAAGTTGAATTCTGAAGCCTTTTCAGTCAGTAGTTTTGTTAGTAAGAGTAGATCGGGTTGCTATTTTAATAACTCTTTCATTCATTACAGCTGAATGATCGGTGTCTAAATCAAAATTTTCTTCAACTTCAGCATAAAATGTTACTAAAAATTTTGATTTTTTTATTTTTACAAATAAAAGTTGGTGGTTAGACACAGCAACCATTATGACGGTATGGCCAACATCCCTATGTATATCTTTAAATAGAAGAAAGCAATTTTTATATTCATTAAGTAAAAACATCTTTATGAAAAGTGGACTTTTTCCTAACTGAATTGTTTTAGCGGTATTGGATTTCCGCCTAATTTAGCGCAGTTATAGGAGAAACTTATAAATTCGTTAAAAATCGAAGAGGCTAGCCGCGAGAATTGTGTTCATCCACGTTCTTGCAACAGTTAAGCAGTGAAGCAGTGAAGCTTCCGGTCATGTCAGGGATGAGTGAACATGGGACTTTCCTTTAACTACCAAATACGTGAAATGAATAAGTGATTGAATAGGAAAGTATTCAAACAGATATACAGGGTAGCTGTTAAAGATGGAACCAAACCTATAGTGCTTAAACGGTTCAACATTCAAAACCCAAAATTTCAGAATTTCAACTAAATATATTTGCGCATATTTTAGCTCAAAAATTATTTTTTTATAATTACAAAATTTTAAGCATGGCCGCCATCTTGATTTTTTTTAAACAGCAACATAGGTCATATGATATACTATTTGAAAGGGTTTAACACCCTGATTACAAAAATGTATGTATTTGACGTCTTGTGTCAAATGCACAGCCTCCTACGCTCCCTATTAATATCCTTTTTGTTGTGTTTAGACCCCATGTGTGATACATTGTTGTAATCAGGGTGTTAAACCCTTTCAAATGGTATATAACATGTCCTATGTTGCTATTTAAAAAAATCAAGATGGCGGCCATGCTTAAAATTTTGTAATTATAAAAAAAAAATAATTTTTGGGCTAAAATATGTACAAATATATTTAGTTGAAATTCTGAAATTTTGGGTTTTGTATGTTGAACCGTTTAAGCACTATCGGTTTGGATCCATCTTTAACAGCTACCCTGTATTATAATAATAATAAGTTAATGTTTTACTTGTTTTACAAATCCATATACTTTTATTAAAACTAACATACGCACCTTTCGGTCATTGTCGATCACTTCTTCTACTTCTTCTTTTTCAACTACTTCTGTATGACCCAAGCCATCCGACTAGAGAACCAGATGGATTGCGATCCAGTAACTCCTTAGTTATACTACTACTTGGTACCAAAAATTATATCTAATAATTGTATGATGTCTATATAGTTTAGAGAGAGAATGGTGTTGTTAAGTTTTAGTTCTGGAGTTAAGAAAGGAATTTAATTTGCTCCAAGAGTCAGACAACTAGAACACGTTGTTATTTGTGTAAAAAAGAAACATTGACACACATTGCAAGTATTGTTTGTTTACTATTTTGGCCAATATATATGGATCCGCAGCATCTTCTGTAGAATTATAAATAATATAATGGAGAATTATGTCAAGCTTGTCTACAGACCACGGTAGTTTTAAATTAGTTTTTGTGGTGCTGCATGCACATTCTAAGCAGACAGGCATGTTAGTGCAGTTAAAACCAAACTAGCTTTATAGAAGGGGTACATTAAATATCCGGGAGAACATTTTGAACAATTTTTCATAATATATATGTATAAATTACAAATGTTTGGTTAGAGAGGATAGCCGAGTTAATAAAGTACCTTACCCTAGTATACGCCAACATTTTAATTAATTTTGTACACCCCTCCGGCACTGAAAGGGCAGTATGAAATTCAGCTTTATAATTTTAAAGTTTTTAAGTCTGCATAAACTATTTCAATATATCGATGTATCTGAATTCCATCCTATATACACTAATATTTTTGTAATAAGTATTGTTTGACCTACTTTAAACGTTTTGTTTTTTAAGTACAACTTTTAAATGGGAAATGTACTTGTAATCAATCACTGATACCGTCTACAGGATCTGTCGTTCGTCTAAGTCTTGCCTTAAGACCAATGCGAATTCTGTAAGGATTTCATGAAACTGCGTTCAACTTTTTCTTTACCTAAGCGAACTGTGACGAATCGATGCCAATTTATGTAATTTGTAAACTTTAAATCGAAAATTCCGAGTTTCGAATACACTTTATTTTGTTCTGATTTTTCTCTTCTTTTTGCACCTCAAGATATTTTATATTCATTTATAAAAGTACGATTTTAATGAATTTATAAGATTGGGTTATTATTGTGAAAATTTGAATAACTCACTTTACGAAAAGCGCCAAAGGAAATACAATTATGACAGAGGAAACTTCAGGTGACTGAAGAAATTGTAAATTACATTTTTATGTGATTAAAAACATTTGCTCAGTTTTTTCTTATTGTCATTTATTGAAAAATGGAAAGGATTTTTTTTATTTCTAGAATATATATTTTTTGTAACATTAAATGCAGCAAGAAAAAGGGTGAAAAAATAAAAAGAAAATTATATTAGGCAAGAACCACAAAACAATGAGGGTAAAATAGATAAAAATAATTTGAAGAGAAAAGAAAAGGATAATAAATGGCATAAGATACATAGGATAACACAAGCAAAAAAAAATTAAATGAAAAATAGAGACAAGTAACTCAACTCCAAAACACCAAACAATCATAAGGTTGGAAACATATCTGGATTTAATATGAATTTCCATGGTCTTAAAATATAAACAGAATAAAATAAGAGAACAATAATATCTATTCCCTACTAATTTTGTTAATCCACTATGGGAAACAAATAGATGTGAAGAGGAAGAGGAATCTATAATAAATTTTAAATTGTTTGTTTTTCCTCAATATTTTTAAAAATAAATTGTGACTGTACCTGAAGATGAAAAAGGTTTTTTAACGAAATATACGTAGTCATTTTTAACTAAAAACTATAATTTACCAAAAAAAATTCTATTATAGTCAGGAAATTATCCTCTTTCATGTAACAAATATTTTCTAAAGACAACTAAGTGGTGCAACGATTTTATGTTAAATAATTTTACTAGAGCTTCCTGAATGTGACGATATTTAATGAAATATCTTCCGTGCCGCACATTTTAAGCTAATTATGCACTGTTAAAAATTAATTTGGTTTTACTCACCGCTTTATCGCCTAATTGTTCTACTCTACAATGAAGAAAAGCTGTTTGTCCCACGGTGGTAGTGACATTTCTTGGTACATTAAATTCAAAATAGGGATATATGCTAATGTTATTATTTAATATATCGTCCTCCAAATTGGACACCACAGCGCCTGAAACAAAACAAAAAACAGTTAATGTCAGATAATATCCACAAAAACTTTTACAGTATGATAAACATAAAGGGAATAAATTATTTATTATATACAATCCCGAAACAGTAGATTTTTATATATTTAATAATTGTAATATTACAAAACAATTAATAAATATTTTGTAAAAAAAGTGAATTGAGGCAGATTCTATCCATTGCTACTTCTGGCCATGATTATATTAATCTTCTCTCGACTTGTTGAATAGAAAAGATCAATTAATTGCTGTGTTGAGTGCTTCGATTTATGTGTTTGTAGGTAATCACTTCAATGACTCCAATTAGAGAAATATTTATTTTCCAGTGTCTGGTTTATGATTTACCATAGGGCAGCAGTATTTTTGATTGCAACCAATTTAGAATCTTGGTTTAAGATGGTTTACTACAGTTAGGTGTGTCAAGACTAGTTTTAATATAACCCCTTCTATGTTCTTTTATATTCCCATTGATAAGTGTGATTTTTTGGCAATTAAACAGCTAATGTTTTTACCATTGAGTTAAAATTGGCTTTTCATCAAATTGTAGACTGTGACATTTCATTTCGTTATTTAGAGGAATCCGGGACAGATGATCCCCCGTACAGTTGCGCCCCTGATAAATTTGAGCCTCTGTCTTGATTATTCAAATAATGATAAAATTTAAGTGAGACAGTTGCGATCCTACTCCTATTAATCCCAAACAGAAGTAGATTTTTTGGTTTACTAATATATACAGGGTGTTTCAGATTTAAAAGTACATACGTTAACTGAAAGTGTAAGATACTTGGATAATTCGAAATCACCCATTAATAATGGGTCTATCTCGTCTCATTACCTAGAATGAATTGATTAATTTCGCCTGGATTTTTAATTCATCCAGTCTTTATAATTCTTTTAAAAAAGAATAAATAGATGTTAATTAAAATTAAAAAAAAAAATAGCATAAATTCTGGAAGGACAGTTTCTTTCGCACTTGACGATTCTTTAAGCGACCCTAGTGCAGCATGTCGAATCCAATGGACTGTTCTTTAGGCAGATGAATACGATGGAACATCAGCAATCAATTCATATCAAATGACTTTCACAGGTACTATTTCTTCTTCATATTGTGTCCTTACTGTTACGTCCTCTTCTCGAGCCTTTTTACGAGTTTCGGCAACTCGTTTCTTCACATCTACGGCAGCGGTATCCGGTTTACAATTGTGGTCCACAGTATGTTGAATAATATCGTTATTGGTCACCATAGCTCCTTTACACATCTCGGACTTCTCTTTGGAGAAAACCCAGCGTATGTTACTGTTTTTCGCTACTTTATGCTTTCTATACAAATAACTTTCGTAAAAATCAAGTGGTTTCATTTTGGTTCAATACTTGAAAAATTGTAAATATGTATATAACATTACAAAAAATAAACCAAAAAAAAAACAAAAAACCAAAAAAACAATAAAATAAAACAAAAACAAAAAATAAAATACTAAAAAAATAAATAAACAAAAACTGACAATATCCACTGGATATATCTTTATAAACACGCCGGTATATCTATGTCGACAGTCCTCAGCCTGTAAAAAGTGTGAAGGGAAGTTATATAATGTCAGTAAACCAAACAAAAAATGTTATTTCATTCTGTCCAGCAAATCTACTTATAATTTCTTTTAAAGATAATTTTTACTTTTTCACAATTAATTATCAGTAGAGCTAGGAATATATGCAAAACGCCATATATTGCATATGTTGCATATATATACAATTTTTGATTTTGAATGCATATATTGACATTTTGTTAATTTTTTGGCATATATCTCACGTACTAATTGGATGGACATATTAAAATTATGAGTTTTGGACCAAAATATTATTTTGTAAAATGCCTTTACAGGTCGATTTCCTAAAATTTTAAAGGATTAACTTTTCCCTGTAATAAATTACGGTTAATGGTGTAGGTACTTGAGAGGATTAAATTATAAACACCCTCCTTAAACCAACAAATTTTGCTAAATATCCTTTCAGTTAGTTGTATTAATTTCTTCAAATTTCTAAATGACTCAGTTTACTTTCAACTTCATTTCAGTCTTTATTGTTGTGTTGTATTAACCAGTGGGAAAAATGGCAAAATTAATTGAGTCGTGGGTAAAATCCTATTCAGATTTTGTTGTAGAAGGTGATAACCAGGTGTTTTGTAAAACATGTTCTAAAATTGTAAGTACTTTTTTATTTTATATTTTATTTTGACCTTTTACAATGGTAAATCAAACGACTGTAAAATATTATTTCAACTCACAGTTAAAAAAAAGTATGGCAACTTTACAACGTACGCATTTATTTAATTTAATTAAAACTTTAACATCTACAGGAATTTATTTGTTTTAGATTCCATATAAAAAAAGTTTCAAACACCCTCACATATAGCAAAGCAGAAATCTAAAGACACTCGCAGACAAAGTTAACTTCCCTTGAAACAATATTTAGAATCTGGATCGTCTAAAAGTGAACAAGCTATTTTTAATGAAGATTTGTGCAAAGCTTTAGTGACTTCGAATATACGATTAAATAATCCAAATCTCCGATCATTTTTGCAAAAATACTGTAAATTTAATATTCCAGAGCAAAGTATATTACGCAAACGTGGTGTTGACAGTTTGTACATTGAGACTCGTGAAAAAATTCGTGAGATTACCGTTGGAAACCATTTCTACATTATTGTGGATGAAACAACAGACTCTTGTGGTCCATATATAGCCCATTTAATGATAGGTTCATTACGTGAAGAAATGCAAATTGGTCCATATCTAATCGCTTCAAAGCAATTAGATAAAACAAATAACTTGACAAGAACTCGTTTTATTCAGACAGAATTGTCTTCCTTTTTTCTTCCGGAAGCCGTTCCAACAGAAAAATGTTTATTACTGTTATCCGATGCTGCCCTGTACATGGTAGAAGCTGCACAAAATTTAAAAATGTTTTATGAAAACTTAAGCCATGTTACATGTTTGGCTCATGGCCTTAACAGAGTTGCAGAAGAAATTAGGTCTAACTTTCCTTTAATAAATGATTTAATTAGTAATGTTACAAAAATATTTCTTAAAGCTCCTCTAAGAACTCAATTGTACAAAGAAAAATTTTTTGAATTACAGATGCCACCGGAACCTGTGATTACTCGGTGGGGTACCTGGCTTAAAGCTGCCTTTTTTAGGCAGATAATTATGAAAAAATTAAAGAAATCATATTTGATTTTGATGATTCATCTAAGGGAATATCTAATACAAAGAAGTTGTTTCAAAATCACATATTACCAAAGCAATTAGTGTTTTTAAAAAATTATGCATTTGTACCCAAAATTATATTAGATTTAGAACAAAAAATTTACCTTTGGTGACTTCCGTAAATTTAATTAAGACGTTTGGATCAGAGTGTAAAAATGTCCACGGCGATATTGGAAAGACGATTTTTCATAAATTTTCAAATGTAATTTTAAAAAATGAAGGATTTATTGTTTTAAGAAACCTTGCTAATATTTATTCTGGTAACTTTGAAGATATTAATACTATTCATCCAGATATTTCAGAAAAATTTAAGTTTGCACCTATTACTTCTGTAGATGTCGAAAGGAGTTTTTCTTTGTACAAGTACATACTTACTGATAGGAGACAATCATTTAATACAGTGAAAAACATCTAATTGTTCATTCGTTTTATGATAATGTTGATTTGTAAATAAAATTAGTTAATAATTAAATAATTAATAAGTATTATATTAGGTATTGTTAAATAAAATCAATAATAAATATTAATAAACTATTTCGATCAAATAACAAATTACTCTTATTGCACATGCTCTGCATATATTGAAGTATTTTGCGGCATATATATGCGCATATTTAACTACTTTTTGGGTGCATATATTCCTAGGTCTAATTATCAGCATTACTAATAAATATATTACTCATTTGCTTCCGGGAAATGGAACATAACAGTATCAGATACTGTAATCTGTTGCCTAGCAAACTTGTTTTTATTTTAGAAACAATTACTTGTAACTTTATTTCAAAAAACTATTTATTCTGTTTAAAAAGTATTATAAAGATAGAATGAAATAAAAATCCAGGAGAAATTTATAAATTTATTCTAGGTAATGAGACGTGATATACCCATTATTAATGGCTGATTTTGAATCATCCAAGTGTCTTACACTTACAGTTAATGCATGTACTTAAAACTCTGAAACACCCTGTATATATTAGTAAACCAAAAAATATAATTTCATTATTCGACTTCTGTTTGGGATTAATAGGAGTAGGGTCGCAACTGTCTCACTTAAATTTTATCATTATTCGAAAAATCAAATCAAATGTATCGGGGGCTCAAATGTACGAGAGCGCATCTGTCCCGACACCATTTAGAGTATTTGTTAGGGTCATACAACTTAGTTATATTGTGAAAGTTATGTGTTCATATAGTTGGATTTACCTGAAATTTTCATTAGTTAAGCCAGTTTAAAAAAAAGCTGAAGTGGTGCAGCATAATAAAAGGGACGTTGCGTGAGTTATTTTATTACAAGTGATGTTATTTGCAGGAATATGATAACGTTATCGATTATTTAAAAAAAAAGTATTAACTTTTTTATAAAGATCTTTTAAATGTCAAAAAAATTGTTTATAAATGTTCTGATATTTATTTCGTATTATAAAAGCAATGACAAAACATGACATCGTGCCTATTAGATCTTTACAGCATTAATGTATCAATCATGATTATCAGTTATTAGTGCCGTGAATTATTATTGATTATATTAAGCAAATAAAATTATAAAAAATTATTACATTGTGATGGATATAACCAACAAATGAAACATACCTAAAAAAACTTCAAATTTACACAAAAAACTCTGTAAAAAAATATAATTTTTTACTGTCATATTTATTGTTTCAGTCTGTTTATGCCCAAAACTATCAAAAAGAGAAGCGGCTGAATGTTAAAATTTTAAAAAGGTAAACTATTTGCATTATAAGTTGAGTTAAACAATTAAAAATTATAATTTATTCTGTTAAGTTTATTTAAAGTACAAATTTGTGTAAACTTTTCAATTTCTGTGAGTAGAATACAGTTTTTCGGTACAAATAATTGAACTTATGTTATTTGTGACAAGTAATAATATATTATAATAATACTCTCCCTAATTTACCCCCTTACGAGTGAATTTCAATCCCTGAAGTTGACTGAACGACTTGTGTAGGGGAAGGCACGCCTATTATTACGAGTCTAGAATCATATTATTTGGGCCATTTATTGTTATATTTTTAATTTTATTTTAGACAACTGTGCATATCTCTAATTTTCTAATATTAATATTATTAAAAAATGTTGATAAACATGTCTCAAATTATAATAAAAATAGTTCGATTTAATAGATTTTTCTTTTGTATTTACCAATGTTGTCTAAAGTAAAATAAAAAATATAATATTGAATGATATGATTCTGGGCTCGTTTTATTTTCCGTGGCGCTCCAGGGCGACTTAAAGATGATTGATGGTGCCATTTGACTTACAGGAGAGAAAAACCCGGAAAATCTCACCCACCATCATATATCATATAAACGTACAAAGTTACTTTTTATATTTAACATACGCTATAATATTGCCATATTTTAGGTTTTAACACATTTGTTTTAGACCAATAAGGTTACAACATATCCACAAAATGCGCTTATAAACTATAAACACAAGTTTAGTGCTTCATTTCCTAAACTATCATTGTTTATTATTCCTTGAATCGGCAACAACTTGCTATATTCAAAACAAAGGTCCTTTGTACTGATTACGAGTCTATCGGATTCGGAAACAATCACATGGAATTACCGGAACCCTTAATTTGATTTATATACCTTCGTCAGCGCTTTAAGACGTGTGTCTGCTCAGTTGCTTTAAGTTTTTTCTCTTTCGTTTTCCTTTAAATCTGTTTTCCTATTTTATAGCAATCCTCTTCTTAGTATTTAAAATATAATTAACATATGGAATGAATTTATAACGTTAATTAATTATTATTATTATTATTTTGTAATCAAAAGTGATTCATTAATTTAAACTGCACTAATATCAAATTAATCTGATATTATCAAAGATAGGTATCGGAAATCTTTATTTAACTCACATTAAAATTAAAAGAAAATACCCATTTAAAAAAATATTTCTTTATATTGGTAGTTTGGTTTGAAGCACCATGTATATATAAAACAAATTTCAAATTACAGCCACCATTAACTTCTATAATTGTGCCTAAGGAATTTCTAATATTGTTCGTATTTAATTCACCATGCTCAGTTCCGTTATGTTATGTTGGAAATGGGGTATTAATACACTGCGATCTAAAAGATATATTTTGCCCCCTTCTGTCGCCAATGCACTAAGGAAATGTCTCAATGCCTATAACGACCCTTCCAATCCTTTTTTCTTAAGGAAGTGTAGAATATGAAGTGGCTTCAAGTTAGGTAAATCTCCCTCTTCTATTTGATATCCTCCTAGATATAGTGCCCTTGGATTCTGGAGTGCTACACATTCAGTTAGGATGTGAATGGAGGTTTCATCCTCCTTACAGAATGTGCACTCACTATCCTCTACTACTCTCAGTTTACTTAGGTGTACTTTTAGTCGGCAATGCCCGGTAAGGATCACTGTTACAATAGGTAGCCTGTTCTTGCTCAGGCAGATGCAGGCTTCCGATCTTTTCTGGTTATATTTACCTAGAAGTATCCTGGCCTATCTCAGCCCCAATTATCGGTTCTTCTCTTTTTTATTCTCTCCTAATATTATGTTACTGCTGATACCGCAGAACGGCTCAGGTTCTACAAATGGTGTTTGAGCCCCTTTTCTTGCAAGACTATCTGCAATCTCGTTACCCTGTACAACGTTATGTCCCGGGATCCAAGTAAGAGTAACTTTATTTTTCTCGCCTAGCTCATTAAATTGTTTTAGGCATCTCCAGACCATTTTTGAGCTCAGCACTTTGATGGCTGCTTGATTATTGGACATGATGATAATCTCTCGGCGATGATAGTTTCTCTCGATGTTAAACTGGATACACTTCTCGATGGCGTGAATTTCCACCTGGAAGATGCTTGATTACTTTCCCAATCTTTCGAAGTGCTTGATTCTCGGCCCATATACTCCTATTCCAGTTCTTTCTATGGTTTTCAAACCGTCCGTATGCCACTAAATAGCACGTCTTTCGGTTTCAAGCGTTCTGTGGTTTTGAAGTTTTTAATAAAACTGAACTTCTTTAGCATTTTATCCTGGGGCATGTCCCAGGTATCTTTAGTCCTGAAGCAAGTAGACTTTCGTCTGATTATTCCGTTCCTAATCATTCTATATCGTGTCCTATTTGCCACATTCTCTATCATCAAATGTAGAGGGGTGAGGTTTAAGATCACCTCCATTGCGGCTTTAGGACAGGTTCTCATTGCACCAGTAATTCAAACACAGGCTAGTCTTTGTACTTTCGAGATATTAGCTCTCGTAGTAGCTAAACTAGTTCTGTTACTCCAGGCTATAGCCCCCTAAGTGATGATTGGTCTCACTATTGCAGTATACATCCATCGCAGTATGTTTGGGTTACATCCCCATTGTTTACCTGCAATGTTTCTGCATACCATTAGGGCTTTTGTGGACTTATTTAATACATCCTTTTCATGTGTATTCCAGAGAAGTTCGTTGTCCAGGGTTAGGCCTAGATATTTTTTCCATTCTATATCTATCCCGTCTAATTTTGGTTTTGAGATTAAGTTTTCTTTTCCTTTAAAAGGGTACTAGTGTTGTTTTTGTAGGGTTTATACTACATCTCACTTAACGGAACCATCTTTTGGTATGTTCTAGTCCTCGTTGGACTATATCACACAGGATATTACTAAGCAAATAGCAAATATTACTATAGCGTCAGCATAACCTTGATAGGGCATGCCGAGGTCAGTCAATCTGCATAGAAGTTCGTCTATGGTTAGGATCCATATTAGTGGGGATAGAACTTCTCCTTGTGGACATCCTCTGGTTGTGTAGATAGAGATGATATCCTGCCCTATCTGTGTCTCTGCAGTTCTCGTAGATAACAGCTGAGCCATCCATCTGGATGTGATGTTATCTACTCCTCTGTATGCAAGTGCTCAGATTCGTGTGGCGTGCTATGAAAAGCTCCTTCTATGTCTAGAAAGGCACACACGTTCCGTTAGGTGTAGCGCATTCTGTAAGATTTCGGTAACTTTATCTATACTCCATAACGTACATCACAGACATTTGCAAATTTCTCCAAAACGGTTACATCTAGCCTAAAAAAGGTACCTCTGATATTTTGTTACTATAAGAAATGTTAAAAAGGAATAAACTTTAACTTACAGATTTTTTGGTGCCAAGTTCAGTTGCGTATTTAATTTTTTTTGGGTACCAATTTTAAGATTTAGCCCAAACTTATGATTTTTTAAATGGAACACTTTGTAATTTGTTTGCCTAATACATTTCTGTTTTTCCCATTTTAAATGATATATAATACTGTGTGTTAATTTTTTCATAGCATGTCAGAAATACCACCTTTTTTAAATTTATACGCATTTATTAATCACACTGTTTTTTTGCTTAATTATATTGTATTAAATTTACTTTTTTTTCCTTTAAAATGAAATATATAACCTACATTTATCTTTATTAATAATCTCCAAAATCATCAAAAACTCTAAACCATAAATGATAAAAACATCACCTTTTATACTTTTTGAATGCCCTGTATGTGAGCAGTAAATCTGTTTTTCAGGAAGCACAATTTTTTTATAAACATTAACTTTTTCTGAATAAATTAGAAAAATTTGTAAATTTTTGCGAAATTTTTGGCACACTAAATATTTTCCTCTAAAACAACAAAATATATTACGTTTAAATGAATTTTAATTGTCTTTATTTTAATTTTATTGTAACTGTTTTTTAATAATATATTTTATTTCAAGCATTCTATTTCTGACTCTATTATTAATTTAAATCTACCGATTTTTGATGATTTCCACCGATATTCTACGATTTTTTTTAGCGGTTTACAGATATATAGTTTGGCAACGCTGTGGTGACATACACTTAACACACGATACTATAAAAAAAAGGTATGATATTACGCAAATTGATACTACTTCTCTGTAACGTATCATCCTGAGGCGTGGCTTTTACAAATTTAAAGTAGGTATCAGCTGTTCGAAAACAGGGCTCAAAGTATCAGCTGTTCGAAAACAGGGCTCAAAAATAAATTTTAATCTGCTTATGGCCATATTGCACACCACAATGCGTCTTGCGCGAACTCGACGGAATTTCATCGGCTAAGTATCATACCTCTGTAAATTTTTGTATATAGTACTTTCTACTCTATATTTTTATTGATTCCCGTCAATTTGCGCTACACTTGATTAGTTAGAGTTGTTATAACGCTTTGTTTTTGGCTTGTTCAGTAAACATTGGTGACAGAGACACAATAAACAAATATCAATATTTTATTTGTAGTTGTTTCCCACTCCCTCTTAGAAATTTTATTTAATTTATCCAACAAAATAAATCATCATTTTAATGTTGTATTTTAAGTCTGCTCCAACAACTATACTATAGAACTTTCTAACAATAATATAAAGTTATAACTGCTACTTATATAATATATCCAACTATATTCTTAATATGCTCATCCAATCGTAAAATGAAGTCTAAAAACTATTATTCTACCATAGCTTGTCCAACATTTCCATAACTAGCGAAAACTGCTTCTGATTATTACTAAAACTACATTATTAAGTATTATCGTTCTTATTTTCCAGATCCGTTATCTAAAGATATTTCTCCATGAACATTAATACAATTTTCCACATATCTTGAGTATTTTCTGATTACTTTTAATACATAGATCTAAAATAAAAATAAGACCCTTAAAGTATGACCGCATGCACGTCTTTGTTTCTTAAAGACGCCAAACAAACTTTCGCGAAGGCTGCCAAATAGGTTAAGAGTTCGACATAAAATCATTAATGTGTAATGACCATAAACTCCAATGCTAATATAATAATGGCCTTAATTAATTTAATAGAGCCTTTTAGAATCGTTGAGTTAAATTGGCGCAAACACAAATATAATCGCGCTCTAAATAAAGAAAGAAATTATTCAAGAAATTTTTAGAAAATTAATGATTGTAATTAGAATGGTTCACTGATGTTCCGGTTATTTACGTAAAATTTAAATTGTAAAAGACCATTACAAAAAATTTTTTAGACACTGGTTATTATTCTTAATTATTAATACCATTAAATGTGTATTATTGACAGTTACAATCATTTAAAAAAGAAATATAATTCTTAACCCTTTGTTTAAATACATTCAACATTATATTTAATACCATTCAACATTATATTTAATACCATTCAACATTACATTGAATATACATTGAACGATACATTCAGCATTTCTAATTTCCAAACAACCCCTACAGCCGTCCCTGTAGCCTGTACTATCTCAGCCGATAAGGAAGTTATCTAACATATGAGTACGTCATGCGCGTCAGCCATTCCTCATTGGTCAAAAATTACTACGTCAGCCTCAAGTCCGTTTGGCGGCTCATCATCAAGTTCACTGTATGACCACCAGTTAAACAAAGAACATGTGTTTCTAACAATAAAAAGGAACGCTGTGCCTGCCATTGTATTAGATGCCTGCCTGTTAGTGATATTTTTGTTTAACTGCCTGTTGTGGTGTGTCTCTTTGAAATAACGCTCCTACATCCGAGTGTTTCTTTAGTTCCTGTATTTTATTAACATATTTTTTTAAATAATATATTCAAGGACGCCAAATCTACTCTCATCAAGCAGTTAATTTTTGAATGCAGTTAAAAAATGTATAGCTCCTTCGAATTATATTTTTCTTAATGTCATGACATTTTTAACACGTTTACGATGACGTGTTACACTGGTGGAGCACCGTATGTGCTCCACGGATGGTTTTTTAATCAGGTTTTCATGCTACGTTATATTTTTTCTTTTAGGGACTTGTCTATGATATCTGTAATTCTATGAATTTGGTCGATTGTCAAGTGTTCAATAGGTCTTGGTTGAACGTTATGGGCCTGTAAATATTGTGGCGCATAGCGACTAGTTTTTTAAACGATAATATCGAGAATGTCATCGGTTAGAAACTATGAATTTTATATAAATTGTCAACATGCAAATTACTTTTTTAAAGTTTACTTTGTTCTTGATATCGAAACGTAAATGGTAAATCCTGACAAGAACTCCAGTTATTCTGTGGTTTGTTCGTGGCATCGAAAATATCATTTTCATCATTTAATTGTTCTTCATCTTCACACCCTGCTGTGAAAAAAGGTATATCACTTTCTACTATGTTTTTGTAAAACACATACGACTCGCAACAGTTCAAAATCTTCTGAAGATGGCCAGTAATAAATACTGTTTTTGAGTTTAAGATGCCCTTCTCTTCTAAGTCGGTGTAGACGAACCGGGAAGAGAAGTCACATAATCTTGTATCTTTCTTGTGACTGATACATCCTCTGGGGCCTAATTTGGTTCAAGTTCTGGTATTGCTGATTGTATTTCGACAAATCGGTAAATTCACTAAGTTCAGGAGGTGTTTTTGAGTAATCTACCAACGAGGAAGCTTAGTTGTTTTGAGATGAATCTTGGACAAAACTAGGTTGAGAAGCAATTCCCGTGAAGTCTGTCGAAGAGAAAGCTTGATCATTTTGCGGTGAATCTCAAATTAGGTTTAGGAATAATACCCATGGAGTTTGCCGAACAGGAAGCTTGAATGTTTTGGGGCAAATCAGAAATAAAATTAGATTCCCGAGCGGATTGTGTTGGCGGAGCCGATGACGATGCTTGAATACTTTCAGGGGTCGCAACAAATTTAAAAATTTTTTCATGTTTATTTATATAGTAAACCTGTAAATAAAAATCCTAAAATAAAGTTATTTTTTTACTTTCTTTCTTGGTGTCTACCAGTAAATAAATATTATCTGATGCCCTTGTGTACCACCCGTGATTCACTTGAAAAAAGATCATAAATAAAAAAAAACAAATTTACTGCTAAAATTTCATTTAATTATAAAAACAAATGATAATATATCTACAGAATTAAAAAAAATCTTATTTAAATAAAAAAAAATTTCCTTGGTTTAATTGGTCAAATATTTTTATTTTCTATTGTTTAGCACACTACATATGTTTCGGAAAATACAATGTGCTAAACAATAGAAAATAAAAATACTTGACCTCCTAAACCAAGGAAAATTTTTATTTATACAAAATTCTGCTACGGTCAGGAAATTATCCTTATTAAAAAAATCGTCTCCTAGAAATGTATATCAGCATTACCCCAGCAAACATTTTGGTGTAGTTTGACGTCGATACTACCTAAATTATATATAATAAATTTGGTCGCAAAATTAGATTTAACCATAATTAAGTAAAATTTACGTTGGCTCGACGTGGATTCGACATAAGTGAAGAATAAGACGACGTCGAAATTTGGTTTTATTTACCAAAATAGGTACAATTACATCTAAATCCACATTGTAGTAGCCTAGTACGTTTGGTTAGTAATACCTCTCTAGGAAAATTTGACGTCAGTATAACGTTAATTCGACGTTGATTTAACTAAGTTTAGGTAGAAACTACCAAAATATTTGCAGATGACGTATGCCTCCAAGTGTACGAAAAGAAAGTTTATACTTATTTGGTATTGTTATCTATATATAAGTAGAAATATTGTAACAAGTCACCAACACAACTAAAACATATACCTAATTCACATGAAAGATTGAAAATAAATAAATGTCGCTGACAAAAATATATGTAATGTAATTGCGGTGAATATACAGTTCACGCTTGTTGAAATTAATGCGAAGAAAATTTTGTCGTGCATGTTAACAGTTCTACTTAGAAAAATAACAATGCCCTTCCAAAATACTCTCTAATTAAAAAAAATATAAGAAAAAATATGATCGTGTAAAAAAATAATAATATTATGAGCTAAAACTATGTTACGTTTGTTGTGTATCACTTTAGAAAATCAATAATGTTTCGTTTTTCGGTATTTTCATTCGTATGTTCTAGTTATGGTCATTTTAAAAATTTAAAATTTGGAATCGTACTTCAATTATGTTAAGAAAATATGGCGTATTGGGCGAATTCGACCTAAAAGTTATTATGACTAAGGAAATCTACGTATTTTACAAATACCTTTTTACTAAGTTGAATTAACTTTAATTTCACGACATATTAGTTAACTTTACCTATTTAAAGAAATAATAACTTATAGGTTTTATAAAAAATTTACCTATAGGTAAATATAACATATATAGGTCACGTTGTTCTGCACTTGAGATTTTAGACGTTTCACTTTACGATAAAAATCGGAAGTATAACGACATGATTTATTATTTTTCGAACTCATTTTATTAATTATTTTTCGGACTCATTTAAAGCTCTATCTACACCACACGTAAATTAAGATTACGACTGTAATGGTTTTTTTAAAATGACCGAAATTCTTAAGAATAATGACGAAGACAGTAATTGAACAACCTAATTGTTAAAATAACCTTAATAATATAAATTTTACAAATAGGTCATGTATGACTCTTTTTAAATTGGTGGTTTTTAACACTTCAGGTAATTCAGGTAATTGTTACAACAAAGTTAATAAATATTTCTTTAAGGTGACTTATAGGTCAACTAAATGAGTATTCGACTATTTGGTTGAAATTAGGTAGATAAACAGGTAGAATTTTGCTACGATCTCGACCTAATATTACTTTTAAGGAGAGTAAATAAAAGCGGCCAAATAGGTTACTATGGAGGCATAAAATTACGTAGAATTTTTAACCAAATCTACCTAGTTGTATATTCTACTATAAAGACGATTTTTAGTTGCTAAACAGGTAGATATTACCTAAATATGGCACCTAATTTTAATGCAAAGGAAATTTAACTTTGAAGTAATTGTTGGTTAGTTTTTTAGTAGTTTTTCCCTTGTTGATATGGTTAAAGTTACTTTTAAGCAGATTTGTGTAAAAGGTAGATTTCTTGGTATAATTTACGTAAATTTAAATATAAATTAAAACCGTTTGGTAAATTTACATTAGAGGTTTATTTTTCTAGTCAATTTTACGTAATAATTACCTCAATAAGTAAATTCGTCTTTAACAAAGTCGAGTTATAACTAATGTTTTAGAAAATGTTTGCTGGGATCAGTCATCTTGAACGTGTTAAACAAAATTTTTTAGAGCAATTAAACCTTTTTTTAGTTTTATTTTCAATTTTACACCTGTTTTAAACACATGTCACTTTTCGCCTGGTTAATTTTTTTGCAGCAAAATTGGGCAATAGAAAATAATTGCAAAAATGTGTTTTTTTATTATTATTAACGTCTGGATGCATATATTTAATTGCCAGCAAAAAAACAGAAACAAATCCATCGATAATCAACTTTACTTTGAATTTCACATGACCGCTCCCACCATCGGGACGTAGTATATAATATTCACTCCTTCCCCTGTACATAATTACGAATAGCCCGTAAAAAATGCGACGTGTCACTTTTAACAGTTAGCTGAAAGACTATTATTTATGAATATCATAATAAACCTAGTAACAAGCAATATTTAAGTTGTTTGCACCCGGAAAAGGACATTGTATAACATTAAATCGTAGTTCCCAGAACAATTAATACTCCGTTCTTCTCATCGCATTTTCTCTAAATAAGATAGTTTCTCATTAGGAAGTTCTTGAAAATTCTAACTAAATCGCAACCCCTTTGCCCCGCGCAGATTAAGCGCCTGCTCAAAACTCATCAAAACTAATGGCACTCCATTTAATTCCATTCCTAAAGAGGAAAAACTAAAAGGGGGCTCCAGTTTCGCGCGACGCGCAAACTTGTGTTTGTTATCGGGAGTAATTAAAGTGATTTGTGGGGCCCTACAGGCAGGTGCGATAATTGTCCTCCAAGGGTATATTCGAGGACTTAAATCCGGGAGTTATTCTGTTCAATATTTGCTCGGTATTATTAACGCTTACTAACCCGAGACAAAGAATCGTTGAATTACTGCGACGTTGTTATTGTTAAGGGTACGTGGGGTTATTCCTGAGGCTTTGCTTAAAGTCTTCTTCGAGTCGTAAAATGGTTGTTACCGTAGGATCGTTACTTCTTGAGTTTAAGAAAATCGCCCGTTAAAATTAGGCCCTAATTTATTGTTGCTATATGGCGAACGTGACTTCTAAATACTTTGGAAAGGTATAAGAACATTTTATTACTCTTTAGTCGAACCGTAACATATAAAAACTTTTCTATTTTAAATGATCATTAAAACTTCTTAATTTTATTTTGGATTGATAATATTGCTTTTAATTATAAGTTCTTAACCAAATTTATAAGGCTTTAAATCCAAAGAAACAGAATATCTTTTTTATATCCTACCGTTGCCGTCGTTCTTTTTTTTTAAATCTTTAATCACCAATTCTGGTAAGCACGATACACTGCCTTTATAACCTTTCAGATAACATCCAATAGTTTATTTTTTGCTGTAAAGTCAAGCAGGGTGTTAATTTGTTTTACACTTTTTGCGTAAAGTACTATGATCATCTGGAAATAAAATTTAGATCCTTTTTTTTAGGTTAAAATACACTGAAAACCAAGCGTTTTATCCGGTATCTTTATTTTTAAATATAATATAATATATTATGATATAATAATCTTTATGAGCATTAATTATTACAATTAAACTTAACATTTTAATTTTTCCAAAAATTCAAAATTAACACAAACAAAAAAAACCAATTCCCACAAAGCCAAAGCTGTCTATGGGCTGGGTTTATTTGTTAATTTTATTTTTATGGTTTTAGTGTATCTTACTAACTTACATTTTATGTTTCCACATTGTTTAATTTGTTTTCAAAAATAAAAAAATTCATAAATATCTTTCCTTGGTATATTTATTAAAAAGGATTTAATTTTTTTCCTAAAATAAAATACCGAATAAGTTGAGAAACATATTTCCTTTGGTAAAAAAGTCCCAAAAACATAAGACTTTTATTCCTTATTGTTTTTTTGGCAATTGGCATCATTAATTTTCCGAAATACTTACTTCTAGTTTTATGACAATGACATATATATTTTAAATCCAACGAATATTTTTCTTAAGTTAATAAACATACCCCACTTAAGAAAAATGTTTGCCTTAAGTCTAGGATCTCTGCCTCTTTATAAAGACCATTCGAAGAGTACCTAAGTTCTATTTTTCTGAAGTATTATTTTAAAAAATAAATTTTGGACTACTTCTAGCTTTTTTAGATGAGTAAATGTTACTCCTCCCCATCCTACAACTCCATAGGAGAGGCGAGAATCAACCAATGCGTAATATAGTGTTTTGTTTTAGGAAGAGGTAAGTCCAAAATTTTTGTTAAAAATTTAAATATACCTAGTAATGACCTAAGAGTTTTGGTAACACTAATAATATGATAGTCCCAACGGATAGTCAATAGTTATTCCTAAATAGTTTACTTAATTTGTTTGTTTATTATTTATTAAGTTACCGTGATTGTTGATTTCTAGCTTTTTGTAATTAGGAAGATTATTTTTATAGCTTGTTATAGGTAAAAACATAGTTTTATCGAAGTTTATTGTAAGCAATTTGTAATTAAACCAATCTGTAATATTACTTATATCTTTTTCAATTTTTTGTTTCAGATCATTCCAGGTGTTTGCAGTATAAAAGATGACAGTATCATCAGCAAAGCTTGTTATCTCTCCAGAAGTTGTAAGTGTAGGTAGATTATTAATGTATATTGTAAAGAGAATGGGACCAAGAACTGTCCCTTGAGGAACGCCACATTGAACAATCCTTTCCGAGCTTATACTATTATCTATTTTAACACATTGTTTTTTTCCTATTAGATAAGATTTAAACAGTTTTTGTGCAACTCCTCGTATTCCCACATCCTGCAAAGAATCCAACAGCTGCGAGTGGTCCACAGTATCGAACGCCTTTGCAAGATCAAGGATACTCCTTTGGCCGACAGCTGCAGTCAACAATCTTATATAATTTTGTTGTTAAGTCTAATATTGCATGTTCTGTAGAAATACCTGTACGAAACCTAAATTGTTTTTTTAGAAATAATATTATTATTGTTTAAAAATAATTCTTACTTTGTCAAAAATTTTTTAGAAATTGTTTATTATCGAAACAGGTCTGTAGTGAATTCTATCGGACAAATTCTATTTTCTATAATTAGATTATTAGTGGCGAAGAAAGTTCGATACGAATTTCTTTTATTGTTTCGGCAGTTATATTTTTTATACCAGGACTATTATTTTTTAAATTTTTAATAATTTCTTCTTTATTTGTGTTTTTTTTTTCGAGGTGGAGGATGTCTAGCAAGGTCAGGTCCTACTTTCGAGAAAAATTCATTGAATGCTTCTGCTATTTGTAATTTATTCTCAACAACATTACCGTTTTTTGTTATTACTTCTTTTATATCAGTTATATTATTATTAGAGTTTGTTATATTTTTTATTGTTTTCCATAATTTTTGATAGTTATTTTTATTTAATTCTATCTGTGCTTTCTAATAATTAAGTTTAGTATCTTGAAAAAGGCGATTTAAATAATATCTGTAATTAATAAATTGATCTTTTAACACTTTGTTTTCTATGTCTTTTTGATATGCTTTATATAATTTATCTCTTGTGACTATTGATTTTATGAGACGTACCGTAATCCACGCTTTCTTTTTAATTAATGACCTTTCTTGTTTAAGTACAGTTGTATTTTTAGAAATAAGAGTGTTAAGAGTATTAACAAAGTAAATTGTTGCTTCTTGTACACCTGTCATACCGTATAAACCATTCCAATTATAAGAAGTTAAATCAGCTTTGAGATTATTCTTATTTAGTATATTGATAAATTTAATTTTATTCACAGGTACCTTATTATTAAATATATTTATGATTAAAATTGTAGCTCTATGATCAGTAACAAGGATATCTAGAACATAGCTAGAACAACAATCTTTGACCTGTCAATTTTTTATATTTACAAGCATGTGATCTATGCCAGTTTTCGATAAACTTTGTATTCTAGTAGGAGCATTTATGGTTGAAGTAAAACTAAACTCACTTAAAACATCTAAATACTCAGTTGAATAAACTTTATCGTCTCGAAGTATATCAATATTTATATCACCCGTAATTACATGTATATCACAATTCTTTTTAGATTCATTTAAGTAGTGGTGCAGTCAGGCCCGTAGCGAGGGGGGCGCCAGGGGGGGCTGAGCCCCCCCTAAAGCTTGTCTGCGCCCCCTAGAAAATTGCCCATATATAGGAGCGCAATTAACGGCTGTTGAAAAATACAATGAACAATGAGTCGCATCGACGATTTTTAAAATTGTATTGATTTTTTTTGGAAAATGTGAATTGGGAAAAAATGTACTTACTATAAAAATTTTATAGTAGAACCGTTTTATCAATATATTTTTAGTAATGGTTCTGAGCATAGATATATAACCAAGACAGATAGGATTATTTACAAAATTTTTGAAGAATGAACGGTGGTGTCCGCGGTAGAAACTCAATAATCGGATTGAACATTGATGCCAAGTTTACGTGCTTTTAACTATAGATATATATAACCAATACAGATTACACAATTTCTGAAGTCAACGCGGATGATCCTCGACAAAAATGCAATATTTGGATAAAATTAAAATATTGATGCCAAGTTTTTAACTGTAGTAATGTTATTGCGTTTGCTTGAATTACTGTTAGGTCTTTAAATTGTCAAAAAAAAATAATGTCTGACAACAGCGGAAGTTGAGTAGACCGCAATTGTGGAGGGTCGTATATTGTTTCATTCATAAAAATTCCTTCGATACAGTACTAGTCCAGGAGCCAGTGAATTTTTTCGTACTTGTTTTCCCGGTCCGTGTATATTTAAATAATCTATTCCCGGTGAACTGTATATTTAAAATGGAACGCCAATCTATTAACAAAAGTAAGCCAGATTGAATTCGCGCATTACGTCACATCGATACAAGTGAGATTGTTTACAAAGTGCCTTTGTAGGCCTATTTTGCCCATTTCATGTATTTGTTTTTAAATCATGTTAAATTACTATTTTTGAAACTCAACAAGGAGAAAATCAAATTAACTCTTCCGTTGTGTATATATATAAGATAAATTAACTGAAGTTTTATTAGTAAAGTATTAATACTAAAATTTTAATGTAATATACAGAAAATAGCTAGGTATGTATTTGTTTTTAAATAATTTGATAATTTATGAAAAAAAAAGGGAGTAAAAGTGGAATGACCAGTGGCCAGTAGGTCAGTCAATATAAAGTATCATATATTTCTATTATAACATAACTAAAATACCTACATCTTTTAATCATAAGGACATAAGTTAAAAACCATTTTAATATATGCATTAGAATGAAGTAATAATAAATTAAAGAGACGAGGTCTTAAAGTAATAGCTGGTACAGCATGTTTTTTAAACGTTTCCTCATTGCTGCTAGAATGAAATCACTATGAAATGTGCTCTAAAAACGGAATTTATAGCAGTCAGTGTTCAGTCTTAGGATCTCTTCCTAAAGCCCTCATCCAAGCTGCATACATATTAAAAAATAATTTAAAAAAAAACATATTATATACCTATATAGTTTTCGGTTCTGGGTGCCCTAAAAGAGGACACTTAGCCGACAATTTGGCTCAGATAGCTGAAACCCAAAAGTCACACCCCGAACCAGGACGTATTGCTATCCTTTTAAGTAAAAAATAACTACAAATAACTTACCTGAAAAATTAAGGCGTCTAACTTTACACCAAAAAAACCATACACTTTTTCCCATTGTTGCAAGCACCCGATGACGATTAGGTAGATATCAACTAGAAGCATGTACTTAATGGTTATAAAGCTTATTTTAACACAAAAAGAATAAAGCACTAGTCGAAAAGCAGCAATCAAATATAAATAGACCACAATTTTAAAATTCAAATTAAAAACTATATAAAAGACAAATACTCTAAAAGCGTAAAAGATCAGAACCAAATAAAATGAATAACCATAATAACCTAAAAATCACACTAAAATTGCAAAAACTATTACTGTAAAATCATGAGATTACATCAATAATGCATATGCGTCGGAGTATCGCAAATGTCAAAAGAACAGTGTTTCCATGAAAATTTAGCTATGTTTTTAGCAGTATTATAGGACCATTTCTACCACGCGCATCCAACGATATTGGCGTTCCACAGTTCACTGTATTTTCCTCACACCTCTAGTATAAATGATTTGACATAACGAAACTAACAATAATTATAATTAATGTAGAGTAATAAGTGATTCGTGAATTCTAAATAAAACAATTATTATATACAAGTGTAAAAGAAAATGTAATTTATTTCCCTATTTTCTTCTGTAATATCTTCAATTATTATGTTTAATTTCTATAAATAAACCAACTGGTTAGGTGAAACATTGTGATATAAGATTTTATTTATGTGTCCTATGCGTACACTTTAATATACAAAACACCTGGAACATTCTTTAAATAATTGTGGTCGTAGAAATAATTGTGTACATAACTCGTTTGAAAGTGTATTTTATGCACTTGCCAAATATATTATCCATACAGATTAATCAGACTATTTTTTTACTTAACTTCAGTACATCTCTTACTGCTAAAACTATTTTTATCAATGGAAAAAAAGGGCCGTGTTCTCGTATGTTTTGACGCATTTTCGGCCTCAGCCCATCGGATCCCCCCTCTAAATATATATGAATTTTGCTTAGAATTGCTAATCCTACAATTCTCTATTCGTACTTGCTGACTGGGAAAATAAATACCGAAAATCGTCACTGTCTCCTGGACTATACAATAGATGATGATGAGAACTTCACAACAAATACACTTTTATGAATGGCTAGTTGGGGATGTGGTTCTGAGTCACTTATATTCTCTTACAAGAAAATACTTTATTAACAGTTAATTTTTTTGATCTTTAGCTACGTGTAAAAAAATAATAACTATATATAAATGTAACGCGTGTGATGAGAAAACTTACATGTCTCAACAGGCATTAAAAAAACATGATAGAAATGTTCATAATTTCTTAAAACAAGTGATTTATGAATGTGAAAAGTGTAATGAAGCTTATACTTCCAAGCGAAAATTAAGAGATCACTTTAGGGTACATTATAATAATAATAATAATAATAATAATAATAATAAAAAAAAACAGTTTAAATGTAAAGAATGTGGAAAGTGTTATTCTTTACAAAAATATTTGCACGAGCATTTCAAGAAAAAACATAGACCTAACGGTGTAGATACTGAAATACATTCATCTAAACCTTCATGTACATACCAGTACCATAATTGCGACTTAACGTTTGTTTTAAAATTAGATATTATCAAACATGTAAAAATTCACCAAATATCTCACAAGAATCTTTTGTATCCAGTACAAGAATGCAACCAAGATTATAACAGATATGTAACTATTCGCAGCCACCTTACAGAAGAGCATAACTTACATTTAAGAAAAGAAACAGTTGAGTTTAGCAACAAAACTGGTATGTTATTGTCTAATAACTTTTATATTGGGTGTTTCAATAAAATAGTTATTAAGTATTATAATCAGAATAATCCGTATTATGGGATTGCACTGCAGCAGTCACCATTTGGCCACCATATAGCCAGTCACTGTATTGTCGCTGTCGTTTGTTTTCGTGCTCCGTCGCAAAATAATGACGCCATGGATGCAAAAGCCAAATAACGCCAAATGTTTTTACTGCGATGATCCACTGGTGGAAAAGTTAATAGATTTTTAAAATCTAGTAATAAACAGTGTTGCCAACTTAAAATCTAGTAAGGAAAGCAGTGCCACCAACCTAAGATAAAAAAGTTACTAGATTATGAAAACGTACTAAATCTAGTGACAAAAATGCCTTTTGGGACCTTAGAAATTCCCAAGAAAATTAAAAATGAAGAGATCGTTATTTTTTAAGAGGACAAATTAATACAATTAAGAAATAAAATAAATTTATTGTATTTATAATAATTGGAGATAATACAAAATTCGGCAAAAAAGATGGTTAGATTAAAAAGAAAGTACTTATTTTAATTGTGTACTGCATTAAGTATTATAAAACAATTCTGCACAAAACCCAGTAAAACGTAATAACCATTCGTTATTATCCAGCTTATTAATGTGATCAAACGCGATTCATAATCTCAACGATAAAATGGCTTCCATATTATAGTATCAGCATCTACCACAGTTCATAACGCTAATGACATTAATATGAAGGCTTATCTCCGACAATCTACATAGAGCTTAATAGAAGTAGTTAAGGGATTTACTTCATATGTATTCATTAAATCGTAATATTCACTGTTTCTGTTATCTATTGTGCAAAGAAAATGTTTAATAATTGATTCCGGTTTTGACAATGTAAAATTTCGACGAACATTTTACATCAGAATTTTATTTTTAGACTTGAGAGCCGTTCTACCTTAGATAAAAGAAACAACAGATGAAGCTTTTCATTCTTTACGTATCATATGTTTGGTCCCAATCATTGAACTAGAGAAAGTAGATATTTTATGCGGATTAAAAGAAGACAGAATATAATCCTAGATCTCGTCTGGCAACACTGTTGTTACACGCAACTAAAAGTCTGTCGATATCAGTGGCGTATCTTATTAAAGATAAAATCATAACTTTTCGATTTTTGTGCGTAAAAGATTATTAATTTGCAGTAACTACTAATTTTCTGTAAACTAAATATAAGCAACTAAAGCATGCAATACTTACCTATATATTTATCATGGTTTAAAATTTAAAATCAATTGGATTTGGAATAGAGTAGAGGAGAAGCTTGTACCTTGGTCCACCTTCTACCTTGGGCCATTAATACAATTTCAAATTTAGGAAGTAAATCGCAATGAAATCCTCATTGTTAGTATCCAGAGTAAATACTCCCTCTTTAATGCTTCAAAGGCAATTTGAAAGCTTCGTCTCAGCAGAATTCTCTCGTCTCTTCTATAAGTCGTGTTTATGGCATAGCAACATCAGCGAACTTACTTATGAATCTTCGATAGTATGTACAGAGCCGAAGAAAACTTCTAAATTCTTATTTGATATTTATCAGTTGATTGTAAAGCGACTTTCCCCTTATCTACAGCGACGCCATCCTTATTGACTATATAACCAAGGCAATTAACTTTAGTTGGCACTTCTTGGAGTTTAGCATCAGATGGCCAGCTTAGTATTTTAAAAAAAACATCTTCTGAGTTCTTTGGATGTTCATCAAATGTCTTTCCCAAGAATATGATGTCGTATAAATACACAAGGCATGTTTTTCAAGATAATCCTCATAAAACATTTTCTATAAGTCTTTCAAATGTCGAGGGGGCATTACATAGTCCAAACGGCGTGACCTTGAATTGTTACAATCCAGATCCGGTAGTAAAAGGATGTCTGTTCTTTATCTATTTGGTCCATTTCCACCTGCCAGTATCCAGACCTCAAGTCTAAGGTAAAAAATAGTTTAATTCCGGCTTTTGTGTCCAAGGTATTGTCGACTTGAGGCACAACATAACTATCTTTCTTGGTAACATTGTTCAACTGACAGGATGCGAGAGAAAAATTCGAGTTGTTTCGACCGTGATTCGAGTCGGCAGCGATAGTGGCATCACAGACAGCGCGGCTTCTTGCAAGTAGAAGTTTATGGTCGGAGCGGTTCTAGCACGACATTACGAATCTTTAATTGTTCAAATTATGCTTTATTGTTTTACGTTCTCTATTATGTTAGTACTTTACAAGGAACGTCCGGATATCTGCTATCTTTTATAATTCTTGAACCTTAATGTACAGTTATTTTCTTGTAGTTCTTGGGTTTTTAGGTTCTTGTAGATCAAATAAAAATCGT
Source organism: Psylliodes chrysocephalus (assembly GCA_927349885.1). NCBI lineage: Eukaryota > Metazoa > Arthropoda > Insecta > Coleoptera > Chrysomelidae > Psylliodes > Psylliodes chrysocephalus. The sequence goes on along the minus strand of OV651825.1, from coordinate 18,016,197 downwards.
GTGTGTGGTTATAGCTTTCGACACTGATCAATCAGTGCATTCTTCAGTAGTTTTAATTAAGCAAATTTATTTTTCCTTTTAATTAAAACATTGTTTTTCTTATAAGAGTTAACGTTATACGAATTCTTTGGTACAGAATTGGGTTGTGTCATTATTATGCATTTACTAAAGAATACGTGTTAGTTATCTTATCCATTGTAGGAAAATGATGCATTACTAAAACTTTTATGATAAATATCTGAATTCGTTCCAACTTTTCAAATATTATCATAAAAATACTTCATTATATCCGCCACAATAGACAAAATAATAAAATAAAATAGCACTAAACGTTCTGAATCTTTTTCATTGCAAATTGAAATTTTCCACGTCACCTTGGCTATGCGACTAGCAGAGCTTTTCAAAACAAATAATTCTTTGAAATGTACTTTGTCTACGTCACTCAAATGTTCGGTTAAATGGTAGCGCAGACGTTCGATTATTGGAATGATTTAGAATGGCAGTATGTTTGAAAAAGACTGACGTTCCTTTACATTTCGAAACGAGAAACTGCAAATGGTCTAGATTTATTAGTTTTTTTTTTTAAACAGATATATTGCGGGTAATCATAGCTCTGCGGGTTGTTTCAACTTTTGTTTTTGTACAATTTTTTACCTATGTAGAGGTTAATTTAGATTTTAATATTTATTTGAATGAAAAAGACTAATTTCAGGTTGTAATTTATTCATTTTAAGCCATCAAGTATTATTTTAGATAAATAGTCTTATTTCTATTTTCAATATTTATTTTCAACCTCTAAACTAAAATACTTAGTTATATATAGTTGTTATTTGTAAACCTCTATTTATAAAGACTCTTGAAAAATACTAATATTAAGGAAATAAGTCCTAACAAGGTAACGAAAGAAAAAAACAAAGAAGAAAATAAAAAAAAGAAAGAAGCACAAACTACAAGCACCGAAACACCGAGCAGAAAACTTGGCAAAAACAAAGAAAGTATACTTAAACCAAGAACAAGACTAGGAAGCAAAAATTTTAACAACTACTTTACTGAAGTAGGTGTAACTCTTGCAGAAAATATAAGCCTTCCTGACATTCCTCCAACTAGGAGAAATATTCAGAAAAATTCCATTGTTCTATTGCCTTTAACAAATTTTGAAATCAAAAACATAATAAAGTCCCTAGCAAAACAAAAAATCACCCGGAATAGATAATATACAAACAGAATTATTAAAAGAGAATTTAGAAATATTTACCCCATTCTTAACTCATTTAGTTAATAAAATATTACTGCAAGGAAAATTTCCCATTGAACTAAAAATATCGTTAGTGATACCAATATTTAAAAAGGGCAATATCTTTAATCATCACTTTTGCAAAAGTTGTAGAGAAAGCACAAAATTTAAGATTACAAGAATACATTAATAAATATAAAATAATTTCTACAAAACAATTTGGATTTCGAGAGGGTATTTCTACAACTGATGCAATTTTAGAGTTGACCAAAAGGGTTTGTCAGTCGGTGGACAGTAATAAACCAAATCTAACTATTTTCCTGGATTTAGCCAAGGCCTTCGATGCTATACATCACGAACAGTTATTGCTTGCCTTGGAAGATGCAGGAATACGGGGAACGGCATCCAAGCTTTTTGAAGACTACCTTAATAATCGATATCAACAAGTTAAAGTAAAAGATGAGTTTAGCGAAAGCAAATTAATTAAAACTGGTGTAACACAAGGGACAGTCCTTGGTCCTGTACTATTTTCAATATATGTAAATAACTTGTATATTCAAAAGACTACAGGCCAAATTGTAAGCTTTGCTGATGACACGGTTTTAATGTACACTTACAAACATAAAGATATTTTACAAAAAAAGACCTTTAACTATCAAACAAGAGGTAAAAATACAGGAACGGTATATACTCACCTTGTTAATAAGTCAACTTCACAAAGATTTTTTTTATTTTTAAAAAAAATATTTAATTTTCTTCCCGAAATATACAAAATATATTTGCTTACTCATTTCAACTGATCAAAACTTTAATAAGAGAATATATTGTAAATGCAGACAGAAAAACAATTAATTTTTTTTATGAATGTGTTCTTTTTTTCATACACCGTTGTAAAGATGCTTCCAAGACCTTACAAATGAAGTATCACTCAACCCCTCTTCCCTATTCAATTTTGAGGGGTTGAAGTGCCCTCTCATAGGGGGTTGCAAGTTCAAGCCTCAAATATACGTCAAAAGATGTCCCCCAAAGAAAGTCATCAAATATGTTTCGGGAAATTTTTCCAATTACTATGGGATAAGAAATATACGGGGTGGCTCGTCTGAGATGGAACACCCTGTATAGTGCATTAATATTAACGTATTGAATAAAAAGATTTTAAAAATAGATATAATATAATATAATGTGACTTAAATAATTACAAAAATTAATATGAACTAATTAGGTTTTTTTATAATATACAGGGTGTCAATTTGAAAACTTTCAATGCGAATATCTCGCAAAATAAAGAAGTTGGAGAAACGCCGTTTGGCACAAATGTTATAGAGTTAGGGAGAACTAGAACCACCATATTTCAGTGAAGGGGTGAGTCACCCCTTAGGCGCGACACACCCCAACTTTAAAATGTCAAATAGCACGACCCCTTTTGGTATACCTCAAATGAAAGGTCTCATTTAGTAGTATTCACCTGTACAAGAATTTTTTCCATTCAATACAGGGTGTAACAAAAACATGAATTCGAATAAAATAAACTGTATTTTGTTAAAATGGTACTTTATTTGATCAGAATTCAAAATGCATTCCATTTATTTCTAAACGATAGTACAATCGATTTTCAAACTCCGTTATTGTTATTAAGATGATATTTTATTTCATTAGATGGTCAACATGCATTCCATTTTTTTGTAAACAAAAAAATCTTCAAATTCCGTTCTAAAATTTTGAAGCACTTATCTGAGAATAAAAAATAGCATTGAATTTATCGGGTACTTACCTACCTATCAATGTTTGTATAAAATTTAGTTGTTTGTGCAAGGTTGGACTGCAAAGTCAGAACTGTCTAATTGAAAAAATACGAGTATAATTTTTATTTTCTGTTCATCATGTTCATAGTCAAGTATTTTTTTGCTACAGTGTGGTCAGGATAACTTAAGAGCTCCCTGGCAACTCTGCAGTTTCTTGTTTCATCCCATCTTTCCTTAAATTTCACAAGGGAATGTTCTTTAATTAGGTCTGTCACTACCGATTTTGTCAGGCCAATAGAAGGGCCAGATCCAAAAAGTATTTGTTTGGCTGCTTTCTTGGTTATTGAATCGGCAAGATGGTTACCTTTCAATGTGGCGTGAGCTTTGATCCATCTTAAGGTGACCACATTGTTGATGAATACTTCAGCCAAAGCATCGTGACATTCTAGTACTAACCCTGAGTAAATTTATGGTTTGTTCAGGATGAGTAGTGCTTGTCTGCTATCTGTATAGATAAACATGTTTCTTCCAGTGATATTGTTTCTGGTTATTTGCTGCTATGAGAATCCCCATTAGCTCTGTTTGAACTACACTGGCACTATTACTCACAGCCCATTTTATGTTTAGGTTTAAGAATCTGGAGTATATTTCACATCCTGAGCCTTGTTTTATTTTAGAACCGTCGCTGTAGATATTAATGGTACCTGCCACTTCCGGCTCTTTTATTATATTATTCTTATCAATTATCAGCTTGTACTTTTAATTTTTTATGTTAATTTTCCATGTTTTATTAGGTAGATTTTGTCTAGCTTTTGTTGAGTGAAGACGTATGTTATTTTAATCGATGAAATTATTTTTAAAAACCCTTTATCAGTTTCAAAATACTTATTTTCTGTGATCTTATTCACTACTTAAGAGAAGGGGTTTTATTATGTGAGGATCTTACTTATATCAAAATGGGTTATTTGTCACTTGACTACCTTTATTCTAAAAAGTATTTGATATTCTTTTTTTTAATTATTTTTACCAGAGTCTAATTTCTCGCCTTTATAATTTATTTTATACATTCTATTTAAATAAGTTGAAAATAATTTCACCGTCTACATTAAGCTTGTAATCTCGTTTTTCATTACAATATAATAACATTTCCTCTGATTAGCATAAAAAAGATCCCTCCGAAATACTCCTCTCACATTTCAAAATAAACTTCCCTTTTAAATGGCCAAAACATTAATTCCTCTTACGATAATTGCCAAAATTCTAAAGGAGTGAATTCAATAAAAAGCGAAAGAGAAACGCAATAAACGAATTAAACGAATTTCCTTTTTAATTTCATTCCAGGACCAACTCGATTACTGTGTTTTTTTTCACTTATTCTCAAATCGTAATCAACAATTCTATAAAGCAACAACACTTCATTTAAAAGCACGAGATAATGGGAAATTTGTAACAATTTAATGAAATGAGATATTTTGAGATTTTCCGGCGCCTACCTTTGTAAGGATTAATGCTTTGACAGCACGAAAAATTTTAATAAAAGACGTTGTTTTCGTCGTAATCAGAGAGGCAATAGCTTACCACAGGATTTCTCCGTTTAATTAAATTTTTCTTATTAAGCTTGAGTCATGGGTGTATCAACTGTAATGCTAGGAGTGGTAAATTTCAAAATAAGCTATATAGGAGTAATAATTTTTTAGTCTATATGAAATGTATTGTTTACAAAATACTTTAGCAAAAGTAGAGGTGAGGGTAGCCATATCTAAGTTGTAAGGATTATTAGGAAGGTAGAAAAAAAGTCCGTTATTTCTCATAGAGATATTTTTTATCGACCGGTTTCTAAGTAGTTACTTTATCTACTACAGGCATACCAAAATTGGTACGTATCTGTATTTGTGAGGTCCCGGGGGTAGGTTGCTTCATATCAGATATGCCCATTGTGCATCCTTTAGAGAAGTGTCTATTATATTACCGTTAATCGAGTTTAATTATGGTAAAAAATTGACAGTTTACTGTATGGGTATAGTCAAGTCATTTATACTTTTTTGGAGTTTGTATAGATTTCGCAAAACTACCGGAATAAAAAAAACAAATTATTTGCAAATTTGGAGGAATTGTATTTTAAATACATCTATTAGCTTTTGTTAAATTTATAATACTAATAGAAACATATCTGAACACAATATATAATACATAAAAAATTGTAAATAGTATTCGAAAGCAATATACAGTATGGTTCAAATGAAAGGAATAAATTCATTATAATGGAAGTAGCTGGTTTTTCGAAAAAATGCTCGGACAGGTCAATTTTGTTTACTCAAAGCGCAATTTTTTAAGTCAAATTCAATTTTCCCCCACTTCTCATTTTTGGGCAGTGACGTCATTGACAATTTTTTTAAATGGTAACCTCAATTTTTTTTTCTTGATTTTGACAGATCTTGCGATTTCCTACTCGGAAACATAATATTTGAAATATCTTACATAACAATTTTTTTTGAATAGAAGACATTTAAAGATCAGACACATAAATTTTATTTTATTTTGAGAACACAATAAATGAATAAAAGATAATTATTTGTAATTAAATGCTTAATCTAACAAAATAATAATAAAAATAATAATAATAAAAAGAATTTGTGAAATTGTCATTAAATTCTTTTTATTTTATTATTATTATTTTTTTAGATTAGGCACTTAATAACAAATAATTATCTTTTATTAATTTATTGTGTTTCAAAATAACATAAAATTTATGTATCTGATCTTTAAATGACTTTTTTTCAAAAAAAATTGTTGTCAGATATTTCAAATATTATGTTTCCGAGTAGGAAATTGCAAGATCTATCAAAATCAAGAGAAAAAAATTGGGGTTGCTATTTAAAAAAATTGCCAATGACGTCACTGCCCAAAAATGGGAAGTGGGGGAAAATTGAATTTTATTTAAAAAATTGCGCTTTAAGTAAACAAAATTGACCTGTCCGAACATTTTTTCGAAAAACCAACTACTTCCATTAAAATGAATTTATTCCTTTCATTTGAACCATACTGTATGTATACATTTTACCTGATTGACTTATTAGTGCAGGGCGTATTGGCGCATTCGTTTGCAAATTTTTTTAATTCGTGATTTTTTTTTAAATGTCCGGAAGGCTTTCCTGATTATAAAAGTGTAAGATGACACTCGATATTTGTTGATGTTATTGTTTAAACAACAAAAAATTAATTATGCAAAAAAAATGCATTTTTTTGCAATAAATTAATTTTTTTTTACATTCTTTAGAATATTTAGAATAAAAAAGTCCTTACGCCCATCATCGTATCTTTAACCCTTTAATTGTTATGAATTTTTTAAAATCCGAAATTGACGAAAATTCTAATTTTCTTGATTTAAATAATATACCTTAAAATTTAAACTGCTATAATTTTAAATTTTTTTACCGAATATTCAAACTATAATAAACAAAATAACCTAGTTAAATTTTCAAAATTTTGTTTGTTGTTGTTTTTTTTTTACGTTATAACAATATGCTTTCTACGCGTGTACTTCCAACTCAATGTATAAGATGGGTAAGAGAAAGCCCGATGACGCGCTGAATCAATTTTTTGCTGTTTTAGAGGTAATAAGTTTAAAAAAATTATTACTAACATTTTTCATAACACTTTGTTATATTTGCCGAATAATAGTTTTGTATCATGTGATTTTTTTTTTACTTTTTTAGATGCTTTTGATAACTTTTTTATTTATTAAAGTTAAGAGAAACATTTATTTTTAACATTTATTTTTATTCATGAAAAAATTATTGTCAGATACTGCCTGAGAAGTAAAATCTTCTTCAACCTTTTTTTTTTCAATACGATAAAAAGGCCAAATGCACTTGTCGTGATCCGTAAAAAATTTCTACCTGTTACAATGAACATAGTAGGCTTACAGGGGTTATAAAATTTTATGATTTCAAAAATATCCAAGCCTTTCTCCATTTAACAAAAATAAGGAAAAATAATTTTTGTTTCTAATATTGAGAGTAAGTACTATAAATTCTTTTATGACTTTTAATCTTTTGCACTATGAATACAAATAGGTAAAGTAAAGTAAGTAAAGTAAATTTTATTTGACTACGTTACATATTACAATATATGTTTGTAGCAAGTCACAAAACGTACATATTAAAATAACAGCTTATTTTTAAACATAAAATACAGAACTACACAATGAAATAACTACATACATATAATTGTTAAGTAGAATAAAATAACTCAAATTAAGTTAGGTGAGTATACATAAAAAATAAGAGAAAACAAATAGAGTAGAAGGTTTAAGAACTATGTAAGTTTACACCGATCGATATATTCCTCTACGGAATAAAAACAATGTGTCAACATAAATGTTTTTAATTTTTTCTTAAATGAATTATTGAACTCCAGCAGCCCAAACTCGGATGGCAATACATTATAAAGACCAAGGTCGAGGGAATTGTTTTTTGATTTATTTAGACGATATCTATTTATTCTTAAGTTGTTAGCTTGTCTGGTAGGATATTTGTGAATGTCGGACTGCCTAGAAAGACATGATAATTTCTTATGAATTTCCAAAAGGACACTAAATATATAAATCGTTGGTAGAGGCATTATTCCTTGCTGAATAAACAAGGGCTGACAATGTTCTCTAAATTTGGAACCAGTTATGATTCTAACAGCCTTCTTCTGCAGCCGAAAAATCAAAATTGCATCTGAACTGTTACCCCAAAGTGCAGTGGCATAATTTATGTGGGAATGGAATAGGGAAAAGTAAATCGTTCTTAATATGTTACGATCTGTAATAGTTTTAAGCTGCCTCAACAGATATAAGGTACTGCATAATTTAGGTTTTAATTTATTTATATGAATTCTCCAAGTTAAATTACTATCTAACATAACTCCAAGTAACTTAGCACTATTGCAATTTTGAGAATCCGTAACCGAAGAAAACTGCAATTCCTGAGATTTACTTTGATTTAACATGAGATTGTTAGCTAAGAACCAATGTTCAGCTTTAGCGATAATAGTTTTTGCAGTATTTTTCAATTCAATTTTATTTTTTGCAGAGTACACAAAAGTGGTATCGTCTGCAAATAGAACAGATTTAAAAGGACCCATATAATTACTTAAATCGTTGGTATATATAATAAATAATAATGGTCCTAAGACAGAGCCCTGTGGAACTCCATGCTAAAGGGACCTATTTCGTATTTTAAAAAAAATTTACGTTTAACTCTTCTTCTATTGTTTTTCCTGTCATAAACAATTTTTACAATCTTCCAAATAGAAAATTTAACCCTACCTTAGAATTTTTGGCTCGTTTTGAAAATTATTTTTCAGTTCTTAATCAGTCTTGCTCAATTCTACATCTACTGGTTTACTTTGCAGTCAAGTAATTTTCTGAGTAATAATGTCGTTCTCTTTAATTCAAAAAAAAATTAAATTATCTGACGACAAAAAGTGTTTTATTTTGTGATCATGGCGAGGCGTTAGTGAAGTGTCCGAAACCTGATACATATTTAAAATTAAAAAATGCAACTCTTCGTCGAAACGATAACGTGAATGTGCGATTTAATTTGTTGTTTAATGAAAATACTAGTGAACAATCTTTTTCGTGGCATCGTGGCGTAAAAAAAACATAACAACAAACAAAATGTTGAAAATTTATTTAGGTAATTTTGTTTATTATAGTTTGAATATTCGGTAAAAAATTTAAAATTATAGCATTTTAAATTTTAAGGTATATTATTTAATTCAAGAAAATTAGAATTTTCGTCAATTAAAGGGCTGAAGATACGATGATGGACATAAGGACTTTTTTTATTCGAAATATCCTAAAGAATATAAAAAAAATTAATTCATTGCAAAAAATGCATTTTTTCTGGCTTAATTAATTTTTCGTTGTTTAAGCAATAACATCTTACACTTTTATAATCAGGAAAGCCTTCCGGACATTTAAAAAAAAAATCACGAATTAAAACAATTTTGCAAACTAATGCGCCAGTATGCTCTGGTCTATATAGTGTGGTTACCCAAATTTAACCTATTCTAAATAGTATCAATCCGGTTTAAAGCCCGGTATTGATACTCTCATTTAAAAATAGTCTGTTACCAACGATGACCTGAAATTTTTCCGTTTTCTTCACTAAAGCTGCCTGAGTCCCTTCGCAAGCTACATCACAGGGTTGTAGAGCAAACCCCCTAAATAAAACTGGCACCTGAGGATTTTCCGATAGTAGGGCGGCAAAAGTAAGTACCTATTAATTTCTTTGAGGCAAGAAAGCATCTTACAACATGGAGCCTGAGCGGGGACCCTGTTGATTTCCGATATCCGTAGATTTTAACAAACTCCTCACCTCGCCTCCGTTATTTTAAGCCACATAAGTTCGTGAATTTGGTACTTTTGGCCTTAGATCAAATGAGGTAGTTCTAATTATTTTATATATTGGTAGTGATGAGATGGTAATGACACATCCAAATTTTACACTTCGAAAGTCCTTCGGATCATGGTTAAATACTAAAAAATTCTTTAAGTTTTAGGACTTTTTTTCAGTTTTTGTCAATTTTTACCACCAAGGATCTGTGCTAAAGTTACGATGCACATTTTTTAAATAGACTAAATTTGCAATTAAATGAGTATAATTTGGTTTTGGTAGGCTATTTAAAAGTTTGCAAAATTTAAAAAAAAGGAAGTATTACTTTTTTTAGTTTTCGACAATTTTTACCCCAAAGGAGTGGGTTTATGGGAAAAGTTGCTTTTTTTAGTTATTAAAGTCTACTGAATTACCAACAAAATGAGACCAATTTTGCAAACTTACACCTGATAGTTCCCGAGTTCAAAGTTATTGAAGTAAGTAAACAATTATGTACTAGAGGGGATTGCTGTTAGGAAAATAAGCATTATAATTTATTAAAATAAACGTTTTACTATTTAAAACATTAATATGACAACAAAATAAGGAACCATGTAAAAAGAATGTAGCCTGAGACAGAAAGAAATACACAAGCAAAAAACTTATTCTCACCTGATATTACGTTCGCAGAAAGTGAAATCTTACAGCATCCCTGGTTGGAGGCTCTCTGGCTAGGTTCATGTTGGGCTTAACTGCCGCTCTAGAGAACAACTGGAAGCGAAGATCGCTAAGATTTTTCGATTCTCTGTTGCCTCCATAAAGTGAAATAAGGAACGTCTCTCCTGCGTCAGCAACTTGCTCAGGTGTGGCACTAGAGCTTAAGAAAACCTCTCCGTTTTGTTCGTGGCGTGGCAGTTTTTTTTGGGTGTAGCCCGTCTCAGCACACTTAATTACGGTCCTTTTGTAATGACCCATCTCGGCACACAGAACTCACAGGTAATAGAAAGGGTGTATCCCATCTCGGCACACTATACTACGGTCAATTTTATATCTTATCAAAGAGACAACTAGTACCTAACTATACAATTTTGCAACTTTCAATAAAAAAAGGTCGATATCAATGACAAAAATTGAAGTTTGGAACTATCAAAATGTTATTAGTAAACATATATTTGTTATAAAATAGGAATATCTAATGCAATAGTATTAATACACCTCACAGAATTAATACTGATACAAAAAAGAAACAGAATTTTATTGCTAAGAAAATATCTGAATACAAAAATAATAAACAGACTAAACTTGACTATGTGAAAATTTAAATTTGGAACTGTCAAAATGTTGAGTAAAAATATATTTGATATAAAATAGGAATATCTAAAATAAATAATCTAGATATCAATAGTTTGGAAAGAATTAACTATCATAATCCTAGATAATTCATTATGAGATTTTTAAAACTTCATAATACAGATAATTTCAGTTTTGTCTATTCATAAGAAATATCAAAACATAATAATTAAGTATAATCCTTTTAAGTGCAGACTATCGGGCGCCGGAGGTAGGTACCTAATTAAATTCATAGCTTACGGGAACTCGAGTTGTGAATTATGTCAAGCTTTAACTATTAGTTTACTTTCGTTAGTTATTGAGTAAAGACATAGTTCTGGACATTTGAAGGAAATGTACAGTCAAAAGGGGAAAATGCTATTAGTACTAAATAACTTCAAGTATAAGGAACATTTTCGAAAACTATCTTCTGGAGAATCTAAATGGAGATGTATCAAAGACAAGTGCAAAGCCTTCATTTATACTTTGGGTGAATCGTCTCATCGACTCATAACGAGTTTGAATGCAAACCATACGCACGAGCAGGAGGAAACAAATGTTTTGGAAAGGCAAATATTGACATATTCAACCAAAAGAAAAGCTTGGAGCGACATTGCAGAAAAACCAGCAAAAGTGATAAGAAAAGAACTTTGTGAGCAGCGTACAAATATGATGAATCTAATGTCAAAAGACATACATTGCGTAAGAAAAAAATTATTACGCCCGGCGGAAGTTGGTGCCAGCTTTGCCAAAATCTATTGGGGAAGTTCACGAAGCTTTAAATGTGGTAACTCCAAAAACTTCAAAGAATGAACAGTTTTTGTTAATTAATGATAACAGAGAAAATCTCGTAATTTTTATGTAAGAATAATTTGGAGTTCTTATGTAAATCAAAAATAATTTGTGTAGATGGAACGTTCTCTTACTGCACTAAATTTTTTAAGCAATTATTTTCGATTCATGGATATTTCAATGGACATTATGTTCCACTGGTATTTTGTTTGCTAAACGATAAGAGTGAAAATACATATGAAACATGCTTGTTAAAAATTAAAAATGTACGCATAGAATATAAATTTCAATTCTGGCAGCAAGAAGTTGTGGTAGATTTTGAGATAGCTATTCATAAGGCAGTAATGCAAGTTTGGAATAATGTAAAAATAACCGGCTGCAGATTTCATTTGACCCAATTTTGCTATCGACAAATTCAAAAACTTAGCCAAGAATATAAAAATTCTGAAAATGGTAAATGGCTGAGATATTGCTTTGGTCTCCTATTTTTAGAACCCGAAAAAGTGAATGATTTTTATTTCCTGGAACTGTACGAGTTAAAACCCAATAACGAATGTTTAGAAAAGTTTCCCGATTATCTTTTGAAAACATACTTAACAAATGAATCAAAATTTCCTCCACATATTTGGGCAAATGCATCTGCAGACCTTAACAGGACAACAAATGCATGTGAATCATTTCATTCTCATTTTAATAATTCCTCGTATCAAACACATCCAAATTTATTTATTTTTGTAAACGACCTTTTAAGTGTTCAATCTGAAACTTATATTAAGTGCAATTAATGCATTAATACACCTCACAGAATTAATACTGATACAAAAAAGAAACGGAATTTTATTGCTAAAAAAATATCTGACTACAAAAATAACTACAGTTGACTATGTGAAAATAGTTGCGCATTATTACGCATATAATAACTAGTGGTTCTATTGTTCGTCAAAACTTTATAAAATAATTAGGTACATCTAGTATTAAGTTTAAGATATAGCTAGTAGAATGTCCATCTTGTAGTTTTGTAATAAATACCGTTTTAATAGAAATTTAATGATTATTTTATTATTGTCCCTGTACATTCCAAAATGTGATATAAAATAAAACAAACAAAAAATAAATAAACAGAGTTCTGTAGATTTTGTTAAAAAACAATTAATAATATATGTATAATAAATGATTGAAATGATTCCTCAGTAAAAAAAAATATGTCTATATGGGCTATATACAATAACAGCATATATATGTGCCGACTTGGGCTATATAGAAAAAAGTACCTGCATAGTTATGTGCCGACTTGGGCTATAACTGTACCATTTACCTGCTTGGTGTGCCGAGTTGGGCATCGCCCGTTTTTTTATTGTCGATAGAAATTTCTTTTTTCCTTGGCCAAAAGGCTAAATGCGTAAAGTAACAGTGCTATTCCGGGTTTTGAAAATTGCGTAGAGGATTTTGTCGAGTAGGTGACATCTGGGTTTTCCTCTTCCACATTTTACAAATATAATATTGTTATTTGGTCTGTTTGTTGGAAGGATGTGATCTCCTCAATCTCGTGAAAAACCACAAAATAAGACCAACAAATCTGTATCCTCACGGACGATCTTCACTGCTTCGTAGTAATAGGATATGGAAATGGCTGTGGTAACTTTGAACCTATCAGCATCTCCCTCTTCCTGTAATACTAGAATTTTGTTCTTCTCTAGGTGAACCTTCAGTATGTCGATGAGTCTAACTTTATTGCTGTTATTCAATAGGAACTTGTCCTGAGTAACTAAAGCAATGGTTGATTCATCGAATATAACATCAGGAGAGCACGTTGTCAGAGCTCTACGTAGACGTTCATAGCTCTTGGTATTTTTGTCTGATGGGTCAGACGGATAGCCATCAAAACCACTATTACATTTGAGCCGTAGTGATTTTGGACATATCTGGAACCAATTTCTCCAAAAGACGCATTACGAGGCCACACTACTTTGTGGAGCAGATGTCCACCGTCTACAACTAAGTGTGTATCATTCCTCTGTTGACTCTCATTTAGACTCACAAAATCGAAGGTTGTGTAGAATGATGACTATGTACCCTTTTTGATTTCATCTTCATTAAATATTGACATGGAAAATGGTGAAAATTCATGTGTGAAAATTTCCTTCAACTCTTCGTTATATTTAATATATGTTATGTTACACATAAAAGTGAAAACGAAACACATTATCAGTAATAATCTGCCAGACAACTAAAACAAATTGTAATACTTCCTTTTTTATTGAAATTTTGCAAACTATGTAGCCTACCAAAACCAAATTACATAATTGTTTACTTACCTCAACAACTTTGAACAGCTGTGTCTCAGGAACTATCAGGTGTAAGTTGACATAATTGATCTTCTTTTGTTGGAAATTTAGCAAAATTTAATAACTTTTCCAATAAACCCACTACTTAGGGGTAAAAATTGTCGAAAACTAAAAAAAATTGTATTACTTTCTTTTTTTGAAATTTTGCAAACTTTTAAATAGCTAAAAAAACTATTTGGCGTACCAAAACTAAATTATTCTCATTTAATTGCAAATTAAGGCTACTTAAAAAGTGTCTATAGTAACTTCTGCCGTAACGTAGATCCTTGGTAGTAAAAATTGACAAAAACCGAAAAAACTCCTAAATTTTAATGAATTTTCAAGTATTTAACTGTAATCCGAAGGGCTTTCGAGGTGGAAAATTTGGATTTCTCATTACCCATTTCATCACTACCAACTCATAAAAAAATCAAAACTACCTCATTTGATGTAAGGTAACACTTTTTTTTATACAATTTCCATGTACTATATATTTCGAAGCTGATTGATTTTCTGTCCATATTAAGTCATCTGTAAATTAATTTGGTGTTATTTGATCAAAAGCTCTCTTGGAAGGAGCTCATTTAACAAATTATACTCTCATGCAGTAAAAGACTGAACCTCGTTAAAAATTTAGCCAACCGAGATTGGGGTTCTGATTGTCACATTTATCAGATCTAAGATGGACTACGGTACTATTGCTTACGCATCTGCCTCTAAATCAGAACTTAAGCCACTGAACTCCATCCATAATGCTGGGCTGTGTATTGCTTGTGGAGCTTTTCGTACTTATCTTATTGAAAATATACTTGCAGGAACAAGTAAACCTTTTTTACATCAGGGACGAATGTTTCTAAGCTTGTCACATGCTACATCTAGCATTGCTAATAGAAAGAAACCTCTCTAGAGCAACACATTTACCAAGAGTTATTACTCACTTCGATGACAAACAAATTATACCTTAACCTTGATATGGAAGAATTCGAATTTATTGAGTTTCCTACAATGTGGCCATTAGACCTCGTTCACTCTCCTCCTTGGACAATCAATATACCGAAAATCAATACCAAAATTGCATAAAATTGATATCAATTTTTTCATCATAAAAGTTAGTCTAACTTCAATTTTAAATAATCGCTACAGTAACTTTCAGAAACTTTAAAATGCTTCTAAAGGTAGTAGCAGCAGCTACAATAAATACTTTTATAATTAAGCTCCCTTCAAATATCAATGTCCTTTCTGCTAAACTTCATGTATTAAATCGATTTGTGCACTCTAGTACTTACTGACTTTTTAAGTTTCATAGAAATAATAAAACAAAACTATCAAGTTTGAACTACTGCATTATTTAGATACCATCGCATGTCGGCATTGATGGGAATGATAAAGTTAAAATAGTGAGTTGAAACTATTTCAAAACTAAATATTTGCGTAAGTAGCCCCTGACCACTTACAGTCGGCTTGTGGTAAAATTCACTTCTAACTGAGAGATATATAGGGAATGTATTATCACATCATTATAGTTATTATGACAATATTTACAATATTCATATCATCATATAAAACTATCGTTATAAAACAATTTCCATTTTTATTCCTAGATTATTTGATTTTCTTTGGTTTTAACAGGTTACCTAAATTACTAATATAAATATGTCTTACATCCATTTTATAAGATACATTTATTTAAAACTGTTCTGTCGCTTCTCCTTTTGTTAAGAGGTCCCTCATTAATTTCATAAAATATCTCTACACGCAACCTTCTCTTCTTTCGTGTGAAGACAATTATACGTGTAACAATTCTCTTTCGTTTCTCCGAGCAGTCTATTAGGATGCCAGTCTTTCTCGGTATTTAACACCACATGAAACACGAGCTGGTCAAACTTGTCTGAAAATTGCATAAATATTTTTTATAATTTTTACATATTAAGTGACATTTTTGTAATCGCAGCAAGTATTAAAATGATCTACTTTACGCAACCAATTGCATAATGTTAAACATTATGAAACTGGTTTCAAAAAATTCATTATTTGGTTATAAAATCAATAATATATATTATTATTGAAAGTTTAAATCAAAGAATATTAGGTTGATTGATATGAATACAATTTGGTTAACTTACAACCTAGTAATAATGTTGTTTTTGTCCTTATTTTTAATCATAAATCAGCACAAAATAATGAAAACACAATACACGTCAAAAGAACCCACTTTCTTGAAATCTAAATAACTTTAACAAGTAATATTAATACATTACAACAAGAATACAAGTAGTAATGTGTTGTTCGGATATTATAGAATTTACAACATGCTCGTATAGATGGTGCTTTAAAGTAATTTCAAATACCTTACCAAAATTGGAGATAATGGATATTGGCCTATAATATAATAAACACGGGAGTAATTTTTGAAATTTTCCCTTTGTCCGTAAAGATAGAAGTCTCAATTATCATTTTCAAAATTTATGTCAAAGGTTGAGAGAGACAGTCGCGAATAAGAAAAGCCGGAATATCATCAGGGCCGGTGGTCATTTTTGCTTTTATTCGTCGAACAGATTCAAGAACTACCTCTTTGTAATTTTAATTGAATATAACGTTTGAGTTAGAAACGGAGATGTGCTGTTCATTGCTGTTTGGAGAGGTGTGCTATTTCTAAAAATAGACATGCGAAAATAATCCGCCAAAGCATTACAAATATCTTCACTATTCTCGTAATCTACACCATTGTATTCCATAGTTGAAGGTATAGACCTGTTATTTTTCTTGGAGTTAAGAACAAACCAGAATTTTTTAGTTCGGCTTCAATATGATTTTGATATTGCTTGTGGGCAACATAATTATCCAATTTGAACTTCGTTCTCAAATTTCTGAATATGTCAAGATCCGCAGCATTATTAGTTTTCTTATAAGTTTTCCAAGCGTTATTTTTTAAACTTAATATATGGATTAAAGGTCCATTAAACCATGCTGGATATATTTTTTTGTAACTTTTGTTTAGGAACACACTTATCGCAAATGCTGTAAATCTTATAGAACATATCTAAAGCTGAGTTGAAATCAGTTTCAGTAGATAAGAACCACTTGGTTAAAAATAAATCAGTATACAAAGAATTAAAATTGACTTTCTTAAAATTGTAAGAGTAAATATGTGGCACAGGAGGGAGTACAGTATCATACTTGTACTGTACACACTGACTTTAAGTGCGGGGTGGTAGCTATCGATAGGCTCCATCAAGGAAGAAACACAATTAACATTACAAACGTCAGTTAAAAAAATAGGATCAAGTAATCGTCCATCATCATTAGGAACATTATTATATTGAGAGAGATCAAAAAAATTAGTAAAATTATTTAATATTTGCATTTTAGGTGAGAATTTTATAAGATTGTTTTATTAATTATATTATGCATATGTTATATTTGCATTTCACAATGAGTTGGACTAACAATAAATGGGATCTCTGAATCTACTATTTTGTTTAATTCAGTTTCGCTATTTCAGACCAGTCAGATTCATATTCAGATTTCCAAGAAGATTGTAATAAACCGGATGAATATTCCGCTATATTTAACTTTTGTCTGATATAAACAATTTTTTGTGCCCTTTCATTTGTTAGTCAATTTCTTTTATTTGTATTTGCACATTTCCATACGTTCAGAAGCTTCGTTCTGTGGCAGCAGTTGACAATGGGCAGTTTAACACTTCTACAGCTACTTTGCTTAACTTTGTTTTGATTTATATATGGCAATTTCCATCATAACTCTTCTAAGGTTATTTTCATTTGTTATAAATGTAGCCATTTTATTTATAAAAGTCAGAGCATCAATATACTCTGATTCGTTCAGATTTTTTTCCATGAAGTAAGGGTCCAGTAAATTGGCTGCAAAATTAAGTGGACCAACTGCCATGGCTTTCCTATTTGCCAACAACTTTAGAAGTTCATTTCTGTCAGGCTCTTTGATGTTCAATAGTGATGAAAAGTGTGAAAGCAAATTATAAAATATATCCACTACGCTCGTAATTATAGGTTTAGACGTTTGAATTTCAATTATATTTTTAGCCAGTGGTGACAATATTTCGTAAAATAACTCGATTTTGTCCCAAAAATCGTCATTTAGTATATTGAGTTTGATGTCATTTATTTCGTTAATAACATTTTCAGAAATAGAAAGTTCCTGTAAATTTCGGTTATTAGACAAAAGACTATTTAAACTTGTGCAAATAGAGCCTCATTGCGTAGTTTTCTTTTGAATACTTGAGAATGTGGCATTTAAGACATGAGTCTTAATTATTAATTTACTTTTCACAGCTATTGAGTCAAATGTTTTTATTTTCAAAATATCATGAACTAGTAAATTTAATATATGAGCTGCATACCTATAACAAGAAAACATGCTATTTGGATAATTGTCTGCAAGTAAATTCCAGCTAGCTGTCATGTTTCTTGCATTGTCTGTTGTAATTGACATAATTTTTTCTAAGCCTATTTCATTAATTACTTCGGATATAATGTTGCACATGAAAGTTGCTTCATGACGAGCTGCTTTCGTATCTACCGTTTTATATAACACAGGCTCAGGTGTGGTAAGGATGACATTAACTATAGATTCATTACGAATATTAGACCAACCACCAATTTAAATCCCTATAGTCTTAGCAGTATGCATTTTTTCGTTCACGGACTTTTTTACACTATCATATTTACTGTTTAGTAATTTATTTGATAACTGATGCCGTGAGGGAAGTTTTAATGAAGGCCTCATATTATACAGAGCAGTTATCCAGTGCTTATTTTCAGTTATGCTTAACGGCGTATTGGTTGCATAACATGCCCTTGCTAGCAATTCCCAAATGTGCTCCTAAAAACAACATTGATATCAAAATAAGAACACGGGCATATACACAAGCACTCACAGCATGCACTCACTCCTCACTCAGACTGATAATTTCTAATTGAATTACAAACATTTATTTATTTGATATTATTTCGGTTAGGTTTTTTATTTTATTTGGTAAAGACGGAGCTTAATAATTATTTGATAATTTAATAATCCTTCAGTTCATTTTCATTTAGAAATTTATTAAAAATTCACTTCTTTTGACAAAAGTATCAAATCTACGAACGAATCCAATGTTGATAATACTGACGCGCAGGTTCTGGTACTTACGGTACTTCTGCTATATTTCTGAACATGATATTTCGAATCTGAAGTTTCTTCAACCTGATCAGCATAGTAATCATCACTATCATTTTCCTGTTCTATGTTGCTGTCGGTATCACTAATCTCAGTTTTCTCAGTGTCTTCCCTCTTCTTAAAAACTAAAATATGTACTAATCAATAAATAATACCAATTCATTACATTAATCAAAACTAATTTACGTACAATACGATTTTTTTCATCTCCTGTACTTTAGAATTTTTTATAATGGCCTGTTTAATTGCTGGTGGCCAGTGACATTTTTGAACCAAATGCTTGTTACATCCTTGTTATATTTAGCACAAAATTTGCATTTGTATGTTTTTGCATTAGTTTTAATAAAAACGTCTGCTATTATGATTTTTATTTTATTTTTGCTGCCTATTACAATCACGATCTGCGATCTGTAATCAGAACATTAAAAAAATTAAGTAATTTTCTATCTATTAACTATTACCGTCTATCCCGATAAACTAAGGAAAATGGACCACCCTATATAGCCCACGGGTTGTACGCTATAATGCCCTTGCAATACAAAATATGTATGTACTCACCTCAAACAAACTGAAATACTTCAACATAAAACACAACAAAACAAGTTAGTAATGGGTAATTAATGTAAGCACTAACCAGCTAACTTATCAAAACATCAACTGCCTATTGCCAAATCGTCTTTACTTTACAGAGTGCAGGTACCGTGTTTTGAATAATGTGAATCCTCGACCATGGCCTAATAATCTCGGGCGGCCGGCAGTAATTCCCCGAACCGAACGCATGTCGCATCATATCGCTGACGAAGGTCGGCGTCGCTTTCGCGAAATATAGTAAATTACAAGAAAATGCCGTATATAATGGTAAATAACGGTAAATAATAAATCGGTAATTTACTTTGTAAATTACGCGTAAATTACTGTAATTGATTTCTGATTAATTACGGTAAATTACTACGGTAATTTATCGGTAATTTACCAGTTCACATCTCTGCTTTAAATAAAGTGAATAAATCATTAATCTTAGAATAAAACTCATCAACCTCTTTTTTGACTACATTAGATATTCACTGGAGAAAGATTCGTTAAGAGTAATTACATTTTTTTCGATTGAGAAAAGATTATTATTTAATTCTGACACAGTGCATTTTTCAATTACTTCGCATTTTCTGTAGCATGAATCACAAATATAAACTAAATTTTTAATTTTGTTCAAAACTTTAAATTCAGATTCAACGAGTTTGATATAGGAATAGTGAAACCATTTTTGACATGGACCTTCACACCCAACCAGATCTTCACATGATTTTCTATTTCGACATTTACAACATTCAGACATGTCTGAGATTATTTATTGTACCTTCTGTGCAGTTGATACCGTTTCCATATAAATAAGTGACAAAGTTATAAAAACTAAGTAAACACAAAATGATTGTGAATGTTTAGCGGCTGTACTTCATGAAAGAAGCTAATAAATTAGCTTTGTACGTATCTCCAAGATCACTTGATCTAGAAACCAGGAATAAGATGGACACAAAACATAAAAAAAACTGCTCACTATACACTTTGAAATTATTAAAAGTTGACGGAATCGGAAAGTACCGGTATGGAACCGACTGCACATGTACCTATTCCAATTCAAATCGGACCCTACTCTAGTGGAATTATTTTTTAAACAAATTATTAAATACATTTAAATTTAATATTTTATTTACATTCAACAGTGAAATATTTTTCTAAATTAAATAAAATGATAAATATATAGAATAAATAATGTGCAACTAACATCTCGGGTGCCTATAGTATAGTATATTACATTACGAGTGTGAAAAGTGACATTTTCACACAAGTGATGTACAATATTTTTCCTACGACCACAAAATAATGTCATCAAAAAAATGTAAAAAAAAATAAAAAAATAAAAAAAAAACAAAAAAAAATTCTGCCTCGCCAGGATTCGAACGCATTCGAAAAATGGCAAAGTTGATAAGTTCGATGTCCTAACCACCTGATCTAATAGCCCTTGTGTCAATTGAATGATCTAATCGGTTATGTATTTAACCAGAATAAAGAGCAAACATTATTTTAAAATTATTTTAATAATAATTGTTAAAGATAAATATCTAGGATCTAATTTACAACGATTTCAATAATTTAACAATCATATCGATTTTAGTATTAATATGGACATTACATAGATCAAAATAGAAATTAGGTGTTTGACATCTTGTGACAACTACTGAGGAAAGTAACATATTCTCACTCGGGTGGAAAGTAAATTCTTATTCATACGCGTGTGATATAGGGCACTTTCCATAGGACTATATAGTGTGATATGTGTCACTTTCCTAAGTGGTCGTAGGAAAAAATATTTTTGTACATGTAAATAAACATTACTGTTAATATTATTATTATTAATAATAATAATAAATAATATGTATTGGGTGTTAGCGCAAAACTTAATTTATTTAACTATATAAAATTCATATCATAAATAAAAATTATAGATCATGATAAATATGTTTTAAAGCCATTTATTTCTGTATACTGCATAAAAGCGTATTACAGCCATTAAAAAATATTACAAATAAGTACACCCTTTCTTCAGTACGTCCATGTCCGGCAGTTTAATATCGAGAAAGTTATTGCAAGAAATTCCGTTTTGGTTCATATCAGCAGATCGCATTTTTACGAGCTATAAAATTTTCAATCAATAAGCAATTAAAAAAGTGTTTTTCAAACAAGCTGTTGCTCCCCTGTTTTTATGCTTTCTTTAAGTTCAATAATTTTCGGTTAGCAGCTACCTACTCGTAAGTTCATCATTTATTTACATACCTTGAAAAACTCGAAAACGGTTTATGAATATTTATGTAGTACATAAGATTCGTTACGATATACTTTTTTTATAATAAAGTATCTAGATGTTTTTAATTGTAAAGGATTAATACGTTTTTTTTTTAAATATTAGGTAAATTATAAGATTGAATAATTATTTTATAATGGATATTCCAAAAAAACAAGCAACAGGATCACATTTTTGATGAGTTATTTTTGTGTTATAGTCCAATGACTATAGTATATAAGCAGTTAATTTTTTTTAAACTTATTTTTGCAGTTAGTGATTGTGACATTATTTGTTCGGATGGTGACACAAAACGACAATTTGTGAGTATGGCTTAAATTTTTGGATGGGCTCACTAGATAAAAAAAGACTTATTTTCCCTGTCATAAATTATTGACATTTATTAAAGTGAATCATTTTAATAATGGAAATAAAAGTCTGGCATATCCTAACCAGAGGAAAGTCAATTTGTGGATCCAAAACTTTGCCCGATATTTGACATTTAACATATCATTTGATACTGTCTTAAACTATAATGAATAGTAAATCTGGCTGATTTACGAAATTGCCAAATAAGTCTGGCGGCATCTTGAAAATTGTCAAAATTACAAAATGTTTGCTCTTATTTTCCCGGATTTAAAAATTTGTTACATGATAAATAATACTATAACTTCATAGAAAATGCACGTCTCGTTGTCATTTACAATCACGAAAGCACTGCCAGACTCACAAGTAAGATAGTTAAATGAGGAGAGGGAAAGGCAGGTGAGTATTTACTTAAAGATGTTGGAATGCGAGTACCTGAGAACAGCTGTCTGAACTCTGGACTTTATATTCTTATCTCTCTCAATTACCACGTGACTATATACAGTATAAGCACTTTTCTATGCGCCATTTCAAAGGACAACTGCCCTAGCCCTCACAGCATCAAGCCAAAGACGTCAACGAAACAAGATTCGCTATATTCAACAAAATTTATGCAGACTGCAGTACAGATAAGTTCTTCAAGCCCCATCGTCAGAGATAAGGGAGATAAAGGTAGTAAACGCTCATAAGAAGCCAATGCCTAATAACGGCCAGCTCAAAGATAAGGGAGATAAAGATAGGAAACGCTCATAAGAAGCCAACGCTTAACAACGACCAGCTTTAACGCAGTTAACATCTAAGACGCATAGATGACGCCATCGTTGCTGCGGTTGTTGCGTTTCCTATCTTAATATCTCTTATCTCTGCCCATCGTCAAAATCTTTGACGGTTCTGCTATATCACCTTATCAATCAGAATTACACCAACAGATCTTACGGGCTTCATACGTTTCAATCATTTGGACAAATGCTCATTACAAGTATCCAACGATTGTATTATCCGTTGATAATGGATAGCAAGAGGTGGATGGTTTGAAGGTGACCGCTACATACGTTTGTAAACGAAGTTGTCATCCAACCAGAAGGTAAATATTTTCTTTGTCTTAAATATAACTTCAACGTCACTTTGAGGTAGAATTTTTTTTTTTTAATATTTTTATTTGTGTGTTCGCAGGTGAAGATGATAACAATACTGAATCTGATGTTTTGAAAGTTGAAAAGAGCATCGATGATATTAATGATAAATACGAGAATAATGACGCTAATTGCGAAAATAATGCTAGCGATGACAAAGAAGAAATTGATGAAGATGAAGCAATTTTGTTTTTCATCATTCTGATTTTTGCACGTGTATTTTTTAAAATTCGATGTTAAATAAATACTTGTTTCTGCGATTTTCATTAAAATTTATGATTTCGTTAATTAATATTTTTCAATCTGCCCAATAAGAATTCGGTATTCTATACACTCACTACAGTGTATTTGCTTACTTTGATTTTTTAGGCAGCTGAAAGTGATGTTCCCCGGGTTTTAGCGAAATGTCTACCCCTTAAATAAAAGAAACAATAGATGATGCATTTCATTCATAAAGTATGTTTTGTTTGGTCCCAATCATTGGAAAAGAGAGAAAGATAATTTATGTGGATTGAAAGAAGACAGACTGTAATCCAAGATCTCGTCTGGCAACGCTGCTGTTACACGCAACTAAAAGTCTGTCGATACCAGTGGCGTATCTTATTAAAGACAAAATCATAACTAATTATAAAAAAATAATGAAATAATAACGTATACAGGGTGTATCAACGATGCGTGGGTGAACGATAGCTGCTTCCCTATATGAGATAGGAAAAAATGCTTCAAATAAAAGTTGTAGAGGGCATTGAAAGCTACGTTCCAAAAATAACTACCAATATACAGGGTGTCCGATAAATGTATGAGTTATTGAAGTAATGTTTTTTTAAAGGAAACACTCTATATATTTTTACTCGATTAAATTTCTTTGGAAGAGTGTATCTCAAAAATATAGGGTTGTATGGGTTTATACTGGGTGGTTAGGAATTTATGGTGGGATTTAGGTAACAAAATGAGTTTATTCAACATCAAATATTTCTAAATCAATAATTTGGAATAATTTTTTTTTTCTGCCGAATATTCTTGAAAATAGTGTATTTTCATTTTCTAATCATAATTTTATCGAATGGCGCTTTTCCCATACAGAGGCAATCAAAACTCGGGACCACTTTTTTCTCAGTTTTTTCAAATGGAACACCCTGTAAATGAAGCCATACCAGGATAGCCCATACCATGAGCTTTCAGAAAATGTAGGGTTTGCCTACTTGAGTTTTATCGGAAATGTATCTAATTCTTAAGGAAAGTATAAAAAAGTTATAAAAGCAATAACTATTTATTTATTATAAACGAACAATTATTTAAAGAAGCGTATATTCACAGCAAATGTTTAAACAATCTCACATTTTAAGCTATACCCGAATTAATTATATCTACAATTGCTCTTCGAACTTTCATTAAAGTTGATCTTGTAATACAGCGAAAAATCAAATCAGCCTTGAAACATTTGAACGTTATAAGAATTTGACATTTAATTATCGAGGAGGAGAATAATTTATAGTTAATTTAATAATTTTTCGCTTCAAAATGAAATTATCAACCGAAGAAATGATAAATATGATCTACATTTTGGGTGAGTGTGATAGAAATTGTTTATTAGCCAGTAGAATGTATGCAGTTCGATACCCTGATTCAAGGTCTATACGACCAGAGACTTTTCGGAGGGTTAAAAAAAGATTTGACGAAACAGGCAGTGTCAAGCACGAGAAAAGGCAAGTATTAAACAAAATTGCAACAAATAAAGAAAATGAATTAGCGGTGATCCTTTCAATAGTAGAGAATCCTCATGTTAGTACGAGGGAAATTGCAAAAGAGCTGGATATAAGTCACACTTCTGTGAACAGAATATTGATAAAAAATAAACTTCATCCATACCGAATTGAATTACATCAAGAACTTTATGAAAGGGATTATGACACCAGAGTTCGCTATTGCGAAAATATATTGAATTTTATTCGCGAGGAAACAAATTTTCTAAAATACATTTTGTTTAGTGACGAGTCAACATTTAAAAGTAATGGAATAGTAAATAGACACAATTGTCACTACTACTCAACAGAGAATCCACATTGGGTCAGAGAAATTGATTACCAAAATAGATGGTCGATAAATGTTTGGGGGGGCATAATTGGGGATCAGGTCATAGGACCACATTTCTTTGATGGTCCACTGAATGGGGAAATTTACAGAGATTTTCTCCGAGATCATTTACCAATTTTGTTGGAGGATGTACCTATTGACACCAGACTCAGGTTATATTACCAACATGATGGCGCGCCTTCCCACAATCAAAATCAGGTAAGATGGTCGCAGTAATAAATGGATAGGAAGAAACGGACCCATTCAGTGGTCAGCAAGGTCTCCAGACCTCACGCCTCTAGATTTCTATCTCTGGGGATATGTTAAAGGAGAGGTCTACCGCGAAAAACCAACGACACCAGAAGACATGAAGAATAGAATAAGAGAAATTTTTCACTCTATTACAAAATCAACTTTAATTGAAGTTAGAAGAGCAAATGTAGATAGACTTAATTTGTGCATAGCTCAAAATGGGAGATTATTCGAACATTTGATGTGAATTTATGCTTTTTCGAATGAAATAAATAGTTATTGCTTTTATAACTTTTTTATACTTTCCTTAAGAATTAGATACATTTCCAATAAAAATCAAGTAGGCAAACCCTACATTTTCTGAAAGCTCATGGTATGGGCTATACTGGTATGGCCTCATTTACAGGGTGTTCCATTTGAAAAAACTGAGAAAAAAGTGGTCCCGAGTTTTGGTTGCCCCTGTATGGGAAAAGCGCCATTTGGTAAAATCATGAATAGGAAATGAAAATAAACTATTTTCGAGAATATTCGGCAGAAAAAAAAATTTATTCCAAATTATTGATTTAGAGATATTTGATGTTGAATAAACCCATTTTGTTGGGAATGGGACAATTCACCGTCGCCGATTCGCCGTCGCCGTAGGACCCATTCGCCGTCAGCCGATTCGCCGTCGCCGATTCGCCGTCAGAATATACGTTTTATAGAGGTTTTGGATTCAGAAACAAATGAAATCTGTGAGAACATAAGGACTCTTCCTTTCATTTTATTTTAAAATAGGTAGTTAAAATTTCATTAAAATCCATATTGATTTAGGTAATGAACATAAAGGTGGATATTAAAATTAAGAATTTTAACAAAAACCATTAAACGTTACACCTACTATTCACTTTTATTCAAGTACATATTAATGTTACGAATTGTTTAATTTTTCTTGGTATTAGGGTTTAACAATAACTATTAAACTGTTTACCTATCTATCTTTCACTTGTATTCAAGTACCTATTAATGTTACCAATTGTTTAATTTTTCTTGGTATTAGAGTTTAACAATAACTATTAAATTTTTACCTATCTATCTTTCACTTGTATTCAAGTACCTATTAATGTTACGAATTGTTTAATTTTTCTTGGTATTAGAGTTTAACAGAAACTAATAAACTGTTTAACTACCTATCTTTTACTCGTATTTAAGTACCTATTAATGTTACGAATTATTTAATTTTTCGAATTAACTGTATTAGAGTAATATAAATATCGATACCAGATCCAGAACCTTTAGTATCATCAAAATTATTGTGATCGTTACGAAAAAGTTTTTATAATGGAGTTGACAATTTTAACTGAAAGGGGAAAAGAGAAGTTTTCGGCAAATGGATATCTTTACGTATTTGACGGTGTAAGCAAAAGTGACGAAAACGTTAAATTTTGGAGATGTGAACGAAGAGGTCGGTGTAAAGCAAAAATTCACACAAAAGATAATTCAATTATTAAAGAGGTCAATGTGCACACACACGACGTTTCAGCAGTCTCCGCAGAAGTAGCTGAATTAGTAACAAAAATAAAGAAACGTGTTGAAGAAACCACAGAGAGTACAGTTCAGGTAATTTTTATTCATTTGGTATTTTAGAATTTTTGCTGTAATATGCTGTTTGTTTATTTTTACTAAAACTGACTAACACGTTTAAAAACTTTTACATGCTATAAAAATCGTTTGAAAAATATTTGTTCTTTTTTGTTTTAGGTTATCAACGAATGTGTCAGTAATATTTCACAAGCTTGCCAGGCTAAATTACCAAACAGCTGTGCTTTAAGAAAGGCAGTTCAAAGAAAAAGGAATGAAGTTAACGCAGCACCCGCAAATCCTACAACTCTAGATAACTTAGTTTTACCAGATTCCTATCGAATATATCATGCCCAACCTGATGTAGTAGAAATTTTTTTACTATCCGATTATTCACATGGACCCAGTAGAATTTTGATTTTTGGCAGACAAAGTTGGCTGCAACATTTGCAAACCTCTGCAACTTGGTATGCCGATGGTACATTTTCGATTACACTACCATTGTTTTTCCAAGTCTATACAGTGATGGCAGTAAAAAATAATGGTGTTCATCCCATATTTTATGCCCTACTACCGGACAAACAAGGAGCTACATACAAAAAAATGTTCGAGATCATCAAAGAACTTATACCAGACGTAGGACCTTCACAAATTCATTGTGATTTTGAACAGGCTGCATTTAATGCAATGAACGATTCATTTCCAAATGTAAGCATTAACGGATGCTTTTTTCATTTGGCTCAAAATATGAGAAAACATATAGGTACAATTGGACAATTGACTCAGTACAAAAATAACCCTCAATTTGCACTCAACGCAAGAATGGTAATATCTATGGCATTTATTCCCATAAAAGATTTGGATGAAGCCATTAATGTACTCGGCGATAGTTTGCAAGAAGATCTACAACCACTTTTGGACTGGTTTGAAGACAATTATGTTGGTCGCCGAAACAGGTATATAATAAAAAATTTATAAAATAAATTAAGAAATAACGTTTTATTTTTTACGAAAGAAACATTATTTATAACTTCGATTAGATATATTAGCTTCCTTATACCAATTTATTTTTTTGATTTACAGACGAGGACCTAGTAGACGAGCCCCACTGTTTCCCCATCAGATGTGGAATCTCTATGAGAGGACATTAAATGGTCAAGACAGGACCAACAACCATGCAGAGGCGGCTCATAGACGGTTACAATTAGAATTAGGAATGAAGCACCCTACAATTTGGAAATTCATAGAAGGGTTGAGAAAAGTACAAAAAGGACGAGATGTTTATTACGAACAGCTTGTCGCTGGCCATCAACCCCCTTTAAAATAAAAAAAATATAGATTAGCTGATCAGAGAATTTTAGAATTAGTTACAAATTATAATAGGAATAACATTTTAGAATATCTTCGAGGTTTAGCCCACAACTATGAAATGTAACTATCATAATAATATTTTTAATAAAAATTTAAATAAAATATTGATTCCTCGTTTTATTTAAGTATAATATAATATAATAGTAGTTTGGGCAACTAGAGTGGATATGATGGCCATATCGCTCGAAGAAGAAATTTATCTGAATGCGATGTGGACAATCCACTCGAGTTGTACAGTATATTTTTTTTACCACCCACTAACGAAAATTTATAAATAAAAAAATATATTAGGTAATTAAACAAAATAACTAATTTTAAAATAATTTATGACTTTTTAAAAAAAAATAAAAAAAAAAAGTTAATTTAATTTTTCCCCATCCGAGAATCGAGCTCCAATCCTTTGTGTGTAAGTCAAGAACGCTAATCCAAAAACCACCTATTCTTTTATTTTTGTTGCTTTAATACTCGTAATTAAATTAATTGCATATAGTTTTATTCAAATTAACAAATGAATTATAATTATAAACGAAATAAAAAAAGAAATGTCATTATTTATTGATTCTACACAAGAATAACCCATTTTTATGTATGTTTAATCTCAATGACTAAAAAATATACTGACAATTAGTTTGACAGAATTGTCACTTAATTAAAATTTTAAAAATAATAGCAGTCGGTTGATGAAAATATGAACGGTGAGTGGCGGATTTAATTTTTTGCAGTGTTCTCACTACCTAGAATGGATATGAAATATATTCGTTCCGCTGAAGGCCATTGCATACTTTTTCGTTTTGTAATCTGTGCGTAGACAAGGTAATAGCCATGTGCGTGTAGAAAAAAATAAATATCAATTATGGTGAAATTTAAATTGCATTTTAAAAGCTTATTGCATGCCTTGATTTCTATAACAAAAAATAAATATTATGTTCTATAAATATAAAAACATATGAAATGTTAAATATACTGACGGTGAATCGGCGACGGCGAATTGTCCTGATTTTGTTACCTAAATCCCACCATAAATTCCTAACCACCCAGTATAAACCCATACAACCCTATATTTTTGAGATACAGTCTTCCAAAGAAATTTAATCGAGTAAAAATATATAGGGTGTTTACATTAAAAAAACATTACTTCGATAACTCATACATTTATCGGACATCCTGTATATTAGTAGTTATTTTTGGAACGTAGCTTTCAATGCCCTCTACAACTTTTATTTGAAGCATTTTTTCCTATTTCATATAGGGAAGCAGCTATCGTTCACCCACGCATCGTTGATACACCCTGTATAAACGTACAAAAGTATGTAGCATATATATTTAAGTATAAATCTCATATTTGAAACGCTACTGGATACTAAAAGTAAACAAAATCTCTAAATTCCCTTCCTATGAACCAGTTTGTATATGTGATTTCAAACAAACATAATGTACATAAATTTCCGACGTTTATACTTATCTATTTCTGTTTATTTATCTGATCCTAAGGCTGGTTTTAATTCATTAAGCTAGACGGTGTTGCCATAGAGCCATAGAGCAACTATAAATTAGAGTAATCTCCTAACGTAGCGGATAAGTACACGCATTTCATTTACGCACACATTGGTAGGTATTTAGATGTTAAAAGTGGGGTATGCAGGTTTAAATTGCGATAATAATTGTTTGCATCTTTGCTTTTGCAGTTTTGCACAATGAAAATTTATTATCTTTAAAAAATTTGAGGTTATGTTAAAAGTTAATTTAGAGTCAAACCATACGCCAAGGGCCTTGAGTAATTCAATACGAGGTACAGACTTATTGCCTATTATATAATTATATTCAATGATATTTTTTTCTTGTATAAGAAACAATTTTACACATATTAACATTTAAATCAATTTTATTAATTCTTGAAAATGTTAAGGTTTTGTTGAAGAGCATCGCAATCGCAGCTACTTTTAATAAAAGAAAATATTTTTAGGTCATCCCTATATTCTAATTTTTGACAAGTTTTAAGTTGATATAAATCATCAAAGAAAAATATAGAAAGAAGAGGTACAAGATTTGATTCTTGGGGAACTTCTGATTAGGTATGATATTTGCTAGAACTATAGCCATTGTAAAAACCACATTGACTTCTATTACTTATATATGAACTAAGAAACTGTATGACATCTGAGTCAAATCCGAAGTCAGGCAATTTATTTAACATAACAAAATGATCTATTTTATCGAAGGACATTGAAAAGTCTATATAGATCATGTCTACTTGTCCTTGTTTATCTAAATCCTCTGATAAATACTACGTGGTTAGACACTGTTGCTCTTTGTTTGAGTAAAACATGTTGTGAAGAAGAAATCTGCTTTGAAATTAAGGGGTAAACATGATTATTTCAAATACCTTCGAAAAATTAGAGTATTAGTATCGGACTATATTTCTCTATTGCGGACTTAACTCCACTCTAATGGATCGGACTAATCTTGACTCCTTTCTACACTGAAGAAAATTTTAATGTTTTAAATACAAAATTAGAAGCTATATTTAAAAGAACAGCAAAAACTCCTGCATAATTCGTAACTGTAAAAGAAAGAATACCATCAGACCCAGCTGTGAATTTATCCTTAAACTTTTTTGTAGTATGGAATAGCATGGACTCAGTAGTGACCGGCAAACCAATATGATAGAGTTGTTTGGTACATTTTTACTATCTGAATAGGTTGACTGAATAAATTTACTATCAAAAAAATTCCAAAATTATTAAAAATTTCTTGTGGATCATTAAGATTCTTATTATCAAATGATATGTTGCTTGGAATTCTTGATTTCCTTTTTTTTTTCTTATAAATAAAAGAACAAAATTGTTACGAATCAGTGTGAGCAGTTGAATGTTGTCGGTACGTAGGTATTATTTATTTGAGAATTGACAACGGACCATTTTTTTAAAGTTTTGCCCTAATTTTAAATTTTTTTATTATAATTAAAGTATGCTATATAGCATATGTCCGTTTATACGATTCATGTACTGGAACATGAGCTTGAAATACATTAAAAGTATTGTATGTATATATTGTATAGTGCCTCAAGACATACGTCACATCACTAAAATCAGATAAAAATGTTCGACCCGCTATTGAATAATGAAAGAAATAAAATTGGCGCGTTAAAAATAAAATTTTTTATATTAGATTTCTATTTTTATTTTAAAATTGTGTTTTCATACAGTCCATGAGATTCATTCTTAAAGCTGGGTGATAAATATCTTCAGGAATTAAGGATTCAAGACCGTAAGATAACTCCACGTTTTCAGAATTAAATATGACTAAGTCGAGGAACCTCGACATGTTATTTATAATTTTATTTGTTGCAATCTATAAGTTGTCAAAAAATAATCAATAATAAATTTTTTTCTGTCTTCTAAGTGTTGTTCAACAAATCTGGGATTATCAAAATTACCAACAAAGATAACATCAAGATGATCAAATGATTCAAAAAATTGTTCAAATGTATTTAAATCAATACTGGGCAAAATGTACTCGTATATCTACAACAATTATTATATAATGACTTCTGTAGAAATTTACATTTAACAGTAAGAAAATCAATGTTTGGTAAATTGTTATCAATGTAAGCTATGATGACCTCCCACACTGCTAAGTCTAATTAGATTAGATTTTCGGTATTTTCTATAAACATCAGAATTCATACTAAGAACTTATTTTCAATTTGGGGTAACTTAAGCCAATTTGTATATATTTTAGGGGTTCACCCGGAGGTTTCACCTAAAGAGTTCACCTGCAGGACTTTACCTTGAGGGTTCACCCGTGAATTTACTTGAGGGTTTCATACGTGAGTTCAACCGTGTGGACACAGAACACTGGTTTATTAGGACACTGGTCCATATATTCATGGTCCATTGGTTTATTTGCCAGCGGGCATACTATTTCACTGTTTTTTTACATAGAAATGTTACTTTATCTGGATAGAAAGATGATAATAATGACGACGATGATGGTTTTTTAATTATATTTAGGATTTCATGTGCACTACGCCTGCTAATTTGATAAATGAAACATTCCACTTTCTCTAAACGAATATTACTAAGGTATTCTCAACTTAATTTATACTTTTTCACTTAGAATATTTTAGTGGGTTTCTTTAATAACTTGTGTTACCAAATAATTATTTTAATATTTAATTAGTGTCTTGATCTGAGTATTCACCATAAATACTTCGTGACCTAAGGGTCAACATTTACTTTTTTAGATTTCTTCTATATAAAACAAAACAATAAGACTTAATGAGAAGTTAAGGAATCTTATAAGGCCCATATGGGAAGAAATAAACCTCTTAATCTGGGAGTTTTTACAAATACCTACCACTATATCCTTTTTTGTATTTAATTTGATTTCTATATCACGGTCAAAATTTAATTTTTTTTTATATTTTTTTTTATAAATAAATAGGTCTTAACTAATAATATGAACAATTAACCTCTTCCAATTTGGGGGTGTTAATAGTATATTGTCTTTCAAAATTTGTAGTGCGAATGTGCACATGTTGATTTATAATTTTTCCTATAATGTGGAACGTAAAAAGGTATAAAACAATATTTTACTGGTTAAATTAAATATAATTCTTAACATCTTGGAAATATTGTCTTTCGCTTGGCACCATGATAACGGCTTACCGCGCCATCTATTGATTAATGCATTATGTTGTTTTTGTTTATGCATATGACATATGAGTTAATTTCTTACTTTCTCTAGATATTTAGTTTATGTAGTGTGAATTCATTATAAACTGTAGGATAAGTTTTTTGGTCCTTGAACAATTTAAATATTGTATTTTTATTAGTTGGTTCTTCTTAAGTAAATTAATTATAGAGAACTTAAGTTTGAAGTTTGTCTTTTATTTATTTTCTTATTTACTGGAAATAAGATCATAGTTAGGCCATTATTGGAACTCACTTGGCGCCTTTAAATTCGTCTACTATTTCCGGAATTTTAATAAGATATCAACCCTCTAGCTACCGTCTAAACGGCGTCGAAGGCTTAAAGGTTGACTCTGGAATAATCCAAACTTGTACCAGGTCTTTAACAATACCCGAAACCCACGTGATCAAATCTTCATGACAGCGATTGGTGAAAATATTAGATGTGGGCCAGTGCTGTAGGTCTTTTAAATAAAATAAAAATAAAACATATCTTCTTCTTTTTTTATGGTCTGTAACCATAAGAACAAAATACAGTAAGATACTTATGAGATATAACAAAAAAAATCATATTATTAATTAATAGTTCTTTACATTATTATATTTTTATGTTAGAATTCCATTTAGGCCAATGTAAAATCTTATCTTAAAATTTTTTGATATAATCACTATTGAATTCAATACCTCTCCTATTAAAAGATAAGTATAATTCGATACATAACCTAAGATCACCGTATCTTGAGTGTTTTGTTTATGTTTTTAATGTTTATTTAACCCTCCATACTTTATATCGATGCTTTGTAAATTTCTTTATCTTTTAGTTTGGAAGTAATACCTAATACCGCTGATATAAATGCAGTTATTTTCCACCACTACAAGCGTTCAATATGGTCGAGGTAATTCTGCAAGTGAAGTTCATATTGATATAAACAAAAAAACAATCCAGTTCTAAACAGAATTGATCACAACATAAACTTTAATAATTTATTTTAAAGGATAATTTGAAGTTGTATAAAGAACATACATTCACAGTAAGTGTTCAAAATGTTCACCACCAGCTTCAATGCAAGCATTAACCCTTTTTTACATGTTTTCGAACACATTATGCAGTTGCTCCTCAGTTACACTTTTAATTTCATTAACTATAGCTTGCTCCAATTCATTCACATCATGCAAACGATTTCTAAATACTTTATTTTTTATATGACCAAATAAAAAGTATTCAGGAAGTGTGAGGTCTAGAGATCTTGGAGACCATAATCCTTTACTAATAATTCAGTCATCAAAATATTCTTCTCTTAGGTCAATAGTAGCTCTAGTTGTGTAAGCTGCTGCCCCATCTTGTTGAAAATAACCCAATTGTAACTCGTCATCCTGTAGCAAGAAAAATATTTCGATAACGTTGGCCATTAATTGTGTCATAGATAAATATGGGCCCCATTATTCTTCTTCTTGAAATTGCTACCCAAACACCAACTTTTATGGGATGTAGACTTGTCTCCACAAATGAATGAAGATTTTCTGTTGCCCATGTTCGATAATTTTGACTATTGACATATCCTGATAAGTAAAACCATGCTGTATCAGTAAAAAAAGTTCGATCCAATAGGTTATTGTCATTTAATTGCTCATTAAACCATCGACAGTATTCCATACGTTTAACAAAATCACCAGGAAACAATTGTTGCAGTGCTGAAGCCTTATAAGGATGCATTGATAGATTTTCTTTCAAAATCTTATGGCTAGTTCCTACAGATAAATCTAGAACGATGAAATTAGATTATAAGAAAGTCAAGCTCCCAAACACTTACCTGCTCGAGCTGCTAATTTTTTTACCGATTTAGTGGGACTTTGCTCCATGCGAATTCGCACATCTTAAACAACTACTTCGATTATTACTGTGGGCCTTCCAGACCCCTTTCCTTTACAAATGCAATTTTTCGTTTCAAAACTTTGAACAAGAATGTGTCTATGATGACGAAAACTATCATATTCTATTTGTTCAGCTGGAAAACGTTCCTCAAATTGTAGAATGCAACTCTGAATTGAATATTACCAAGTTTCGAACTCCACTTCTAAAATGTGCCATTAAAATAAAAGAATCTTGTTCCGGTGTAAACATTTTAAGCTGAAAATTATATTGTCAATAAACTTGTATAAAAGTAAATAAATTTACACTTACCGACAGAAAAGAATGAAAGCACTAATGCGCTCTAAAAAGAACTGATTGGTTTATTATTATTTAGGGAAAAATTGAATAAAAGCGTTTGACATATAACAGTAGACATATAAGGAACCAAATCAGGCCTTTTCGATGTGTTTTTGATGTTACAGTTCATCAAATTTCTAGAGGCTTTCGACGGCTAGGCAGAGAAAGCACTACTGACAGGCATCCCGACGGATTTACGCAATGAAAGTACACTCTGCGCATCAAGTATTTCACTATTTCATTCAGACGTAAATGTCAGATGTAAATTTCGCTAAAACATTTCTTTTATTTTCGTTTGTGTTTTTTGCTCATTACAGTTTAATAGAACCTAAGTATGGAGTTTAATAGCAAATTAAGAGGCCGCGTGATTAACAGTCAATCTCGCGAAATAATAGCCAATGTTATAGAGTTTATGAGAAGAGAAGGAAACTTTAATTCACCTTCAATACCATTTAAAAATGTAAATGATCGTGTTGCTGCAGCCACAGGAGTATCTAAAAACACTGTCGTCCGCATTTCTGGAGAGAAAAAAAGAATCGATAACCGTGAGATATCGGAATTTTCATCATCAAGAAAAACCATTAAAAAACCAAAAACAGTTAATGATATAGATGAAGCTGCACAAGAATCAAATTTTATTTTTTTTAATATTAGATAGCTATTTTTGTTTCTGAGTTGTGTTCATTTACAGGCTCAATTTTTTTCCGTTTCTCCTTTTTGATTTTATATGGGGTTTCAAGTTGTTTTTGACTTATTTCGACGTAAATCATAACAACACACTTTTTTAATAAAGCAAACAAGTGTTAAGAGGTATATGTACGTGTAAACTACAATTACAAAAAATTGATATGAAACCCCTGAAACCACCAACAAAAATGTAAAGCTAGCTTCCGTACTAGAACATGGTGTCATTCGTCAAAATAATTTATCGTTTTGTTTAATAGATCAAGAAATGTAAATATCCCCCTGTTATTTTTTATAAAATTATAAGAGAAATAAATTTTTTTCTAAATAGTATAGTTTATTATTTTGTAGAAAAACAAAATTTCGAAAATTTTAGTAATGTTTCAGAAACAACCGTTATTAATAATAGGTACCATTTTCCTTAATAAGGTAGAAATAAAATATAAACTATTTCCACGATTTACAAAGACCTACAAAAAAATTATTGGTATATAAAATTTATATTTTCTGACTCAATTTCAAAAGGTTGAAGGAATTCCAAAACACCTTTTATGGCATAATAATTATTTTCAATTCTACATACTATCTTTAGCTGCTTTTAAAAACGTTCTAAGAAAGTCCAATCAGACCAATTTAATCCCTAAACTATTCCACACTTTTAAAATTTAATTACCTAAAAATATTAAAAACTATTTAAAATAACTTGTTTAGCAGACTGTACAATAGCTATCTTAGTCACACGTAGCGCGTTCTCTGTCTGGGCGTCGAACACCTCTAGAAATTTGATGAACTGTACCACATCACGTGGGTTTCGGGTATTGTTGAAGACCTGGTACAACTATGTAGATATAATATTTATTGGTAAAGTTTTTTTTAACTTAAATATTTTGCAGTTTTCCTCAATGGAAGTTGCTTTCTTTAATATTTAGTTTTTGCAATCGATTTAGCATTAACGAAAATTCATTTCCCAGATCTAACTTTTTAAAAAACCTAATCTAATCTAGTATCAACAGAATGTTAGCGTAAAACAAATAATACATTATTTTTGTTTCCTGTTAAGCATACTGTCCTTTGATTGGTAAAATTTCTTAAGTATAAGAAACTGTTTTAAATTCATAACCATAAGATTTAAATACAAACTAGTTTAATTAGTTTTTGGTGTATAATTTTAATATAGAACATAATGCCTGCAAATTGATTTCCAACAAAGTCTATTCTTCGAGTACTTAAATTTTCGCGGCCCACTGAAACCTACCTAATTGAAATTCATTATCAGATTAGCTTATAAACTCCTTTCAGACAGTCTTGTGTTTTTAATTAGAAATTTTAATTTACTTCTGGCTGATTCTGTTCAGAGTTTCCATTTTTGAAGAATAAAACTTTTATTGCTTGAAAATGAAAGATGATAGCGGTTTTAATAAAGAGTAAATTAATAGATTACGTATTGTGGTAACTTTCATGAAATTTATTCTTAACCTTAACTGGCAGGAAAATTTAAATAACGACTAATTAATATTTATTTGAAAAATATGAGGAAGAATATAATACAAAAACCAGTAATATAATCTAAGCGGTCATAAAGCAAGAATTGTTAAAAACATAATCTCTATATATTTAGGTTAGTATTTAGCTAACTCCACGATATATTTCTGGAGAAATAGACATTTGTTTATCCTTTTTTATTAACCATTTAAGAAATCGTATATCTCATATAAGAATATCTATAATATCGTTGTGAATCTGTAATGCAAGAGCAATATTTCACTATGCAGAAAGTGGGTAATATTGACATTTTGCATAATTTTCGGAATACCAAAGAAAACAAAAATATTTAGAACAAAAAGAGATACACAATCTCAATCTCAATAATCAGATTATTTCGGTATAAATGAATTTAACTAAGAATTTATTATAGTCATTATAGCATCGGTAGCATAGAAAAGGAAAATGGCAGATACCTGAAAAACCGCTGAATGTCAAATATATAGGTAACGGACATCTCAGTAGAGAATGTATTTTCGACTAACATGGCGTTCGAACGAAATCTCAATTTCTAGAGAGAATTACGACTGAATTTCAAATAAACTACTACCAGCAGAACGTAATACTCTATTGGCTCTCTGCTGAAAATGGACTCCTGATTTGAACACAGATCCGGTTTAAAGCGTAGAAATTCACCTATATTGAAATATCCATTTGTAATAAAGGCAAATTTATAGTTCAGCATAGTGTATGGGAATCTGCATATATTAAATCTATCGGTGAGTTTAAGAAAGGCCAATGTCAAAATTAATACTTTATGTTATGAAAATGAATCGGTTGTTTTGAGTTAAGTAGGCCAATATAAATATTTTTTTAATAAATTAGGAACAAAATCTCTTATCATAAAATTTTAATTAAATTTGCCGAACAATTTAGGCTGATCAGACCTTCTATACCCTGGAAAAAATAAAATAAATTGACAGAATGTTACCAAATAAAAAACCACTTATTTTGGAAACAGGTCCTAATATACATAGTTGACATTATTTAAACATTTTTATTAAAAAACCCCGCACATTTTACATTGATTTTGGGTACTGTCAGAATTTGTTTAAATTTTAGTATTTTATTTTTGAGGTCTCTAAAGGCAACTTTCTTATGGACCCTCAAGTAGGCAGCTCTAAAGGATTCAAAAATAGGGAGCCCAGAATTAATATTTTCAAATACATCTCCACCACTTAAGTAATTCTTGTTTTTTTCATGAAACCTATAAGTGTTACACTTTTATAAAGTTTGTCCATGCTTACTTACACTTTACAAAATAAATCATGCAGCATGTTCAAAAAATCAGTAATATCAGTTACTGAAATGTGGTACATTTCTCATGTATTACCATAGTTACAATATGATTTCTGACCATTTTTTTTTCGTTTCTTTTCATACAAAATAATTTTTATAGCTACCTTATACAGGGTTTGATAGAGCTATATAAACAAGTAAGAATTACAAAAATGCATTTAACAAAAAACTTGGTATACCTAAAATATTGTAGACAGTCTTAAAGAAAATTCAGTGTTGCTCGTATTAGTCTGATAGCTCCTTTTAGCTTACCAAATCCCGTTCTGCGCTTACTTAAATGTAGAAATATTTCTACTAACTCTGACTTGAATGAATGACTAAGAAAACATTTATATTCTAATTAAAAAGCCCTTTATCACATTATTTCTAAATACATTGTAACAATTAAAACCGTTTTCGTTATTTGACCCACACCCGTTTTCGTTATTTTGAAACCAACATCTCTACACAAACGTCATTTGTCGTTTATGTCTAGTGTCAAAACTTGGATTGTCATTTTCATTTTATCTGTCGACAAGCAACTTGATTATAGAATTTTAATTATCTATTATCTGGGACATCCAATGTACTAGTTATCTTAAATATTTTTAATGACCATCTGATTTTAAAAGGGTAAGTTTCCTACCGATATTTTGTTGAAAATATATATTTAGTACAAGATTTGAATTTAAAATGTCAAATTTGAAACATAACCTCAACATGAAAACACATTGAAAATCACAAGAAATCATGTTTTATATAATTTCCTATATTATTTTTTCTACACCCGTATTATAATAATGCACTTATATGCCCATAATCCGTTTCATAATGATACCCATTATGATACAGATTTTTCATCACGATACAGATTTTTAATCAATAGAAACCTACTATTTTTCAATCAAGCATGCTGTTTGACGTTTGTCCTAGGTTTCTATGTAATTGTTTTAGTTGTCAAAACGTATTAAATTTTCGTAGATAGCTAAACTTCGATAATTATAATATTAAAATGTCTCATATCAGCGATATCCACACATATCGGAGAAAGCAGAAAATACAGTACAAAATATTTTGCAGCAAAAATCTAGGGAAATACCAATACCCGAAGTAATACCATTAATTACAATTTTGTAGAATTTTTTATAGAAATACGAGTAATTACTGTTATTGTGTTCAATACCAATATAAATATAATATTTATAGGTCTTGATTCTTTATCGGGTGTAGAAAAAATAGCGTATGCAACTCTCATGTAATGGTTATTAAAACACTCGCATAGACCATACGAAACTCGCCTTTGGCTCGTTTCGTATCCCGGTTAATGCTCGTGTATTAATAACCATCATTACATGATCGTTGCATAATATACTATTGTTTGAAATAGATAATATGCTTTACTATATTTATATATGTTAAATAAAACTTTTTCTTTTCCTATTAAATTCTAATCTCTGTGTAACTATTCAAATAATAGTTTAATTTGTTCATTTGATAGTAAAAAGCATGTTCCTATATACTCTTTTCGGTTCCTTTCTTTATATTTTTACCTTTTTCCTTGTAGCCTTGCTGTATATAGATAGTCTTATGGTCTTAAAGAAATCCTAAAGAAATTATATATGGTTGCAGTAGATTTAGATGGTTCGATAGAAACTATATCGAGGATTTAATAGTAGCTGTATCTACATGAATTTTGGAAGAACGTACAAGCTGCATGTTAAGAAATTCGGAAGAACGTAGAATACATCAAGAAGTATAGTTCAACCACCGAGAGGAGTTAACAAGATTTAACACTACCTAGTAAATTCTCACAAGAAGGCCTCTACAGTCACTCATTAACTGTTTCCTGTATACCTCCAGATAAGTTATAATAAATCATTTAAATTTGAATAATTAAGTCTCTGTGAATTAGAATTTGTCGCTGTTTGATGTTGAACGTACCTGTTGTATGTTAAACGTACTTATTACTAAAATGTCATACTTCATGTCAATTGTCATATTGTCAACATTATTCCGAATGTCAACCTGGTCCAAATGTATTATCGATCGAATAAAAGTATCTCAAATAAATATGAAGCATCCTTAATAAATACCCTCTAAAAATACTTATAATAGTATTAAAACAGTGGCTACCTTATTTAATTATAATATCATAAAGATTGGTGATTTTCTATATTTTCATCACTGATCGATTGTCAAGTTTAGAAAGTTTTAAATATAGTGGCGTCCAATATTCTCTTTCAAAGTCATATGAGTTGTTTAATAACCTAACCCACTCCCTAAAATCGTAGAGCTTAAAACACTATAAAAATTGATAAAATAATAAGATCACATTACAACATTTCTATTTTTTGTAGATAATAGTAGATTAGCTTTAGTTAAATTATATTTTATAAAAAACAGGCACTTAAAAAATTGGCAACATAGCTATAGAAAATAATACAGATGTATTTTAAGAAAATTGTGGTTATAGAAAAAAATGGTTTATCTTCTGATAAATACACAATATGCTTATTTTAACTGTGGTTACTTTGGTCAAGAAGACAAAATGTGCCTCCAGAATCGAATCAAAAATAAAGGAAATAAAAATAAAGGAACGAAAATGCAGCATACTATAAGAAATATGAAACTGAAGGAAAGGAAGTCGGTGATACAGTAGTGGAAGCTTCACAAGTTATACCCAATGTTCCGTTTATGGTATTTATATTTGTCACAAATGTTTCAATGTCTCCTACTAGTTACAAATATTTCTCAACTATGTTCTATCGTTTAGTTCCATTTGCTATTACTTTAAGACTTCTAAATAAATTTTTATATAATAATTAAGCTTTTATTAAAGTTTTTAAGTAATTTACATAAAAATGTCACACAAAATCTTCATCAAACTTATACTCCCATGTAAAAATAAAATCTCTTGAACTAAAGTTAGGTTCTATATCTAAATGTGTAAAACTATAAATGTTTCTTATATATTAAAAAAAGGTTCTTCTCTGGATCTAACTAGAATGATGTTGGTTTAGCAAAAATCCAGCTGGATTGCAATTCCGACTTTTGATTGGTTGGTTGGTAGGTAGGTAGGTAGGTATATTGAAAAACTTGACTATCTGTCTTCACTAGAAAATTTTATTATTATTGGTGATTTCAATTTCCGAGATATTTTGTGGCCAGTTACTCTCACTCCAAGTGATGTTGTAAATTCAAAGAATAAATTTTTGAACTTTGTTCTAAGCTCTAATTTACAATAACTT
The DNA here is from genome assembly GCA_927349885.1 of Psylliodes chrysocephalus. NCBI lineage: Eukaryota > Metazoa > Arthropoda > Insecta > Coleoptera > Chrysomelidae > Psylliodes > Psylliodes chrysocephalus. The sequence continues at coordinate 17,973,969 of OV651825.1, read as the reverse complement.
ATAACAGATCCAACACGATTCCAAGTCAACAATATTCCTTCCACGCTAGATTTGTTATTTGTAAATGATAAACAATTATTAACTGACCCTATCATTCAATCTTAGATAGGAATATCGGATCATGCAGTCATCATAAGTCGTCTACAGTTTAACATAGAGAACCCATCTCACAAAAATCATACTACATCATATGAAATCATCGATTTCGATAAACTAAATCGTCATTTGTCTACCATCGACTGGATAAAAACATTGGGTGACTCGGGAGATCGGGCATAAGTATGGAATAAGTTCGCAACCGTTATTGCTACTCATAAAATCCAGTACTCTAAAAGGAGGGTGTTTTACAAAAATAAATTAAAACCGTGGATCAACTAATATCCTTGATTAGACATAAAAGTAAATTATGGCGTAAATATAAGCGATAATATTGTCGATCTGTAATATCACAAAAATTTTTCCAAGGACCTAAGAAATTTATAAATGAGGCCTAAGAAGAATATGAAGAGTCGATAGCATGCAGCCAAAGCTGTAAAAAATTATACAAATATATTAGATCTTCAGTGATCAAAAGTATCCATTCCTTTACTAAATAAAGAAGATAGAAGTCCCTGCCAAAATAATTTCGAAACGGCTGAACTTTCAGCTAATACCTTTACAAAAGTTTTCACCAATGAACCTCCCCAGGATCAGTTACCAGATATGTTACCCAAAAGAATCCCTTCTTCCTTAGAACGGCTTAATTTTACTCCTGAAATTATCAAACGTCACCTTTTTAAATTAAAAAACAACTCCTCTCTGGGTCTAAATCAAATATTTTCTCTATTTTTAAAAAAATGCTCTAATACCATATTAGTTCCTTTATCTATTATAATGTCTTTGCCTTTTAATACAAACACATTACCCTCTATCTAGAAAACAGCTTCTGTAACACCCATTTTCAAGAAAGGAAACAAACTAGACTCTAATAACTACCGCTTAATCAGCCTCACACCCATAATCTGTAAAGTTATGGAATCCATAATAACGTTTCTCAGTTTCTCTTAGTGGAAGAAATCATTCCCAAACAGCAACATGGATTTGTAAAAGGGCGATCAACCATGACCAATTTGCTTTGGTGTGTAAATGAGTGGACAGTTTTATTAGACAGGAAAAAACCTATAGACATTATTTACCTGGATTTTGCGAAAGCTTTTAATGTGTGCCGAAACGAAGATTACTCATAAGTTAGAACACCTTGGTATACGTGGTGATTTACTTAAATGGATCGAGTCATTCTTAACTAATAGAAAGTACTGTGTTAAAGTTAGAAATTCGCATTCACTTGAAAGACCAGTCTTGAGTGGGGTTCCTCAGGGATCAGTTCTGGGTCCACTCTTATTTATAATATATGCCAGTGACCTTCAATTTCATATCAAGTGCAACAATATTTTTTACGCAGATGACACTAAAATATTTAGTGACCCGTCTTTAAACTTCCAACAGCTTCAAGATGACCTTGACTCTATCTATAACTGGTTCTCAGATTGGATGCTACCTTTAAATACAAATAAAAGTGTAGTTCTCCATATTGGTAAAAATAATCCTCGTTATAACTATTTTCTAAACGGTCATACGTTAAATAAAGTTAAATCTTACAATGATCTAGGTGATAATTACTAAAAATCTCAGCAAAAGTGAGTTTTCAAAATTCGATCCGGCTGTATAAATTATATATTCGTCCGATCATCGAGTACTGCGGAGCTGTGTGGTGTCCGGAACTAGTGCTGGATAAAAATATTCTTGAAAATGTGCAGCGCCGATCAACCAGACTATTTTTCAGACGTATAAGACCTAATTACGCAGAGAGACTACATATGGCTGAAATACAAACGTTTGAAAATCGCCGCCTGAGGGGTTATAAGATAATTTGTTTTCGTATTTTAAAATATAATTTTGGAAATTTAAAATGTATGTTCATTGTGGACAGTGAAAATCGACTACGTGGCCATAAATGGAAGCTGAAAAAAGGACAATTTTTTACGAAAAAGAGGCAAATTTTTTTGTTTAATCGAATCTTCTACACATTCTCTACCGGAGAATGTTGTAAATGCTCTATCTGTCAATGTTTTCAAGAACGACCTTGATAATTTTCTATTTTTTAATTAACATTTCATTTGTTTCATTGTTTATGCATCGGTTGTACTTGTTATTGATTTAGTTTTTAGTAATATTGTTTTATATTCAGTTAATATGAGCTTGTGGGTCTTATGGCCCCTGCTCTTATCAAATTATAATAATAATAATAATAATATATATATATTGAAAATAATCTCCTCCACAAAACATTAGTATTTTCTTTTCATTATTTGTATTAATATCCTTTTTCGAATTTTCAATAACATTTTAATACATAAAGACATTTGGAAGTGCCTATGCCAAAATTAACACTTCGATTAACCTGAGTTTATTCCGAAAAAGGTAATAAATTTTAATTTCAGACCATATGAAATTTTATTAATTTGGCAGATATATGAGAACGAGGACCGGCAATAAATGTCTGCGGTTAGTTGTGACCCACTTTGCGTCAACTTCCTGCATTGCTAAACTTCGAATTTTGAATCGAATTAGATTGCAACGAAAGGTAAATGCAGCGAGACCTAGTGGCGTCTTTCAACTTTGCGCCTTCACCTTATATCATCCCTTTTGCTCCATTGAATTACTCGCGTTCAATATACGATATGTTACGAGAGTCTGACCTTTCATCGATTTTTCATCATTACTTCTTAGAGAGAGATAGAGGAAATTTCAAAATGAATAAACTATTAAAAGAATCTAATAGTAAAAAACGATACAGTAAGGGCGAGGATGAAATTGAGGATTCCATAGGTGTGTTTAAATTTGAAATTTAATTTAAATTTAACAGATTTATTCACAATGAGGGTGGCCATTTTTAACAACTTGAATGAATTAAAATAAGGAAGAAAAAAGATTTTTAAATCTAACCAAATTATCGTTTATTGCACAATATAATAATTCCTATAAGCATGGGCGTCGTTTGGGGGGGGGGGGGGGGGCAAGGGGGGGGCAAGGGGGGGGGCAAGGGGGGGGGCAGTTGCCCCCCCCTGGCTTTTACGACTTAATCAACAACGCGTAAGATATGCATTACGAACAACAATCTCTTAGAAATAATATTCAGGCTAATATAGTTGAAGAATATTTTAGGTTGAATATATTTATTGCATTTCTGGGTTCCGCTTTTCCGAAGACTTTGTTAGTTTGTCCTTAAGCCTGTTACATCCCAAAAACATAAAAAATATTTTTTTCACTACCGATAAGAAAATGAAAGTGGTGGAAAAGTTTGGAATTGACAATTTTGAAGCTGAATACCAAACTGGAATACGAAAGAGCTTTCTGCACAAATGAGCTCTCCCCATTAATGATATAGCGTCCAAATATTGTGAATTTTATCCAGACATACAAAGTGGTTTAAAAAATATTTATGGCTCTTCCACCAACGACAGAGTTAATCGAAAGAATGTTTGGAACGCTAAGGCATGTTAAAACATGGCTGCGGTCTATTCGATCAGTGCGAAGTCATGGTAGGGGAAGCAAAAGCGATACTAGCGCAAGCTGCGGATAATTCGAGTATTTTAGGGCGATATTTTGCAATTTTGGCGTATCAAATATACGTATACATTTTACTTTTTACTAAAAAAATAGGTAAAAATAATAAAATGAGCAACCGGAGTTGCTATGTTGCAAATTATACTAGCAAAAAGACTGTAAATTATATGAATGTTACGTAGCAAAATCGAAATTAAATAAAAGAAATAAATGGACAGCTGTATAATAAGAACAACAAAAACCTTTACTTTTGTAATAATTAAGCAATAAATTATTTTTTTATGATATTCTTTAACATCTCTTAAATCCTAAATGTTAAGCAAATGATTAGATGTCTGCCTTTAATTATTGTATATGGCTGACATACAATCTTGTGACTTATTGATAGGAAACCAGTTCTATTCATTAATTTCTATAGTATTAGTTCTTTCGAACTAAAAATGAAGAAAATATAAATTACAATCGCAAATATACCAATTATTTTTGTTATTACGTTTTAATTCTACGTTATTATATAATAGTAATATTTTTATTTTGACATTATTTAACCTATTCTTCAATGACAACTTATTAGGCTTAGGCAAGATCTCATACATTTTCTCGTAAATACTTGCCTATGTTTTATTATTAATTTTTATTGAATTTTTTAGCTGAAGTAATAAAGATATAATAATAATAATTTTTTCACTTGTTTTAAAATTAAAATTAACATATATATTTCTTAATTACGAACTCTATTAAAAATTGTATTGTCAATATAGGCAAATATCGTCCGTTAGTTCATAAAATAGTTGGCGTTGCTGTCACGCACGGAGTGAATAATGAATGAAAATAGGCTGACTGAAAAATAAATTATGTTTTCCGTTATCAATGTTTTTAGTAGAGAAAAAAGAAATTTAAAATTTGCGTTTTTCTAGTGTTTTTTGTATTCATTGACATATTTGAGTGAATTTTTTTATGTTTTTGTTTCTTATAAATTTTTATTTTTTATATTATTATGTTCATATTTTTCTTTTATATCACACCTTCTGTTTGTTTTTAAAAAATGTGCTTTAAGTTTCTTGTTTTTTTTTTTAATTTTAGTTTTTGTCTTTTTTGTTTGGTTATTTTATTTATTAGAGACTTGTTATGACAACTTAAGTATCAGTTCTGTCAAATGGGTCAGTGACATTGTTAGGGTTACTACTAAAGTTCTACTACCCTTATCTTTATTATTCAGTGAGGTATCTGAATAATTTTGTTCTGTTTGAAGGACTGGAACAAACACTTTCTTATGATGGATTCAATTATTCTGTGACGTCCTGGCTTACTTCCGGTTTTTCCGAAAATAACGAAAATCGAAATTTTTTTATTGTTAAATGGAAACACTCTCTTTTATTGTAAATTTAAACATTTTTATATAATAATCGTGTATTCAAAAATTTTCTGTCAGCTGTCAAAATGGCCGCGATATTGAATAATATTTTTTCTAAACATGTTACTATTAATTCGTTTATGGAAAAAATATAGGAATGTACGATCTTTATAAAATCTTTGTAAGCTTCAAAATTCCCATTGAGATCCATTTACCGTATACCAGTGGCGTATCTAAGAATTTTTATTATTAGCAAACCGTTTAATAATTCCATCCGCTTTTATCTTCGTTGTTAATCGAGATATTGGAATTAAAACTTTTTTGTTTAAAAGCTTGGAACAAATACTGTCATATACTGGATTTAATTGGTGTGTGACGTCATAGCTTACTTGTGGTTTTTCGGAAATAACAGATAATCTCAATTTATTTTTAAATAGAAACCCCCTTTTTTATTAAAAATTTAAATTTCGGGAACATTTATGGAAAAGAATCATGTGTTCAAAATTTTCTGTCAGCTGTCAAAATGACCATCATATTGGAAAATATTTTATTTAATATACGCCCCAAAAATGTCCCAGATATTCAAATTTTCAATAAAAAAAGGTTTTCATTTAAAAATAAAAAATAAATTGCGATTTTCTGTTATTTCTGGAAAAGCTGTAAGCCATGACGTCACAGAAAAATTAAATTCATCATAAGAAAATTCTCTTATTTTTCATATCCTTTGTTTTCCAACAAATAAACATTTTAAATTTTTTTAAAATTTTGCCCCCCCCCCTATAGAATTGTGTAACGACGCCCATGCCTATAAGTAGATAGACAAAATATGTATGGGAATTCAATGTGTAAGAGTGAGAGGTACAGATAGATTCAATGGGACATACGCTCTGAGGGTAAAACGGGGGAGTGCAAAAGTTTTTAATAGTGACGAGTGACAGATTTACATTAAAAAGAAGATTAAATAGACATACGAGAACCTGTAAAGGTAACAATGGTTGGATAGTTGTCATATTTTTTAGAATAAAGGAAAATATTTTTTAGAATAAAGGAAAATGTCTAGTAATAATAAAACTGTAAAAAGAAAAAACACATATTAATGTTGTTGCTGTGAGTAGGAAAGAGTAGAAAATGTATCAGAGATGATTTTTTAGGTTGAAAATGTTAAAATAATCACATGAGTAACTGAATCTGTGAAGATATCGAGTACAATCGATGATGGTACATCAGCTCAAGATTTGTAATTGTTAAATTAATTGCTGTTGTATTTATATTTTTTAATAAAGATAATTGTTATTAATATACAACGACAATAACGTACGATAATGATGTACGACAATGACGTACGACAATCATGTACGACAATGACGTATAACAATGAACGTAGAGTATGACAATGACTAACGCTCACGTACGACAATGGACGAAGAGTATTTTGTTACATTATTAATAATACTCGTATCCAACAAATGTGACTAACGAAGATGTACGACAACGAAAGAAATTCCTCCAGTTCTCCTGACAACAACGATGACTAACGAGGACGTACGACAATGAATGAGGAGTATTTTGTTACCTTGTTATTAATATCGGCAATGACGATACGTCAATGAACGAAGATAATTTTTATTACCTTGTTATTAATATCCAACGACTGTGACTAACTGCCCAAGTAACATTTTTAGATTTATCAAAGTATATAAGGTAACCATAAAACCCTTTTTTAAGACACTGATAAAACTTTTGAATCCGCGAAATAGCCTTAGGGCTGCTATAAATCTGCATTAAGAGTAAAAGGGAAAATCCTATAACGGTTCTTAGGAGTATTTTACATGATATGTGGTTAGACAGCCACTGCCATATTTAATATAGAGGATTTCCTCATTGTATTCTATCTGTACCTAGAAACGGACACTAGCTTATAAAACTAATAAAACAAAAAAAAATACTTTTTAGGACTTTTCAGTTTTAAAAAGCTCCTGCTACGCTTTTTAAAGCGTTTTATAAAACAATAGTAAAAACGAACCCCTCAATAAAACATTCATAAGTTCAATCAGACGGGCATATCCTAACCTCACTCTTGAGCTTCTTGTTTACTTTTCGAACAAGTTATTCAAAATATAAAAATTAGTAATAATATATTAACCATTTTTTTCTTTCACTGATCATTTCCAGAATATTAGGAGCCTAGGACTGTTTTGATATTTGTTAAACAATGCAACACAATCAACTTATTAAACACTGAGGAAAAGGAGAAACATATACATTTTTTTTTCATTCTCTATGGAAATTGCCACTTTTCTTTATTTTGAACAATTTATCTTCCAACGTCAACATAATGTGATTGGGTTGAAAAGCTAGGTTATGATCTATAACAAACTTTAATTCTTATTAAAACTATGTAGTTTTAAAAGAGCCCTATGGTATACTAGATTAAATAAATTATAAGAGTTTTGTTGTAAAATTGTAGAAAATGTATCTTAAACGTTCTGGGATCAATTTAATTTAAAGTATAATCCTAAAACACTTTTTAAAACTAAGTTTTAAAACCTTCTTAAGTTAACTGCTAAAAGTATGCCTCTTTAACACCAAACACACCTTAGGAGTATCTTAAAACTAAATAGTTCTAAAATTACTTATTAATTAACCTTACAGGACAGCGATAAAGAATAGTTTACTTTAGGATAAACTAGTTTTCTTAAACAGATTTAAAGGAATCTATAAAACCAAGTAATAAGATCAATTTATTCTGCAGTCCTAATAGCAAAAAAAAATAACTGTAATAGAATAATTGTTAAATTTTTACGCTATTACAAAATCGTAATAAAACATAAATAAAACTTTATTCTCTTAAAAATGTTACTTGAGTGTGACTAACGATGACAATAAACAAAGAGTATTTATGTAGTATCCCTTGTTATTTTTAAGTGTTGCACGGCAATGTGCAAATATAGTTATAAAATATTAGTAGTCGAATGTCAATGTTAAAAAAGCTATCAAATATATTTTTAATTTCTAATGGTCTCTCAATCTCCTTTACAATTCATCCTAAGGAGTTACAACAATTTATTTTTAATATTCTGTTATTATTATACAACGACGAAGACTAACGATGATGTACCACAACAAAGATTTTCCAGACAACAAATATGAATAACGAGGACGTAGGACAATAAACGAAGAGTATTTTGTTATCTAGTTATTAATATCGACAATGACGATACATCAATGAACGAAAATGAACGACGCTGATGTGATTTCTACTTGTCACCTAGCTTATTCTTAATACAAAACAATGGCCTTTTTGGCCTATCCTACCTATCATTTTGACAGCTGCATCGCATTGTTGACAACGCTCTCCTCGATGTGGTGCCAATTGAATTTATACGAATTTCTATGACTTTATCTGTCTACGAGCATATATTTGTCTCCTCCTTCCGTCTGTTCTTTTGTTTGTCTGTCTTTCCATCTGTCTGTCTGTTTTTTGTCCACCCAAGGTCCTTTTGGCAATGAGACAGCGTGGACTTTTTTCAGTGACAAGCGATTTGACTCCCGTTTGAATAGTAGCGAAGTTGTCCTCTGACTCTCTCGGTTTTTTCCATCTGAATTGCATCATTAGCAATGTCCCTCCGTACGGCCATTGCGCATCAACGTTATTCTTTTGCTTAGATGCTTCTGGCATTGCTACTAGGCAGGATTTTTCTATAGATATAAACCTACGCCTCATTTCGGAAATCCGGGCCTTCGCCTTAGACCGCTCGACCAACCTGGCTGTTACAATTTCAGTAGTTATTATGGTTTAAGAACTTTCCGTTTGAAACGATACCCTCGATACTACTCCTTTGGCAGAAACGAAACGTCAAACGAAACATCAAACGAAACGTCAAACGAAACGTCAAACAAAACGTCAAACGAAGCTTCAAACGAAACGTCAAACTAAACGTCAAACGAAACATCAAACGAAACGTCAAACGAAACGTGAAACAAAACGAAATGTTCTAACTACGTTTACGAAAACGCATCTTCTAGCTAGGCCACTGCGTATTAGTGTGGCATTTACTCCACTTCCCTGTTTTTCTTATTCGAATCAGATCAATTATAGTCGATATATAAGTTTTAAGCGCTTTTGGATTGCCACTGCATATGATTTCTATTTTAGCAATAATCTATATCCAATTCCTTACAATTCCCCGTTCTACACAGTCCAATTGGACCAATAAAAACAGATATATAGGTTTTAGGTCCTTTTAGCTTTCCGCTGCGTATGATTTTTCTATTCGGCGCTATTCTATAACACGTTTTCTACATAATGCCGATTTCGTTGTTTAAATCCTACTAATAATAGCCAAAATACACGCTTAGGTTCTTTTGGCATTGCTACTGCGCAGGATTTTTTTATTCAACGTTAATAGATATTTAATTCCTCATACTCCTCCGTTTTTCCCGTTTGAATCGGACAAGTACCTAATAACGGAGATCGAAGCTTAGGCCCTTCTGGCTTTCGTTCTACGCATGAGTTTTCTGTTCAACGTTAATATAAATTTAATCCCCCATTCCCCCGTTTTACTCTTGTTACGGGTTTTATTTTACCTAAACCTAGACTAGTCTTATTTACCCAGGTTACAGTACTCGAAACTATTCTAACCTATCCTATTTCCTATCTACCCCATTGTAAATTATTCTAAACTTACACTAATCTAAACTAGGTTATTCTATTCTAAACTATCCTAAACTAATCTTAATTATTCTAACTTATTCTATTTTTTATCCTACCCTATCCTAAATTAATCTAAAAGTCTATTCCATTACTATTCTACGCTTAATTATTTACATTATTCTACTTCTAATCTATTCTACGCTACCCTAAATTATTTTATGCTTAATTATGTACACTATTCTACTTCTATTTAATTCTAACTTACCCTAAGCTACTCTAATTATTAAACTACCCTATTATATAGCTATTCTACTATAACCTATGCTAATCTATTTAATTACATTTAGACCTAAGAGTGTGCGGTATATAAATGTATATCAATAAAATGGATTCATTAAATAAATTCATAAAATAAATATAGTTTTAAAAAACTAAAAAACACGCTTTTAGAGCATATCAAACTAAAAAGCTAAAAATAATTTTTTTAACACGCTTTTATTCAAATTAGCTTAAAACAATAATAAATGGAAAATACTAGTATTATTGTGAAAAAAGCGTCGGGCACTCGATGTACGAGAAATATGGATAAAGCGCCCCACGTTTTTTTCAAAATAATACTAGTATTTTCCATTTAATATTGTTTTAAGCTAATTTGAATAAAAGCGTGTTAAATTATTTTTAACTTTTTAGTTTGATATGCTCTAAAAGCGTGTTTTTTAGTTTTTTTAAAATATTTATTTTTCACTTTTTTGTTCGATGTATTATAAAAGAGTGTTTTTCAGTTTTTTTAAACTATATTTATTTTTTACTTTTTAGTTCGATTATTAAAAAAATTTTTGTTGAAATTGCTGAAAAATAAATTATTTTTATATTTTTTCAGCCGTGGGGATTAGAACCCGCGATCGGTGAGTCTGGCAATCCAAAACCTGCGCCTTAGACCGCTCGGCTAACGAACGAACTTGACTTAGTGGGATATACTGACAGTAATAAGCGACTTGAGTCCAAAGGAGAGTTACAAACATACATACAGGTGAAGCTAATATAAGCGTGTTAATATCCATTTTTATCAAACATATTTTGAAGTAAAATATAAAATAATAGTTTGTAATAAAGTATAATCTCACCTGAAGTATAAATAATAATAATTAATACCTTTAATAAATATTTTATAATGTAAGTAAATATATTTGGCTACTTTGAACAATAACTCTAGCTCAATTAATTACTAAAAAGCTTTATTTTTATTGTTATTGTTTACATGTCTATTTTAACTCCTTCAGTAGTCAGATTCTTCTAAATTTATAAATATTGACTACAGTCAAATTATCCTATTACCTTTTTGTAGTAAGGGCCTTCTTGTTAAGACATTCACTTTTGTTGGCCATTTTGTGGAACTTCCTTCCTGGCCCAGTTTTTACTTGGATTCTGATTGTGGCATGTGTCAAGATTTCAGCTAGAATTTTCTAGGATTTATTCTTGGGCAGAAACCATAGATTCCTTCAGTTCGATATATTGTTTAGTAATCTTTGTGGTGGATATAGTATCGGGCTAAAAGTGTGAATTTAATAAATTAATAACTAAGAGGTCACATACCATCAAGGGTGGATTTTTCAAAATGAATTATTATTTCAATTACCTATATTCCCAACAGCCTTCTGTATGCATAATCGTTACAATTGTCAATATTTTTTAGACCTCCTTGGTTCGCTCCTTTTATTTGTGCGTTCCTTCCTTCGTTCGTTCAGATTTACAATTCTGCGTAAACGCTTTTATTAGAGGAATACTGCCAAAGACTGTGTGCAAGTTCTCTCCCCACCTCTCCTTATTGAATAGGGCTTCTCCACTTCACTGTTTGCGTGCTATCAAAAGATTTCAGACAATTAGATAGCTCCAGTCATTTTTATAGCAGTCTGCTACCTACCGATACTAAGAGAAAGCTGCCTAACTAGACATCGTGTTTAGTTGAGTTCATTTAACCACCACAAGTAAGACGGTTTCTTTTTAACCTTAGATTTTGGAGGGCCCCATCTACTAACAAGGTTAGGTTATTTGAAACTGAGCCTACAACAAATATATTCAAATATTTGTTTAAATAGACTCAATTTTTTTGTATAGCTATATATTTATATTGTAATATCCACCTACCGGAGTTTTTCTTTTTTGTGAACTAAGAGTACTCTTACGTGAATCGCATTTTAACCACTCACTTGGAGGGTTAAATATTATAAGGGGATTTAATTTATAGGTATATTTTATAATTTTAATTTTTGACAAGGATCGAGGTTATACTTATAATAGAGATAATAAAGTCCAGTTCACATTCTGTCAACCAAGTTTTCTTTTTTCTTCTTTCTAACTATTTACAGGAACCCATCCCCTGAGATTACTAGCCAACCTGGTTAGGGGAGTTCGGCAATTTGAACAGGACAGGCTACCCGTAATACCCTCAAACCGTATTGCCAACAATGCACTAATGACCCGGCATTTTTCAGCGTGCCTACTCCAGCTTTCGTTTCTAATAATGCACAAATCACCTAATACATTTTAGGTTTCAATAGGAAACCTCGTCGTTTTAAAATTGCTAATTTGTGTAGTATCCGTAAATATGCAATTAATTCTCTATACTCGTATAACAATTTTTTTGGCTGATTTCCTTTTACTCCGTTTTGACCAAATATTCCATTTTGTTCGATTTTAAATAAAATCTTTGAGTTGAAGTATTTTTTATAATACATAAAATATAAAGCCTACCACCTGCTTTTATTTGTAGTCACATATTTCGAAGACGACATAAATTCCCTTTTTACAACTTTTTCTCATGCTTCGTCTGAAACTCAAATTTGTTTCGGTCCATTAACAATACGTATTTACGATATCGAACCAAAAAATTATAGAATATATTTGTTTATCTAAAAGCTGTATATATAAAATGCGTAGAATTTCAGATTAGTTATTATACTCTGAAAGCTTTTCCCCATTAGACTTTCGAAACGACACAAAGCAGTCCCTAATTTCGTCCCACGCACAGTTGGGATAGCCGTAAAACAGACCTTTTTCAGAAATGGTAATTGTCAACCAAATACACAAAATAAATTAGACTTTTGGATGAAAGACATTAATTTTGCGTAAACTGAGGTAACTGCTTAGAACGGACAGAATGAATTTCGAAAAGACTCAGACATCAAAACGAATTTATTTTGAATGAAACCATATGTCCGTTTGGTATGCCTTTTGTAACAAGAGAATTTTAATTTCAAATAATTTATTGTTCTCTTATATATAAAAAGTTAAAAATACATTTATGGAACATGACACGGGTACAAATTAATAAATATTACAGGATAGAGTACGAAGAGCGTTCAACACTAAACTACTTTCAGGACTATATTATGCTTCTCAGGACATTGAATAACAAGTCTTAAAATAAAGTAGCAGTAATAAAATCATATACGAAATCAGTGGCGGCTCGTGAGGTAGTGCCACTGTGCCATGGCACTATTTTATTTTTGATGCAAAAATGTATTTTTTATACGTGTTATCATGTTTTTATTTTATTTTATGCATTTATTTTTATATTCAAAATTATTTGAAATGTGGCAACCTTGCGCTGCATAAATTTCCAAGCTCTTGCCGCGTACCGGAGCCATTTTTCAGCTGGCACTAGGGACGATGGAGAAATTTTACCAGCAGCCTATATGAGCAACAGAGATAGGGACATTTTACATGTATTTAAACGGTAAAATCAAGGAATTTTTGTGCCAGGCACAGCGCCGATAGCTGTTCAGATAATCGCGGTTTCTCGATAATGTCGATTGTTGACTGAATTAACCGAATTTCTTTACGCGATATTAAGTTTTTCGTTAAGTTACGAAGTATTAGTGACGTTAATGTGTCTTTTTGTTTTCGATAAACTTATTTAAATATCTTATTTCCTAGTTTTTAATTTATTGTGACAATGAATAAAATTGGCGTCTTTTAGTGGTTTTTTGCTAGAAGAAAAACTACAAATTGAAGAGGTAGGCCAGCCAATTTCGGATAAAAAAAAATTGAAAAACAAACAGGAAGTGGGCAAAAATCGCAGTGTCATAAATTTAATAAAACTATTGATGATAAAAATAATTGGTTGTGTAGTTGCGAAGAAACTAATAAACTTTTGTTTTGTATGTGTTTTGTTTAAAGGTGACGTCACTTGGTCAAAAAAAGGCATAGACGATCTTGTCCATATATGGGATAAAATGAAATCCCATGAAAAATTTAAAGTGCACATGAATAATGTTTTTAGCTTCTCCATGCTTGGTAAGTTAAATATAAAAACCCAGTTAAATTCGGCTTATCGTGATGCTCTAATTAAACATAATCAACAAGTGGATAAGAATCGATATGTTTTAAATAAAATTATAAATTGTATGATGATTTGTGGAGCTTTTGAGTTAGCTTTAAGGGGTCACGACGAGAAAGATAATTTGAAAAATAGAGGTATATTTAAGGAGCTGGTGAATTTTAGCGCTGAATTAGACAACGACTTAAAGGTTCATATTCAAAGTTCAAAAGCTTTCAAAGGTACCTCAAAAACAACACAAAACGATCTTCTTGACATGTTAGATGTTTATCACGAAGAAGTTAGGAAATAAATAGAAAATTCTCCTTTTGTTCCAGTGATTGCCGATGAAACGACGGACGTTGCTAGTGAATTTTAATTAGTTATAGTTTTCAGATATTTGTGTAAAGGACGACCAGTTGAGAGAATTAGAAGATTTTACATGCTCGATGGACACGACGCTAAATCAATCGCTGAATGCATTTTAAATATTTAACATCCATTATTAAAACATAGTCCAAATAAATTAATTGCTCAATGCTATGACGGCGCGTCTATAATGAGTAGAGAATTAAATAGTGTGTAAAAAATTAATAAACAAACATATCCTCTTGCAAATTACGTTCATTGGTATGCACACCAGATGAATTTAGTTATGACAAGTGCATGTTCTGTCAATAAGCAGGCTAGAATATTTTTTTCTAATTTAACAGGTTTGTGCTCTTCCTTTTCCACGTCTTCTCGAAGAACAAAAATTTTGGATGAGTTAGTTAATCGCAGGTTGCCAATATCTTCCCAAACACGTTGGAATTTTTAATCGCGAGGTGTTCATACTGTTTATGAGAATGGAAAATACCTCATTACAGTTATGGACATTATAGAAAGTAATTCACGCGATTCGTCGTCTACTAATCAAGTAAGTGGGTACAAATTAAAATTTCAGGATAAATATTTAATATATTGGTTAAGTATTTTTCATCAAATAATGCCTCACGTGGAAATTATTTTTAACCAATTACAAAAAGTATGCACAGATTCTGTTAAGGTCAAGAAAGATTTGGAGAATTTCGAAGCAGCAATTCAAGGTATACGGGAGCAAATGAATAGCATTATTGACAATATTCAAAGAGAAATAAACACGTCGAAAGGAGAAACTGGTGAGCCAATAAGAAAAAGGCACGATTTGAAGAGAACAGCAGAAAACGCGAAGCCTTAAAAATATGCGATGTCGTTTTATCAGTTTTTCTAATCATTCCTCAATGAAGCATGTATACAATTTTCATTTTTAGACAAAAATATGCTTAAAAATGAATTACAAGTACTGTATCATAGAGACGAATTAAGTATCACCTCAGTAGATAATCTATGCCATTTTTACGCCACTGATAAGAGAGATAAGGAAGATAAGAAAGATAAGGATCCCACGTGCCAAGGTCAAGGTCAAGACCAAGGCTACGGTCAAGGTCAAGGATTTATTTTTTAGAACCAGACACATGCATCATCCACACCCCCCCGTCCCTCCCCTTCCCCCAAGTGCCTCACCTAATCTCAACACACACACCCCTGACATGCATCACCCACACTAATCTCCCCAAGGCCGTCACACATACACCCACGCACCACCCACGCGGAGGGTTCGATCATACATATCTACTTTCGAAATACCCACCTTGAATTTCAAGGTCAAGGACATTTTTAAAATCAATATCAAAGATTTATTTTTAGAATTTATTATTTAAAAATTCTAAATACGATTGGAAAGGTTCGAATCCCCCACCTGACATTTTTTATATAAGTTTATATATTTTCGGAATCTATTTTTAATAATTATTATGAATAAGGTTCGAATTTCCCACCTCACATTTTTATATAATATAAATAATTATGTAGGAACATAAACTTAGTTTCTCACATATTCATCTAATTGCGAGATAATTTTTTGACCTCAAAATATTAAACTTCTGGAATTCTAATAATAAATGTTCGAAACACAACTAAATAGTACCTATGGAATAGAAATCAAAATAAAATATTTTATTTTAGTCAACTTAAAGAAAAGTAAATACTATTATTAGACAGAACCACGGTTGTTGATCAGAATTACTCCAAAGGGTAAAATGCAATTTTTTTATAGACATTTAGAATTAAAAAGAAGTATTTTCGCTCTACCTTAATAATCAAGTTTCTATTCTTATTCAATATAAAAAAACTAATCTAAGAATTCATCCTGTTTTTAAGATAATTCGGCTTTTCATGTTATTTTTAAAAATATATTTAATTATCTTTGAACGTATCAAAATCCAAGCGATAGTATGGATCAAATCTTATGTTTTTATCAGTATGTTTTTCTTATTATGCAAGAGTTTAGAATCAAAAATGCAGGACCATGCAATCTTGGACTGCATCCTGTTTTTTAGGATATTTATAAAATTGTCTGATAATTTTTTTGTATTAAACTGCGGAGCAATTTATTTTATTTTTAGTTGCTATTGAACTTTTAAAGTTTTCTAAAAAAAAAAAATAATGGTTAAATCTGAAGTAAAAATTCTTTCCGACATTAAAATTACAAACCAACTAAATTCAAACATTAAAAAAAAAAATAAGTGTAAATTAAATAAAGTTGCAGTACCACCGTTGGATGTTTCAAACAAAGTAAGTATTTTAGTCTCTATCTTCTTAAGAAAATTAGTATAATTTGCAGCAGTGTATGTTAATTCTAAAAAAATATTAATTTGAGTGCAGATAGTATAAAAAAAAAAATCTCAGAACGATACACAATTTTATAATTTTGAATTTACTAAGACAGACAAAAATCTTCTCTAGCGGTTTATAAACTATTTTTGCTTCTATTAGAATATTTAATCATATAACAATAATAATTTTTTGGATTCCTAATACCTATACATTTAATAATTTTTCTTTCAGAAAAGAGATATGCTAGATATATTTGATTTGACAGCGGCAGACGATTTTGATGAGATGATGAGATCCATGAATTTTTCGTCAAACGTTATATTCGTAAGTCGATATTGATATTGTTTTTTCTTTGAATATAATCAAATGTTATTTTTCGATAGGAAAATAGTCTAGAACAAAATCAACTAGTACTACAACAACAACAACAACAACAACAACAGCACTTACAACAACAACAGCAGATAGAACAACAACAGCAGATAGAACAACAACAGCAGATAGAACAACAACAGCAGATAGAACAACAACAGCAGATAGAACAACAACTACAATTACAACAACATATACAACAACAACCCAAAGAACAACAGAAGCAGTTACCCCAACTCCTTGTAAGTTGATGTTAATATTTGTTTTGTAAAATCAATTGAAAATTCTTATTACTTTGGAATATTCCTTTTATTTTAGCCTATTTTGCCGGAATTAGTAGAGGCGAATTCAATAGAAAAGAAGGAATTTGGGGACACTTTAAAAAAACTCGAAGAGAAAATAAATAGATTCAAGCAAATAAAGGAAGAGTGTTATTTAATTAGTGAGAAAGTTGCTTCTTATCAAGAAGAAAACTCCTCACTAATGATAGATTTGGAAAAAATGAAGACAAAAATAGCGAATAATAATTTAAAAATTAGTAATTATATTGAAAAATATTTAGAAATAAAAAAGAATATTTAACTGTTGTTTTTCTAACTAGTCCCAAGAAAAAAAAAATGAATACCCTTAATTATAATAATAGTTCTATCAATATAAAGCGATATACTTCCTAATCATATTATCAATAGAAAAACATTCTGATAGTAAGTGAATATACTGATAAGGTTTGCTTAACCATACAAATAAATTTTTTCTTTAAAAAATCATAACTCGAAAGATATTGAAAATTAAGAACTGGTTTGTAAAAGATAAATACTTGTAATAGCAATAACTATAGATAAAAAAATTAAAAAATATAAGTTTGGAAAAAAAATTCTTTTTGCAAAAAAAAATCTAAGTTCAAATTTTTTCTTCAAAAAATCATAACTCGGAAGATATTGAAAATTAAGAACTAGTTTATTATATAAAAATACTTGTAATAGCAATAACTATAGATAAAAAAATTAAAAAATATAAATTTTGAAAAAAAAAATTTTTTGCAAAAAAAAAATCTAAGTTCAAATTTTTTCTTCAAAAAATCATAACTCGGAAGATATTGAAAATTAAGAACTAGTTTATAAAATAAAAATACTTGTAATAGCAATAACTATAGATAAAAAAATTAAAAAATATAAATTTTGAAAAAAAAATTTTTTTGCAAAAAAAAAATCTAAGTTCAAATTTTTTCTTTAAAAAATCATAACTCGGAAGATATTGAAAATTAAGAACTAGTTTATAAAAGAAAAATACTTGTAATAGCAATAACTACAGATAAAAAAATTAAAAAATATAAGTTTTGAAAAAAAAATTTTTTTTGCAAAAAAAATCTTAAGTTCAAATTTTTTCTTTAAAAAATCATAACTCGGAAGATATTGAAAATTAAGATGTAGTTTATGAAAGAAAAATACTTGTAATAGGATTAAGTACAGATAAAAAAATTTAAAAATATAAGTTTTAAAAAAAAAATTTTTTTTGCAAAAAAAATCTTAAGTTCAAATTTTTTCTTTAAAAAATCATAACTCGGAAGATATTGAAAATTAAGAACTAGTTTATAAAAAAAAAAAAAACTTGTAATACGATTAACTACAGATAAAAAAATTTAAAAATATAAGTTTTGAAAAAAAATTTTTTTTTTGCAAAAAAAATCTAAGTTCAAATTTTTTCTTTAAAAAATCATAACTCGGAAGATATTGAAAATTAAGAACTAGTTTATAAAAAAAACTTGTAATAGGATTAACTACAGATAAAAACATTAAAAAATATAATTTTTTGGAAATTATTTATTTTTGCAAAAAAAAATTCCAAGTCCAAATTTTGTATGAAGGTTTATCTTTTTAGGGGCCATGACCTAAAAATGAGTAGGTAGTTTATTGATACAATTTTGTTCAGTAAAGGTCAAGGCCGGGATCAAAGAAAGACGAAGGCCAAGGCCAAGGCCAAGGCCAAGGCCAAGGCCAAGGCCAAGGCCAAGGCCAAGGCCAAGGCCAAGGCCAAGGCCAAGGCCAAGGCCAAGGCCAAGGCCAAGGCCAAGGCCAAGGCCAAGGCCAAGGCCAAGGCCAAGGCCAAGGCCAAGGCCAAGGCCAAGGCCAAGGTCAAGGTCAAGGTCAAGGTCAAGGTCAAGGTCAAGGTCAAGGTCAAGGTCAAGGTCAAGGTCAAGGTCAAGGTCAAGGTCAAGGTCAAGGTCAAGGTCAAGGTCAAGGTCAAGGTCAAGGTCAAGGTCAAGGTCAAGGTCAAGGTCAAGGTCAAGGTCAAGGTCAAGGTCAAGGTCAAGGTCAAGGTCAAGGTCAAGGTCAAGGTCAAGGTCAAGGTCAAGGTCAAGGTCAAGGTCAAGGTCAAGGTCAAGGTCAAGGTCAAGGTCAAGGTCAAGGTCAAGGTCAAGGTCAAGGTCAAGGTCAAGGTCAAGGTCAAGGTCAAGGTCAAGGTCAAGGTCAAGGTCAAGGTCAAGGTCAAGGTCAAGGTCAAGGTCAAGGTCAAGGTCAAGGTCAAGGTCAAGGTCAAGGTCAAGGTCAAGGTCAAGGTCAAGGTCAAGGTCAAGGTCAAGGTCAAGGTCAAGGTCAAGGTCAAGGTCAAGGTCAAGGTCAAGGTCAAGGTCAATGTCAATGACAAGGTCAATAGTATACTAAAAAGATTTACAGATTTGATATAAGATCAAGGTTAGGTTCAAGGATAATTTTAAGTTTAAAGTCAAGGTTAAATTTAAGGTCAAGGTTAGTTTTAAGGTCAAGGTCAAAGTTTATTTAAATATCAATATGAATGCTTATCAGTTTTTGTGTAGGCGATATTAACATATAAATATCAAACAGATTGGTGTAATATGTTCAGTTAATAAATAGCTCCTGAAAATACTTTGCATTTGAATATACATATAAATCAATTTTTATCAAAAGTGTATATATCTTCAGATTATTTATACAAAAAAGGTAATTTTTTTAGTAATAATATATAAATATATATATTTTTAAATTGATTAATTTTAGAAAAAATGGATATGTCGAAAATAAATCAATATCTTCTTATAGAAGGAGAACCTAAACCTATAATAAAATTAAAAGAGTTGACCAAGGATGTTCCTTACAAAATTAGTTCTGCAGAAATAGTTTCTTCAAGATACGGAGATACAATTCGATTGGTCATAGAAGGGGATAAAACTGTATTTTTACCTCAAAGGTCAATCCAAGTTTTAAAACAGCATATTACTGAACTAGGAAACGGCAAATGTATAATTTTTACTGGAGAAAAAGATACTGGCAAAGGAAATCCTGCAGTTTTATTTAAAATTGTTAATTGTTAAGGTAAGTTTTAAAATTTTATTAAAATGTCAGAAAAACTACATAATGATATTAGTACATTAATTACAAAGTTTTATTATAAATATCCAAACTTTACTCTTCAAGAAAAAGAATTATGGTGCAAACATGTGAAAATAGCCATTAATTTATGTTTAGAAGCTATTCGAACAAATAATTTTTCTGTAGGTAATGCGAGAATGTGGCAAACACATTTAAGTCATTTAAAGGTTATTAAATTAAAATTAACTACAAGTGGAGCTGGTTTAAGTAATCAATTATTTGATAGAGTAAAATGGGAAGATGTTGAATCTATATTTCAAAATAGAATTAAAACTGGATTAATAATAAATTTAAAACATAAGGATTTATCCAAATTTTTAAATGATGCAAATCAATTGTTTCAAAATGAAATTAAAAAAAAAATAATTGTTTCTAATATAGTTAAAGTTAATTCAACTTTCTGTGGAGAATTCGTAAAGAAATCAAGTAATGATGAGGAAATAAACGATTTTAAATATTTTCATACTAAAAGTGCTTCCATTGATTCAACAACAGACTTAAAAACCTGGTTTGCAGTACATATAAAAGATTATATTTTAAATAAATTATCTGAATTTCAAGAACGCGATTCATCATGGGCACTAAGTAGAATTATATCACTTGAAATAAATATTAATAAATATGAAATAGGAAACGGTTCATCTTTCATTAGATTACCTAATCAAATTATATTTAAAAGAGCATGTATAAATATAAATAATAATGATGAGGCATGTTTTTATTGGAGCATTGTTAGCGCGTTGTATCCAACAAATTATCACAGTGAACGTTTATCTTCATATCCGCATTATACTCAAGTTTTAAATTTACAAGGTTTAGATATTCCAATACAGTTTAATAAAATTTCACTATTTGAAAAATTAAATCAATTATCTGTGAATGTTTATGGGTTAGAATTAGTAGGAAAAAATTATAATGTCGTTCCATTAAGACTTACAAAAAACAAATTAGAAAAACATATAAATTTACTTTTGATTCAAAATACTTATTTTCCAAAACTAAATGATTATGATGCACCCGATCCAAATGATAATGAACAAATTAATATACGATATCACTATTGTTGGATAAAAAATTTATCTAGACTGACAAATTATCAACTAAATAAAAATGGCCATAAAAAATTTATTTGCGATAGATGTTTAAATTACTTTTTTAATGAAAATAGACTTAAAGATCATTCAATTCTATGTCAAAAACTTAATGATTATAAAATAACGTTTCCAAAAGAAAAAGTAGTTAAATTTAAAAATTTTATAAATAAACAAAAAACACCTTTTATAGTTTATGCTGATTTTGAATCAATGTTATTACCAATTAATGATAAAATAAATATTAAAACAACTAAATATCAAAAACATACTGCTTTTAGTTGCGGATATTATCTTAAATGTGATTATGATAATAGTTTATCATATTTTAAAAGTTATCGCGGTATTGATTGTATGGAGTGGTTTGCAAAGGAAATGAATAATATTGCTGAAACAATTCTATCAAAATTTAAAAACATAGTTCCGATGAAACAACTTCCTGACAGAATAAACATAAAATTTTGTCATATTTGTGAAAATAATTTTACACTAAAAGATATTGTGGTTCGTGACCATAATCATTTTACAGGAGATTTTCGTGGATTTGCTCATGAAGCATGTAATTTAAATTTTAGAAAACAATTTGTTGTACCAGTTGTGTTTCATAATTTAAGTGGCTATGATAGTCATTTTATAATTCGTGATCTTGCTAAATTGGGAAAAATTACTTTGTTACCAATAAACAAAGAAAAATATATTTCATTTACTTTGCACACACCATGTAGCATAAAACTTCGTTTTATAGATTCAATTAGATTTATGAGTGCTTCTCTTGATGAATTAGCATCAACATTAAATACAAAAGATTTAGTTAATTTACATAATGAATTCAATTATTTAAATCCAGATAATTTTCAGTTGCTAACAAAAAAAGGTGTTTTTTGTTATGATTATATAGATACCTGGAATAAACTTGATGAAAAGCAATTACCTTCAAAGAATTATTTTTATAATAAACTCAATGATGAAGAAATTAGTAATGAAAAATATGAACATGCAAAAACAATTTGGGAAAAGTTTAATATTCAAAATTTGGGGGAATATTCTGATTTGTATTTAAAAACAGATGTTCTATTGTTGGCTGATATTTTTGAAAACTTTCGAAATATTGGTTTTAATACGAGTGGTTTAGATCCTGCCTGGTATTATACAGTACCTGGTTATTCATGGGATTGTATGTTGAAATATACAAAATGTGAATTAGAAATTTTACACGATAATGATATGATTCTTTTTATTGAAAATGGAATACGAGGAGGTATAAGTCAATGTAGTTCGCGATATTCAGAAGCGAATAATAAATATATGTCAAATTATGATAAATCAAAACCAGATTCATATTTATTTTATGTAGATGTTAACAATTTATATGGATGGGCTATGTCACAACCACTTCCTTTAGGTAAATTTCAATGGAGTGATCCTAACATTGATGTTACCTCTATCCCTGACGATTCTTCTTTTGGATATATTTTAGAAGTTGATTTAGAGTATCCGGAAGAACTACATGATATTCATAAAGATTTACCTTTTTGTGCAGAACATAGAATACCACAAAATTCAAAATTACCTAAACTTTTAACAACATTTTATTATAAAAAAAATTATATTATTCATTATCGAGCTCTCAAACAAGCGGTAGCTCATGGATTAATTATTAAAAAAATTCATAAAGTTTTAAAATTTAAACAATCTACATGGTTAAAACCATATATTGATCTTAATACATATTTTCGTGCACAGGCAAAAACTAAATTTGAACAAAATCATTTTAAACTTAAAGTAAATTCTATTTATGGTAAAACTATGGAAAATATTAGAAAGCACCGAGTTGTAAAACTAGTTAGACAATGGGAGGGAAGATATGGTGCAAAAAATCTAATAGCAAGTCCTAGGTTTCACAGTCGAACTATCTTTGATATTGATTTAATGGCTATAGAATTACGAAAATCGGAAATAAAATTTAATAAACCTCTTTACATTGGAATGGCTATTTTAGATATCTCAAAAACTTGCATGTATGAATTTCATTATAACTTCATGTTACCTAAATTGGGTGATAACTGTAAAATTATGTATACTGACACAGATAGTTTTATTTATGAAATTAAATGTAATGATTTATATGAAGAAATTATTAAAACTAATATTAATATGTTTGATACTAGTGACTATGCTCCAAATAACATCTATAATGTACCTCTTTGCAATAAAAAAGTTCCAGGTTTAATGAAAGATGAAGCAAACGGAAATATTATAACTCATTTTGTTGGCTTAAGATCTAAAATGTATTCATATAAACTTGATAATAAAAAGATAACAAAAAAAGCAAAAGGAATAAAACATTGTATTATCAAAAACAAAATTTCATTTGAAGATTATGTAGAATGTTTAAATCAAGAAAATAATAAAACTGTTTCACAATGTATAATTCGTTCATATGCACATAATGTTTTTAGCGTCAATCAATCAAAAATTGCACTAAGTTCATTTGATGATAAAAGATATAGAATTAAGAATTCCATTAACACTCTTCCTTGGGGTCATTATAGGCTAAAATCTGACATTTTAATATAGATTTTAAAACTTATATAATATGAAATAATCTGTATGTTATAAATAGTTTGTAAAAAATAATAAAAATGTATATCTAATCAAAATTGTTTAATTAACTACATCCGTCCAAAAAACATTTAAAAGAATGAAGATAATTATATTTTATATACCTGATTGTTTGCATATAAATCTGCAAGACAAAAGTTTTTGGGAAGAAGAAGCTCTTAATCGAATGAGATTTATAAAACGAATTGAATCTTTAGCAACTTATCTGAATCATGTGTTAAACATAGAACATGGAAATAAAATTTATGAAAAAATACAAAAAGATTTATAATATTGTTTTATTAAAAAAAATTATACAATATTCTATTTTTAAATAATAATAAATATTTTATTCAGCTTATTTATTGTTTTATTAATATTATAAGATAAAATTCCTTATAAAATATATGTACATTATATATTACAAAACAGCAGTTTTATTAATCCATGAGTTATGAGAGCTATCCATTCCAAGCCACTTTACTAATAACTTATTCCCTTTTCTTTGTAAAACCTTTTCCACCAAAAATACATCAGGATATTTAGCTTTTTGTAATTCTTCAGTATAAAAACCTCCTTGAATTTCTTCTTTCTTGCTATCTTCCAGAATATATGTAGTAGGATTTGTAATTTTAACCTTTTTTATTTTAAAAATTTCATTGGTCCAGTTGGGTGTATATCCTTTTTTGAAGACATGTCGATATTTAGAAATTCTTACATAATCTCCAACTTTAAATTTATGTTTCCTTTTATCAACTGTTTTTAAATAGTTGAATGCAGTAATATATTTTGCATTTCTGACATTAATTTTACTGGGTATTGCTCCAGTAACAGAATGTTTAGTATTATTATATTTATTTACAATTTTAGGAAGAATTTTTAACCAATTATAAGAACCTTGTAAACTAAATTGTTTCCATAATAATGACTTTAAAGTTCTTATCACTCTTTCAGCAATACTTGCTTTCAAATTTGAATATGTACTATAATGCTTAATATTATATTTTTTTAAGAGAATGTTCAAGTCTTTGTTATAGAATTCAGTTCCATTATCAGTTTGCAAATGTTTAGGATGAGGCATTTGTGATAAGATTGTTTTCATTGCTGTTACAATTTCTTTTCCTGTTTTTGTTTTTAGAGGTATGGCCCAAACAAATTTACTAAATGCATTAATAACTACCAAAATATAGTTATAATTATTATTTTCTTTTGAAAATTGTGACATTATAGCTAAATCAGCCTGTATCAAGTCATTTAAACCTTTAACAATAACACGTCGTCTTCGAAAATTTATTCTAGCTGGTTTATGGAGCTCCTCAACTATTTGAGTTTTAGACATTTTACACTATTGAGCACTGCAAGACCAAGTCTATATTCATATTATCAAGAGTTCCTAGCTTAAATTTTAATTTCAGTATTAAGATAATATTTATGTTTATTGAATTAATTGTATCAGCTACATCATATTATTTCCGTTTTTCTTGCCATATGTCTAACGGTTACCCAATAATTATGTGTTATGCTTTAGACATTTTTCACTAAAGGACACTGTATAAGCAATTCAATACAAATATTTGATGGTGTACCAAGCTTAAATGTCAATACATCACCTTTATTAATGTTTGTATTATGTAATTCATGAAATTTAAATGATTTGTTATTTATTAAAACATCTCCATCGGCTTTGTAATGAGAAACACTTTCGATTTTAGCCGATAAAGGAAACTTAAAACCAGTGCCACCATTATCTAATACATAAAAACTTTTATTTAAACTTGTTTTCTTTTCACCTCTTATTCGAATTAAACATTTAACATGATAATCAAAAGAATCACAAATATAAAATGGTGCATTTAAAAGTGGAGAAGGTGATGACACTATTTCATCAGAACAGGAGGAAGAGGATATAAGATAATGTTGATTGAATTTATTAAGAGGCATGACTTCAAATGATAAAATTTTTTGGTTGCAGAGTCATTTATAAGAATCAGTGTTCTAAAGGACATTGCAAAACCATCTCCAAATATAAGGATAGGCTAGGTTGATTGTGATTGAATTTAAATTCCATAATATCACCTTTATTTAAAATATTTCCATTTATTAAATCTTCAATTTTCGTTGATTGATTTTTATAGTTAACGTAAAGAATATTTGGATCGCATTGAATACGTACTACTTTACCAGTTACTGGTATTTCATAAGTACTTGTACCATTTTCTAAGATATAATGTATATTATTCTTCTTGCCAATAAAAGAGCCTCGAATATAAATTATACATGTACTATAATATTCAGTAGGTTGACAAATGTAAAATGGTACAGATTGAGAAGGTGCTCCAACCACTTCTTCAGAACAAGAAGGATTTGAAGTAAGAAAATGTTGATTAAACTTGTTGAGAGGCATGATGTAAACTGTGAAATAAATTTCTTTATCATTGTATTTATGATATTATTCCACCTTCTCGTAATTCTTCTACAATTGAAACAATTTCATTATTATGACCTGTATTTCCTGCTGATTGAGAAGCAATTAGTAACCGTAACCTATCAATTAATTCATTATAATTATCAAAATATTTATAATCAATTTTCTTGGTGTTAAAATTCATTAAAATTCCACCACCACTTTTCTTAACATTTTGACTGCGCAATGTACGTGAGGTAGATTTTTTAGGATCTAAAAGTTTTTTTGGAGATTTAGTTTGTAAACGAGGAAGAGAACTTTGTGGGAGTGAATTGGATCTACTTCTTTGTAAATCTTGACTCATTGAATATAAGTTTGTAACCCGAGGTTTAATTATATCAATAAATTTTTTAGCATTTGAAGTAGATAAACCTTTTTCAGGGTTATAACCTAAATACTGAGCATTTGTTCGTTTAACGATATCTATAAAATTATCAACATCCTCCGGTCTGTATCCAGTAGGAAACTTCTTAAAAAGTAACTCATAGAGACCGGGAGTACCTTTATATTTTAAATCTTGAATTATAATATCACGACCATCAAAATTAATTACAGAATCTCCGAAAGACCATTCTTTAGACTCTGGATCAAAGTATACACCAAATGTATGATCAAAATTTCCTTCATTATCATTTAATAAATCTTCAATGTAACCTCTTGGTAAAGGATTATATTTATTTAAATAACTATCAAATACTTCTTGTGGTACTTCCGGAGTCACTTCTTCAGGATTATCATCAATAAATGTTTCACCAAATTCTGGTTGAATGATTGAACCAGTAAGATTTGGCATAAACTTATAATATTGTGATATGTTACTAGGCGTTTTAGGTTCATGCTTTATTTCTGTTTTCAATGGAGCTGATGAAATAAATTTTTGAATAGGTTCAATGAGTGGTTGTAGTTGTTCCTTGAATTGTTTTTGAGAAAATGCTTTTTCTTGTTTTAGTAAATTATATTTATCCTTTAATACTTTCCGTGATTGAATTAGCTGTTTTCGTATTAGATCACTCATTCTGACTAATATAGTTTTCAATTTTTAAAGCTTTATATAAGAATCAAACCCTTTTCTATATCTACCAGAAGATATTTCACAATCTTTATCTATAACAAAAAAATCATACTTATTTTTCCAACAAGAAGAAGCTATATTTTTAAATTGTTGATATTCCATATCAATATTTGCATGATCATCATAAATATGTTTCAGGTTAGTACAGTCTTGAGAAAATATAATTATTAGGTTGGCGTTATCTCGAATCAATTGTTTGGGTATTGCTGAATATGTTTGACATAAATAAAAACAATCTGTATTTTTATGACGTCCGAAAGAAAAGTAGCTTTTTATAATATTTTGATCGCATGATGCCACATCATCGAATATAATTATTGAATTATTTTTAATGTTTTCTGGAGAAGGTATTTCTTCACTATCACTATATTCTTGATAACCAATTTCTGATAAAGGTTGCAATAATTCTCTTAAATATTCATACTTAGGTTGATGTAGTGATTTCGAATAAATATAAATATTCTCAAATCTTAATCCATTGGGATGTTCTAACAGAGACAACATAACATTAGTTTTACCACATCCACTAGGACCTATAATTAAACTGCGTTTGGTGTCACCTCCAAACAATATACCATGTTTACCAATAGTAGGTTTAACTTCGATATCATAATTTTTTATAGGTAAGGTATGTTTCTGTTTTTGAATCTTCATGTTAACTGAGAGTATATATGCATGCCCAAACATATATAAAGGATCATATCAATATGAAAACTCAGAGTAAACGTGGCAAGGGTTTGATAAACACTCTGATTAATAAACTTCCCGTTGAATTGCATATTCCTGGATATTCTTATTGTGGACCTGGAACAAAATTACAACAACGCTTAGAACGAGGTGATGAAGGAATTAATCCATTAGATCAAGCTTGTAAAGAACACGATATTGCATACTCACAAAATAAAAATATAAACGAAAGACATAAAGCTGATAAAATATTGGAAAACAAAGCCTGGAATAGGGTTAAATCAAAAGACGCTAAATTTGGAGAAAAAACTGCAGCTTGGTTTGTAACAACAGCCATGAAGGGAAAACGAAAAGTTGGAATGGGTATTAAACAAAATAAAAAAAAAAACAAAAAAAGGTGGAACTTTAAGAAAAAAAAAAACGTATTATTCTAACACCAAAAAAGGGTGGATTTTTACCTTTTCTATTACCATTACTAGGAGCTTTAGGAGCTGTAGGGGGAGGTGCAGCGGGCATTGCGAAAGCAGTGAATGATGCCAAAGCAAATCGTGAACAACTTGCTGAACAGCAAAGACATAATTTGGCTGTGGAGCAAGCTACAAAAATGGGGAAGGGTTTTTATTTGAGACCTTACAAAGGATATGGAATAAAAAAAACTATAAAAACAACAAAACGGGGAAAGGGGTTTTACCTAAAACCGTACAAAGGATCTGGAACCCAACAAAAAAATATATAAAAAAAATCTCTATTAAATTACCTAAGCACTCGTTAACTAATATTGATCTAAAAAAATATGTAAATGTTCTTAGGATTCCTTACTTTCGTGGTGTGTATATGAGAGATTCTTTACCAAATAAAATTAAATCAAAAGAATCAGGTATAATTAATCTTGATATTGAAAGTGGTACTGGTACTCATTGGACAGCATATAGCAAAAATAATAAAAATATTATTTACTTTGATAGTTATGGAAATTTACCCCCTCCACTTGAACTAATCAGATATTTTAAAAGTAATGGTTTAGTTAAAATTAAATATAATTATGATCCTATACAATCTTTCAACTCTAATCAGTGTGGTCAGTATTGCTTAAAATTTTTATATAACCAATACAATTAACAACACAAACACATTTCTTTTCGAATCATCATGTCATTTACATTTACTTTAAGCGGTGAATCTACAATTTTAACTGCGAATTTTAATCCTCCCATATATCTTGATGAAAATATTGAATATGAAATTGGATTAATAAGTTTTGATACTTTTAACAGCATTCCAAATGTTCATGCTAAGAATAATGTTTTAGTGTGGGGTATAAATAATCAATTTAAATTTGAAATACCCATAGGTGCTTATGAAATAAATGATATAATTAAAATTATAGAAAAACAAGTATTTGACAGCGGTGCTACAATTCGAATAACACCAGATGTAAAAACATCTACAATTACAATAAAAAGTAGTGAGTGGATAAATTTTAGTGGTAATAACTCGATTGGTAACCTACTTGGATTCTCTAAAACTAAACTTGAACCAGATATAAGTCATACTTCAAATAAAATAAATATTTTAAAAGTTAATACAATATGTGTTGATTGTAATATTGCTGTTGGATCCTTTTTAAATGGTAATCCAGTTCATATAATTCACGAATTTTTCCCGCAAGTTCCAAATGGATATAAAATAGTGGAGCAACCTGTAACATTACTGTATTATCCTGTTAGTGTTAAAACCATAAACAGCATTAATATTAAGATTATTGATCAAACTGGTGAATTGATAGATTTTCGTAAAGAAACGATAACTGTTCGGTTACATCTTAAAAAAGTTGAATAATTATGGTTTTATTATTTAATCAAGTAGAATATCTAAATAAAAGACCACAGTATAAAAGGCGTTGTTATAGAAAAAAAATTAGTAATAAATCAACCATTCCGTTGATAACATCTAAAAATCGACTTTTTTTGAAATCTATAGGATTTAAAGTTTTAGTATAATGGAAATGTTAAATGTTACAGGAGAACCTTTTAGTGATACTACAATTGAAGATTATCAATTTCATATTTATCAGTCAAATACATCAGCTATTCCAAATTATAATGATGAAATTAGAATAACTATAGAAGAACTTGATGCTTATACTCTACCTTGTAATAGCTATATTTATATGGAAGGTAAAATGTTAACAGATCAGAAAAAAGTACCTACTAAATTTGAATTTATTAATAATAGTATCGCTTATATGTTTAAAGAAATTAGATATGTATTAAATGGTGTAACAATTGATTCTGTAAGACAAGTTGGTTTAGTTTCTAGCTTGAAAAATTACTTATCAATAAATGATAATGAAAGTAAATTATTGCAAAACGCTGGTTGGTTTCCAAAAGGCGAACAAAAAATTTTATTAGATAAAAATGGAAATTTTAATGTAAATATACCGTTAAAAATGTTTTCCGGATTTTTTGAAGATTTTAGAAAAATAATATTAAATATGAAACAAGATTTAATTTTAATTAGAGCTAGTGATGATATTGATGCAGTTCTTGCAAAAGATGAAACAGAAAAACCAAACATTCAGATAACTAAATTGTTTTGGAATGTACCCCAAATTACAGTTAATATCGAAGAACAACTACGCTTGAATAATATAATTAGTAAAAATATTGAATTACCTATTAAGTTTAGAAGTTGGGATCTAATTGAGTATCCTACTTTAAATGATTCCACACGTCATACGTGGGCAGTAAAAACTTCAACAAAATTAGAAACACCTAGACATATTATAATAGCATTTCAAAAAGATCGAAAAGGTCAACTTTTAAAAGATATGAGTAAATTTGATCATTGTAATCTATCAAATATTAGGGTTTTCTTAAATTCCGATCGTTTTCCCTATCACGATTTAAATTTAGATTTTGATACTAACCGTTTTGCAACTTTGTATGAAATGTTTGCTAGCTTTCAAGAATCTTATTATCATATTCAAACAAACCAACCTATATTCAACCCCGAAGAATTTAAAACAAAATGTCCGATAGTTCATATTGACTGTTCTCGTCAAAAAGAAGTAATTCAAAGTGGTTCCGTTTCTCTTAGAATTGAATTTGAAACTAGTAAGCCTACAGGAAATGATGTGTCAGCTTTCTGTCTAATTTTACATGAAAAAGAATTTTTTTATAATCCTCTAACAAAAATAGTACGACAGAAGTAATTGCGCAAGTTCTTTTAATTTTAATTTATATTCAAGTTTTTTCTTATTTCAATATTAGTTAATGATGCTACATGAGTATAAACAGAGGTTACAACAATATCTGCAAAATATATCAAAACTAAAAGCGGATATCGAATATTATAGAAAAAGAAGACAAGTTGAAGAGCAACTATATAATTTGAAAATATGAAGTTGATAGTAGATGTTCAAGGTTTTAAAATAGAAAACAATAAGTTTATAGTTAAAGAATTTGCTGCTTTTAATGGTTCACAAGTATGTCACTATGTATTCAAGCCACCCTTTCCTATGAGGATGTTGCCTTCTGATTTACACAAGCAAGCTACTTGGTTAATGAATAACCATCATGCTATTGATTGGAATAATGGATATACTCCATTGCATCATTTTGGAAGTATATTTCAAAAACTTATTAAAGATATTGACTGTATCTACGTTAAAGGAATGGAAAAAGCAAACTATATTAGGAAATTTTCAACTGTTCCTGTATATGAGATTGATGAACAACCTGCTTTTGAACTTGGAAAACCTTTATGTTTTTATCATAAAAATAATAAATGTATTTGTGCTTTATCTAATGTATATTTTTTATATAATAAATATATGATGCAAAATTAAAACATTTTTTTTTATTTACATAATTTATTGGTAACATAATTTATTGACAACATAATTTATAAACAACTATTTCATTATTCTGGTAGGTCTAATCCTTTTCTTAGTTATAGTAACAAAATTGAAAGTTTTATTCATTAATTGTCGTTTATCAAATTTTTTCATATTTTTTCTTAACTCTTCAAGTTTTTGTTTATAATCTTGTAAAGACATGTTTAAGAATAAAAAAATCATAATTGTAAGTAATACTTTATTTTATTTAAATAACCCCTCCACTTTCATAAAAATAAAACTAATAAATATCTAATAAATGTTTATTATTTGATTAAATATATTATAATAAATTTAATAGTTGTATTCCAAATCTAATATATCTGGAACATCTTCAAATTCTTCCATCTCAAATACTTCTACTGGGTTTAAAGTTTCATTCCAAACCTGACCATTTTCACTCTGTGAATATGTTTCATCATTTTCCGTTGAATTGTTAGGCAGGTTCATTAGCTTCTCTCGTAAATATGTTGGTAAAAAGTCTATTATATCATCAAGTTCCCGTAAATAACTAAATTCAGCCATCTTACCACACCAACATTCTAAGCATCCATTATTTTGTAGCTTTACGGTTAACTGTAGAACCTTTTCATAAACTTCGCATTGTTTTTTACAAAATGTTTGAGAATAGTTTTGATATTTTGATTCTCTTATCCATTTATATCCTTGTCTATTAAACTCATACACTAACTTTTTTATTGCACTTTTTAAATCTGTGACAATTGGTGGATAACACATTTTTTATGATTGTTGAATATGTTGAATATTAAATCAATTTATATACAAAAAATATATGTGGGGGAAAAGTATTTTTAAACATATAAAAAATGTTAGGTGGGGGATTCGAACCTTTCCAATCGTATTTAGAATTTTTAAATAATAAATTCTAAAAATAAATCTTTGATATTGATTTTAAAGACCTTGTAGGCGTGGGTGGGTCATGTTCGTGAAACGGACCCTTGTGTTTGGTGCGTGGGAAGTGCATGAACCGAGCCCTTGTGAGTGTGGGTCGTGCGTGGTTGGTGCGTGAACTTGTCCGCGTGTGTACGAGCATGTGGGTCGTGCGTGATCGGTGGCTGAACTTGTCCGCGTGTATACGGGCATGTGGGTCGTCCGTGACCTTGACCTTGACATTGACCTTGGCCTTGACCTTGACCTTGACCTTGACCTTGACCTTGACCTTGACATTGACCTTGACCTTGACCTTGACCTTGACCTTGACCTTGACCTTGACCTTGACCTTGACCTTGACCTTGACCTTGACCTTGACCTTGACCTTGACCTTGACCTTGACCTTGACCTTGACCTTGACCTTGACCTTGACCTTGACCTTGACCTTGACCTTGACCCTGACCTTGACATTGACATTGACATTGACCTTGACCTTGACATTGACCTTGACCTTGACCTTGACCTTGACCTTGACCTTGACCTTGACCTTGACCTTGACCTTGACCTTGACCTTGACCTTGACCTTGACCTTGACCTTGGCACGTGGGATCCTTATCTTTCTTATCTTCCTTATCTCTCTTATCAGTGGCGTAAAAATGGCATAGATTATCTACTCACCTCCGGAGCTGTCTCGCTATCAATTTTATTAAATGAGGAAGGTCTAAATTGTACATTTTAGGAAACTCTTAAACTTTTAGGTATTTTGATAACAATACCTATGTCAACATCTAAAGCAGAGCGCTCTTTTTCATTAAAACATTCCTCAGAAATACAATGAAAGAAGAAAGATTTAGTGCTTTAGGTATGTTGTCCGCAGAAAAAATTTTGTAAATGGAATTGAAAATTTTATTAATAAAGTAATTGAAAACTTTGCAACCGAAAAAGAAAGAAAAATACACTTCATTTATCGGAAACTTCAAAACTAGTACATCAGGCAACTCTGTGCGCGTGTGTTAATACTGTAAATAGGTATAGTTTTATTTTTGTGATTTTTTGGTATATGGACCTAAAGACTTAAAATAATAAAAAACTACAAGGACTTTCAGCATTAATTACCAGAAGTAAGTTAATTTATAACTTTGATAAGTTTTGAGTAATTTATTGCCAAAGTTTAGGATAAAACTAACCCTATGGCCTGTTTTATAGCAAAGCATGTGTTAGAAACCTCATAAATAGTAGTCATATAATAGATATAAAAGTTACGGTGATTAATTAATTTTTTTAATTAAAATTTTATATCTATTTTGACAATACCGTGATAAATTTTTGCCCAAAGCCAGTTTGTTAAACGACTTTTGGTTAAAAATTTGGACGTGATGAAGGGCCTCCGGCGGAGTTTTCAGATTTGTTAAAAATCTGGCACTATCATCTCGTATTATCACGAGCCGCCACTGCACGAAATCATATACCATACTTTAGAAGAAAGACACCCTTCTGTTTTCTTTAAATACATATTGGTAAACGACTCTATAGATACCACTAGCAACTCTTCGATTTTACCGGTTTTGGTCTAAGTGGGACGTCATCAAATATCTCGTGTGGTACCAACACGTCCCAATAAAATTGAAGAGCAAAATCCCGGTCACCTTCAGTCAATGGAGGCAGGTCAAATTTAAAAACAAGATCACTAATCCGCTGGATGGGATCAATTTTAAAAATTTCTAAACTTCATTCATTTAGTTAGTTCTTATTTTTTGTATATTAAACTATCAAACCCATGGATTATAAAACGTTGCTATTAGTTGAGCAATGAATACAGTACTAACGTTAATATATTATTAATTTCAAACATTTTTCCTTATTTAATTGTATTTTAAGTTCCATTGATTTCAGTTTAGATTAAATACAGGGTTAACATTTTTTAATCATAAATTAATTGTATATTAAATTTCTTATTTTTTTTATATTGTAAATGATGGATACCTTTTGATTATTTTAAATTTATATTTATGTTGAGGTTAAGTTGAGTAGCGCAAGCTAGACTTATTATTATTATTATTATTATTATATTATGTATTGATAAGACACCTAGTAAAACAGTTTATGTAGATATCTAATGTTACTTTATTATAGATAATTGTTGTTCGCTAAATCACTTTATATGCCTAAAGATAATCGACAGCGCTTGTAACCTATCAATTGAATCTATTAATTATGTGGTCAACAGACTTTGTGCGTGTTCTTTTCTACTTTAATAAAGTTAATATTAATATCCTTGTAAAAATTTAAACCGAAACCACTGATCCTTCACGTATGACTTTTACATTCCACTGGTGCAGGGATCACACCACACATAAACAGTAATTTAGTTTCAAATAATGGCCAAATCAATATATGTTTTTTTTTTACTTTGGTGTCATCGGCATCGACTACTAAGGCCATTAGCCTCGTGTTCTGTGTAGGCTTTGTTAATGTTTCCCAGCGCCACTTTAGAAACAGCACTGTTAATTAGAACCCAACGGTCGAGTGGAGAATCCTACCAAGGCATCAGAATTAATTTTAAACAATTAAATTAAATAAAAAAAAACCCGACCAACGGTGGAATTCGAACCTAGGACCCTTGAATCCACAAGCAGAGACTTTACCACTGAGCCACCCACCCCTCCAATATATGTTTTATTAAAACAATTTTTCACAAACATTACTAAAAATACAATCTACCTGCAATTCATTTAGGTTTGTCGATTTTATCACTTTCTTTGCTAGATTAACTGTAATAGATTTAAGGCGAGAAATTACTTAAAAATATATTAGGCTATCCAGATACAAGAAGTTAATATTAAATCTTACATTAATGAGTTGGCAACCAAAAACTTTCAACATTGCCAGTTATTATGCACCAAACGGTATGAACTCTTGAAAATGCACATAATATAGCTAGGATTCATCACTTGTCAAGATATTCAACAGTGATTTTATGCAGCCAATATATTCTTTGAATGGCATTATACTGGGGCAATGTCATCTCTAACGGGTGAAATTGCTCTTCCTTCAGAAAGCTTAACTTAATTTAAAATCAATATTTCATATAAAAGTTGCTCAATCACTAAAATCTATGCAGATCTTTTATAGTCTTGAAGAAATTACCATAAACTGAATAAAACTAAACTGAAAGCCTGCTTCGTTAGACTGGTTGACTCAGTTTTCGTAGACATTGATTTAGAGATAGTAGCTCATTGTGCTCGTTTAAATTTCTAGATTTATTGATAAGCTTACGAATTGAATTTTATTCTTTGTTTATTTAATTATTTGTTCTATTCAAGTTTAAAACAAATACTAGTATTATAATCGAATTAAATTACGGGTTTTGAGCTTACATTAAATTGTAATTAGATGAAATGAAATGGATTCTATGTATTTTGAGGTGATCTTTTTGAAAAAAGGCAAAAAAAATGTAGCTGTTTTTCGAAAGTGCCGAAATTATGGATTTTGTCAACTTTTCAATTTTGCGCAGGCGCATGTCAAAAATAAATCAATATTTTCAAAACGCAGTTTACAACATTTGAAAGATTAGGAAAAATGCTAATTTTTATGTCTCCTGAGAAATTTTTATCCGATGCACCGTTCTCGCGGTATGGATGATTGAAATTTGTTTAGTATTTTGAGGCGGCGAAGGTCGAAAAATTGAATTTGTTAAATGTTCAAACACTAAATTCTTCATAACTTTGGTAAAAATTAAGATATTTGAAAAAACAAAAACGCGTTTTGAATTTAAGGGATGTGACTATTGATTCCCAGAAGGGGGCAAGAGAAATCCCAAAATTGGGCATATGGCGGAAGGGCAAAGTGTACCGCGGGTCTAATTTTATTGTTTGCCTATAACGGCCAAACTATTTGATTTTTTTTAATGTTACTTACACAACTTACTCTTGAATGTGAATATTTATGTGTGTGTGTGAATTTCACCGAAATCGAACTATAATTGGCCAATATATCAAACAATTAAACACTTTTTTTTTTCCTAAAAAAAAAACAAAATTTGTTTTCGAAAGTTTGAAAAATGCAAAAACTGCACCCAATGGTTCAAAACTTTTTTTTTAAGTACTTTGTTGTATCTAGAATACGATTACATTACGGAAAATTCTGCAAAATATATTATCTATTTTTTTGACCACTGTTCATTGAGTGACGACCAAAAAAACGGTTTTTTTAGAAAAGTTGCCTAAAATTGACGATTTTCAGTTTTTTAGTCTGAAAATTAAGCAAACCCAAATATCATGTCTTCTGAATGTATATACAAAGTTTGTATGTTTCTTCTAAGTTGTAGAATTCTTCCTACAAAAGTCCTATTACACGCGCTCCGCGGGATCCAAAACTCGTGTATACGCTGCATTTCTGTAATTTGATTTTTTGCGATTTCCAGTTTTAAATTTCTTACGTATCTAAATTTATTAGACTTAAAATTTATTAAATTGTATTTTACTGACTTGTTATAAGACATTTCTTGAGTTTTGTGCAATATATAGAATTACCGCAAAATTAGCCGCACGTCGCATCAAGGATAGCCAGGGTCTCGGCGTTCGCTATCCGACAAGTTTAAACTTCAAACGGTCATAATATTACAAATTGAATCGCTTGATAGTGTTCATCGGCATAGATTTTTAATAACCGTGTTTAGCAAGCTCTGTGTACACGTGGTTTTTCGGACTTCTTCAGCAATTTATTGAGTAAGTACGTTCCTAAATTAAGAAAATTCTATCAGTTGCAATGGCTGGCCTATGTTTATTATGTCATCAGACACTGGCAGAGGGCGAACTTACCCCAATAAGACTGACAGGATTGAAAGGTCTGCAGACGGTCAACAAAGAGAGGGGGGATGATTTTTCAGTTCTTTAGAACCAGGTTTTATATTGCATGAGAGGTGTCGCAAAGATTATGTAGCTCAACGTTACGGAAAAGAGTTTATTTATAAAACCTGGGATAGGCATAAAAGGGCCGCGATTGAAAATGCCAAAAAAAGGATGCTCCATATCAACCGAGAAGAAAACAAGAAGGAGCGAGTCTTGATTTTGATTTTAAGACTTTATGTTTCATTTGCACGCATTATATTGCGGGTATTGGACAAACTAAACCTTATTTTTTTCAAATATATTTTTTGTTAGCTGTTTTCGAAAAACCCGGAGAAAATCATATGGGAGAAAAATTAAAAAAAAACTGCGCCTTCCGATTTACTGCGAATTCCCGAAAAATTATGGCAGATTTCGCCGCGGGACTTATTTTATTTGAGAGCCAACAAAAAAATACGCAACTTCTCTCATGGGCACATATCGATGGCTCAATCAAATACTGCCACAACTCAAAAACTATTGTTTCGAGAAATTTCATTTTGAAATTTGTAAGTCTCTATTATCATTATTTTGTTTTTGACATAAAATCTTTATATTTTATTTAAAATCTTTGATATATTGCTGTTAAAATTAACGATTAAGATTATAAAAGCGGGTTATTGCATAGTTTTTATAAAATATGGGTGTTTTTGTAGAAAATAACTCGAATTGAGGTAATTTTAGACACAGTCTGTGACTA
This sequence comes from Psylliodes chrysocephalus, assembly GCA_927349885.1. Lineage (NCBI taxonomy): Eukaryota > Metazoa > Arthropoda > Insecta > Coleoptera > Chrysomelidae > Psylliodes > Psylliodes chrysocephalus. The sequence goes on along the minus strand of OV651825.1, from coordinate 17,935,292 downwards.
GATTTTAAATCAGTTTTGGGCATTTAAGGATATTTTTATTTGTGGCGGTATTTAAAGTAAAACCTTAATGATATTTTGCATCCATTGGACCAAAAATATCTTTTTTTTTTGTTTTTTGACTTGTGGCGGTTTTTGATTGAGCCATCGATATGTCTAACATTTATAATTTCGCCACAAATTCATCGCAAATTTCATGTCCATGGTTTTGATCAAAGAAGCGAAAAAACATAGCGGCGAGAAATTTGCCATTAAAACTACCTGTGCAATGAATTTGCGAACTATTTTTGCCTCCTCTTTTGATTGGTGCATTTCTTTTTACTGTCGGAATAATACTTGCCTAGATATTTAACATTTTTACCATGGAAAATTCCGGAAAACTCGGTTTTTCCTAATTTAAAAAAATTGAACAACAGCTACATCTTTTTTTGCTTTTTTTCGGAAAGATCACATCAAAATACATAAGGTCCACTTTGTTTCATCCAATTACAAATCAATGTAAGCTCCAAGGGGCTTTTTTTCGTTATTTAATTGGACTATTAATATGGTGGAATAAGGACGATGAAATTTATATTTCATATATCAGGAATATAAATTAAATTTTAATTATAATAAGTATAGTAAAATCATAGCATAGCATAGCATAGCATAGATACTTCTCGAACTGCACTATAAAATTTATCAGTAAAAGGATAATTCCACAAATTTTCCCTCGGCCAACCACCACGCCTGAAATTATCGGACAAATGTGAAAGTTTCCAGATGAAGGCCTGAAATATTACGTGAGTTACTTCCAAATTCAAATATCTGAGTCGCGAATACACCAGGGGCGCGTTATCGAGCCTGGTTCTGACTTTATACTCTGATACACTTTAATTTCGACGAATGTACTTTGTCTGCGGCTCGAACTTGTCAATTACCTAATGATAAATGATCGGAGAATTTATTATTTATTATCGGAGAATTTATTATTTTTTTCAAGGTATTTCTCTTACTTATTATATACTTTTTTTTTCTTTTTTGTCAAAAGGTGATGGATGATCGGATTAGATAAGAAAATGCTGGTTATTGCTTATTTACGAATTTTATTGATTTTAATGGAATAGTATTGGAAAATTTCAAGAAAAAAGTCTGATTTTGAAAATCAAGACGATACATGAGTCAGTCATCAGGCATCAAGAAATTTTGTCAAGAATCAAGAAGTCTTGTCAAGAATCAAGAAGTCTTGATTCTTAAAATAGTGAACTTTTTGTAAATAAAATCTCAGTTTATTAAAATTTTAGCAGTTTATTTGAAGTGTAAGAATAAGAACATTTAAAATAAGATTTTAATAAAAAAAAAAAAATGAAAGTGTAACCTGTTTATTAGTCGAAATACTTTTTAAATAATAAATTATTATTCAGCCAATAATTCAGGCACAACTGACTTCTACTTGACTGGTTAGTCAAGCGATTCCTATATTTGGTAATCACAAGGGCTGCCTGTGAGAAAAGTCGTTTCGATGGTGCAGAGATGGACATAATGGATAAAATATCTCTTGCCATTTTTGACAAATTGAGGAAAGTTTTTTCATTTTTCCACCATCAATTAATCACGTCTGTCTTTTCCCCAGCTCTTGGACTATTCATCCAATTTCTTTCTCCATGGTTCTGTAAGTTCCTCTTCAGATGTATTTGCAAAAAGTGAACTTAAAACTACTTCAAAATCATCGTCAACCATATCTAAAATATTATTTTTGTTATTTCTGCCATTCTTGTTTGCAGTGATGGTATAGAAATTTTCATCTTCCTGGTAATATAAATCTCTATACATATTTTCAAATGTCGACACAGACATATCTTGTAAATGTTTGCCCCAATTAGTATGTTAAAAGTTTCCTTTTTATGTCGAGGATCAAAAATTATTGAAACACAATAAATCCAATTTAATTTATTGTAGTGTTTCAGTATTTTATCTCTTGAAGCATTCAGTGCCAGAATAATATTTTCATCTGTAGTTGTTCTTTCCGGTTTTTCATCGAGTGTTTGGCCCACGACTCTAATTTATCTAACAATTAGATTTGATTGATTAAATCATTATATAATTTATTCATTAATTTTAAAAAAGATTCAGCATTCAAATTGCATCGGAAATCACCCCTGTTGCAACCCTTAGAATCGTATAATTTCCTGTTACTTATAGAAAAAAGAAACCCCACTAGATTTTACTGATTAAATCATTATATGATATATTAATTAATTTTAAAAAAGATTCAGCATTAAAAGTGCAGCCAACCAACACATGACATTGTAATATCGTTTTCTGTCAAATGACTTCGTCAACTCGTTCTCAAGCTGTAAAAATTACAAAAACAAATAATAATAATAATAATAATAATAAAAAATCAATCGAGTAGGAAGCAACGAAACTCGTTGAAATTAGGTTGTAAATAATTAATTCTTTCGAGGTGTTCAGAACACGTCCAAACCATTTATTTTTATAATTATCGGTAGGCCGGACCTGTGCGCCGGCAAATTGACTTCTTGAGTTTTTAAAATAATAAAATATCTAACGTTCGCTAACCACGCGCCAAACCAGTTTTTGTCTCTATCACTCTATCTACCCTCTCTAGCGTAAGCGGGTGATGCTCATTCGATTTCCATTTTTTAAGCCGGAAGGACGGCCAACGTTAACTCCTAACTATTTCTTTTCACATCCACGAATCTCAGTGATTCAAGTTACTTAATAAAATAAAAGTGTTGTGTGTTGTGTCATTTGAAGTCGAAACATTTTTGTAAGTACTTACATTTAACAATTCGTATCAGATCCAAGAAAGTGAGCTGGTCTACCGATCGTTTAGTTATTAGGTTAAAACTGTATAGTGTTGTATAATATAATAAAGGACTAATATTCGTATCAGAAAATAGCTTGTTTATAATTACCAGTATTGGAGAGAAACAAAATCCACTAGACATATCGAAGAAAAGTGTAAAAATGCAAATACCTACGTGTTGAAATTGTGGAATAAAAACCCGGTTTCAACATTTGATCCTTGCGAGCCGGATACAGTCGATCTTTTAAGTATTTTCTGACAAAAACAATTAATTAGTTCTTCATTGATCATTAATTTGATCTACATTTTACGGTATTTTTGGACAAAAACAGTTCCTGTCTGTTCCTGCGTCGTATTAAAAAATACAACGATCTTCCAAGTAATGACTACAAATATTTTCTGAGTGAAAATATTTCGTTCCTGTTTGTTCCTGTTGATTCCTGTCTCCATTGGACGATTTGGAGAATACTGCGTTCTGGTTATGTTTTTAAATCAAAATAAACTTTGCACTTGTGTTTTATTATTTAATTTACACATTTATTTTCCATATTTTTTATAATTAGATTAAGTTTCTTACAGGTATATTTTGTATTCAAAGGTAGACAGCTCATCGGTTATTAGTAATAATTATTTCCACATTTTAAGGTTAATTAAAAAATTAATTTTAAAGTATCCAGGGTCGTACTTAGAAAAATTCGAGCCCAACTTCCATAAGTTAAATAAAAATTTAATTTTTCATCCAGTTAGTAAATTAGTTATTAAAAATTGTTTTCTTTTTTAAAAAAAATCCAGGGCCGCATTTTGAAAAGTTCGAGCCCAACTTCCATAAGTTAAAATTTTAATTTCTTTCATTTAATTAATAAATTAATTAGTGAAATAGTTCTTGTAAAAATTTCCAGGGATGTACTAAAGAATTTGTAGCCCTTTTTTCCATTCAATAGTAATTTATTTGTTTTAAATAATATCGCCTACGTACTTTTATTGACGATTTCTTTAGGAAAAGTTTTGCGTTTTGCAGCACGTTGCATAAAATCGATTCCATATTAGTGTCGCGTGTGCTATATAAAAACAAATTGTGATTTCGCGTAGTGAAAGGCTAACGAAAGTACATTTTCCACAGGACCCTGCGTGGTTCTTTCATTCTTAGAATAGTTGTATACATTCTAGTTTTAATATCTTGAGTTTCACTTCAAAATACACAATGCAAGCCTTCCAAAAAGCTAGAAAGAATGCTAAATCTGCAATTACACGAACCCAAAATTGGGTAATCGCGAATATAGATTCTGAAACAGATGTATTCCTTTTAAAAACTAAATTAGATAAATTGGAGTCCGAGATAGTTAAATATAACGATGCTCAAAATGAAATAGAGGATTTAGACGTTAAGAATAAGGATACGGAAAATAGAGGTTCTTTTCAAGACGAATTCGATAAATCAATTGCTTGTCTCAAACAAAAAATTCACGATTTAACTGTACCTTCTGCTCCTACGAGTTCTAGTCGTAACCAATCCGTTCCTGATCCAAATTTAGGGGTAAAACTTCCCCAAATTTCCATCCCCTACTTTGCTGGCGATTACACAAAGTGGGCTCCGTTTTATCAAATGTTTATAGCTTTGATAAAAAATAATGTTCAGTTAACAAATGTTCAAAAGTTAATTTACCTTAAGTCCTATTTAAAAGGAGAACCGTTATCTCTTATTGAATCCTTAGAAATAACTAACGACAATTTTGAAATCGCAGTTAATATTTTAGAAACTAGGTACGAAAATAATTTAGCTATTATAAATTCACATTTAAATTCAATAATCGATAGTCCAAACATAACAAAATGTACACCGTCCTCCTTAAGAGAATTCTTAGTAAATATTCGAAAGAATTTAGAGTCCTTAAAAAATTTAAAATGCCCAACTCAGCATTGGGATTTAATCATCCTTAACATTGTTATGAGAAAGTTAGATTACGGTACTAAAAAGGAGTATCAATCCAATCGAGATTTAAAATCAGATCCTACTTTGAAAGAATTTTGCGAAATTATCGAAGCTAGGTGCAATGCCCTAGAATCTTTAAGTACTCCTTCACACTCCTCTTCAAATGAAGTAAAATCTGAAAAGGGTGCCTCAAAGGCAAGTTCCAAAACGGCGTTACATGTAAAAAACGTGTCTCCTAGCTCATCTACAAGTAAACAACGAACTTGTTGGTTTTGTAAAGTAATTGATCACGATATCTACAAATGTTCCAATTTTTACAAACTTAGCACTGATGAAAAATATCAGTTTCTGAAGTCCCAATCCTTATGTTCCAATTGTTTGGGGGCAAAACATTCACTAACAGAGTGTAAGTCTAGGGGTTGTTCCTTATGTGGTAAAAAACACCACACACTCCTTCATAGAACTTCTGTGCAAAATGATTGTTCACAAAATTTCCAAAATTCCAATTATGGTCCTAGAGACGTTCCCAGGCCACAATATAATACCGTGGACATTCCTAGGAATGTTCAAAATTCCAGTCATAATCAGAATTGGCGAGCACAGTCTCGCCAATCTCCTAATGCCGTAAATGTCGCATCGTTCCGAAATCCTGAATCTGAAGCTCAAAGTAATTACTCTTCGCCCTCGAGGCCATCCTCCCTACTTGTAGGTCAAGAATATCCTGAAGTTCTACTGGCCACAGCAGTCGTAAATGTTTCATCCGATAATGGTAACCGTGTCAAGGCTAGAATAATTCTAGACAACGGCAGCCAATGTTCTTTCGCTTCTGAAAAATTTGTTAAGAAGATGAATTTTAAAACTTATGATAATCAACTCCAATTTTCCGGCATTAAATGCACTCATACGATTTCCAACAAAGTGTTGGACATTGTAATTTTTTCCAATACTAAAGAGGATTATAAACTCCAAGTTTCTTGTGCAGTACTTCCTGTAATTACTTCTAGGTTGCCTAGAATTCCGTTTAATAGACATAAGTTGAATATTCCTCCAATATTCAAGCTGGCTGATCCAGACTTCCATATTCCGTCCGATGTGGACATTCTCCTGGGCGCTGATGCCTATTATGAAATTCTACTTCCGCAGATCCATAGACTGGGTCCCAAACTTCCTACTCTCCAGCTGACAAAGTTCGGATGGGTAATTGGAGGACAATTGCCTCCACAAAGTGCTTCTAAGGACAATAAAATTACTCTTTTCTGTCAAAACACATCCGAGTCTGGTGACTCGTTGGATAACATTCTTTCAAAATTCTGGGAAGTCGAAGAACTTCCAGAATTTAAATCCTTATCCGCGGACGAAGAGTCTGCTGAACAAAATTTCGTTCAAACGCATGTCAGATGCACCGATGGTACTTTCCAAGTTGATTTTCCTTTCAAGTCTACTGCCGAGAACAATCTACTCGGCGACTCTTTCCATATCGCGAAAAGGAGATTTTGCAACTTGGAAAAGCGTTTCCAGAATAATCCCGAATTATTTTCCACTTATAAGGAGTTTATTGATGAATATGTGTCATTAAAACATGCCACGTATGTTCCATTTAATCCTAATATTAAATCTTCTGAGATCAAATATTTCCTTCCACACCACTGTGTAATCAAAGATTCCAGTGAAACCACAAAACTAAGAGTAGTTTTCGATGGCTCTTGTAAAACTTCCACAGGCATTTCATTAAATGATATCCTTCACAAAGGCTATCAAGTACAACCAGATTTGTATGATATCCTATGTCGTTTTCGACAACATTCATATGTTCTGACTTGCGACATTCAGAAAATGTACCGACAGGTCAAGATGAATCCATCTCAACTCCACTTCCAAAACATCTTGTGGAGAAACTCCCCACAAGAAGACCTTAAGTGCATTCAGCTTTCTACAGTAACTTACGGAGTTACTTCTTCGTCTTTTCTAGCAACAAGAGTTCTAAAGGAACTCGCATCCAATTCAAATGAATTTCCTTTAGCCCAAAGGGCATTGTTAGAGCAAACCTATGTCGACGATGTTCTCTATGGTACAAATTCGCTTTTCGAGTTGGAGGATTCTTATTCCCAACTCAATTGTTTACTAAACGGAGCGGGTTTCCGCCTGCATAAGTGGTTGTCCAATTCTTCACGATTTAGACAAAAATATTGTGATCCAGCTGATGCTAACCAATATGAAATAAAATTTGAAGACAGTCCTAACAAGGTGTTAGGGTTGGTTTGGAATCCTTCTTCTGACAATTTTGCTATTTCCTTTCCGAAAATTTCTTATGATGATACTCCTTCCAAGCGCAAGGCTTTATCAATTACTGCTCAGATGTTCGACCCGCTAGGCGTGCTGGGTCCTTTCATAGTTGTAGGAAAAATATTCCTACAACAGCTTTGGCTAATCAAAATTTTCTGGGATGAACCGCTCCCTATCGAATTAAGTCAAAAGTGGAAACAATTTATTGATTCCATTCAATCTTTAAAATTTCTAAAAATTCCTAGATGTTTATTTTCGGCCAAGTCCATTGTAAAGATCCAAATCCACGGTTTCGCGGATAGTAGTGAGCGAGCCTATGGGGCTTGCCTATATTTCAGAACCCTTTATTCCGACCATTCTGTCACTTCCACGTTACTTACATCCAAATCCAGAGTCGCGCCACTTAAAACAGTTACCCTTCCAAGACTCGAGTTGTGTGCAATGGTATTGCTTACCAAACTCACTCAAAAAGTCATTAGAATTTTTGGCGACTCATTAGATGTTGAATCCATAAATTTGTGGACTGATTCCCAGATAGCCTTGTACTGGATTGAGTCCCATCCTTCTCGTTGGCACACCTTCGTGGCAAACAGAGTTTCTCAAATTCAGACGTCGCTGCCACAAGCTCAATGGAGGCATGTTCGTTCTGCTAAAAATCCTGCAGACCTACTTTCCAGGGGAGTACTGGCTCCCGACCTACTAAATTCCAACCTTTGGTGGCACGGTCCTGATTTTCTATCCGCAGTAAATTTGGACTTGTCCAAATTTCTCTTAAAGTCTCCTCCGAGCGTTGTGCCTGAGCAAAAGGTATCTAAGCTCCAAGTGCTAGTTGCTAGTACTGACACAAAAAATGAATTTTGGCATCAATTGTTAGAAACATTTTCTTCCTTCAGTAAACTGCTACACACAGTGGCATATGTTTTGCGTTTCGTGTCAAAGTGCAGGAATCAAGAGACCAAAGTGTTTGGTCCTTTGTCCCCATCTGAAACAAATTCTGCCTTAGTGCTGGTCCTTCGAAATTTACAGCTCCAATGTTTTCCTAAGGAAATTTCTGAATTAAAATCCCATAAAACTATATCTGACAAGAGTGTATTATCTCTTAATCCTTTCATAAACGAGCAAGGACTCATTTGTGTAGGAGGACGTTTGCGTCACGCAGACATTCCCGAGCGTCAAAGGCACCCTGTGCTTCTTCCTGCTAGAAATCATGTGGTTTCTCTCCTGCTCAAGAGAGAGCACATTCGATTAGGCCACGCTGGTGCCCAGACTGTTCTTGCCAATGTGCGCTTACAATATTGGCCTATGAATGGAATCCGAGAAGTAAAAAAGGTTATTCATGAGTGCATGACCTGTTTTCGTTTTCGAGCGATAGCTGCTCAACAGATTATGTCCGATTTGCCTTCGGATAGAGTCACTATCTCTATGCCCTTTGAAAAGGTGGGGGTCTACTACGGCGGCCCTTTCAACATAAGGTCCTCTCGTCTCCGAAAAGCTCCAAGCATTAAGTGCTACATGGCAGTTTTCGTGTGCATGGCCACTAAGGCTGTGCATTTAGAATTAGTGTCTTCCCTATCTACTGATGCATTTTTGTTGACGCTGAAACGCTTCATATCCCGTAGAGGAATTCCGTCCGTAATTTACAGCGACAACGCTACTAATTACGTAGGTGCTAAAAATCACCTCCGAGAATTACGTGAATTCTTCGCTAACTCCAAGTTGTCTGAACGACTAAAAGTCTTTGCATCCGAAAATAGCATTGACTGGAAATTTATTCCGCCCCGCAGTCCTCACTGGGGAGGCCTGTGGGAGGCTGCGGTAAAAGGAGCAAAGAGGCACCTTTACCGGATTCTTGGTAATGCTCAACTCACATTCGAGGAGTTGAGCACCGTCCTTACTCAAATTGAAGCCATCCTAAATTCCAGACCTTTGTGTCCTCTATCTAGTGATCCCACTGATTTAGAGGTTTTGACCCCTGGTCATTTTCTAATTGGTCGTAGCCTAACATCCTATCCGGAACTTGACAATACGTGCCTGCCTGAAAATAGACTTACATTCTGGCAGAGATGTTCCCGTATACAGCAGTCTTTCTGGAAGAGATGGACTACTGAATACTTAAATCGTTTGCAAAACCGGCCAAAATGGCTGTCCCCTTCCAAAAATTTGCAAATCAACGATTTAGTATTACTGAAAGAAGATGGCGTTCCTCCACTCAAGTGGCCTTTAGGCCGCATTGTGGAAATTATACCCGGACCTGACCAAAGGGTCCGTGCCATCAAACTTCGCACCAAAGAGGGTGTATTTGTCAGATCAATTGTGAAGGTCTGTCCACTGCCTAGCGCAGATTTATAAAAGTCTATTTAGGATCTCTTGTGATACTATCTTATTGTTTCTTTTTTTGTTTTGTGGGTTGAAATCAGAGATTTCAACAGGGCGGGAGTATGTTCAGAACACGTCCAAACCATTTATTTTTATAATTATCGGTAGGCCGGACCTGTGCGCCGGCAAATTGACTTCTTGAGTTTTTAAAATAATAAAATATCTAACGTTCGCTAACCACGCGCCAAACTAGTTTTTGTCTCTATCACTCTATCTACCCTCTCTAGCGTAAGCGGGTGATGCTCATTCGATTTCCATTTTTTAAGCCGGAAGGACGGCCAACGTTAACTCCTAACTATTTCTTTTCACATCCACGAATCTCAGTGATTCAAGTTACTTAATAAAATAAAAGTGTTGTGTGTTGTGTCATTTGAAGTCGAAACATTTTTGTAAGTACTTACATTTAACAATTCGTATCAGATCCAAGAAAGTGAGCTGGTCTACCGATCGTTTAGTTATTAGGTTAAAACTGTATAGTGTTGTATAATATAATAAAGGACTAATATTCGTATCAGAAAATAGCTTGTTTATAATTACCAGTATTGGAGAGAAACAAAATCCACTAGACATATCGAAGAAAAGTGTAAAAATGCAAATACCTACGTGTTGAAATTGTGGAATAAAAACCCGGTTTCAACACGAGGTAAGATCATAAATTTATGTAAATGAACTCGCAACGAAACATTGTTTTCTTTTAGGTGAATTTAGCAAATTAAAAAATCCCAGTTAACATACTGCAATTAGAAAGGATTATTATGAAACTTAGGTACTACGAATTAAATTTCATACTCTTGTCTATTGATAAAATGAATTAAATAATAAAAATGTGTTCAGAAAGTTACAAATACAAATCGTTAATTTACAAAAAAATCAAAGCTAAAAAGCTTATACAAGCAATCTAGATAACGTTTTTACTTTTTTGTTTATTTAGACATGGTAAGTCGAATTTAAGGTCTAATAATTTAAGCTGCTAAAAGTGCACGTTACAGATTCCCCCTTTACTTCAAGATAATTCACTCAGGTGAATTGTGACCAGCGCTTGTTGTCTTCAAATCTTCAATATTCCAAGTCCCTCTGTCATTACCCTTCTCGTCCATTAAAACATAAGTCCACATAATTAGGTAGGTACTAACCCATCTGAATGCCATATTTTTCGTATAGTACCGCGCATCATCAGAAAAAACAAAACTCTTACGCCAAATTAGCTGATGAGGAAGCAATTCCTCTCTATGGCGTCAAAGATTTTTCTGCAAAGCCTTATCCAAGCGTTCTCTAACGTCTTAAAACAAATTATTAAACCTCATTAATATTAGCATTATAAACAATAATGTCCATGTCAGCAGAACAATTCCTCAGTGTGTCTTTCATGAAAAATTCACTACCCTTTAAGACCATATTCCTCCCAAAATTAAGATAATAAGGAGTCTGTTTAGTAGAATCATTAAAAAAAGTACGTATGGCACAAGTCACTTTTGCCAAGTCAACGTCGCACTTTCGCCGATTGTCAGAAACATACATAGACAACATCATTTTTAAAGTTTGATTATGTCTTCAGTAGAATTCGCCTGAGGATCATAATGGGCGTTAAACTGTACCGAAACACATCCGATATTCCAGTAACCTTATCAGCAAAAAGCGGTCTACCTTACATGGTTTGGAGCAGTAGGTTTCTTTTTTATATTGTTTGGGATAGTACAGAAATCCAAAATCCAATTTTTCTATCTCGGCGACCTTCCGGATCACCGCCATATAACGTTTAAACGGCTAAAAATTTGCAAAGACAACTCTATTCATTTTTAAAGTAAATATTGAGCTAAATATGATTACTGTAGTTAAACAGTTCCCGAAATACAGATTTAAGAGGGAAAGCCCACTCAAGCGACATGTCGCGCACGACTGATCGCGAGGCATCGCGCGCGGCAATACTTTAGATGTTTTTAAATGACTCAAAGCCCATTAACGCGGTTCTGTCGCGTGGTCGCACGCGGCTGAAAATTAGAAATGACAAGCCCGCGATTTTCCTGCCGCACGCGGCCAGCGTTATCATGGATTCATATGGAGCATCACTCATACAAACGTCAAGTCGCGTGCGAAACGCCAGTTGAGAGTTGGAGTTTCCTGTTAACTTTTAGACAGTTCCAGTGAAAAAATGTCCGACAGTTGTATTAATATAGATGAATTTATATCCGATATTCAAGACCGACCTCAACAGTTAATTGAAATAAAATGACGAAAAAAATATTTGTTCGGGAATCTGCGCTAACAGTTCGTCAAATGATACTACTCTCATTCTGAAATATTTGAAGAACTTATCCTCGTGTTGATGTAAATCCTTATGTAATAAATTAAATGCGCCTTTTACGTAAGGGTCTATAAATAATGGGTGAACCCAGTACCTACGTCGTTTCAATTTTTTCCGCCGACAAACAGAATAAAACAACACCGTTACTACTTCCACCTCTATTTTGATACTGAACCTGTATCGCTGTTAAAAATCGCACCTCAAAAATTGCATGCGGCAGGTCGCAATTGTTAAATATAATTTAGTGTTGTACATAAAGTTTTAAATGGCTTTGAAGGTTATTTTTCACCATCAGAAGATAACTCAGCATTTTACATTCCATTGTAGTGGGAGGATGGTGTAGAAAATATTAGAGGTAAGAACTTACCCAGCACAATCTTTATGTATAGTTGGAACATTAGAGCGTTCGGTTGCGTTAGATTTCGAAAATATTTTTTACCAGATTCTGCAATTAAACCTCATAATTAGAAATTGGTCCAGGTTAAATAATATCTTATTTTTAAAATTTAGCCAACATTTGTGAAATTGATACCAACGGCATTACATCTTCTCCGAAAGTTGGCAGGTCTCACTCATTTATATAATGCCTGCCAATTGTGGTATGCAACTATTTGGGCAATTTTTTTGGGCCTCATAGATACGCTGACGTACCTTAAGATAGTCAACCATCATCCAAGTAGTAATTACGCTAGGCCGTTCTTAACTGGAGATATCGATACACAATAATAAACCTACTAAACTATGTCGTTGCCCTATACTTGTTTAATTTTCTCTTTATTTTTCATAAACAACTCAATAATTTACGATACTTTCCAGTTAAAATAAAATTTCTATACATCAAATCTGACTGTTTACAATACTTAGTGGAGTTATCCTGCACCAAAGCGTTCATATAATTTCTTTATGTTCCTTCGAGTATCCCAAACCAAGAATTTATTCAAATACATGCACATAAATCACATCTAAATGCCTAGCCCGTAGCACGTGCGATAGCCAAGGGAGCACTCGCTAGTCGGAAAAAGAAAAGGTTAACAAAAAAGAAATAATCCTCAAAAGTTCATTTTAACACTTTTGGATATAGTGTGGTAAATCAGGGCAACGTTTTAATTTAGGAAAATGTACAAATTAAAACTAAAGATGGTTTATATTTTTGTATTTTATAGTATCAATAGAAATGTAATAATTATTATGTTCATAGGAAATGTATGCTAAACTTTTTACTAAAATACGTATTCGTAAACTGACATATTCTAAACAAAGCCTATTTAATAGTTCTTGGACAGGGCGTAGCCATCTATAGGTAGAGCATCTGAAATTTTAAATAGGACACAATGGCATATTTGGGTCGAGGTTATAGGGTAGTAAAAGACGTGGTTAAAGAGGATATCTAAAATAGTTTAACCAAAATAAATTTTTTTAAATCTACAAGTATTTTTTTTACTTTTGGAGTCTGGGGATGATATTGATAATACGTAGGGGGATTGTTGAGATTTGTTTCCGAATTTTTAAATTATTTTAGAAAATTATTTGCAAAATAAGCTTGCATGACGTGTTATTTATATTTACATTTCCATAAGACAGTATTAAGTGTATTGTTTTGTAACATTTCTTTACACAAATGAACTAATTCAGGTGTTTAAATAGTGTTATAACAAATTATGAAAGTAATTTTAAAAAACCGACTTCACAAATCGTGCAGATGCCATCACCACATCTTACACAACTTAAAATATAACTTTTTTATATTTATATTCAACAGAATAATTAAGTGCAAGATCTGTGGCTTGCTTTTTTAATTCATCCAAAATGATTGTATCGATAGAAACCCCGTTTAGAAATTCAAAATCATCTGCTACCTACCTCTTTTAGAGCCACTTATCTGTCTTCCATTTGCATGATGATTGTATTAAAATCCTGCAACAATCCAACTCTTACCTGTGTGGTGGAATCAAAAGAATGCGATTCATTATTTGCTTTCTCCCCAGGCATTTTCTTTTTTGTTTTCGCTTTCGAGACTCGTGAAGGATTGGCTTAATGCCTATTTTCTCTCCCATAAGCTTTGAGGACTGAATCAGTGGTGTAATAATTTTGTCTGTAAGTTTTCATTTCGTCCAACAGTCCCTGAATCATTCGAGCAACTTTAGACACATTACGCTGCTTTTCTTGCAAGGAATGTTAATCCTATTTATTTTTTTTTAAGAATGTTCTAAAACGTCAAGTAACAGATGAATTTTTTTTTTTTATTAACTTCAATAATGTCTTAGATTGCATAATCGTATCTCCAGTACTTTCTTCCAATACGCTGACCTCTTCAAGAATGTCTACAACTTTTTCCAGCTGGGAGTCTAAGACAAGGACAGCCTTAGCTTTTGATGACCAGCATGTATCGCTTGTTCCTTTTAAAGACGTCTTAAGTGTACTTTTCAACAGTCCCCAGCAGAAAAGTTGATCCAACAAAAAAATAATATATTTGTTGAACTGTTTCGAAAAATGTTTGCATTTAGTCCCACTAAATTAAGACTATGGACAGTACAAGAAATAAATCGAACATTAATATTCAGTAATACAATTCGAGCGTAAACACCCTTGTACTTACCAGCCACATTCGTGCAATTATCGTATGATTTCCCTCTGATGTTATATAACATCTATGTCTAATATCTAATTTGTCAGCAATCAGTTTTTTCTCTAGTTCTTTTGCAAGCCCTTCGCCAGTTTTCTTGTGGATACCTATTAATGAAATCAATAAAACTTCTTCAACTTCTTGTTAGAGTCAATATTAACGTAATGTATTATTTGGACTAATTGTTCCTGATAAGAGACGTCTGTGGCTTAGTCAAATAATATTGAAAAATATTTTGCAGTCTTGATATTCTCAATAATATGTCTCCTTACTACTGTAGCTAGCAGAATCGTTTTGTATGGTAGGGAAAGAATAGGTCAACTGGCCTTTATTGTGAGCCTCAATGTGATCTTTAATAATACTGGCATAGTGGCTAATCAGTTCAATTGTGTTAAGAAATTTGCCACAATTTGAATGACCGATAATTTCGGAAGTACTTCTCAGCGCATCATTATTTTTTATGCAGTGTAGAATGGCATAAATTATTACCTTCAAAATGTGTCTCCACTTGTTTTTCTTCTTTTGCATAGCTTTTAAAAACTGATTATCAATAAATACACCTTCGTTCATTTTTTTTTTCGAATGCATTTTCACGGTGGCTTACCGAATTTTCATGACGAGGCAACAATGGATTCAAATGTTTCCAATCTCTAAATCCGGTTATCCAAACACTATTTCTATTATTACAAAATAGTATGTATGTGAAGCAAAAAAATGAATCTAGCTCTTTGCAGTTTATAATCCATTTTCTGTCTACTCTTTCGCCATTTGGATTATTTTCATTAACCACTAATTTTCAAATTTTCTGTTTTATGTTGTCGAACTGAAGCGGCCCACTATCATGCGCCCTTGCCCATCGTGCGCCCGTGGCAAATGCCACCTTTGCCACGCCCTAGCTACGGCTCTGCCAAATTTATAGAGGACCACCCCTGAGGTATAGTTCTTCCATTATCAATTGCAGATCATAAAAACTAGTTCGGAACCTTTACCGACAATTTTGTTTGATCTGCCATAGGCGTAGATACCTACCTCATTTTATAAATTTATTTTATTAATACTTTTAATATAAATCATATGCTAGAAAGTATTCGTTAAAAGGAAATCGAATAATTATAAATTGGACGTTATTATACGCCCTTATTTAGACAGATGCACTTAATTGTAATCTTACTTGTACTTAAAAAAATCATTAACTTGCTACAACTGAATATTAAATTATAAAACGTAAAAAAGCGAGTAAAATAGAAATATTTTTTTCAGACATAAAAGCTAAAATTTGAGCTTTTTTACTGCTACTATTTGGTATTTTAAGGAGTTGCCGCGAGTGGTAGGATGCGTTGTTCATAACGATTACTGACTGTGGTGGAAGGTAAGGTAAAAGCTGTTCATTAAACCGTTTTTTAAATAATTCTGCTGTCATATCTTCATGATAATCAGCTGCACAGTTTTTAATTTGTTTAGCAGATAATAATAAAGCATTAGGCACGAAACCGTCTTTGCTTCCAGCGTGTACTATTATAATGCGTTTCCCTTTAGAACATGGCCCATTCAAACACCAATTTTTACTACTGCCAACCCAACCGAAATTTACTACATCGTGACTGTCAAACCATGTTTTACTAGATAAATTATGTGTCTATTAGAACTTCTGTAGCCTTTTATCTGACGCAAATAATCTTGTCGCCATTGAACTATCCTTGACGATTCGGTGATTACCATCTGTTTATTAAATTTTTTGTGTTTAAAACCACATGCTGACAAAACTTGACGCAATGTTTCCAAACTGGTATAAGTGTATCCTGGAAAATCTGCCACCTTTTGCTGTATTACTTCCAATGTCGGAACCCTGTTCTCCTTATATAAACTATAAATTGTCCTTCGCATAAAATCTTAGGTAGCTCTGTCAACTGATTTTAGTTTTTCTTTACATGTTTTTCGGTTTTATGAATAATCCACAGCAACCCCTTTCGTGACTACCGGATAAACGGAAAATTTATTTACTTTAGTTAATTCAGCAATTGTTATTATGAACGCATTATCAGACTGCTGAATATTTTCCTTTTTTAAACATTCGAATATATTTAAAATAACTTGTTGTGTTTGTATATCTAAATCCTTATCGTTAAAGTCGTACCTGTCTTTAATCTCACTACACTGTGCAATTTAATTTTCTTCATTCGCCCATGGTCTAAAGAACGCCATATTTATATTTATTAAAAAAAATTTAAATTAAACCAACCATACATACAAAATACACCGCACGACAGTACTCCACTGATATCGCAGACTGTCTTCCAGGAATATTTTCGAACACCTGCCTTCCGTAAACCTTCGGCCAATACAGTGCATTTAAGTTTACGATTCGATGTTTTCATTGGTAAATAACTGATGGTTCGTTTATTATTTACCGCTTTGTATAAGGGGAGTAAACATTATTTTTCGTTTCTTAATTTGGCATGAGTACCGTGCGTATATATTAAATATTGATGATTCCCCACATAACTGTGTTCTGCAATTGATAATGGAAAGACTATACCCCCTTAATAACCAAAAAAAGAAATCGGAGAAGGTGGTAAAGAATTACCGCTAAACATACATAAAAAATGAAGAGTTTGAGGATTTTATAATGAACCCATTTATTAGATTTTGACTAAATTTATATGGAATCGCCCCTGAAATAGGACAAAGTGTTAAAGAACTATCGCTAAACATACATAGAAGAATATATTAGGATGAATTGAGAACGTCCTTCTTTTTTGAAGTCGGTTAAAAATTCAAAATAGAAAAAAAATAGACCTGCTATTCTCTCCTGAGCCACTACAATTCTTTAAAGCTTGCTTATCACAGTTAACTTTGAAAAGGTAAAATCGCATACAGCCAAATGTTGCTACTGATGCAAAGAGATCATAGGTGTATATCTGAAGGCTCCCCTTTTTGTTGATAACGAATTTTCTAGTTTGAGCTATATAATCATCAATTTCATAACTCTGATATGGAATGAGCCTGTTTTTGTTCAACCTCTTTATCAAATTGCGGCTTTCTTTCGGGGATAGCTCTTATATCTTTACTCATACCACATACCTTAGCTCTTATATCCATTCTCATACTACATACCTTAATTTCGCTATCTAATAGTGAATCCAAATCTCGTCTATAATTATAAATTAGTATTTTGGATTGCTCTTAAATAGCAACGTTTCTACAAATCTGTTTTTGCTACAATGTGACCAATTGCTACACCCATCTTGCGAAGAGCTTCCTCATGTCAAGGACGATTCCAAGACGAATTTTCGGGAGGGAGGTGGCATTTACTTTAGCCATTCCTTTTTTAACATATTTTTTGGATAAAAGGCTCACAAATCGTAAGAACTTTCATCTCGGGGGAGGGCTTGGCCCTCGTCACTAGAATTATTGGCTAATCTCTTAGGGTTTGCTCATTTATACTTGATGCATTGTATTCGAGGTTTTCTAAGATGGTTACATTAAAATATACTAAAAATTCAGATAAGGTATCAATATTTACTTTTTTCTGCTTTAAATAATCCTGCTCTCACGCACAAATAAACTATAAGAAGATGCTTGTGTGCTTGTTTAAGTCTACTGAAAATCCTTGCTACAACTATAATTAATCTTTCATCCACAAATCTACCTATTCATCCTTTCTTAAAAAAATTTTGTGGGAGAAAAAGATATTTAACCATCAGCAAGTAATTTCTTTGGCGGTTAATATCTTTTAATGCTTTAACATTAATTTACGATAGTGGTAGTTCTTTTTTTTTAGAAAACCTACTTTAGTAACGACAATAAAGTAACTAGGCTAGCACCTATGTTCTTGTAACGGCTAATATAGAAATATATCTTGGTGTAGCAGTGCAAATGACCGTTTCAACTTTCATTAGCTGAAGTCGGTCACAATGCAGTTTGACACTCACTAGGCAATTTTTTAAGAAAAATGTATTTTGTTTTTTGCAATCGTGTTATCTTTTCTGTATTACTTATTCGAAACTACCTACAAATACCTAGAATATTATGTTTCACAGTCCTATTTTTTCTTAGTGCATAAGTATTTATTTTACTTGTCCCACATAACAAGTCTTTAACAATACCGGTATCCCAAAATCATTATCTGGCACAATAAGAAATTTAAAATATAGGTCGGTGACATTGTTTTAGGATTACTATTAAAGTTAATATATTTACTTTTAGCTAACTGATAACATTAATTTATTTACTTGGGCATTGTTAAAACTTGTAGTATAAAAATTTTTATTTGCAGTAATCAAAAATTCTGTACAAGTAATTTTTGTGTGTATCTAATTAACTAATTATCTAATAAAAATATATTGTATACATAGATTATACTAGATTAAAAAATGATCTAGAAAAATATAATTGGAATGAATTTTATAACATTAACGATCCAATTACTTTAACAAAAAATTTTTTAGACATATTGAACTTTTTCATAGAAAAACACAAAAACACAAAATTAATTAAGCATAGGAATATTAAACGTAAGGGTTGGATCACGAACGGCTTAGTAAATTCTATAAATGAAAAAAATAAATTATATAAAGAATATCAAACAGACCCAACAAATAATTTAAAAAAAATAGATTCCTTAATTTTAAACGGAAATTAGAAAAACTAATTAAAGCAACAAAATATGGGTACTATGGAAAACTTATTAATAACAAAAATTCGTCAAAAAATCTGTGGAAAATTATAAAAAATATTTCATTTACCAACGATCAAAATAAAATAAATGAAATTATAAATTCTAATAATGAATTGACCACAAATGATAAAGAAATTGCAGATGAATTTAATATTTTTTTTATTAATGTTGGTGAGAAATACGCTAATGAAATCGAGCCGCCTTCTAATGTACCTGAGTTTTCTAAAAAATGCCGAAGATCATTTTTCCTAGCACCTGTGACAGAACCTGAAATTATTGAATTAATAAAATCTTTAAAGTCTAAAAAGGCTGCAGGAGTGGAGGGTATAAAATCTGAAATCTTAAAAAAATATTGCACCAGTTATTGCTTCGCCTCTAGTTCATTTAATTAATTCAATTTTTACAACTTCTTGTATCCCTCAAGAGTTTAAAACTGCAGTAGTAACACCAATTTATAAAAAAGGAGCAAAAACAAATGTTTCTAATTACCGACCAATATCAGTTATAACATGTCTAGCTAAAGTTTTTGGAAAATCCCTTAAATGTCGCATTACCAAATTTCTTACAAATAATAAAATAATAAGCAACAATCAGTTTGGATTTCAAGAAGGGATCTCGACAACAGATGCTATTTCGGAATTGTTACAGGAAGTTACAAACTCCTTAAAAATTAGCAAACCTACATTGTGCGTGTTTCTGGCTAAGGCCTTCGATACAGTTTCTCATGCACAATTGCTGGAGGCATTGGATGATATAGGAATTCGAGGCGAACCAAACAAGCTTTTTGCAAATTATTTATTAAATAGAACTCAAACGCTAAAAATTAACAACACTTTAAGTGAAAGAAAATGTATTAAATTTGGTGTACCTCAAGGTACTGTGTTAGGTCCTATCCTCTTTATTATTTATCTCAACAGTATTTTTACTTATTCAAGTGCAGGTAAATTGATAAGCTTTGCAGATGATACAGCGATTGTTTACTCCGATAATAGCTGGACAGATCTAAAAAAGAAAACAGAAATTGATTTAAAAAATATATTCGATCTATTTAGTCATAAATTACTCACCGTTAACTTCGAAAAAACTTACTTTGTGCCATTTTCAACAATATTAGTACATTACCTGATTATAATTTATTAACAGTAGAGAGATCAAATTCTAAAGTAGGCATTACTGCTAAAAATAATGTAAAGTACCTTGGCCTACATATAGATTGCCACCTTAGATTTGATAATCATATTGAAAATGTAGTTAAAGTTCTGAGGGCATTATTGTACAAATTTAGGTATTTTAAAAATATTATAGATCCTTGTCATCTCAAAACTATTTATTTTGCTCTGATCGAATCAAGGTTAAGATATTCGATTATTAATTGGGGAGGAGCTGCCTTTTGTTACATAAAAAAGATAGATGTACTACAAAAACGGTTTCTAAAAATAATTTTTAAAGAGAAACTCAGATACCCTTCCCACCTTCTGTTCTTAGAGGCAGGAATACTTGATATAAGACAATTATTTATGCACCAAATAATTATATTTATTTATAAAAATAAAAAAAAATTACACCTTATAAATCACCGTCACAATACAAGATATAGAGAAAATCTAAATGTACATACACAGTTTTTACGAAGAAATGTTACCATCCGAACACATTCACACCAAATGAGTAAAGTATTTAATAGTCTCCCCGAATCATATAAAATGTACCTTCTCAATATAAACTCATTAGAATTCATTAAAAACCGTTTTAAAACATACATTATAAACTTAGGAAGGGAAAATGTTCACCTCTTGTTAAATATCTAATAATTATTTTTTAATCTTTTTTTAATTTTGGCTTGTTATAATGTTCTGTTTGTTTATATTGTTACTTTTAAATAAAATACATGTTAAAATAGCTAGAATAATTTTGTGTATAAAAATAATTGTCAACACATTCAAATATAATATATTCGTCCATGCACAGCCTCTTTGGCTTTTATGGATGAACTCACACACACGTTTATTCTGTTGCTGTTATTATTCTTTTTAAATTTATACTACTTATTCGTATAATGTCAAATTTTTGTATGTATTAATTTGTCTATTTTCTGAATAAACTATTATTATTACTATTAAAGTTAATATATTTACTTGGGCATTGTTAAAACTTGTAGTATAAAAATTTTTAATTGCGGTAAGCAAAAATTCTGTACAAGTAATTTTTGTGTGTATCTAATTAACGTATTTGTTGGAACCGAAAAAAAAACCGAAGCTCATTTATCATTTAATAATTAGTATTTCAGGAATTCTATTTTAAACTGAAATTACAGCGGTTGTAACAAGAACTATGTAATACAAGCTGGAACAAAAGATCTCCATTTTCGTTGCATAAAACGCAAATGGACCTTACACCTAATGATTTGTTTCAGCCGAGCTGAATCATGCATGAAATGTTCGCTAAAATTATTTTTGTGCATTGAAAATGCGGCGAATAATAGTTCTCTGTTTTTGGCTGACTAGCTAGCATTGTACATTCAGTTTCTCTGATAAGGGTAGTTATTTTCAGGAAAATTATTTCGTGTAACTAAAATAACTGCAATTTCTCTGAAGACAATAATTTTAATTTACTGGACAGATAATGGCCAACAGATTTTGTAAAATTATGATACTAAATATTAGCAATGTAGTTTAAGGTTTACTACTGGTTTAATGTTGATTTTTTTTTAAACGTTAATGGTTAATATTGTTAATAGTGAGATTATAGGTCTTTTAGACAGACCCTAAAGTCCATTCTTAGCGGTAACCACGAGTTATATAGAAGGGCCCAATTTGTATTTAAATTGGCCTCCAGGTAACACGGGTGTTGGCCACTTGGTCGCCGCGGTTAGTTTTGTCAGCGGGGTTCCGTAATCTCATCGACCACTTGGTCTCCAGTTTTAAAATCAGGTAGGCCTCTTGGTCGCCGTAGTTATCAATCATTAAAGGTATCTATTTCGATTTATTGAAAATAATATTTTTAAGAAAAAAATAGTTTAACTGATTTTTATTATTTTCCACGTGAATAGAAATTTTTAACTGATATGATATGGTACAGAATGTGGGTCAGGAAAAGAATAAAACCAAATTAAAAAAACACTTATAATTAATAGAAAACAATATAAAATTATACATAATAAAAAAAGTAGGTACAAAATACACAAAATACCAAATAAAAATTATTTAAGAAACCCAAATTGCAATTAGTTTTTGTAATGATAAGAAACTACTTTGATAAATTGAGTTCGTGAAAGGATCTTATTTTTATATTGTTCTATTACGTTCGTTAAATACGCATGCCGTTTTTTGTAATTAGCGTTTTTAATTTTGTTAGGTATATGTGTACTGTTTAATTTCACATAAGTATTTAACTGAATATCGAGAATTACATTAACAAATTTGAATATATCGGGATGCGCCGAATAAAAAGCAGAATTAAAATGTTTGTGGAAAGACTCACAAGCATTTGTTGTGCGTTCTGTGGAACTTGTGCACGATGCCCACATTGTAGGCGGGAAGTCAGACGTATCGCTAGTATACGTATTAATCATATAAAGAGTATATGAAGTTAATCTCTCGTCAAATGGCATTATTGGAATTAAATCTTTACAAAAACACTTTGCCACTTCAGTACTTTCCAAAAATAAAATGCCGAAAGTGTAATGAAGCCATTTGCCGATTTCAGAATTTTCATTTTTATATTCGGAAATCAAACCCAGATTTTGTATCTTACGTAACCACGATTGGGTTAAATGAAATCTACATCCAATAATTAAGATATCAGGCCAAATCTGTATAATACCAGTGTGTATGGCTTTCTCAAAATCGCAAATAACTTTACACAGCTTCCAATCTAAATTTAAATTATTATAACAGTAATCTTTTAATAATTTAAATGCAATTGCATAGGTACTTGCTCTTTTATCTGGTAAAACAAAAAATGCCAATGGTATGTAGTGTCCGTTATCAACAGCATGTATAGTGAAAAATTGTAAAAAAAATTTAGGGCAATAATTAAATGTGCCGTCGCAATAAATACTATCACGAGAACACAAGTATTTTAAATTTGAATCACATGAAAATAAAATAATTTGTGAATCTTCATTGTTAAATAATAAAAATTGTTCACCCTTATTTGTAACACATTGTATTACTTTCAGTACACTATGAACATCACTGATACACTTTGGCAAAGGTGGCAATATACTTCTTCTTGCCCTGTATATGCTTCGTCTGATGAGGTCAACATCCGTAGTGGATACATTAAAAGTATTTCCTTCCCCTCGGATTCCGTTATTAATTAACTTACTGGGTTTAACGCAAATATCTTCTGTTGCCTTTCTTTTCAATCCGTTTTGAAGTTTTTTTACATCTAAATGGTCCGATGGTGGATGATTGTGTTCACTCTTAGATTTCAATAAGACAGTTTCCGAATCGTCCACTCCAATAGTCGCTTTACACCCACGACGAGTACACTTATATGATACACCTAACTTTGTTTCCTTGTCTTTTCCAAATGTATATTTTTTTAAAATTAACAACTTTTTTTCCTTTTACACTTAACATCGACTCCATTGCAACACAAACTCAAAACTTCTTTTATGGAATAATGAATAAGATGAGAATTACTTTTAAAATAAAAAAATTAATCTTTTCAGTAAGAATGCAGACAATTAACTGATGATAAATATTTTTATTTTAGTTCTCGACAGGTCACAAACCGATATTATAATTAGAGTAATTAAATAACCCCATAATTTTCTTGGAACCCTTAATCCAGGTTTGGAGACCAAGTGGCCTATACCTTTCGAATAGCGAAAGGATTAAATTTGGATAAAACTGACCGCGGCGACCAAGAGGTATATTCCCAATCAAGCAACCCCTTTTACAAAATAATCTGTCACCCATTTCCTTACTCTTATTGGTATTTTAATTCTGTAGTGATTTACCATTAATTAACAATAAATAACAATAGTTAGGGATGTTATAATAAATCGGTATTGTATTAAAACTAGAAAGTGTTTGAAAACAGAATCTCACTTTTCGCAAATTTAATAAAGTACTTTATAATTTAAACCAGGTAATTTCGGGATGATAGTACGAAATGAGACTATCAATAATTGGTTTGGGAGAGTCAGTACAAACTAAAACTAAAACAGGTATAATTTTTGCATCGTACAAATTGAGACAGTACGAAGTGAGACGACACCAACTTCGTGACTATGATTCAGAGGACGGGAAAAGGGTTTTCCCTACAGGGAGTATTCCCTTTGGCAGTATCTCTCTCTCTCTCTCAGAGATCGGATTAAGCCAATACCCCGCCTTTGAATGATCGTAAGTTTTCACAAATCAAAGAAAATTAAAACAAGTGTAAAACAAATAACTATGATTTATTTAACAAATAAAAACGACTAGTATTGCTTTCGCAATCACGTAGTCTTTACCGACTACACAAAAACTAAATATAACTACTTAAAACTATTTACTTACATAAGCATTATAATCTATCTGTTGGGCTGCAGGGCTAGTTGAAGCACACGTTACTTTTATCACTATTGTTTTACAAAAAAACAACCGCGACCCGTGACTACTTTAGGACACAAAAAATGCACTTAATTCGAATAATTTCGACCGCTCGTTAACAAAGACCAAAAGGAACTCCTCGAAAATTCACTTGCAATTTTTCAAAAATGCTCTTCTTGATCTTTTTTGACCCTGTACTGTAATATAATGATTTAATAAAACCTTGTCCAACTACACATTTTATTATTTTATTGAATATCTATTCAGCGCGCCTGCCCTTGGACGAAACTTTACAAATCATAACATGCCTATTTACAGGGTGTTATATTTATTCGTAACAATATCACCATTGTAGTACATTTCTTCGACTGCAGTGAACTGTTAAGAGAAAGAGCACTGGTAACCTTTCGGTGTGTAAAATTAGATTTTTATAGCAAAGTTAAACATGACGACTTGACGCCTCGTTAAGAAAAACATTTAAAAGTAAAACTATTTTGCTCATTTGAATGAGGAATAGATTCTAAATTAGTGCCAGATGAAGCCAATCCACGCGGTTTCTTGGCGTCGCTTGGGTTTATAACCAATCTCCTGCGAGGATAATTCCACATGATAACTTTCAATTATCAATTTGTCTTTATGATGAAAATGACATAATGTCTTCGAATATTCTATAATTGCCAGATTGTAATAATTGGTATTATTATTTGAACATATAAAGAATTTAACAAAAATTCTAAAAAATTATATTACATTGATGTATAAGTATTTTTATGTATTTATTACAGATGATACAGAATGTTTAAAGTATAAACAATTGTTCGACATTAAACCATTATGAACTATAAATATTATATTACATTTTCGCTAAATATTTATTTCAGAAAATCTAGATAATTTTATTTCAAAAATACAAACTGTTTACTTAAGTATTTATTTTTGCTGAAAATCATTACCTTAACTTATGTGACTTCATATTGATTAAATAATTCAAAAATATACCAAGGGTCAAAAATGTTTTGACTGAATGTGTTAAATTAATGATGGTACAAGAATACCTTACTTCTGGTGTTTATAATAGTCTGGTTTTCCCTTTTTTCTTGCAAACTTGCTCCAGTGGTGGTACAAAAATAACTTATTTTTTAAAGTATACAAAAGTAAGTTTTCCTATTTTTTCTTTCAAATTTGCTCCAACTTCAAGATCATAGCTGGTTTTCTTAAAGTATCTATTTTCATGACAAATTATTTGACAGTTTCTGAGATTTTGAAAAAAAAATTGTTACTACTTTTGTATATCTACTAATAAAGTTAAGTTGGGTCTAATTACATCCTCAGATAACCTCAGAATATCTCATATAATTTATGACCTAAAAACCTTTTTTCTTCAAGCGTATAATAATGTTTACATTATATCAAGGTACACGTGTTGTAGAAGTAGCCTATTTTTATACTAGTATAAATATTTTTCATTTTTGTACTAGTATAAAAAAGCACAAACCTAATGTTAAATGGCTTATTATGAACGTTGCAATCAAGTAGGCTGCAACTGTCATTTGAGTACTTATTTAATTTGACGTTTGTCAGTCTATGATTTAGAATATAAAAAAATAGTGTTAACCCGTTCGTTATACCTGTTTTTCAAGTAAAAAGAAAATGTCAGAAGAAATGCAATCAACACCTCCCGAATTGCTAGAAATAGCGAAATCTTCGATAGAAACCTTAATACCTACGAAATCGAAGAAAGTTTACGATTATGCTTACACAAAATTTGTGAAATGGAGTGAAAAAAATCACGTACATTTTTATTCAGAAAATGTTCTGATCGCATATTTTACTAATTTGTCTGAAAAATTCAAAAGTTCAACAATGTGGTGGCAGTATTCAATGCTGAAATCAAAACTAAATATTAAACATAATGTAAAAATTGAAAACTATTCAAAATTAATTGCCTTCTTAAAATGAAAAGGTGATAATTACAAACCGAAGAAGTTAAAAGTTTTTTCTAAACAGGAGTTTGATAACTTTCTTAAGAATGCACCAAGCAAGACATATTTAGCAACTAAAGTAGGTACATAATTTTTTTAAACTGTTATTTAGTTTTACAAATATTCTATTAATTTCAGCTTTTTTATTTTAATTTTTTTTTATCCATACTTTTATTTAAATGCTTGAAGAAAAAATAGTATATGTCACTCGGAGTGATTAGATGGCCCATTATATGTTTCGCCCAGTTTTCACAGCTTCGGATAACGCCTCAGCTGTGCAAAATTCTGGGCTCAACATATAATGTTGGCCTTCTACTCCTAGTAACATAATATACTATTTGTTACACATTGTAATACTAATTTGTAACTTACATATAAATTTAGAAACCGTTTGTGAAATAGGCTGATAGGCCAATTTTTCCTAAAATCAGTCTACCACTTTTGTTTTATTTTCATTGGTAATAATGTTAGGTGACACAAATATTTTATGAGGCGTTTTTATTACTTTTAACGGTCGTTAACTTAAATTATAACGTTGGAGAAGTAAATTCTCCGGATTACTCTCGACTACTTTTTGCGAAATAATAAAAACGTCCTTAAAAAATAATTTATTCATTCGTAAAAGTGGGATTTCTTTTAAATGTTGTTCATTTTTTGTGGTTTCCACATTTATTCTTCGGTTATTTATTCCGCGTTTCGAGTTTTTAAAAGTGATTGATGGTCCTTTCTCGTCCGTAACTTTTATATTCCTTCGTTTCAGATAAAAACGATATGTTGTCACCAAGAAGATATCTTTTGGTGTGTACTTAATTGTCATTTATCAATGTCGACGTTTTCTATAGCAAAGTTCAATAAAACGCTTAAAATCAATCCACTATGTATAGTAATATTAAATAGTAATAGGGTGGTTTTTAGATAATTTAATTTATTTTTTAAAATATAAAATATTCAAGAAACACAAGAAAAATAATATTTAAAACAAACAATAAAGGTGCACTTGTTATTTTGAATGTTTAAGGTACGTAATTTGAAACCGTTTGCTACTATTTAAATTTAAAGTTTTACCATTTAAAATGCATGTAAAATTTTTTTTTAAATTTCTAATGCTTACCCATCTTTTACAATATTGCAAATCGGTTTGATGGACCTTGTCAGAAATTTTACGCTCTTCGAAATTATATTTATGAGTGAGAATTTATAATAATTCTAAAAAAGCTCTTAATCTAGAGAAATATAATGGTGATCAATAGAAAAATTTAATTTAAATAACATTATGAGTATTTATCAATTTCTTACGTTTTTAGGTATAAAAATGGCTGTAAATTCATTAAATATTGGTCGGATAACTTTTTATTATGAGGCAACCCTTTTTTTCTCCCTACTTTTGGCGGTTTGCTTAAAAATTAAAAAAACTGTACTTTAACGACTACTATTGATGAACCAGTGCGACTTACACAAAAAAACTCTGAAGCAATTTCGAAAAGCATGAGAAATTCCCCACAAGGTTTATCAAACCGATTTGCATTATTGTAAAAGGTGGGTAAGTATTAGAAATTTAAAAAAAAAATTTATATGCATTTTAAATGGTAAAACTTTAAATTTAAATAATCAGCTTAAAATTGATATTAAGAGCTCAAACTTGGTGAGAATTTTTCTTTCTATGTTTAGATTAATATTCTGCTCAAGCACTGAAAAAAAAAATGCGAAAATAAAAGTCCCTATTAAATAATCCCTTTTTTTTTCAGTACGATTTAATTTATTAACTTATGATAATATGTTATCCCTTTACCTTCATAGTTATTTCCTATAATTTTTTTATTTTTACACGAATCAATCGTATACAATCTTGTAAAGCACAATATGGCAATATGTCGTTAAGGTCCTTTCAACTAACACTATCATAAAAACAAAACAAACGCAATAAATACCGAAAAATAAAACACATGCCACGAAAGTTATAAGTAAATGTTCCAAATGACATTAGAATAATAACAATATGGCGCAGGTGATACCACTACTACCTCCATGCTTCAAATAAAAGAAAAAAGTTAAGTGTACATTTGTCTAATGTGACAAATTCATGAATAGAAAAAAAAAAACGAGGTTTGAGTCACAATAGCCTAATTATGTATCAAGAGCGGAAAGTAATAAATGTTCACTTAAAAACAGAAAGTCAATTTGTCAAAAGTAGCAACGTACTTTTCACTTGAATTGCCACACACAATTTTTGCTACTATCACAATATTTTAGAAAATAGATATATTTTCAAAAATTCGTAGAAAAGGAGTTAATATTGGAAGTTAATGATATACAGGGTGGCTCACGCTCAACGGGACGGAGCTTTATGGGAAAACGAACAAAGATATAAAAAATTCATTTGGGAGGAATACGTAGGTTACAGACGGCTACAATTTAAAATTTGT
This sequence comes from Psylliodes chrysocephalus, assembly GCA_927349885.1. Lineage (NCBI taxonomy): Eukaryota > Metazoa > Arthropoda > Insecta > Coleoptera > Chrysomelidae > Psylliodes > Psylliodes chrysocephalus. The sequence continues at coordinate 17,906,343 of OV651825.1, read as the reverse complement.
AAGATGTATACAGGATGTCCCACATAAGAAAAAAAAATTAGTTCATTAAAAATTATTCAAACAAAAGTAAACAATTAATTTCTGGGAGACTTTTTTCCTTAAAAATTCAAATAAATCGAAAACTAATAATAATAGTAATAGGGAACCTTTAGTTAACTGACATTATTTTTGATGTAGTTTTTAATTCTAAAATAAAAAACAGGGTGTTCCATTAAAAATAATATAACTTTGTATATTTTCTCTTATGTGGGACATCCTGTATACATCTAACAAATTTTAAATTGTAGCCGTCTGTAACCTACGTACCATAAAGCTCCGTCCCGTTGAGCGTGAGCCACCCTGTATAATAAAACGATGACAAAGATTTTATTTAATATTTAAAACATTTGACAGATATGGCTGAAGTTGTCAAGATCAATTATGTGTTCATTTTGTTAAGGTGTTTTGAAGTGAATATTGATATCTTAATAAATTATACTCGAAACTGCGTATTTTGAGACGTTGCCAAATAAAGTGCAGTAAAAAAATCACATTTTGACTGTACAAACTTGTTAAACTATACATTTTTTTTATTTTCTACAGATAAAGTAACTGGAACTAAGTAATATTTTAGGAAAAATTTAAATCTAGGGGTTAATTATTTTTAAAATTAAAATATAAAATATAAAAATCTTTAAAAAAAATAAAACTTTATAGATTTTATTCAGTGGGCCGTTGAAAAAATTAACTGTACAGTACAACTCGAGTGGACCTTTTGTATCGCACTCCGCCTACGACGCTATGCTCAACTTCAGTTATCGGCAATACACCCATCATATCCATTTTTGTTGCCCAAACTACTATATTTTAAATCTACAGGTTATTATAATTAATTCACGTTTTAGTAAAGGATTTTATGAGAACATCAAACTTCTAAGTTCCTTAAAAGTTGTACATCGTTGAAACCTTTATTAACGGTAAATTTATTTTTATATCAATTATTTTATTTTAAATTTTTGCAATTTTATAAATACAGCATATTGTTAGTTTTATTTTGTATATTACTTATTTAATTAAAAATGTATGTATGGTTGTAATATATGGTGTGTAATATACAATTATTTATTTGAGAACGTCTTTTTTACCTCTACACTTAGAATTTTTGACGGGAGCCGACTCTGTGGGGGTGGTTCAAAATTGCTTCAGAGGCTCTCTTGTGAGTTATATTTAAAATATTTTTTTAACAAATGAAATATGAGTAACAAATAACTCAGGCAAGTGACAGTGATATAAACAAGTAAACCCCGGGAATTTTAAAATCCGCAGAGTAAAAATTTACTATGCATGTAAAATATTAATGTATAATATTACTAAAATATAATTTATTTACAGTTACATACTCTATTAAATACCATGTCTAAATTAAGAAATAATAAGTAAGATTCTAGAAAAGTTTTTGCCACGTTTTGAACACCAGCAAAACTTTCAAGTCATTAATTTAAAAAAATATAGGAATAAGTTAACGAGGCAGAACAGGGCTAAAATGGCTCATAAAATATTTATGTATCACCCAACTATATTTCTCGCGAAGATAAAATCGTAGGGTGGTGTGATCGATGAATAGATATATACAGATCAGAATGTATTATTCATTGAAATTTTCTGACTTCGAAACAGACCCATATCGAAGTTTTGAAGATCTGCAGGGCGTATCCTTCGGACAGCAAATACTTTTTCTTATTCCTTTTTATACGAAGGAAAACAACATCCTTGTTTATTTGCTAGAGGTAAGCGATCCCTTTTTCAATAGTATTGCCAAAATCAATTTGAATATTTCGTTTGATATATACTTTTTGTCACTGGATACAAATATAAACAATAAAATATACACGGTGACAATTTAAAAACTTACACATCATGAATCAAAGAAGTAAAACTTAATAAATATTACAATATGTTTTGATCTCTAGCTAGAGATATTTTATTAATATTTAATGGATTATTCCGGAATCATTTCTGTATCGTCAAATTAGTTTATATTTTTTTTAACTTGCGCAAACCTATCGTTGTCGTAAGAGGTTGGTAAAATTAATCTACAAATGAAAAACCTTTTGATACATACTAAATACGTTTTATCTTAAATACTTGTGAATCAGTTCTTTTATACTAGCTGAATAAAACTATTTTATTTTCCAAAAAAATTGGTTGGACTAAGAAACCATTTCATTCTTATTATTTTTTTATTTTGTGGATATCTACCGGGTTCATTTAGAATTTTAAAAGCGCTTCAACTCATTTCCGAGACCAAAAAACCTGCGCAACATATCGTTCCTAAATCGATTTAGGAACGATACGGAATAGATACCTAACACCAAATTGAAACAAATATATGATTTGTGGTCCAATTAAATCTCTTTATTTTAGATTGTAAAAATCTTTTTAAAAGTAAACTAATAACCTATGATAGTCAAGGATTATCGCTAATTTCTTTATTATTGTACTAGTTTCTAAATCAATGCCATTTTAATACGAGTATTGAATTATTTTCATTTTGGAATTATAGAAGTCTATCATTCAGAATACTGATATAGTCTACATATTTATTCTACAGTTTGGCAATAAAATAGATAATATACATATTATGAGTATAGAAAAAAATATTTAAATTAATTACTTAATTTTACATACTGTAATTATACTATCATAAAAAAATTAATTAAATACTTACTTAATACGTCCTCAACAAATTGAAGCATAGGAACTTACCTGAAAATAAAAAAAAATACAGTCCAAATTGGGTTTATGTGCCAAAAAGTTTTTTTCCTACGACCACTTAGGAAAGTGACACATATCACACTATATAGTCCTATGGAAAGTGCCCTATATCACACGCGTATGAATAAGAATTTACTTTCCACCCGAGTGAGAATATGTTACTTTCCGCAGTAGTTGTCACAAAATGTCAAACACCTAATTTCTATTTTGATCTATGTAATGTCCATATTAATACTAAAATCGATATGATTGTTAAATTATTGATTTTATTGTAAATTAGATCCTAGATATTTATCTTTAACAATTATTATTAAAATAATTTTAAAATAATGTTTGCTCTTTATTCTTTTTAAATACATAACCGATTAGATCATTCAATTGACACAAGGGGTATTAGCTCAGGTGGTTAGGACGTCGAACTTATCAACTTTCCCATTTTTTGACCGCGTTCAAATTATGGCTGGGCAGAATTTTCTTTTTGTTTTTTTTTTTTTATTTTTTTTTTTAGTTTTTTTGTTTAGAAAATATGAAAATTGAATAAATACGATTATTGTTGATTATTTTTTTAAATACTTTTTAATTATTGTAGTAATAATAACCTTGGTTTTACATTTTTTTGATAACATTATTTTGTGGTCGTAGGAAAAATATTGTACATCACTTGTGTGAAAAGTGATTTTCCACACTCGTGTGATAGTCGCACTCGGCTTGCGCCTCGTGCGACAATATTTCCCACTCGTGTGAAAAATGTCACTTTCCACACTCGTAATGTAATATACTATATTTTTACATAAAAAGGAACGTGCTAGCGAAATATGAAATATGTTTTATTTAACGTAAATATTTAATACAACGCTTTAGCACAACGCTTCTCAAGTATCTTAACCTTTGCAATTAGACGTGAAACTGTGGCTCCTCCAATGCAATGACTGTTGACTTTCTCATAGGAGTCAAAATGTTGTACCCTTTAGGTATTTTTCTAGCTGGAGAAAGAGGTGGTTGTCCAGAGGGTCTAGATCTGGGTAAAAGGACAGGTACTTCAACTATTCGAAGACAGATTGGTTAATTTTTCGTCGTAGTTATGATGTAAAGTATGAGCAGATGCACTGTCCTGTAAAATCTACCGCTAACTTTCGCTCATATGAATTTGTTACTACGCATGCACGTTACTGAATAGTTTACAAATGCTTCAATGTTGTTTACATTTGCCTCATTTACTCGATTAACCTCACATCTAAGAACTTTTTAGTATACCCTCGTATATATTTAAATCTTTGTGTTACATTTTATCTGCAACCAACCTCTCAAATATGGTCATCTTCAAACCGACAAATAAAACTCAATATCTATCTCACTTATATTTTTTTCTAATTACGGCTTGTTCGCTGCAACAGAATAACTTTTGGAGAGTACATCAACCGCTTAATAAAAAAGTAAACTTTACTGCATTTCAGCTGAAACTTGCAACCATTTTGCATTTTTATATGTCTTTGCTGTCGCTTGCTATTTATCTGTTATTAAGTTAACAGACTATTTCAATAACATAATAACAACGGAGCAGGGAGACCTAATAATGACTGCACTGCTCGACAGACTCAAAGAACTAGACGAAGGAGGACTTTCACCCAGGTTCTCCGAAGCTAGAATAAGAAACGGGAGTTTAAACCTTTCTTGCGTTAATCAAGCAACGAGAAATTGGGTTGAGCAGACCGTCAAAAGCATGGTACCTTGGGACGGTGCTAAACTCAAAGTCATAGACTTTGGTGAAGTAATGAAACCCAAGTTTACTATGACATGGATACCAGGACCCGCAGTGGAACCGGACAGAATAATGAAAAGGCTGAGAATCCAAAATTCGGGGCTCCAAACGGGGAACTGGAGGGTTACTGGAAGGAAGTTGGACCCTAGGGGACAGCAACTTTTCATAACCATGGATTCAGTCTCTTGGGAGAAGATAAAGGAGAAGCAGGGATTACTTTTCCTGAATTTCTCCAATATCTCGATAAAAGAAATTGGAGAAAAGACGGAACGGGCTACTCCTGCTGCTCCTGAAACTTCTCAGGAAAAATAAATGCCTACTGAAGTAGGAGAAAACACACCAGAGGAGAATCAGTCTTAGGTCGTAAAACCACAAGAAAGTAAAGCTACAGAACAAGAGACTGACGCTCCAATTAAAATAGGGGACAGCATGTGAGCTAGGTGAAGACAAGGAGAGGACTCTTTTAGGGGACTCGTCGCTGTCTAACCCGGCTGACGTGCCGGAGAAGAAAGAGGACCCTTCATCAAGAAGTAGGGAGTACCTTTAAAAAAACAAAAGAAAAACAAGAGAAAAATAAAAATAAAGGTAATCCAAGCAAATATACATTACTGTTGGGCAGCAACAGCTGTCCTACAACGATGTATAATAAAAAAAGACATTAATCTATACATTACTGTTGGGCAGCAACAGCTGTCCTACAACGATGTATAATAAAAAAAGACATTAATCTTGCTCTAATCCAAGAACCTCTTATATACAAGGGACGAATTAAATGGTTGCATATATCAGGGGAGTATGACATGATTCATTCAGCGTTTGGACACCCAAGAACCTGCATTATTGCATATAAAAGCTTGAAGGTGTTTCCAATATGGGAATTTTGTACAAATGACCTAGTGACAATATCCCTAAAGCTAGACGGAGAAACTAATCTGATTGTTGGATCCGTATATCTGCCATATAACCAACCTGGGCTCCCCCCCCCCCCCCACCAAGGAGGTGAGAGAACACCAAAGTAAAAAAAGGAGTAGAACCTCAGTTAGAACACCCTTAATGGTTTGACGAATGAATCAAAAATGCGGCACCTAAATCGGTCACTATCTGACGGTCCATATGTGTACCGTTTAGGTAATAAATAAAGTAAAATAAAAAAAATACACAAAACTTTAATTTATGAAAGCTTGAAAAAAGTTCTTTGTTAAACAACGTAAATAAACAAAAAGTAAAAATTAAAGGTTTGTGCATGTTGTCTGTACTTTTTTGATAATGAAATTGATTTTACTTACAACAGCTCGGTATTGTTTTATAAAAAATATCCATTCATTATATCTCCATGAAGCTGTTACTGTTAGTGCAGCTAACGAATGTCGTATTCGGGTATATTTAATAAAAAAAGTTAATTAGGAAATGGTTGAATTGCTGCGAAAACTTCAAAAAAGCTGACTAAGGGCTGGTTTGCTTGCGGCAGGAATAAAAGTAGGTAGGTATCTGAAATTCGGATTGTTTTATGCAAGCTCATTAAAAGATTTTTACTTCATTCATTTCATGATGCAATTAAATTGTTTATTGCCACACAAATAGTGAGGTAGATATCTGCTAAAAAAAATATTGTAGTAAAAGGCAAACTTATATAAAAAAAAATTAGTGTAATCGTTTTGACATTCAAAAACTATAAAATTAATTTATGTCTTAAATATCACATCCGTAATAATAAATAATGTGTTTTTTATTTGTTTATTATTGTAATAAATAAGGAATTATACTTATATTTTTATAATATCAGAGTTTTATAATATCATCAAGGAGAACATCATTCTTGGTGAGCAAAATCAAAGTAGAGAGTGTTGAAAATTAATTTCTATCTCTGCTGTCTTTCCTTCGGATGTAATTTAATGCCTGTTGCGGTATTAGCCAAAGGAGTAGTTGTTTTTTGAAGGAAAGACGGTCGTTGTATTTTGTGTGATATTGGCTTTGAGCTAAATTCATTTTATTTCATTTACGTCTATCCACATTTGAGTTTTGATTTATTTTCGTCTACAAATTGCCCGCCTGGTGCTTTTTGGTTCCACCTAGTTTTCTAACTGGGTACCACAGCGCATTTTGATTTTGCTTACTAAGAACAGATGGCGACACCATTTCACTACTTGAATTCTTATTCTCTTCATAACCAACTTTATGGTATACTGGTGAAATGTGTAGCATTTGTTAATTCCATTAGAGACTGGAATTGAGAACCTATCTATTTTTTGCTGAGGAGTCCTAATAAGGACGAAACCAGTCCACGAATGATGTTCTCCTTGGTGAGCAAAATCAAACTAGAGAGTGTTGAACATTAATTTCTATCTCTGCTCTCTTTCCTTCGGATGTAATTCAATGCCTGTTGCGGTATTAGCCAAAGGAGTAGTTGTTTTTTGATGGGGGAGACGGTCGTTGTATTTTGTGTGATATTTGCTTCGAGCTAAATTCATTTTATTTCATTTACGTCTATCCACATTTGAGTTTTGATTTATTTTCGTCTCATTTTATTTTTTATTTATTTTTTGTATCTATTTTTTTTATTTAATTTTTTTTATTTTTTAATATATTTATTTTTATTCATTTTTATTTATTATTTAGTTTTACGATACTCTTCATTTCCCTCTGTCTCAAAATGTGAAAATGCCAAAACCTTGAAATACGTCATTATTTACTAATAATGAGTAGCTACAATCCCCACTTTTAAATTCCCACCTTTAAAAGACCATAAGTCTTATACAAACTTTCATCTCCCGTTTCCTCCCTTAATGTCTATTTATTTATGATAAGTAGCTACATTCCCCATTTCCCCATTTCCCCACTTCACCATTTCCCCATTTCCCCACTTCACCATTTCCCATTTCCCTCATTTCATTTCCCCCATTTCCCACATTTCCCACATTTCCCACATTTCCCACATTTCCCACATTTCCCACATTTCCCACATTTCCCACATTTCCCACATTTCCCACATTTCCCACATTTCCCACATTTCCCACATTTCCCACATTTCCCACATTTCCCACATTTCCCACATTTCCCACATTTCCCACATTTCCCACATTTCCCACATTTCCCACATTTCCCACATTTCCCACATTTCCCACATTTCCCACATTTCCCACATTTCCCACATTTCCCACATTTCCCACATTTCCCACATTTCCCACATTTCCCACATTTCCCACATTTCCCACATTTCCCACATTTCCCACATTTCCCACATTTCCCACATTTCCCACATTTCCCACATTTCCCACATTTCCCACATTTCCCACATTTCCCACATTTCCCACATTTCCCCCATTTCCCCCCATTTCCCCCATTTCCCCCATTTCCCCCATTTCCCCCATTTCCCCCATTTCCCCCATTTCCCCCATAAACACACCATTATTTATTTGTGATGAGTAGCTATAATTCCAATTTTCAAGTTCCTACTTAAAAAAAAATCGATACCTCCTACAAACTTTTAACCCCCGTTTCCCCCACTTAAAATGTGAAAATATGCTCAGTAACTATATTTTAAATTTTCATGTTTCACTACCACTATGCAAAAAATCATGTCTATGAAAAACAAAAACAAATCTATCCCACGGGAACCGTATATTTTTCCGGAATAAAAAGAAGCCTATGAGCTATTCCAGATCTATCTTTGTGCCAAATTTCATCCAAAGCCATTCTTGCGTGATTGAGCAACAAACATCCATCCATACATCCAAACTTTTGCATTTATACAGGGTGTTTTTTTAATATTGCGAAAAAATTCAGAGGCGTGTCCCTTGGACGAAATGAAGCAAAAAAGTTCCAATGAACACATGTCCTACGCCTCTTAGATTTTGAACTACAGGGTGGTAAAGTTATAAGAAAAAACTTATTTTTTTCGATATATTTAATACCCCTGTAGATATTTTTCTGAAAATTGGTTCGCATTTTCTATGCATCCAAAGACATTTTCCAATACACAATTTAAACTTTTACATTTGCAATATTAAAAAAAACACCCTGTATATTTGTATGATATGATGCTAGACATAAAAGACCGCGCCACTGTAGCAGGACCCTGTATAGTGCAATATTTGTCGTTTTTGTAATAGAATTTAAATGTTTTGATAAGATTATCATAAAAAAAAGCAAACAAAAAGAGAGTATTTCAGGAACAAAAAGAGAGTATTTCAGGAACGAAAAAAAATTATCTACTCTGGTTTTTCAAAAAGAATACTGTCTATATCAATCTAACATTATTTTTCTGTCTACAATAGCCTGTAAACCTCTGACTTATTTTTTTAAACTAAAATGTCATATTTTAGTTATATTTTAACAACTTATTTAATAATACTAGAGCTCTCTCTATAGCCCCATTACATCCATTTTCATTTAAATCTGTTACTAAAGAACTCGCCACTCTTGTAGGACCCTATAATATATAATATTTTTTTGTGGTTTCTGTACTGAACTAATAAAGATTTAAAATACGTTCAAATGTACTTCAAATGTAATATTAAGTATAGTTTTTATGAAATACAATTTTTTTTTAACATAAGAATTAACTAAATCTATTTCGTTTTCCTGTAAATTGGAGAATAAATAAATACGAGTAAGTACCTACATATTCAAAAAATTACTAAAAAAAAAAGAAAAACTTACAAATATATCCTTTTTATGTATAAATCGCTTTTAGTGCCAGGCACTAAAGAATAAATGGTCAAAATGTCCACCATTCACTTTTTTTTAACACGAAAAAAAAGCTATTTTGTAAACAGCAACAAAAATACGCGCACAAAGTTGTTCTTCAGTTGAAAACACTTTTTCAAACAATATTAATACTGCACTAACGAAAAATAAATTAAATAATAATTCTACTTTAATTACACTATAATATCCAAATACTAGTTCATTACATCGCGATAAATACTGATCTGATCTACTAAAACAATGTTAGCTAAATTTTTAACGAAAGATCCCGATCCTCTACGTTTGTCATAAAAAAACAGTATTGAAGTAAACAAGGTTTTTGCGAAGAAGCGTGGCGGAGATGCCAGATCATTAATTATTGCTAGGTATCCAAGAAATTAAAGGACCCCGCACACCGCTTAAGCTAAAGTGGCGACTGCGTTAAATATCATAAATTTTTGATGTGTTTGCAGTTCTCGACCTCTTAAGCAATAGTGTCCATCGGACCATTTAAATCATATGACTGGTTTTTGGGATAAAGGGTTTTAAAATTAAGAAATACCACTTATTTGATAACGGTTATTTCAGGAGAAAGCTAATGGATTATAATTGTTTGTGCAAAATCTTATTGAAACATCTTTTGGCATTCTATGAATATAAAAAGGAATCAAAAATTATTTTTCATTACAGGGTGGGCCACAAATAAGTAAGGACATGTTTTTGATAAATCCTTTTATTGTTATAGAAGGTGAAAATATTTACTAAAAAGTAAATTATTGCTATATTTATCATGTCTGATGATATTATAAAAGATATTAGGTGCTGTTTTTACAGGGTGATTCGTAAATATCGACATATAGACCAATATATTTTTTATAAGTATTAATGTGAAACCCAATATTTTTTACGGGACGTTTGTGTATTTATTATATGTAGAATTATCCTATTCATTGACTACAGCGTGATTTATTAAATATATTGATAGTTAATTAATCGAATGTGTCAAAAAAGCAATTTTTGTTAAGCACCTTATACTTTTTAATTAGTCCTGTAAAAGTATACATATTTTTTCATTGGCGTATCATCCATCCTGTAGAAGATATTTTATAAAATTATACCTTTTTTCTATGATTGGTTTGTAAGATGTGTTAAACTTAAGAAATGCCACTTATTTGATAACAGTAATTTCAGGAGAGAGCTAATTGATTATAATTTTTTGTGCCAAATCTTATTGTAACATCTTTTTGCATTCTACGTATATAAAACGAGATCAAAAATTATTTTCCTTTACAGGGTGAGCTACAAATAAGTAAGGACGTGTTTTTGATAATTATTTTTATTGTTCTAGAAGGTGAAAATATTTACGACAAAATAAATTATTATTAGGTGCCATTTTTATACAGGTGATTCGTAAATCTCGACATAGACTAATATATTTTTTTATAAGTATTAATGTGAAACACAGTATGTTAACGGGACTTTTGTGTATTTACTATATATATAATTATCCAATTCATTGACTATAGAGTGAAATAATAAATATATTGATAATTTATCGAGTGTGTCAAAAAAGCAATTTTTGTTAAACACCTTATACTTTTTAATTAGTTTTTTAAGTACCCTATACTTTTTGATTAGTCCTGTAAAAGTAGATATTTTTTCACTGGCGTATCAATTATCCTGTAAAAGATATTTTCCAAAATTATAGCTTTTTCTGATTGGTTTTTGAGATACAGGGTGTTAAACTGAGAAAATTACCCTTTTTACTTTCCTATCTGTAAATAGATATTATAAGGAAAGTATAGCAATCATGATTTTTTTCGACCTCGAGTTTTCGACAGATTTTTACGTTTTGAGGTCTCTTGAATCCGTTTTGACTATTTTCGCGATGATGTCTGTGTGTCTGTGTATGTGTGTCTTTGTGTGTGTCTGTATCCACCATAACTCATGAACCGATACACAGAAAAACACCAAATCTTAAACTTAAGCTTTATTCCAATATTTTCCTAGTAAACACTGGGAATGTTAGCAAAGTCCACAAATGTGTGGTTGGCTTCTTAAGTGATCTCCTGTTGATTTGATTTCATCGCTCTAGTTCCATTCTCTTTTGAACTTGGCTACACCGTACTGATGAAGACCAATAGTCAGAAACACGTGTCTACGGTTTGCTTTTAGGCATTTTTTTCATTTTTTTGCGGTATTTGCCCAATAATCCTTTTATCTTTTATATATTTTCACCGCAATAAACCTTCTTCTATAATAATATGTATATTGAAAAATATTTATTTAAAAAACAAAATTGACCTGTTCGGGTTTTTTTGGTTACTTGTACAATAAAGCACAATGTCTTGTGTTTCACCAATTATGCCCAACACTTTACATTTTATTCAGTTTAGATTGTAGGTGTTTAAAGTAAAACTACAGGTTGTATTGATGGTAAATAGTGAATTTGTAAAGCTTTCGGCTCCTGTATAAGGCTTTCTCGGTATTTGTTATTTTTCCATGCGGTCTTTTATTTTTTTAACTAAAAATGAAACAACTATTTTAAAAAATAACATACGCCGCAAAGGGATCACTCCGCTAGCTTCTCGAAGCCGTGCGTTTGACTCTATATGGCCAGCGCTAGACTTCATACCACATACAAGGAGTAAACAAGGAATAGAGACGGCTTTGCGTTACATAAATTTTTAATAAAATAATGTATGTATTGATTTTAAAACCAAAGGAAAGTTTGTTTTTATTCGTTTTTTTCTTGCAACTGGTGACATAATAAATTTTTCGTGACCAGTTTCATAATGCTCAACCTGAAGCGTAAAGTAGATCATTTTGATACTTGCTACGATTACACAAACATGTTAAATTTATAAAAATAATGGTATAATACAGAGTGGGCCACTCAAAATAATTAACCCTTTTACTTGACAGGGTTAATTGGATTTTAAGAAAATGCTAAAACTGTCATGTGTTAACCCCTCGCTTCCACGTTTCCCACCCCTTAATTTTAGGCACATCATTGTGGTACATCATTAGAAAGGTATTGCGATCATCTATAAATTTTGTTTCGATATAAATCTTATGTTTGTAAAAAATATTTAATTTATTTAGATTGTATTACCTCTAAAAAAATAAAAGCAACGCCTATGTCTAACGGGTTTAAATTATTATTTCGTTGAAATGTACTTTTGATGAGGAAACATAGTCAAACATAGGCGTTGAATTTAAAGTTATAGAAAATAAACCCTTGAATTTAATTTAAACTTACTTTTACAAATACAGAGTTTATTACGAAAAAAAAGTCCTTATATTATATTGAATTATGCTTATCTAAAATGAATCAAGAGACAAATTGGCAAAAATGAGTTAAAGGCACCAAGCGACAAAGAAAGGTTTAATTTACCTTGCATAAAACGTTCTACTAATTACTAACTCTACTCTGGTACCATCTTTTGGCCAATAAACCAAACGATACGTTAGGAAATATAAATTCCTAATTTCAATAAAAAAAACCATCCGCCAAATGTATCTTCACACTCATGTTTGTAGGTAGCCTGATATACTTATAAAATTGTACCTATAACAACATATTAACTATTTAACACTTCTTACAAAACTGGAGTTTTCTAAACTTATTATTCTAATAGAGCATTATCATCTATAACCTCTAATATCTCAAAACTCCAATTTGGCGCTTGGTTCTTTTTTAATAAGCATAGTCCATATATTCTCTATTTAAAATTAAGGGGTTCAAGTTGAAGAAATGGAAAGGAGCTAGGGTTAACACAAGACATATATCTGAATTGTAAAAATGTGCCCCCTTTATAATAAAAATTGACCTATTTCAGCATTTTCTTAAAATCCAATGAATACTGCCAAATAACAGGTGTACTATTTTGAGTGGTCCACTCTGTATATTTAATTCATTATTTTAATTAAAAAATAGTTCTAAACTTTTTTCATGTCTTACTTATTTCCAATATTTCCCAATTTATTCTTTAACATTTTAATAAATACTGTAGGGTGTATCTTTCTTATCTCTTCCTCGTATTTATGTTCGCTTCTCGCAATCATAATTAAAAATTCTTGTTCCACGTATATCATTCTCTCTTATTGTTTTAATTTCCATTTTATATTCCTCTTGTAAATATTTCAACCTTTTTCCATTATTCAGGCTCAGTTCGTCAGGATTATTTACCCAGACTGTTTTTTTGTTGAATAAGATTTCATGAAAAAGGTGCACCCTCGTACTTTTCTACTACGCTCAAAATTTAATTTTAAAATATTATTTTACACTTTTAGAACTAAATATTCCAATTGATTTTGTACTACGCTCAAAATTTATTTTAAAATATTATTTTCCACTTTTAGAACTAAATATTCCAATTGATTTGGTCACTTTGAAAGTTTGTTCTATTAATATGAGCAGTAATAGTATCTATTTCATTTTCAATATTATCTATGTGTTATTAAAATGTGTTATTAGATCTTGGTGTTTGTACTGTAAAATATACTTCCTTTTAATCCACTATAGTTTATAAATTACTTTTATTGGTTTTTTTTTGTTCACTTATTCTAATTATTAAAATATATTCAATTTATTGTTTTTATTATTATTATTAATATTATTAAAATTATTTTTATTATCATTATTATAATTATTATTATGATTATTATTATGATTATTATTATTATATAAGTCTATAACTAAGTTATTATATTGTATGTTTCTAGTTATTTTAATATCCGTTTTATATATTTTTTTTAAATGTATTTTAGAATCAAATAAGCACACAATATTAAGTTAACATTAGGTAATGATTTGGCAGCCCATGCGCAACCAATTGGTCATAAATGGGCGACCAGTTTACATATTATTTGAACTTTTTAATGTATTTTATTATTGTATATGGATACTGAATGCTAAATAAATTTATTATTATTATTATTATTATTATTATCTTGTGCTCCATTCTATGTTCTTCCTTTTGTTGTTGTTTTATTATTATCTCTTCTAATGATTTTTGATCTATTCTCCCATCTATTCCTGTTATTGTATTATTCCATTTAGTTCCCAATGTTGTCATTCTTTCTACTGTATTTTATTTATTTATTCTTATTTCTTTTATTTCTTCCCTCATATTGTGAATCTTGTAAATTTTATATTTTTGTTATTCTTTTAATTATTTCCGCTCTCAATTCAGTCTTTAACACTAGAATATAATTTTTTATTGACATTTTTGATTCTTCTATTCGCTTTTCCAAAGTTTCTAATTTTGCTTCTATTTTCCTTCTTCTTTTATCAATTCTATGCATCATCTGCTCCATTCATTTTCATTTCTTTCTTCCTCTTTTTTTTTCTATTTTTCTCCAATTTATTTCCCATACTAATTATAATCTCCATTAGCTTTTTTATGACATCTTACCCTACTTCTTTATCTTCAATATTCTTTTCTTAGAAATTATCTTCTTCTATTTTATTTTTTTCTTGTTCGATTGTCCTACTATTCCTGTTTGATCTGATTTTTGTACTTTGATTTCTTCTACATCAACTTGTCCATTAAATATTTATTTTTTCTAGAAATTTAAATACAGTGACTGTAAGATAATTTGAAAACTTCTGTATATGTATAACGTATTCCGAACTCAACTGGGAAAATCAATCAATGTCGAATACTCACCCACGATGAATTCCTAATTGTTTTTAACCTTGGAACGGACGGATTACTTTGATGTGCCCTTAATCGTAAAGTTTTTGTGTAGATACTCAGGCGACATGAAGTAAAATTTAATTAATTTACTTTGGCACTCGTTTATCACGTGTGACGATAATACCAATTTGTTGACCATGAAACAATTTAAGAAAACTATAAAATATACCAAATAATTTTGTGGGTATGGAATTAAAAAAAAATGTTTCTATGGGAGCTTACAATTCTTCTTTTTCACTTGATAGTTTTTATTTGAAGACACTTGTGTAGTTATCACATATAATTCAATTTTAATAAGCTTGCTAAGCTTCCTGGGTTATTAAATAGTATATTTTTAAGCTATCAACTCAAAATATTACAGATTATTTTTAATTTTTTTCATTTAATTCTATGTAATATAATAAGTTGTTAATTTTTAACAACGCGTTTCATGCATTTATGTGATATTGAACCGATATCAAAGGTTTTATTCAACAGATAATCCCACAAATTAATACAATATGACAACTTAGTAATTTATAGTTACATTTGTGGTTAATATATGGTTACATTACAAAAGCAATCTCAAAATGTGATAAGCTTATCTACTAGATTTTACAGCATTAATGTACCAATCATGATTATCAGTGATTAGTCAAGTTTGACGTATGATTCTCAATTACAGAGATCTAAGACAAAAATTATGTTAAATATAATGATTTTTATACTAATTTTGGTGCTGATTATTGATTATTGATAAAATATTTCAACGTTCGTTTCATTTTGAAATTCCTATGTTTAAGAAAAAGACAACAAATCATAGTGATGAATGTGCAAGGCTTCAACTTATTTTTATCCAATCATCCGTCCTACTCCTCCTGGATTCAAAGTACCATCACCTTCTACTTAAGACTCTCTGAATGATACAAGTATTTTAGATAATCATGAACCAGCTCCTCCAACGTTGTGATACTAATAAAAATAGTTATTTTTACGACCCTGGTACAAGTAAACCAATTTTGTTCACCCAATCTGAACTTAACTGAACCATTAACTCTGACGTCGTTTTAATTTAAAGGATTGGAAAAACTGATTGATCAGCAAGTCCGCAAACCACTCTGATAGAGAGGCCATTTCATACAAACCAACATACCTATCGATCAGGAACATCTTGCGAGTCTGCTCTGCATCATCTCGTAACTAATAGTAGCCAAGAAATAGTCATAGGAGCATTTCTTGACATAGAAGGAGATTTTGATAATACCTCCTTTAAATCAATGATAGCTGCTGCTCGCAAACATGGAATAGAAGACACTATTTGCTGGTGGATAAAAGACATGTTACACAACCGGCAGGTACAGGCACAAATGTTCAGTAAAACCCACAGGGTGGAGACCTCTTTTCTTTACTGTAAAACCTAGTGGCAGATGAACTGCTGAAAATACTGAACAATCAAGGATATGCCGATGACATAGTCATCTTTATCCAAGGAAAACACCAACCACAGTATTTGAACTCTTGCAAAGAGCTCTTAGGCTGACAAAAATGTGGTACGTTAGGGAAAACCTCTTGGTAAACCGTGACAAGACACAACTCATAACCTTTACTTGGAAAACAAGGTTGGAGGTTCTAGAAACTCCGACCCTGTTTGGAGAAAGGCTAAACAAAACGAACCAAGTAAAATGTCTGGGTCTAATCCTAGATAGCAAACTTTCTTGGAACCAACATTTACAAAAAGTGACCAAAAAATGTAAAATGTCTCTCATTGTAGAGAGACGGGCATTTAGAAAAACACGGGAATTAAAACCACTGGCTATATTTGGCAATAACAAGACCCATGATAACTTATGGAGTGGTTGTTTTGTGGCCAAAAGTAAACCAGAAAACAGCCCTGAGTACCAGTACATCGACAGCCTCTATGAAAATCATTCTAACCCTCCCACCCCTTGACCTAGTCATAAAGGGGGAGGCCAGATTAAGTGCATACAGACTGGAAATATCCAACAACTAACCCACTGAGACATATAAAACGTACCAGAATAACACATGAAGTAAATGATTCTATATTAAACATGGGATCAGATCACATGACACCTCTCCTAACATTCAACAGTCTCTTCCAGGTCAACTGCAATTGGAACGGGGTAAACAAGGACATAGATAAATACTTGCTTAGCGGTCTCGTATATTTAAATATATTAAAACTAGCAAGGGGCTTCTCTGGCGATATGGAGTTAATCCCAAATGTGACATCATCGTCTTACTAGGAAAACATACCACTGTATTTCATGCTGAGATACATGCAATTGAATTGTGTGTACGAGATAATTTAGGAAGGAAGTACAAAAAACAAACCATTCTAATTCTCTCAGATAGCCAAGCGGTCTTAAAGACTTTTGATTTAAACAGAATCAAGTCAAAGCTTGTCTGGAACTGCCTTAGAATACTAAATTGTCTGACAACCCACAACATGGAAATACTAGCGTGGGTACCAGGGAACAAAGGTATCCAAGGAAATCAAAAGGCTGATGAACTCGCTAAAGAGGAATCAGATCTACTATTCACAGGATCCAAACCTGTATTTGGGATAAGCAAAACCTAAGCAGTGAACAGGTGGATAACCACAAAACACCAAATTCACTGGCAACAGATAAGAGGGCACATAATCAGTAAGCTTATGCTAAGGTGACCAAACCCGTGCATGGCTACTAGCAAGGCCTCAGATATCCACCAATGTGGGATTACTAACGGGGAACTGCTTGATAAAACACCTTCATGTGATGGGATTACACAAATACTAGGCGACGTTTTATCCTTTTCGGCCTAGAACCGGAAAGAACGCCCTAGGAATACTTGATAGGGAACTTATTAAAACTAACCAAAGACACAGGACTATTCCAAAGATACAATAGACCCAAGAAGCAACAGTGTTCTAGGCTAAACCTAATCCTGCCTGCTTATAGCCAACAAAGATAAAGATAAAGAACAATTTAGGTAGAAACTTATGGCTTCTAAAATATTCAGCAGAAGTTTTAGGATCTAGATTGAAAGAAAAACATTTGATGGGTTTATATATGTGTTTTTTTTGGTATTGTACCTTTTACAGTGATATTCCTTTAGGAACGGCAAATTTTGAAATATAATAAATGCAGAAAGAATTGATACTTTTTAATAATTCGTCCAAGAAAAGCCTGAAAGCAGTTCTTTTACACAAAGATATGTATGAATCCGTGCCCGTTGGACATTCCGATTGTCTAAAAAAATGCTATGAAATTTTTGAACTGACCTAAAATAAAAAATTTCTACACCCACATAGATATTAGCTTATATATATATATAATATATTTCATATCTATTCTAGGTAGTGAGAACACTGCAAAAAAATTAAATCCAGCAATCACAGTTCATATTTTGGAGACCAAACTACTATTATTTTTAAAATTTTAAATAAGTGAAAATTCTGTCAAACTAATTGTCAATACCTATATTTTTTAGTTATTGAGATTAAATTAAATTGATTTATTTTTGTGTAGAATCCATAAATAAACTGTAGGTTTAATAAGTTATACATTTTCACTGTTATTACTAATAATTAAGTTGCTTTATTTTTGTTTTTAGGTATCACAGACCATATTTCAGAGCAGAATCTAACGCCTTGCGTCGGTATTTTGATGTTTGTGGGACAAGAGTTACCTACATTGATAAAAACAAATTTTAAGATCATACTCTGGTTAAAGCCACACATCTTTTGTTACTGAGAAGCTGTATCACTTAAGAATAGAAACAGTAAGTGAACACCATTTTTAACAGAAATCGTTAAAAAAAGCATAGAAACCGATTTTGTAGCAACTCTTGAGCAATATTTTAAAATGTTCCTGAAGATGCCAGCTTAAGTGAAACATACATAAAGAGTTATTTATTGTTTCGGCCTTTACTTGATGAAAATCCATTTAATTTTGAAAGAGTAAAACCAAATTTGGTAGATTTTCACACTTTTATTTTAAAAATAATTTTTTTTAAAAAAACACTAACATGACATATGTTTCGAAGTACAACTTCTTTTTCAAATGTGACTATTTACAATTCGGTATCCAATATATATACGAAATAATTTAACAAAACAAAGTACTTAAGAAAACATCAATAACATTACAAAATAAACTAACTATTTAAAGTAAATAAGGGTACTTAGGTAATTATAATATCCATCAGATAACAATAAGATAGCCCATTACCGGGATTATCTCACATAAAACTGGGAAAGAGATTTAATAAGGGTGAATTATTAATATCTAGTTGATCATTTAGTAAGTTATCTGAATTTTTAAATCTATTTATTTCAAGTGTTTCTAAATGGTTTAATTTAAGGCTCCTATTTTCTACATGTAAACTTATTAGATCGTAATCAAGTCAATATTATAATCAAAGAAGAAATCCTAAATTTGTTAAACATTTGCCTAAAACAAAATTATTTTCAATTTCAAAATAACATCAACTCAGCAAATGAAGGTCTTATTATGGGGAACCCATTAAGCCCGTTGCTTGCAGAAATATTTATGGATAATATAGAAAATAAAATTCATAGTAATAATTTAAGTAAACATTGTTTGTATTGGCATAGATATGTTGATGATATATTGACTGCTTTTACTGGTACTAGTAGACAGTTAAATTCTTTATTAGTTTTTATCAATACTACACACCCTAATATTAAATTTACTATGGAAACAGAGAAAGATAATTCAATTAATTTTTTAGATTTAAATATTATTAAAAATAATAAAGGCCATAGTTTTGGGATATTTCATAAGCCATCACATACGGATATTACAATAAATAATAGTTCATCTCATCCACACAAACAAAAGCTGGCAGCATACAACAGTATGATCCATAGATTAGTTAATATTCCCCTTACCAAAGAGAACTTCACAAAAGAATTAAATATCATTAAACAAATCGCAGTAAATAATAATTTTAATTCAAAGTTAGTAGACAACATTTTAGAGAAAAAACTTTTTAAACAGGCTATTCAACAAGTTTATCCCATAATTAAAGATCCAAATTGCAGATATAAGAGTCTTACATATATAGGAGCTCCTAGTGAAAAGGTATCATCATATTTAAAAAATCAAAATATTAACGTAGCTTTTAAAACCAATAATACGCTTGGGAAGTATATTAAAAACAATAAGGGTAAAATTAATCCTAATAATAAATCGGGGGTATATAAATTAAATTGTGGTAGTTGTCCAAAATTGTATATTGGTCAAACAGGCCGTACTTTCAAAAAACGCTATTCCGAACATTATAATAGCTATACAAAAAACAAAAATAATTCTACTTACTCAAATCATATTTTAGCTGAAAATCATTCTTTTACAGACAACTTTGAAATTTTACATGTAGAAAATAAGAGCCTTAAATTAAACCATTTAGAAACACTTGAAATAAATAGATTTAAAAATTCAGATAACTTACTATATGATCAATTAGATATTAATAATTTACCCTTATTAAATCTCTTTCCCAGTTTTATGTGAGATAATCCCGGTAATGGACTATCTTATTGTTATCTGATGGATATTATAATTACCTAAGTACCCTTATTTACTTTAAATAGTTAGTTTATTTTGTAATGTTATTGATGTTTTCTTAAGTACTTTGTTTTGTGTTAAATTATTTCGTATATATATATATATTGGATACCGAATTGTAAATAGTCACATTTGAAAAAGAAGTTGTACTTCGAAACATATGTCATGTTAGTGTTTTTTTAAAATTTTTTATTTTTAAAATAAAAGTGTGAAAATCTACCAAATTTGGTTTTACTCTTTCAAAAATACATAAAGAGTTTTGATTTTAAATGACCTTTGTTGTGTCACAAAGACCATTTTTAGAACATGCACAAAGCTGAGGATGGTAAAACAAATTACAATAATAATGGTATAACAACATTATAGTGAGTTTGTACAAGTCAGAATTGGTGATATACTACAATAATACTCTAATTCATTCCCTTAAGTTAAAAGTGTTAAGAAAGTGAGTTATGTAGGTCCCAAAAAGGTATAACTTCCACCACTACACAATAAAATTGAATTTAAAAAACAATTTGTCAAGGCATTGTCAAACGAAGGAGATACCTTTTTAACAAGTTTCTTGAGTTATCCTAAGCAAATATAAAAGAAGAAGTGCTTCTCTGACTTCACATTATAACACAAACAAGAGATGTCAGATTTGAGAACCAAACGGTGACAAAAAAATTAAATTAAATTAAAAAGGATCAAAAATGTCGTCGACTTGCTAGACAACTTCATGAAGCTGAGTTGTAATATAAGCAAATTAGTTAATTTTCTCCATTCACACCTTGACTGTAACCCTACAAATGTTGATGATGTTAGTGAATAACAGAGGTAAAGATTCCATCAAGATATCAAGGAAATGGAAAAAATGTACAAAAAAACATTATAGCAAATTACTGCTAGATATTAAAAAGGGACGATCTTCCAGTTTTCCACAGCAGGAAAAGCACTAGAAGAAATTTTTATAAGAAGCAAAATCGCTTTTACAAGGAATTTTGAGTCTACTGTTATTTACTTCTATTAATATTATAATAATAACAATCTTTATAGACCAACAAACGGAAAAGCTTACAATAGTTGTTAAAAAACAAAAAGAATTAAATTTGATAAATAGGTTAGTTAAAAGACGCTTATTCAGCAAAGCTGTTCTTTCATAAGTAAAACTTAAATTTGTTAGTTTATACTATAATACCCTATATAAAAAAAAAATCATAAAATAACATCTTATCTTACAACAACATAACCTTTTTCCCTAGATTGTTTTTATAATAATATTTAATAATAATAAAAATATTAATAATAAAAAATCGATGTAACAATAATATTATAAAATAAAATAATAAAATAATATCATAAAAAAGGTTTTCAAAGAATTTTTTTAAGCTAATATCTACATCTTCTTATGGCAACATAACCTCTTTTTGTAGATTGATTTTATAATAATAATAATAATAACAATAATCGTATTTATAAAACAAGATATAGAAAAGCTTTTAGAAAGGAATTTTAATGAAAAATAGTTTTTTTTAAGTGACGTTTTAATAAATTTAGAGATTTTCTTCTTTATATCAAGCAACAGTTCATTATACAAAGCTCCAATAGTGTATAAAAAAAATCTTGTGAATAAAGCTGTTTTGTGTTTCGGTATTGTTATTGTATGTTAATGTTGTGAATGTCTTGTCTATAAGTAATTTTTCTCGTCAAGTAAGGTGGTTTTTTTGTCAGACATAATTTTGTGAAAAAAACGTAAGTGAATGCAATCTACGTCTATTGGCCATATGCAACCAGTTTAACCAGTGCTGTTATAAGCATATGACTAATTCGATCGTGCTTCCTAATACCGTAGATTAGTCTGAGGCAGGAGTTTTGTAATTTTTGGAGTTTGTTCTGATCAACGACTCGTAAACATGGTACATAGACATAATCGCAATAGTTGGCATGCGAAAGTACCAATGACTCTGTTAATAATAACTTAAATTCTTGTGATAGATATATCCGATTGGCATATAAAAGCTTTAGATTGGAATTTCCTTTCTTTAAAATATTATTAATGTCATGAAAAAAAAAAAAAGATTTTGATGAATAATAACCCCAAATTTTTTGATTTCTGTTATGTAAATGTATAGGAATGCATTTTTGTATCTATTTGTTATTAAAAAATATTTACGAAATTACTTTAAATTGTGTTTTTCACCCAAAATGGATTTCATTTTTAAAATGACCACTAAAAAAATACATAGAAATAAATTATGAAAGTACAAACAAGTTTTAAAAGATTTTTTGCAGACCTATGTCATAAATCAACCAAAGTATGGGAATGTATTACATTGTAACTGATATAAGCATTATTAGTATTTTACGTTACAAGTCCGGTAGGTAACTTATTACAGTACGAGTTGTTTTACGGACGAGGAGACGTAGGAGTCGAGTCCGGAATATAAACGAGTATTGTAATAACACTTAACGGATGTGTATCGTATGATATTTTATTTCATCCTGTCTTTATAATACTCTATAAAACAAATAAATATGTTGATTAAAACTAAAAAAGAAAATAGTTGGCAATATAAATTGTTTTGTGAGTACCATATAGGAAGATGTTCTTTTGGCTTATTTTCTAGATGAAGTAAGTATGATCTGTATGATTTTTATTGGATCAATATGTATTAATTTTATTTTATAGTTAAAGAAAATAAATAGCAATTCCTTGTGGGCAAAATATTCTATGCTAAAGGCAATGTTACTAGTTAAAGAGAACGTGAACATCAGCAAGTACCCGAAAACCATCGCTTTCTTAAAAAAATGTAGTGTTGGACATCAACCGATGCAGTCAAAGGTATTAACGAGAGATAAAGTAAATTTATTTCTCAATAAAGCATCTGATGAAGTCTATTTGTTGGTCAAAGTTATTGTTATGATTGGAATTGCTGGAGGTTGTCGGCGGGAAGAATTGTATTCTATGACTCTCAATGACATTCAAAACAAAGAAACTCAATTGGTAATCACGATTTCGCAAACTAAAACTAATGTAAAACGTGTTTTTACTGTAATAAATTTTCTGGAAATATACCGGAAATATCTTGCCCTAAGACTTAAAAATTTTGAAGAAAACTTTTTATTTCTTGGGTATCGAAATGGTAAATGCATCCAACAAAGAGTAGGAATTCTTACTATAGGTGCAATGCCCAGAAAAATAGCAGAATATTTGAAACTTCCAAATCCTGAAAAGTTTACAGGTCACTGTTTCAGACAGACCTCTGCAACTCTTCTTGCAAATGCAGGTGTATATTCATCTATCTTAAAACGGCATGGGGGTTGGAAAAGTTCTGCTATAGCAGAAAAATATGTTGAAGATGCACTTGAAGGAAAAACGAAAATTGCAAGAATGATTCAAGGTGGTGAGAATGTTGTACAAGTATTGCAACAAAATAAGAATACAGAAATAAATACTATTGTTTCTGATGAGAATGTTCCATCCACATCAGGAATCAATATTGTTAATTGTAAAAATTGTAATATAACGGTGAATTTTAACAAATAAATTGAACTTTGTCATATAAATAAAAAATTAGTGTAAAGATTTTGTTGATTACTTATTTTTAATAATTTATTACTTACTTACTTCTAAATGTTTTCATATTGTAGGTACTTAATTAAAATGGTATTGTGTTTAGTGTTTAGTAATAGATATAATTGCTGACTTGTTAATAAAATAATATAATAAATACTAATTTTGGTTAAGAAAAATATTGAAAAAATTGTTTTTGTTTAATAAAGTTAGTAGAAAGACATTTTTCAACAAAAACTATCTAAATAGTTTCAATATGCATCCACAGATATGGTCCAAACTGAATAAAAATTACTAATTTTAGTTAAGCAAAATATTTTTAAAAATGTAATTAAAAGCATCTTTTATAGTTACAAAATATTCTTCGTTTACTAAAGTTAGTAGATAAACATATTTTACAACAAGAACACCTAAATAGTATTAATAGGAATCAACAGATACATATGATTAAAGTTGAAGGTGGTAGCCATGTGTGAGTTATATGTTCAAAAAAGAGGTAAATAAAACAAGGGTGGTCCTTAAGATCTCACAAGAGTAATTTATATTACTCTTGTGAGATCTTAAGAACCACCCTTGTTTTATTTAATTCTTTTTTGAGATACATATGAGTCCAAACAAAACAAAAATTACTAATTTTAGTTAAGCAAAATATTTAAAAAAATGTAATTAAAAGCATCTTTTATAGTTATAAAATATTCTTCATTTACTAAAGTTGGTTGAAGAGTATAATTTACTGCAAGAAATGCTACCTATAATCTGTGGACAATTTTCTAATAAAATACCTTATCCGAACGCGGTCGCATTTTTATAGTCAGCTATGACTGTTTATATTTTCTTTGAATTATGACAATTATGACAGTTACTTATAAAACTTGTATAGTTATTACCTATTATATTCTTAGTTTTAATGAATACATGGCAAAAGTAGTATACTCAGCTTGTACATTATGTACAGAATTTAAAGATATCGGTAATTGCCATCGTCAGTTAACCTATTTAACTGATTTACTTCGTAATTATGCTTTAGACGCGGATGATAAGATGTTGTTTCGAAAAATTGAAGAGGCTCTTTTGGAGCCTTTCTATTGAATTTTGTGTCCTTCCTAATAGGAAGAAAATCAAATTGTTTCAAAATATTATATATATTATATGAAACATAAGCATTTTCTAGACAACGAATTCCATCCTATATATTCACCATTAAGAAGAGAAGAAGTTCTAAAAGAATTTGAAGAACATTTAAAAATTGCAGCAATAAATAATAAATTATTGATGTAGTTAATTTAAAAATATATTTTTGATGTTTAATATATTTGCTAATTATGTATATTTGAATATTTTATTTCTTATATTTTTATACATATAAGTGACAATTTGTCAAAATCGAAAGTAATAAGTCAATCGTTTCTAAAATTAAAACAAGGTTGCTAGGCAACACATTACCGTATCTGATACTGTAATGTTCCATTTACCGGCCGCAAATGTGTACAAGCTAAGTTGATTTACTGGATAGGATGAAATAAAAGAATTTTGAGATTGTTGCCTGAAGAGTCTATTCTGAAATATTTTAAATAATAACTTTTTAAATTTGTTGAGTTTGACCTTTAAAAACTCCAACTCAAACCACTACAGATATCATATATACCAATTTTCTATACTATACCGGTTGTCTAAATTATAATTATTACATTGCAATATTGTATTTGATAATAATGACCCTTAGTAGCTGAGACAGCTTTTCAAATAAACAAAAATTTTATTATCTATTGACTGGTAAAAATTCCTCTTATAAAATAGTGCCGAATCGTTTACCAAATACATGTGGTTGATGACCCTGATATATCATTTCATTTTGTTTTAAAATTGAGCAAAATTAATCCGTTTACCTTTTCATACGTCTATTGACGAGGCAGCAGGAATTTGAATTTTTATGACTAATAAATCAAAATTTTATTGAAAATAAAATTATTTTGTTTGATTTAATTTCTTTTCTTTAAAAAACCAAGGGTTGTAATTATCATTTATTGCATAAGGGATTTGTGACAATACTATTACTCCGTTTGATAGTGACATAAACAATTTTTTTATTTGAACCACTTCGTGACTCGTTTATTTTAAATAAACACACAAATTTTTGGTATAAAAAATTTGATGATGCGCCACCGATTATAATTCCTTAATATTACATTTTTAGATCCAACACCTGTAAAATAATTGAAGCAACTTTTAAAACAGTTCTTTTTATATGTTTGCAGCAATATTCATCATTCGGATTATATCGATAGCCGACCTCAGTGAGCCAATTTGAATATATGTTTTTTAAACGAAATTCCATCTTCTATATCCCACAAACATTGGATTTAACGCATTTCCATATAGCGTTTTCGATTCAATATTGCCTTTTTGATTTTTTTGTGTCTCATTTGGTTTATTTCTCTAAATTGTTTCCGGGAAAATATTTTTGAAAACAGACGAATATAAAATAAATAGATGCGACGAAACTGAGGTCAGTAAACTTAAACAACCACACAACGAAAAAACAAGGAAATAGGTACTCTACAATGACAAGAAGTAGTAAATAAATTTTAACAATATTAATGATTTAAAAATTGATAAAATTGAATAATATTTAAATCTTAAGGAGGGAAAATTAAAAAAATAACATCCTGCATTAAAATTTATTTAAAACCAGCGTCATAAGTCTTCATCAAAAAGAACAATTTATCATTTAATTGAGTAGAGTATAAAATAAAAATACTTACAATTTAAGAACACTTTTTTAAAATAAATGGGCACAATTAAAATTTTAAACTCTTAATTGTTGTCATATATTTACACACTTAATTTTCATTAAAGAATAATAATTGTAAAAAAATTGCAGCAGTGTTGAACTTAAATATTTCTACTACCAGTAGTATTTCTGAGCAGCTGTCTAGAATAATTAGCAATTATTATTTTGTCTACATCGCATGCCTTTGTAGATGTAATATTAACTCGTTCACTTTATGAAGTGTTTTCATAAATAACTTTTTTGGCCCAGATATTTTCTGGCCAAGTATGAAAAATTTTTAGTAAAAAATCTGTTTAATTCAAAGTGCAAAAGTATGTACTTTACGCACGGTAGTAGAAAATATGAATTTTTCCTAGTAACAAAAAAATTATTAAACTTCCTACATTCCTCGACAATTCCAACGATTAGACAACACTGCATCGATTTTTGTTATTAAAAACTTAACTCTGTATATTGTGGAGGGTGGGTTGATCCACATTACTCATGCCTCATTAGACTCATTGTAAATCCTACAGGATCTGTCTGCATATAGAACCTGTTTCCCAACGCATCTAAAATGTGCTATTTGTAGCCAAAAAGATGTCTGAGGACAGTCGGTCTTTCAGTAGCCAAAAGGTGTCTGAGGATAGCCAGCCTATCAGTTACCGAGAAGTTTCTGGGAACAGCCAGCCTATCAGATGTTGAGATGTGCCATCTCAATGGCCAAGAGGTGTTTCGGAAAGCCAGCTTTCAGTTGTCATAGTCTAATCAACAAGTTCAAAAGCATGTTTTTGGGACATACTATTACGAAAATTATGTTCAATAGGTCATTCGATTCAAAATGATGTCTAGATCAATGTGTGAAGAAAAATTTTGCAGTGCATAAAAAATTGCAAAACTTATAAACAATTAAACACCTCAAAAACATGGTGTTTGGTTTTACGCCTATAGTTTGTAAACTATAAATATTTTTGGATTTTTCAAAAAAGATCCTTAAAGAGGAGGAAATTTGCTATAAATAAGTTCCAACTCCCGGAACTGTACCTACATTATTTATAATTTTAATTTAACGCTCAAAGTAGCCTTCCGCGCGCCATTTTTAGGTTGCGCGCACGGCGTCGAAACAGAGTACGTTACATAAAATTATTTTTTTAAGTTAATAAAATTAAATTCAAAAATTTTAAAAACTTACGGTGTATTCTAAACACTTTATTTATTCCCGTTGGAATTTTTCATAAAAATTAATTTTTCAACAAAGTAGGTTATTGTTAATTAACAAAATTTTTAGAATTTCTCTCAACATTACAAATTGATAAAAATATTAAATAATTACCGTAATTTTTTTTTACTTCGTGGAGCTCTTTTTATATACATATAAAATAAAATATGTTCATAAAAGTTTAAAAATGTTAATACTTTGTTTATAATAATTTTTTAAAGTTTACAAAAACAGAAAAGTCACAGTGGTGATATAAAAAAAATTTTTTTTTACTTCTAACTATTTACTTACTATTCTCTGGCTATCTTCAATCAAAAATATTAAAAATAATTTTTTCTCTGAAAAACATACAAGAATTTCTATAAATAATTGAAAGAAAAGTTGTAAAATGAATTATACAAAAACCAATCAGTAAAAAAAGTCTGACTAAATTTTAAAGATTTGTAACAAAAACACTGTGCTATATTATGTAAAAAATTGAAAATAATATGAATGCATAAACTTTTCAAAGATTTAGTAAAAACATTATAATAGTTTACAAAAAAATTGACTGAAAATTAAATAAACAATTGCAAATATTATATAATTAATAGCTAAACAGAATTGCCTTAAAGTTCAATGACCGAATTTGCATTATTTACTGAGCTACCAGCCTCAAAAGTTCGAAAAACTTCAAAAAAAATCAATTTTTATAAACAAATATAAAAAACAACAAATTGACAATAGGTACGGAATTGACAAATGACTTATTTGAAAGATAATTTCATTGCCCACAAAAATGACTTGAATGTTTATTGTCGTATCTCCAATAGTTTAAAAGCTATATCAACTGTTAAGTCAACAAATGGATCAGCTGCTGCAACTTTGATAGTACGTATATTTTCAAAGTTTAATAAAAAATGGAATAAAATTTTTTCCGTAATTTCAATGCATTAAGTCGTTTTTGGAATTTTTATTTCTTTCAGGAAAAAAATAAATCAAAGTTGGGAATTTGTTTATAAAAAATTGTTAACTTAATAAACAATGGAATTATTAATAATAAAAATTTTTTTTGCAGTCAATTATGATTAAAAAAAAACACATTTCTTAACTAATAATTTAAACAATAGATATATTAAAAAACGATTATAAACAATTAAAAGTTATTATTAAGAAAACATTTTTTTTTTAAATCGTAATTGGCAATTGTCTAGAAAGTTGTAAAAAAAATTTGGAAAAAAATTGAAATACACCATTTGTTTATAAAAAAATGTCTTTTCTCGACATTAAAACAGTACTATTATAATAAATTGAAAAAAATTATTATAAACAAAGTATTAACATTTTTTAAACTTTTATGAAGCTTTTTGTTTTATATGTATATAAAAAGAGCTCCACGAAGCAAAAAAAATTTACGGTAATTATTTAATATTTTTATCAATTTGTAATGATAAGAGAAATTCTAAAAATTTTGTTAATTAACAATAACCTACTTTATTGGAAAATTAATTTTTATAAAAAATTCTAACAGAAATAAATTCCTCTAAGTGTTTAGAATACACCGTAGTTTTTTTAAATTTTTGAATTTAATTTTATTAACTTAAAAAAATTATTTTATGTATCGTACTCGGTTTCGACGCCGTGCGCGCAACCAAAAAATGGCGCGCGGAAGGCTACTTTGAGCGTTAAATTAAAATTATAAATAATGTAGGTACAGTTCCGGGAGTGGAAACTTATTTATAGCAAATTTCCTTCTCTTTAAGGATCTTTTTTGAAAAATCCAAAAATATTTATATTTTACAAACTATAAGCGAAAAACCAAACACCATGTTTTTGAGGTGTTTAATTGTTTATAACTTTTGCAATTTTTTGGCACTGCAAAATTTTTCTTCGCACATTAATCTAGACATTATTCCGAATCGAATGAGCTATTGAACATAATTTTCGTAATAGTATGTCCCAAAAACACGCTTTTGAACTTGTTGATTAGATTATCAAGTCTGTGCAGGTTAATAACGTCAAAGAGATGTATCTCTAGATGTCCTATTTTTGGGCTTCTACCACCTCGATCGTAAATGCCCGGGTAGAACTATTCTATCATCCTAATGTACAAGGCAATAAATATGCCTTTATTTTATATTACATGAAAATGTATGTATGGTTTTCGTTGTCAATGAACGGGTGGCACTCGCCTTTTCTCGCACACGTGGGGTTTAGCCACTGTAGCACAGGTAGAGTTAGGTATTTCTTGATAAAACGAAGGACCAGTATTTCTTCCAAAAATGTATTAACGTAAATATGCAAATCAACAGAACTTGATCGTTTAATTGAGATGTTTAAAAATGCAATGGAATGCGTGAAATTACTTTTATTAGATGTGATTTTTTAATGACTTTTTTATGACATCTTTTTCCTACTATGTTTTTTTATATAAAGAAGATGTAACCTAGTAAACAGTAAGGAGTCTATAAGGGAATAAAATAAATAATAACTAAAACTAAGTATTTGGAACCAAAGAGTTTGGGACCAAACATCAAGTTTAATGAAAAACGTTTATGTCATACTTTGGAAAGTTAATAATAAAAAAAAGAAGTTGTTGGTTGAACTGAACAGCTGTCACCTAGTCTATCAATGGAAATATTTTAATTATGTTAAACAGAATAAAGTTAAATTGACATTTTTTTTTAATAAAGAAATCTTTTACTTCGAAGAAACCATGACAGCCACTTTGAAAGTAGAGAACTTTAATAACAGAGTAGAGTACAACAAACTTTAGTTTTTGCGTTCCAGGTGTGTTACACGAATGCGGCTTCTAGCACCCTGCTTTACATTAATTAGGAAAGTTTTTTAATATGACATTTACTTTCGGTATGAAAAGTTCAATTTGACATTCAGCTACCTACTTTATCTTAAATTTTTAATTTTAAATTGCAGGAAATTATGCATTTCCGTTTAGGCTTTCTAAAAAGCAATATATACAGTACGTAGATAAGGTATGGAATAAATTTAATAATTTTAATGATATGTTGATTTTGAAAACTCCTCAGATATGTCGATTTTATTTTTAATCGCGTTATTTTACTTAATTTACATATAAATGAAGTCATCGTTTTTCAGGATATCCGTATTTTTTTAAATAGCGCCTTTTTTACCTAAGCAGGTCACCCATTATTACTATTTGTTGAAAAGTAGTATAATATTGTTTTGGTAATCAAAAGCCATAACTTGATAGGTAGAGCTTGGGAAACTCTACAAGAGAGCATACATATCAAGTTATTGCTTTGTCTGTAATGTCATCTTCAGACATATTATCAGGTTTAGACATGCAATGTATCATTGTTATTTTTGGAAATTCGACTTATCAGAATATACTATCTTGTAACTGTCAAGGAAACGAAATAAAGATAATTTAAATAAAATGGGTGAAAAATTTAATTTAAAACTTAGCAAGAGATAAAAGATTAGGAAATGTGTATTAAGGAAAAACAAAGAAAATGCAGAATGCAGAAGGTCTAGAAGAAGGCAAGGGGGAAAGGTGGGGGTAAGCAGATAGGCTGACAATCTCAGAAGAGAAAAGCAAAGAAGAAAGACTTTTTTTTATTTATTTGTTAATTTATGTGAATATAAATTCTCATGAATTAAACCCACCCGCAATTGAGGAAGATGTTAAATTTAGAAATTAAATTTTCATATCAATATGTAATTTATAATAATTTTGATGGTATTCGATAACAAAGTGACATATTAAAATACGGTTTTAGATAGCTAATAATTGTTTTCAAATAAGAATAATTTCTTGACCATAGCAGAATTTTATATAAATAAAAATATTCCTTGGTTTATTGGGTCTTTTTTTTATTCTCAATTGTTTAGCACAGCACTGCATATGTTTCGGAAAACTTCTCCATCTTCGGGTGCAGTCACAAATTAATAAAATACACCTTCACACGACGAAACAGAAAGATGGGGTTTCTGTTGTTTTAATTTTTTTTTAATTCCTTTGTAATCGTCTCCATATTATATTAATGTATGACTGCAGCCGAAGATGGAAAAGTTTTTTAAAACATATGTAGTGCTGTGTTAAACAATTGAAAATAAAAAAAAAACGAATAAACCAAGGAAAATTTTTATTTATATATAATTATTTTCGTAATGCAACAGTTGATGAGTTTTTAAAAAATTACATTTTCACTACGGTTAACAATGTTCCAATCTCACCTAATAAGATCACTCCATCATTTGCATTTGATATTTTTTGCGCTACCCGCTCCAAGGCAACTATGAATAAATTTGTTGAGTGTGGATTATTAATTAACACTAGATAATAGATACAATAGAAGAGTATTAGACGAGCAAAGCTCCGATCATATCAAATAATTTTAAATCTGTCATTTGAAAAAATCTTAGTTGATATTTTGGAATTTATATGTTTTCGCCATATTATTAATTATAATAAAAGCATTTATTAATATTTACCTAACTATTTACGCATTGTGGATCAGACATTATTTTCTTAAACAAAGTAACAAATTTACTTGTTTTATTTTGGCCTCATCTAACTGAATACTTACCCACCCACTTACCCACAAGTAAAATGGTTAAGTATGTTCAATAGACGAAAACTTCATGCCTTATGTTTTTATTACAAAATAGTAAAAACAAAAACTCCACCTTATCTTCTTAACAAAATTAAATTTATAACTGATGTACATAATTTGAATTTAAGAAGGCACCATTATATTACTTCACCCATCCCATAATAAGGATATATGTTTAAAAGTTCATTCTCTTACCAAGTTGTTTCTGTCAGTTTTCTACTCAATATACCTAACTTTAATTTATCCTTTAAAGCATTTCATAATCAAAAATATACGTATTATTATTTTTTTATTGCTATTAAACTCTGTTTTTCTAAGGGGATATTATTACTAATTTAAAATATATTACACAGCTCTGTGGTTCTGTAAAAAAACTTTCGCAAATCGAAGAAAGCGGTGAATCAAGACAGCGAGGACACTGAAATGGTCGTGGAAAGCTCCGACTCCAGTTCGATCAGCGAAAATAGTGCCCACATCGCAAAGAAAATCAATAGAAACTCTCCAAAAGGCCCAAAAACCGATTCTCAAGAAAGTTCGGAGAACGAAGCCAGAAGAGACCGGCGGACTAACCGCACCGCACCGATGAACAGAGGTACCAAGACAGTACCGACAAGGATGACGGCAAAATTACTGAGAAAGATCGCAAGTCTAACAGTTTCGAAAGTATAAAAAAAATAATCTCGAATTTGCTTCAAAAACCTCCAACACCAGGCTCAAGAAGAGTGAAGACACTTTCGTATTAGAGTATGTCGCAATCTCTGCAGCACAAGGGCTGAAAATAAAAATAAAACAAAGCGATGTGCCGCAGACACTAAGAGAAAACATAAAGGCATTCAACAGTGGGCCAGAACTCTCGGGGACGATAATCAATATCCCATGTTAAACCAAAAGGTAGTTGTACCTATATTACACTATCTACTTGAACAGCCTAAAGAGATGACGCTCCCAGACGAAAGAACTCAACCCATATCCACCAAACCCACAATGTACCCATATGAAAATAAATCCCCCAACAGCACATTCCCGATACAGAGGTATAAGAAAAGTCGCACTGACAATAAAGATCTTGATAGGATCGAAGTAATATCTCCAGCAGAAAACATTGATACTCAGGACACGAATAATAACTTTGTTTCACCTGAGAAGGATGATGAAGCAAAAAGTAATTACCACGATACCCAAACCCATCGACACAAAAAACAGATACCTTGTTATCACCGAGGAGGATGAATAAATCCAAGAAAAAAGACTTAGCCAGGAAAGAAAGTAGAGAGAGAGAGCCGAGAACCAAAGGAAACTCTCAGTTGAGAAAGCAAATGAAAAACAAACACAAATCAATAAAAAAGACGAACCACAGGCAATGAAAAACTCAAACATGCCCACGATGGATGAAGTACCTGATGATTACAAGGGTCTCACTAAACTACGTGAAATAATAAACGGAAACTTTAATTTAAAATTTTTAAGAAAATTGTTATACCAAAAGTTGTTTGCGATATCGATCTCTATAATTTTTGTTTATACATGATTTTTCTAAAATGAACCGTAATGGAAAAATTGGAGCAAAAGTGCTAAATTTAAATTTTTCACTATTTTCGTTTTCAGTAAATACCTATAGAAAAATGTTTCGAGAGATGTATATAGAAAATGTATATAATTAGTTTATCCTCTAAACGTTTATAGAGGTGCTGCAATAGGTTGTACAAAATAACCGGAAAAAGCTTAAAATAACTAGATATGAAAGTCATGTGGTGGATATACCTATATGATTTTTTTAGAATTAATTTAATGTTTTATTGACAAATCTCTAATGATATCGACTAATTAGCAAAATAATAACAAAATACATTTAATTATTATTAAAGACACAATTATTATAAATCTTTTTGGGCTGGCTTGAATTGGTGGTTTGAATCTGGGTACTTTCTGTTTTATTTTGCATTGTGCTTTGATCAAGATTAAACTTGTAAGTACCTACTTGATGAAATTCTTCTCATGTATTCAATAATCTGATGATGATGATGATGATGATGATGATGTTCAACGTCCATTTTTAAGTAAGGTTTGATTAACTGACTTATTACTGTGTCCAGTAATTTTAATGAGCTGTTGTTTACCAACTCCTTCCTTGGCCAAATTCGGAATATCTGTTGCTCTTGCAGAATGATTGATTATTTTAACTTTTTTAGTGTCAATTCCTATATCAGAGACTGCTGATTTAAACCATAAAGATACAATGTTCTTACCAACTGGGCTATTCTTGTACCATCTTTTCGAATTCAATTGACTCCAGTATGGGTTTGGTGTTAAGAATAGTCTGTCGGTCAGAATAAGATTTCTCCTTTTTTTCATCAACTTCTTAAAAAAACGAACCGGACACATTTGTGGATTATTAAAATTTCTAATCAACTATTTTCTATCCGACAGTGGTTTAGAACTACCTTGTGTGGTTTTAAAGAATATTGGATTATATTCTATCCGACCTATTGGGTTTCCGAAATTATCAATTTCTTCTTTGAAGTATTGGATACACGCAGAATATCCTTGCCATGCCAACTTATGTGAAATTATGTGAATAAATTTACGCTGCAATCCATCTGGAGTATTTTCATCCCACATTTTAATTTTTTTTTTGTATTCATCACTGGTTAAGGCTGAAGCACTCACTTTTCTTTTTAATGGGTCTCCCTGTAATGTTTTGTAGCTCTGGTGGTCGCAAATTCCACATCAAAAAACGGAATAAATGTAATTTTATATTTTTCGTAATAAATTTCTTGTAATTGCTTAGCAGTAGAGTTCCACGTATCACTTTGACCACACTTTCCTTATCCAAATCTTTACCAAATCGCGACATTTCATTATACACATATTATTCTAAACGTATAGGCATTTTAAACTAGTTAATATTAAGCTTTGTAACAGAATCCGTTAAAAAAAAATGACAAATCAACATATGTTATAAACCAATACCCTGGCCAATTTGACAAGCAGTGAAATTAATTTAAAATGTCAGGTTGGATTATTAATTTTTTTTCCAACTTATGGTGAAATTTTCTTACCAAATACCACGCAAGCTTAAATTATTCCTGGAAATTATCTTGAGGGCATGAATAATTTTAAAATTTCCGGAAATAGTTTAAGCTCTTGTGATATTATAAATGAATTTTGTTTTTTAAATATATACAAGGAGATACGTAATTCATGAGTCAAGAATCCCTGTATTTTTGTTATAAAGTGCGTTAGATTCAGTATCAATTATTTGGTAGCTCCTTGGTGAGCTCTATCCACAGTTAACGTGTGTCCCTTTTCCAATGAAACACCCTGCATATACGTAATTGCGAAATTTCTATATCGCTGAACAAATTACCACGCAATTTTTCTACGGCAAGAGAATAAAAATAAATAAATTCTTGTGTGCAGACTACAAAGCCATCTGTAATGCGTATTTTTTAATTTAATTAGAAAACTTTTTGTTATGACATTTGGCCTTTTAACTCTGGATTAAAAATGTAATTTGTTTTTTGTCTGCCTATTCCATAAAATATTTTTTTGTAGTAGCCCAAACTTTTATTTATTAGACATTACAAAATGTTTGTTGGAAATTAAAATATATAGAATGTCCCATAAATGGTTGAAACCATTTTTAGCACCTACATAACCTTTTTATTTATTATTATATTTTTCAATAAATCTAATAAGGTGTTTGTTTTTGTTTTATCATTCATTGTAACACAAATTATACAGAAAAATATCAAAAATTTAAAACATTAACAACACAAAATATTCAAACTTCTAAAAACATCAAAGTGTCAAATTATCAAATTACAATATGGAAAGAGCAAATTGTCGAATCTACTAAACATCGAAATTCTCTGCGAAAATACATACAAATTTTACACAAAAATTCTGACTCTCAAAATTTTGATTTCATTCTAGTTAAACGGGATGACAAAAAAATACATTATTAAAAGACATAGGTACCTATCTATACAGGGTGTTATTGAAATACACGTACATATTAAAACTGGGTATTGCGCAGATCCCCACTGAATGTAGAAAAATATTATTTTTTAAAAATACCCCTTATTAAGGGAGTTATTAATTTTTGAAAATTAATTCTAAAACAAACGTACTTCACTGATATGTTGAGGATGACCTATATAAATTAGGTTTATTTACCTATTTTAAACATCAACAGTAATTAATATGCAAGTTTTTGTCAGATGATAAGAAAACTAGTCTTGTAAGAAATAACCATGTTGCCAAGATTTTCGAATTAATTTCTATTTCCGAAGACTGGTTTTTACTACCCTCGTTATCAAAAAACTAGAATATTTGATAAATGATTGTTTTTAAACTATACATTTTTGAAACTATAGATTATTAAAATTTTAGTTGATTTACGAATCTGGCTAACACGAGCGCGTCATTTCCAAGTTGGTAAAAAGTGTTACGATTACTTTTAAATATTTTTTTACGATGCCACTATTTACGAATATTGAACTAACGGATATAGTGCTGGTTTATGGGGCAGCTGGAGAAAATTCTCGGCAAGCACAAATCCTGTATCGCGAACGGTTTCCAAATCGGAGAATTCCGGACTGTCGTACGTTTATTTCAACTGTTCAGCATCTAAGAGACCATGGAAAATTTGAGAGTGTCAATGCAGATCGAGGGAGAACAAGAACACAAAGAACATTGGCGGCCGAAGAAGAAATATTGGAAGCTGTTAAAAACCGGCCTCAATTAAGTTATAGAAGACTAGGTCTTGAAATTGGAGTGTCCTCATTTGTTGTGTGGCGGACACTGACGAGGCTTTATTCACTCGTGATAGCGTGTTCAATATGCACAATACGCATATTTGGAGTGATGAAAATCCTCACGCCATTAGGGAAACTGGGCATCAAAGAAAATTTTCAATAAATGTTTGGGCTGGCATAATAGATCAGTATTTAATCGGGCCTTATGTTCTCCCGAACAGATTAAATGGGCCAGGATATCTCCACTTTTTAGAAGATATTTTGCCAGTACTCCTAGAAGAGATACCGTTACAATTAAGGCAACGGATGTGGTACCTACTAGATGGCGCTCCTCCTCACTTTGATTTAAACGTACGGCAGTTTTTGAACATTAGATTTCCTCAAAAGTGGATAGGCAGAAATGGACCTACTAAGTGGCCTCCGAGATCTCCGGACTTAAATCCATGCGATTTCTTTTTGTGGGGTCACATGAAACAACTGGTTTATAATGAACCTATTAATAGTGTTGAACAATTAACCAATAAAGTTAATGCGGTAGCCGAGGAACTACGACAAAATCCAAGACTAATTTCTAATGTTCAAAGTTCTTTGGAAAGACGATTGCAAGTGTGTGTAAATAATAATGGACGGCATTTTGAACAATTACTGTAATAAACTTTATTTTAAATTAATTGGTTTTGCTACGGCAACAGTGCAATTTCTATGGGTAAGTTCAATTTCGATTTATTTTACTTCTTTAAATATGGAAACTAGTAGGTCGGAAAGGGGGACTCTTCCCCAATATTTAAATTTTAGAATTTGAAGTTAAAATTGGTGCCAATCGTTTTTGGTCATTACATACTATTCCCCATTTTAATATGTACGTGTATTTCAATAACACCCTGTATATTACTAAAATTACTATTTTTATGGGTTTAAAGAATATGTTGTCTTCAACCTTGTTTTTAAGAAATTTTACTATTGGCACTACCTTAAGTATTTTATTTGCTATGTTTTCACCTACATTTGTAAAATTTATTAAAACATATTTTTATTTGTTATGTTTTATATATCCATTATTTTCTGATTTCATAGATACGTTTTTAATTTGCTTAGTCGTTTTGGTACTACCTGTTATGTCATTATTAATTTTCCATATTTTTTTATAATCGGTTTCTGCTTGAGCGATTTTATTTTGATAGTCATTTTTTGCTTTTTCTCATTAAGGAATAAAGTGTTTCTATAAGTTTTATACTGGTTTGTTTAAGTTCTAGAATATATTTTTTGTGAGTTTCCTTTTTGAACAGTCTCTTTTTTTCATTGAAAGTATTAAACCTGTTGTTATCCAAGATTTTAGTTTAATTATATTTTTTGGTTTAATTTTTGTTTTAAATGACAACAACATTCAACTCGAAGATCGACATGAAGAAAATTCAAACTTCAAAATCTTATCAAACTTCTAATATAACTAAAGTAGATTTTAATGATTTATATAAAATTAATCAAATTTCTAAACAATTAAAGCCAATTAAATAAATTCAAAATAATTTTAATTATTCAAGCACTTTTGGAGCAATTTGTGTAATTTTTATTTGCACAATTATTTTAATATTAATTAAATACAGAAGATGTAAAAGAAAGAAGAAAGAAAATAAAGAAATTGAATTAGAAAGTCCCACAGAAGATGTTTTGAAAAATAACTCAATATTTTTCAAAAACTTAAGGAGGGAGGAGTTATATATTGTGAACATAATAGACTCTTTTAAGTTGTAATTAGATTGTTTTTGCTTAATAATCAATTTTAGTTTATAAAGGAGTAAAACCTTATTATTATTGTTATTTTAGTTCAGAGTTATCTTACATATTCATTTAAGTGTATTTTTACTTAACAAAATTTTTAAAAATAATAGTTCCGTTTTGGAATTTATAACTTGTATCACATTTTTATTATATTATTAGATGTAAATCTTCTATTCAATACCGGCCATGCGCATTAAGTGCATTGAGCATTGTAAACAAATCTTTTTACTTGATAAACTTAAAGGAGTACGCCATACTTTTATTTACATTTAAATATCGAAAATAGTTGTCGCAAAATTTGTTTACCCTGTATATTCAAAACAAAGCGGATTTTCATATACTATCAAATAACAAAAAACTCTTAGATTTTAGTCCAATGAATAACCCCTTTTACCTTATGTTTACCAAACATCTAGTACTCGTAGAATAAATAGAAGAAATGTTACTCGTAAAAATTATAAAGTTTCTAATTGTTGTTTAATTTATTATTAGTTTGGATATTTATTGATTATAATTTATTGTAATCGGCATAATTAAAAACTATCCTTAATTCTGTTTCTTTTTTCTCTTCGCAAATATCTTTTAAAGCGCATGTACTTACTACACTTATCCTGACAAGTTGTTTACGTTAATGGTTGTTAATCGTTTTAATTTGTGGGTTACTTGTACTAATAATAAGTGCTGGGTGAATGCTGGAAATTTTGTCAAAAATATGCAATCAGACCTTTATCAATAAATTATAATCTATTTATAAATACTGACTAAAAGACTATCATTTTATATTTAATTTTCATATTTTTTTTTTATTACAATCCAAGCATATTCAAATAAAAAATAATGCATAAAATAAGGACAAAATATGTTTTTTCGGAGGCTTATCTAGTAAATTTCTTGTAGTCACCAGAAAAACTTAACTTCACATCCTTGTAATACAAACTACTATTTAAATAAGGATACGTGACTTAAAATAGTTTTTTGAAATAAATCTATTTATAAATCAGATTTGTGCAATAAAAATTATCACTTAGACAATTTTAATGCGGATTCTAATCTTCATAAAAAAAAATCTCATTAAAATTTTGTAAGATTATTACTCTAATCTAATCGCACTCAAGGAGCACACTTTAATTAATCCCGACATTCCAGACTTAATTTTTATGGTCGGGTTTATTCCAGGTTCTGATATAAAGAACTATAATTCAGACTCAATTACTTAATTCCTTCATGTAATGGGACTTAGTCGTAAAGGTGGATTCGCATAGGCGTACGTATCTGGTTGTTAAATTTAATAGAACATTTATAAATTCATTTTTTAACTGAATAGGCCACATTATCGTAAGTTTCAAAAACCTAACGGTGAGTTAAAAAAAAAACTTCGAAACTGAAAAACTTTGACAGGCGTTAAGACTGTAATTTGAAGTAATGATTTTAAGACCAATAAAAATTTATTTGGCTCATAAATTTTAATGAATATTATTCCAATTAATTTAATGATTTATGTACGTAAACATTTAAACATTATTTTTAGCATCTACATAGACAGAAAAACTTTGTATTTATTAATTTTGAAACTAAAATAAATAATATTCTACTTGATTTGGTTAACCGTTAAATAGTGAATTTAATTATTTAACACTACGTAATAATAAAAATGATACTCTCCCTAATTCACCCTTCGAGCATGTACAGGGTGAGTCGGGAGGAGCGCACCAAACTCTAGGAATATATTATAAACATGAAAATATTGTAAAAAAACTCATATGATCTTATCCGATTTTCATTTGTTTTCAAGTTATAGCATATCAACAAATAAAAAAATTTACACATAAAAATTCTCTTTTTTCTGCTTCGTCTACGAAGAGCGTTTGTTGCTCTCCTAATTGATTTATTTCTTTCTTCTTTAGTATGGGCTGCAGTATTCTCAATTCGTCTAATTAGTGCATCCCGTATGTCCACTTTTATTTTGTATAGTTCATTTTTCATCCAGCATCATTAAATGAAATCTAATGGTGTGAGGTCTGGAGATCTTGCAGGCCAATTAATAGGACCTCCACGACCAATCCAACGCCCTGGAAAACGTTCGTCCAAATGTTGCTTGACCTGACGAGCGACATGTGCAGGAGCTCCATCGTGCTGATAGTACATCTGCATTCTAATATTTACAGGAACATCCTCTAGCAGGCCTTGTAATTTATTTTGTAAAAAATTGAGGTAGTTATCTCCTGTGAGACCATTCTCCAAAATGAAAGGACCAATTAAATAACTGTCAACCATACTACACCACACGTTTACAGAAAACCGATGTTGAAAATTGCTTTCGACTGTTGCGTGGGCATTTTCGTCTGACCATACATGATAGTTACGAGTATAATTCCAGTAATTTTCATAAATGTTTTTAATGATGAGGATACATTTTATTCATATATGTTATTTTAGATCAAATTAGTTAATTGTTTAGGCTACTCTTGCAATTGGATCCTAAGGAATTGGTCAAGAGAGCAAATGAAGATCATTCCAGAACAAAATATTCCTCTGAATTAATGATAAAGAAACATTTTATTTATATGTTATTTTAGATTAAATTAGTTAATTTTTAGGCTACTCTTGCAAGTGAATCTAAGGAATAATTGGTCAAGAGAGCAACTAAAGATCATTCCAGAATAAAATACTCCCATAAATTAAGAGCGTTTGCACTAACTTTAAACTTCTACAGTATGAAGGCTTATACATATGTGAGGGCAAAATTTAACAATTGTCTCCCACATCCCAGTACTTTATAAAAGTGGTATTAGGCTGTAGATGGTTCTCCTGGATTCACTGAAGA
This sequence comes from Psylliodes chrysocephalus, assembly GCA_927349885.1. Classification (NCBI taxonomy): domain Eukaryota; kingdom Metazoa; phylum Arthropoda; class Insecta; order Coleoptera; family Chrysomelidae; genus Psylliodes; species Psylliodes chrysocephalus. The sequence goes on along the minus strand of OV651825.1, from coordinate 17,864,381 downwards.
GTATTGAAATTTAAAAGCGGATAGAGTCGAAAGGTTATAAAAAAGATTTTTTGAATCTTTTAATGCATGAAGTGGCAGTTATGCCAAAGGTGGAATGGACTGGCCAAAAATATATTGGATATGTTGATGTTGGGAGCAAGTTTCAACAAAATTAGTCAGTTAAAGCAAAAGAAGTTATTGTGTTCTGCTTGTAAAGTTAATAAATATGTATATTACGAATAGTTAGGTACCTACGGTATTTTATATATTATTTCTTGTATGTGTATACATATATTTCATAGATTCCGCATTTAACATCGTTTGTTTGGGTTGAGAGGGGGAAATACCAAGACACTAAAACCAAAGTCGCATCATTTTTACGGGGTTTCCAATTAATATAAATAATAAATTTGATACATGCCTTCAAAATTCTTTAAATTAGGCACATATTTTATAAACTTGCATAATTTAAGTAGGTATCTAGTAATAGTACATTATTATTATCAAATTTCATTTTGATATCACTTTTCTTTTTCGATTTATGATTTTTTTTTTAATTTTAACCCCTCTAAACTTTCCATTTTTATTCAGATTTTAATTAAATCAAAGGACTTTTACCCCTGACAAAGCTTGATTTTCCTAAAAGTTTCCAGTTATTATCTTTTTCGTTTTCTAGTTAGGATTTTGTTTAATGTTTCCACTACCCTCGATCCCCCCCCATTTTAATTCATATTTTTTTCAGAATTAATAGGCTTTATCTTCTTATAAAGCTTGGTTTTTATTAGAAAACTTATGTTGATATCGCTTCTTGTTTTTGATTAACGATTTTGTTTTTGTTTTAATTTCCCTTAAATTTTTAATCAGATTTTTTCAAATACAGTTTTTTTTTTTACTAAAAATAAGTCATTTTCATTTTTCGTTTCTGCGATAGTATTTTTTTTTTTCAATATTAACCCCCCTTATCCGCCCATTTTTATTAAGATTTTTTTTTCAGAATCAATAAGCTTTATCCCCTTACCTATAGATCTTGATTTTTGCTAAAAATTTCAAATTGATATCATTTTTCGTTTTTGAGTTTGTATTATTTTTAATATTTCAACCCCCTCACTTCCTGCAGAATTTTTCGGAATAAATAGATTTCATCCTCTTATAGAGCTTGATTTTTACAAAAAGTTTCATGTTGATACGCTTTTCGTTTTTGATTTATGATTTTTTTTTTTTAATTTCAACCCCCACCTTAACCCCACATTCCTATTCAGATTTTTTGTAAAATTAAGAAGCTGCTTCATCTTATAGATCTTGAGTTTTGCTAAAAATTTTAAAAGGATATCTTCTTTTGTTTTTGAGTTAGGATTTTTTTTAATATTTCGACACTCTTAACCCCCCTCCCATTTTTATTTAGATTTTTTAAAAATCAAGAAGCGTGACATCGAACGGACGCCGGAGCAAATGCATGATACTTTTTACAGATACTGTGTAAACAGTAAAATAATGTACAAGGTGTTGGATTTGAAAAAAGTGTAATAAATTAAACTTTAAATGGTGTCCATATTATACAAGTGTTACAGAAAGTAAACGATTTGGAAAAAATATAACCATTTTGAATGTCGTAGAGACAAATTATTTACAAAAAAGTGTGGATTTTGTCAATATAACCATTTTTTTCCTAACCGCAATATTTCTTTCGGAACATGAGTGAATTGGTCGCCAAAAAATCAGGAGGTGCGAGTTTTGCAAAAAATTTGTAAACACCCAAAAATAACTAGATTCTATAGTAAATTATCGTAAAAAAATATGGAAAAACCAGTATTTTACCTGAAAAATATAATCAAAAGTGATCAAAAACCATATATTTTTTTGTTTGGAAAAATGCATTAAAGCTATAGAGAAATGGCATTAAAAAAATGTTTTTTGTCATGAAATATGTCACCCCAAATATTTGTTTTCGCATATTTGCACAAGAAAACATCACTTATTAAATAGTATATGTATATTATTCATAAAATATCAAAATGCAGTAAACTTAAATAGAAATAGCAATAAAAAAAATTGTTTTTGGTCACGAAATGTACCAAATGTACCAAACTAAATATTTGTATTCCCATATTTGCACAAAAAACAACTCTATTTAAAAATTATATATCTATTACACGTGAAATATCAAAATAATTAAAAAATTACGTAAAAGAACCCACATAAAAAACGAAAAGCATTTTGCCTGACATAGAAACATAATTTTAAAAAATCCCGACAGATCAAAGAAAATACATTCTTGCTTTTCAGCTACTTCTGCCACACAAACCTTAGTTGCTTGAGTATTGATTGTTACAACATAAAATTTAAAAATATTCATAAATGAATATTTTTTGGCAAAATGGTTCCAAATATTGATAAACTGATGATCTTTATTATCTGCGATATACAGGGTGTTTCAAAAAGATTGGTCATAAATTATACCACGTATTCTTGGGTCAAAAATAGGTCGATTAAACCGTAGTTACCTATATACAAAAGTGCACCCAAAAATAGTTACAGGGTGTATAAGATAAAAATTTAAATGAATTTTTTTAACGTTGCTCTTAAACCGTTTACCATTTTTTCATAAAATTTTATATGACGTGTTGGAATACCATGACTAACAAAATCGAGGTAGAGACAATATATTTTTTTATTTTTGTAGGATTCTAAAATTATTGCTAACCTACCTCAATTATAATAATTTTACTTATTGTCTGTATTATTTTCTATTATCATAAAAATAAATTATTTTTGGAAACCGTGTAACATTTTTTATGAATATTCCAAAGTTAAATAAAAGTTAAATAAAATAAAGGGTATTCCATCTAAAAAAAATTTTTTTTAGCAAAATCATAACACCCTGTATTTCCAAAAATGTTTTTAAAATATGCCTTTTCCAAATCCATATAACTTTTATTTGAAACTTGTTTGCGTATCTATAACACAAATTACGTACTAATATGACTCCCTGTATAGTTAATATACGCCTTTTAAAATTATTTTTGGATAATTCATACTTAGAATAAAATAGATAATTTAAAATCACTTAAGAATAAGTGACATAATTTTTAAACTTCAATTCCCATCAACACTTTGACATTTAAAAGTATTTTACACTTCATTATAAATCAATATTTTTTATTTTCCTGTTTACCACTTATCTTTTATAAAATTTGATGACTGATTCTGGTTTTTCAAATAATGTAAAGCTTTTCATTAAGAATATTTTTTTTGTGAGATAAAAGGTAAAAATGTTTCTATTTGTACGCAACTTTTTGGAACACCCTGTATATTTGAACTAATTAAAATTAAAAGTATTTATCAAAAAACAATTCTAATATTTTTAATAAATGTATAAAAATTTACTACGTTTTTAAAAATTGGACATTTATCTTCTTAAATAATAAAATTCTTGGCAACGTTGTAGAATTACGTCAAAATAATATGGATGCTCTTTTTCATTTAGAATATTGTTTAACAATCTACAATTTTTAAGATGTTTCCATTACATTTTCAACTTTATCATAAATAATACCCAGTTCTATATTTATTTTTCCAATAAATTAACTATTACTATCTAATAAAAATATTTTGACGTTTCTATATTAACATACTACCTATTTGAATGATAACACAGGTAGGTAAGGATTCGGTATTCAATAAATTTTAAGAGAAATTCGCATTTTATAACAAAACTCACCTCAAATTTATCAAACAAATATTGTAGTAAACTGATTTTTCACTTTTCTAACACGAACAGAGGTAAATCACGATGTTATTTATTAAAAATGTCTCGCACTAACTGTCATTGCACATTGCACATGCGGCCATTTTTAAAAGAAAGAAATCTTCAAAGGCATCTTGATAAAAAACGTAGTAAACACTTTTTTGCTCTGGCTTAGGTGAAATCATTTACGCATGTATATAAATCTTATGAACAATAACATTTTGGAATAAATAAGATAAATAGGTATACAGGACATGGTTTATACGGGATGATTCATTTATTTTTATTTAAACGACCAGGCAGCCGGTTTATGGAGAAATGAGTTCAGGTTAATATGCCTAAATTGTTGAAAATACCGATTTTCTGAACAAAAGTGTCCATTGGCATAACTCAATCCTATGGCCAGTTTTCAACATACAGGGTGATGAAGTTTAAAAATGGCTATTTTTTAAAACGTATTAAAATGTAATTTTCTCAATATATTAAGGATTTTTTGCTGTAATAGTATTTTAATAACATCAAATAATATTACTCTGTGTAGAAAAAGTATTATTTAATACAGGGTGATTCAAAAATCAACAAAAAAAAATTATTGATGCTGTGTATTCTACTTTACAGTGGGAATATGAAAATATTAATATTTGGTCTGAATTAACTTTAGTTGAAATTAATATAAGAAGGTATAAAAACATTTTATACAGGGTGAGTTAAAAAATTGATCGACTCTGCAGGTTACTTTTAATACAATTTTATATATTTTGTAATACAAGTCAATAGTAGACATTGAACCATTTTCAAAAATATATAATTTATAAATTAAATGCAGGGTGATTTAAAAGGAATATAAGGTAGAAAATTACGAAAATTTATTTTTTTTCTGCGAATCACCCTGTAATTTAATATTTCCTCCGTTAATTTTTCTAATTTTTTCTTATTGTCTTTGATTTAAGTTTGTTAGTCCCCTATAGAAGTTTTGCGAAATTACTATGATCAGTTTTTTATATCGACTTTGTGATGACAAGCCTGTCACAATGTATACGCTTATACCTGAGCTCATAAATATGTTATTATTTTATTTAATCATGCAGGATTTATGTCATTCTAACGTTATTTGTTTAAGGAAATATAAGTAATATGTAACATATTGTGACGAAAGTCTAATTTATTTAATATTTATTTAATTTTATTTAAAAATACACTATTTACAATTTATTTCAGACGTATTATTTAATTTATATAATATTTAGACACTAACTAACAATTCTAATTTATTTCTTACACGTTAACTTTTCAATATAACGTTCTATATTAAACTCAACTCGACGCTGGGACGTCGGCTATTTATACAAGTCCAACTCCGCTTCTAAAAGATACAAGAGGCTCTCTAACATTTCTTTTTATGACTAAGCGGCACTCTCCGCCATTCCAGTCGCTTCCAGTGCATCAGCGGCAGACATTCGAGACGCGGTCCATCTGTTTCGACACATCAGCGTTGCTTCGATCACGAGTTGATTGCGTGCGTATACAGGGTTGGATTAGGAATTCATGACAATATAAACAAATAATGTATTAATATTATTAGTAAGCCAAATATCCGAAGATGCAAATATTATTAGTGAGCCAAATATCCGAAGACGCAAATATTATTATGTTTTTTATATACATAATATTATCTGCAATCAATTCGAATAAGTTACTTATATAGGTGTAATGTTTATAAATTATAAGTAATAAACATATTAACAAACATATGAACCCGTTTCCTCACCACCATAGAGGTAGAGTTCCCGGCGCGTTTTTTTTAAGTGGTGTCCCCAATAGGCCTAATCCACTTTAACTTGCGAAATGTAGGTCTCTTGTAATGTAATGAAAGATACATATATATAAAAATACTTTTTTTTTTTGTTTGGATTGTATGACTACGAACATTCAGTTCATTCGCCTATTTTGCCGATTTTGTCGATTTTGCTCATTTTTTACATTTACAGGTTCTACAAATACCTATTTAATATATATTATATATACATTTTCTTTATTTATTTTTTTTTAATAAAAATACTTAAGGAACGAATATTCTAACAAAAATAACTACATGTGTAGAATTTAATCCTAGTCAAGAAAGAAGAAACAAACAAAATAAACGAAATGAACGAAATGAACGAAAGTAAGGTAGGTACTGAAAATAATTAATTTTCAACAATTTCTGGACGATGATCAATATTTTCTGGTGTTTTTTTAGTTTTTTTAAACTATATTTATTTAAATAAACTGCTAGCTTAACATAACTATGAATATGAGATGCTCCTTTGGCGAGCGAGATTGTTGGTTAGCATAATCTTGTACGTATTTTCATTTTCTGAAAAGAACCCTAAAATTCATCTACCCTTTTACAGCGATCCGAAATTAGTATATCCAAGTATAACCCTCTCAATTATAATTTGACAAAAGACTCCCTTGTTAGGAAACTTTCCTATCTTTTCATTAAAAGCACACTACTAGAGTCATCGCATTAATAGTGAGAGTAGTTGCAAACGTATTTGAAAGTGCAAGCTCTAAAAGTATTTAGCAATTTGACTATTTATTGCGGTGCTTTTTATTTTAGCGCCATCTAGCAGGTTAAAAAAACTGTTACGTATTGTAAAGTTTGACAATTCATTTAAAACCCAGAACATTCTTAGCATATTATTAGTATATACTTTTAGGAATAAGTATATTATGCTGAGAATATTCTTTATTTGCATTTAGAACATTCTCAGAATATACTAAGTATATGTTATACAGGACGTTGTTTATACGTGCTATGTAGATACTAAGAATGTACTCAAGTATGTGTACAGTATTAAATAAGTATCTACTTTCATTTGATAGTACGTATATATGCTAAGTATTTAGCTTTTACATATTATTCATTATTATTAAAGAGAAAAGAGTATATGTAATGAAAATCGTGCAAATTTTTTAAATCTATATTTCCAGAAATTCATATTCTTATTTTATTACAAATTCTTTCTTTGGACCTAACCATCCAATATTTTATTGTATCGATGGCTTGAGTTTTATTTATTTCCTTATATTGGATATTTATTAAATCTTACAGTTCGTTGGTATAGTAAAAGCAAGGGTTCTTTTTATACATTATTATACGTCAATACAACCTTTATTTTTATATAATATTCTAGATTACAAGTGGACCATGTAATTAAATTATTTTCCCATCATTGTAATATATGCGATTCATTAGTATTAATGTGTATTAAAATCATATTAATGTTCCAGTGTTAAAAAAATAAACCAGTAAAATTAATAATAATTTAAATATTTTAGAAACTTCTGTGTACCCACCAAAATTTAAAATATTAATATATAGCCAGGTCCTCCATCAAATTTTTAAATTTATTCTTACGTAACATAATGGCAAATATTTATTACATAGACCAAGGCTTTCGAAAAAATGCAAAAATTTGATCTGTTTCTGCGGAAAATACTGTCAGGTTTTTCCATTTTAAATGAGAAGTAGTTAATAAATAGCAAATAGGACCAATATATTTTTGTCAAATTGAACATTCTAATTTCATAGTAACAACCTGCATTAGTTTATAATTATTAACAAAATATGCCATTAATTTATTTATCTGTAAAATTATATTTATACAAAATGTACAATTAAATATATAAAAATCTTAATGAGAAGAAAACACTTAAGATTCTAATTTCTAAACCGGTTCTGTAAATGATTTGTAAACAACTAAGTACTCAAAATTGATACAAAACATGTATTAGATAAAAATAAAAATTCGCGCAGTTAAATACGCTTTTCGTTATCTGATTAACATATGGATAAGCAATCTATGTAACTATGTATAGCAATGGGTGTGAGACACCAAGTGTGCTCTGTGGAAATTTATTAAATTTATTTACTAATGAATCAAATCCACGTTTCTGAAAAGATGTGTCTCTACATCTACGGATGTAACAAGTTTTTTCGATATTGATATAACGAAAATAATTAGAATTTATTTAATTACTAATAACTAAACAATAAATGATATTTAAAACTTCAATAAATTCCCCCCATAAATTTCACATTTTTGTCACCAGTAGGCGTTAAAGTTATGACGTACGGTCCCTATATTCAATAGAAACCCACATACTTTGATTTTCTCTTACTATACGGAGAATGGTCGCACTGCGCAGTATTCTGAGTGCCTTTTAAAATGAGATAGAAAACTCTGCCATTTTGATGCCTTATTACGTGTTGCCTACATTTTGGCGCAATATTTTTCATATTTAGCTTGCTGCTGTCAGTATCAGTGAATATTATTTGTTATAGCTGTTGTATGGAGTGTTTTAGACGTGATTTACACGGTTATTTTTAATTAATTGGTGATTGTATGTTAATTTTTAATGCTTTGTTGTTCTCTTTTCATTGTCTAAATATCAGGATGTATAGACTACCAGTTAAACATTTAGAAAATATACGTGTTGCCTAATCTAGTAGTAAAGGCATAGTTTATTGCTAAAGAATCAGTTAGCTCACTCGGACCAGTTGAATATTCCAAAATAACATCCACTCCAGGGATACAAATTCAGGATGCGCAGAAGACTGCTGTTTGAATATAAAGTCTATTCCAATCCGAGATTCAGCGCATGTAATTAATGATCAGCGCGTGATCGCCTCGTGGCTTGCTGGAATCTGCAATGCTATTGGTCAAACGGCCATAAACTGCTAGAGCTGCTTCTTACTGTTTTGATGCAGATGCGTTCTCAGATTCAGTGCTAAGTGCATTGTCGTTAAATGTGTTGTTTAAATTGAATCTTTTTAAATACCGTTACCTTGTAGTTTAAATATTGTGTTCTATTTAAATACTTTCGAAGTATATTAAATAACAGTGTGTTTGCTTCTCGGACATATCCCGAAACTTTTTGTGTATTGTTTAAATACTTGTTTGGTATATTAAATAAAATATTCAGGGCACTTGAACATGTCTAGCACGTATGCAGCTGATGAGTCTACAGAAATGTATTTGTCTCCTCCTAGGCAGAGGTTGAAAAAGTCTCATTTTGACATAAAAAGCAAAAAAATGATTTTAAACGTTTATAAGCATGAGACTCAGGAAAATCCAACACTATTTAAAGATGAAATTGTAAACAAATTGGCAAGTAAAACAGTAGTGTGTAGTCGCAGCGTCTACAAAATTATTAAAGAATATACCACTAACCATACATTTTCGGCGCCAAAAACAACCAAAATCGTAAAAAAATTGTAGATTTGGTGGATGAATTTGATAGAACTGCAATCAGAAGAATAGTGCATAAATATTTTTTTAAAAACAAACTCCTTACTATTGATAAGGTACTTAGACACATCAATGACGCTCTGGACCTGCCAAGTTTTAAATGCACTACATTGTATAGATTATTATAAACATTAAATTTCAAATATCAAAAACGAGGAGGAAATAGCTTGCTTATAGACAGGGATGAAATAGTGCTATGGAGAAGAGAGTATTTACAAAAATTAAATCCTACAGAAATAAAAATAGAAAGATTTATTTTGTAGACGAGACTTGGGTGAATGCCGGACATACCAAATCAAAAATAAGGGTTGATAATTCTGTCACTTCCTCAAGACGGGCATTTTTTGATGGACTTTCAACAGGATAAAAAAATCCATCAGGTAAATAATTATAGTCGTATTATATTATTTACTTTCAGTATATGTATATTTTATAATTTTGGTATCTATCCGGCTGATTGAATAATACTCTAAAAATTAATGAAAGTACATGTGATAGAAACTACATACTTTGATTAGTATACGGTCCAACAGAGAGTCCGACACGCCCAACATAGGGCGTGGCCTACATACTTTGATTTTCTCTTACTATACGGAGAATGGTCGCACTGCGCAGATTTCTGAGTGCCTTTTAAAAGAAGATAGAAAGCTCTGTCTTTTTGACGCCTTATTACGTATTGCCTACATCTTGGCGCAATATTTTTAATATTTTGCTTGCTGCTGTCAGTGTCACAGAATATTATTTTTGGAGTAACAGTTTATTGCTAAAGAATTAGTTAGCTCACACGGACCAGTTGAAAGTTCCAAAATAACATCCACTCCAGGGATACAAATTCAGGATGCGCAGAATACTGCTGTTTTTTTATAGACGGTTGTCATATATTGTATTATCCGAGTTGCGCAATGTATAAACTGGAACATTGAGATCAAAAGTGCCGATGCAGAGTGAGCGAACTGATTCTTTAGCTAGAAACTGTGGTAAAGGCATAAAAATGGCCGCGCCCTATGTTGGGGGTGTCGAACCTCTCTCTCTTGCACCGTATAGTAATCAAAGTATGTGGCGCGGCCATTTTGTTTTATTACATTTAAAGTTTTTATTTCTTAACAATGGAAATCTGCAAGACTATACAATTGTTTAAGTTAATTTAAGTTATTAATAAAATTATCTTCTGAATACAGTGTTACACTTTACAATGGAAAACAGTTTTTATCCCGCTAAAGGGCGCTAACATCGATGGATAATCACATTGATGAGTTCTGCATAAAATAGAATATGTCACACTTGTTAATTTAATTTATGTATGTATTGAATAGAGGAAGGAAGTAGTAAGGAATTAGATTATTATAGTCTAAGATCTGTTTATCCGTGTTTGAGTTGTCTTCAAAATTCGAAATTTGCACTTTTCCTCAAATATCTCGAATTAGGTCCATTTTAGGGAAATCATGTATAGGAACAAAATAATAGAGAATGACATCATAAGCAACTTTTATCATAATTAATATACTTTCCTTATCTGTACACAGAATGGAAAGCAAAAAATGGCCGTAACCGTATTGTCTTAGGCAACCCATTTGCAGTATATTTAAAAACATATGTTATCTAATAAAAAAAACTTTTATCCATTTAACAGATGGGTGAAGGTCGACCGTACTTGCGGATCCTGGATTATTAGGCTAACGACGCACACGGCTGTTTCCGCCGAGTCGGCCACCGGCCGCCTCTCTGCCAAAACACACGAAGCGGTTCACAAAAAAGTAATGTATTTGAGTCGAACGACGGTACGCGCGGCGGTGTAGCGTCGCTTTCTCGCGTCGCAGTATAGTGTGAACAACTTCATTTATTTACATTACAGCATCCGCCGAGGCGGCGGCCGAGTCGGCGAAAACAGCCGTGTGTGTCTTTAGCCTTAGAGTCAAGGAAATTATAAAACGATGCACCTTATTTAAATTAAAATTAACCTATCTACTATAATAATACCCAAAACCCTCAGTCTAGTTTTATTTGGGTCAACTTGTATAAAGCCTGTAACATAAGTTAATTAACATATTATTTGCTTTTCGTAAATAAATATTGATCTTATTGGAGAGATGAAATGGAACATTTTTGTTTACTTACATCTTAAAAGAGGTTATTTATAATTAACTATAGATTGTGTTTATTGTGTCGGGTGTAGATATGCACAGTTATGTTGAAGAATGAACTTGATAAACGAAAAAAAATAAATATTATGAATTAAAACGAATGAGAAGAAGTATTTTCAATTCAGATAAAAATAGTTTGCTATTTTTAAAAAGCAATTACATAAATCCTAAAACAAAACTGGTTAAAATTAGCAAATAATGAAACTGTAAGTTTTCTTGATAATTTTCTTCCGATTTTTATATTTCAGAAACAAAAGTTTTTATATCCGCCCATGTATATATAACTAACGGAATAGAACTCAAAATGTATCTCGCATATTCATGAGCGTATATTATTTAATATTAGTATGACGTTCTAATTAGCAGTATTCTCTATAGCTTTTTAAAAGGTTAGTATTTTACTGTGAATTAAGTAAAATTTAAAGCAGAAAATAAAATACCCACTTATAAAATTGTGTTTTTTTTTAACACTAAAATGAAAGTTTCAACTGGTTTTAAAATGGATTTTTACCAAGAATACTAAAAATTTTGTAAATGTAAATGAGGATAATGCGAAAAATATTCTAGAGTAAGATACAGTGTTTAAAAATTTGGAAAATTGATATGCAGGATGTTTCTATATCAACTGTCGCCAGGCAACATGAAGCTTCATGAAAGGGAGGTCAAAATTATTGGATATTTGAAATTTTGGGATTTGGCAGGAAAACTGGTTATATTGTCTATAGTTTCCTTTATTTGAACTGTCGATTTTGGCATATTTTTGTATAGAAAGAATATAGTGCATGTGTGTGATGTCTGTCAAATTAAGGATATAAGAGAATACTTTGAATCAGAATAGGGATAGACAGGATAGAAAGTTTAGAAATTTCGGGTGGAGTTGAATTTGAGTAGGGGGAAAGTAACATTAAATTAAATAAAATGAAACTAAAGCCAAGTGTAATGTAATAATTTGTGTAGGTGGAATATAAAGTTCTTTATAAAAAGTTGTGAAAGTCTGAAAGTTATACATTAGATAGATTTGCAAGGAGGAAAGAAGGTCGGTTTAAAGGAAGAACAGGAAATAGACTGTGATAACGTAGGGCAAAAGGATATGGAACAGCAAGATTTAGAAAATACATTTACTAAAGAAAAGGAGAAAATCATAAGGGAATAAAAAAAAAGAAAAGAAATTGAGATAAAAAAAGAGATGATGGATTAGTAAAAATGTTGCTCGGAATGAGTAACAAAATTGTAATGTTAGAAATGTTTAATAAAACCAAAGTCGAATCGAATATATATATCATCATTTATTTTTAACTTGAATATGGGTTACATTACAAAGAATTACTGCATTCGTTCTTTCATTGAACCTTGCAGTCTATATTGGAAAAACCATCTAATTAAACAAATTACCTCATATTGCTTAGGTGTCAATACAGGAAACCTACTTAATTGCATAGTTCTTCGTTAACAATAATTAGTTACAATATTATGATTTATATTTACAAATATTAAAATTATACTTAAGTCTATTTTAAACTTAATAACTAAGGCCGGCATTACATCTTCCTCGAGGATTTGGAGAAAAAATTTAATTTCCTAAATTAAAATTTTTTCTATTCATAATACAACTTAACTCTATTTTTATGAACTAACTTTTCATTTCCTTCTATTTCTAAAGCAAGATTTGGAGATTCTTCTCTTATAATTTTATATGGCCCCAAAAACAAAGGTTCCCTTTTATTCCCAGTTTCATTTCTTACAAGTACCTTATCTCCTACCTTATAATTTATACTTTTAGTTTTCTTATAATAATAAATTTTCATGAGCATCTTTCCATGCTTGCTGTAGCCGATATTTTAATTCAGATGGATAATGTTCAAAAGTGTACAACGGATCTATGCTGCAAGAAATGTTAGTTGGTATATTACACTTTTTACCAAATATTAGCTCATAAGGAGTATATTTCGTTTCTGAATGTACCGTTGTATTGTACGCGAAACACCAATAAGAAATCCAAGTACTGAAATTTCCAGGATTGTTCGCTGTTTGAATTCTTAAAAATGCTCCAAAATGTTCATGATTATTTTCAATTTGTCCTAACGTTTCGTGATGATAAGCAACTGAATTTAATTTTTGAATTTTTAACATTTTACAAATCTCCGTAAATGCTGTGTTCATAAATTCAGTTCCTTGATCGGTTAATATTTCATGAGGTATACCATAACGTAATATAAAGTTTTCTACAAAAGCTTTTGCAACTGTTACTGCTTCTTTATTAGGTAATGCATACCCCTCTACATATTTACTTAAATCACATTGCATCGTTAAGATGTATCGGTTATTTTCATAATCAGCTTCAAACGGACCAACTAAATCTAAATGAACTTTTTCAAATGATGAGGTTGCTGTAGTTGTGATTGTCATGGGTTCTTTTGCTAAAATAGAATGCTTAAATCTTTGACAATCATCACATTTTCTTAAAAATTTAGCCACATCCTCATATAAACCTAACCAGTAATAATATTGCTTAATATTATTATACATTCTTTTTATTCCAGCGTGACCCCCAGTAGGTAAAATGTGAAAATCATTTATGTCTATTTTCATAACTCGTGACCCTTTCTACCCCTTTTATAATAGTTATACCTATTTTACATTCCTCGAATTCTTGCTTGTGCAGCATTATATCTTTTATAAGTGAAGACGCGCCTTTTAAATTTTTTATAATATACATTTCAGTAATATGATATTTTTTGCATATAGTAAAGAGTTCTCTCAACGATGTCCCTAGAGCGCACGTTGATCGAGATTCTCTTTTTACATAAATAATTTGCTCTTTTAAATCGTAAATAAAATTATGTAGTCTATGTATATGTTGTTTATTTGTAACTTTCTCCAATTGTTCGCTGCTATTTAATTGTAATTCTACCGCGTTTTTATTTGGCTTTAACAATTCCACCAATCTACGGTAATCAGACCTAGTAGAAGAATTATTATTCGCCGTTTTTAACTCTGTTAATTTTATTTGTTTTTTTGTTTGAGACCTTGTTACTACGTTTACTAACTCATTTTTGTTACCTATATTTTTTAGCTCTTCAGATGACATTTCTATCCTAGACAAAGCGTCTGCTTCCACATTGTCTTTTCCTTTTATAAAATTAACTACAAAATCATATTCTTCTAATACTAACCTAAATTTAGTTAATCTACTCGAAGGGTTGGTCATCCCAAATAAATAAATAAGTGGGCGGTGATCTGTCAAAATGACAAATCGTCTAGAATAAAGATATGGTCTGAAATGTTTTACGGACCACACAATAGCCAATAATTCTTTTTCAATTGTTGCATAATTGACTTCTGCTTTATTTAGAGATTTACTTGCATAAGCTACAGGGCACCCACTACCATTACAAAGAATAGATCCAATTGCTCAGGCGTCTGTTTTTAAAATAAATGTATTACTTGGAGAAAAATCTGGATATTGCAAAATTGGTGGGGATATTAACGCTTCTTTTAGGGTTTCAAATGATTTTTGACATTCTGGAGTCCACATAAAAGATACTCCTTTTCTTGTGAGTTTATTTAAAGGATTAGCTATATCGTCGGTACAATGCAAAAACCACGAATGTGCAAATTTTTAATTTTTCACCCAAGTACTTTATCATACGTTTAAACCTTAAAACTTATTAATGCCAAAGTCAGGAATGTGCCTCAAGAGTCTATATCCCTTTCTACAACCAATGTCTATTTTCAGAAAGTAAGAATTTAGCAGTTTCTTCAATTCCTGAGGATCCAAAGACCACATTCTCAAAACTGAAAATTTTGCACTTTTGTGGTTTTGGCATTGTACCGACGATATGTGAAAAGTTTTGAATATATTTTCTATAGTAGTTAGCAAATGCTACAAACCTCTTAGTTTCTACAGCATCTTTTGCGATGGGATAGTTTTGCAATACTTTAATCTTCTCAGGATTTGGAGATACTCCTTTTGCTGAGATAACATGCCTTAAATACAACATTTCTTTCATTAAAAATTCGCATTTAATAGGATTAAGTTTCAAATTGACTTCTCGCAACCTCTGTAATACTTTTATTAAATTTTGATTGTGATTTGATAAATTATTCGCGAATACACATATATCATCAAGATAAACTAAGCATTTTGTGTAATTTAAGCCTGACATCGCGATACTCATGGCTCTAGAGAAAGTAAAAGGACTTATTTTGAGTCCCATAAGCAATTTTGTCATCCTAAATTGACCCCTTTCTGTTGTAAAACTAGTTATAGGCATACTTGATTCATCAAGCTCAATTTGAAAATATCCTTGTGACAAATCAAGATGTGAAAAATACATCGCCCCTGATAAGGAATCTAAGATATCTGTTATGCAAGGAAGAGGAAATTTGTCATCTTGTATTTCTTTATTAACTAATCTATAGTCTATACAAACCCCAAACCGTTTATTTCCGTTCAAGTCGGCCTTTTTTGGAATTAAAATTAATGGACTAGACCATTCTGATGTAGTTTCTTCAATAATTTTTTCACGTAAAAGATTATCAATTTCCCTATTTAAATCCTCTTTTTGCGCATGTGGTAATCGATACTGTTTTACATAAACAGGTTTAACTGACTTTTTCAAGTGAATTTTTTGTTTATAAAAAAACATCTGAATACTTTGCATAAATTTTTTGCAACGCGTCTTTTTCTTCGGTATTTAAATGCTCCATATGAATTAAATTAAGTAATTTTTCTGTACGACTGATACATTTTTTTTCTTGATCACCAACAATATCATAATTATAAAGTGCTTCAACTACTGGTTCAAAATTTTTTATATTAACTTCCTTTTCTCTAACATTTAAAATTTTAACAGGAATCATATTATTTTTATCTGGTTTTACCACACTGCTTACAATAAATACACCTTCACATATTTCACTAGGTAAAATTACGCATTCATCTTTTAATATAGTTTTATAATATTTTATTATTTCACACCGTGGTGGAATAATTGTGTTACAAATAACCTGTTTAGATTGCATTTTTAATGAAATTTTATTGTGATTATGATAAAACGAAAATACAAATATCTCATAATTAATAGTTGCGGCATATTTCGTGAAAAAATCGGATCCTATTATGCCATGTACTTCGTTATCAAAACTATTAATCAGCAAAAATTCATGACCAACATTACTATTTTCTAGTTTCAAGGTCAGGTTTACCACACCTGTTGTTACTGTGGATCCTGATATACCATTAATATTAATTTTCTTTGAATAATCTATAAAAACATCTGATTTCAAACATTCGGTAAATAAAATACTAACTGATGCTCCAGTATCAAGTAACATTTTTAACAAAGTATTTCTATAAGAAACATATATAAAATTTAACGAATTAATATTTAAAACTGTATTTTTAACATTTGTTTTCTCTTTGGTCTCGAAAAAACCAATTATTTGACGTCGATGGATTACCAATATCGAAATTATTTGTGTCCCTTCTGTTACTAGCATAGTTATTTGTATCGGTACTGTTACTGTTACTAATATAATTTACTCTTGTATTATTCCTATATCCTGATTTATTAAATTTTCCTCTATTTGAATATTATTTTCCATTATTATACTTAGAGTGAGGCTGTATATTGTAGTAATTGCTATTATTATTATTAAAATAATTCTGAGAGCGAAAATTAGACTGTTGATTATTCACTCTGTAATTATGATTATTATCTCTAAAATTGTTGTTATTAAAATGTGTTCTAGGTTTCGCTCCAAAATTATGATATGTGTTATTATTAGTACCTCGTCTTATCTGAAAAACTTCCTTGCATTCGGTAACATTTTATCTTTGGCTCCTTGAATAGCCTCGGCTAATGATGAATAATTTCGCGCTTTTATTATAGTTCTTAGTTCACTATTTTTTAAACCATTACTGAAAGAATTTATTGCAATTTTTTCATTTACTGACTTAAGAACTTTTAGTGAATTTTCGTCCCCATCAGCTTGAGCTATTGTGAGATTGACAAACATTTCTGCTAGCACCCTACCAAACTGTTCAATAGATTTTCCATTTTGTTTAAAATTATTTAATTTAGTAGATAAAGCAAGCACTGACTTTTTACTAATAAAATGTTTACGTAAATCTGTAATTAAAGCTAAATTTGATACGTATTGTTTATTTAATCTAACTTTTGCACTTTCTGAAAGTCGCGTTTTTAAAACGAAAGTTGTTAACAATTTTTTTACCTGGCTCATCTAATAAAGCGTCATAGAGTTCAATTGAATCGATTAATTGTTTTGTATTATTCTCAGTACCATCCTTTGACGGTATCAAGGTAGATGCCACTCTTAATTAAAATTTTTCAGACATTTCGGAAATTAATATTTGATTTGAATATATTTCTCCTAATCTACTTTCTAATGTTTTCTGAGCTAGACAAATAGTATTATTTATTTCCTGGTAATATTCTAATATTTTACTATCTAAATCTTTATCCTTAACAATATGCTTTAAAGAGTTAAAATCTTGTTTAAATTTATCTAGCTTAGCTAACTTGTTTGTAACAATATTTATATCCTAACGTCTACTATTACTATCCTTAATTAAATTCTTGTAAAATACCTGTACTTCTTCATTTAATTTTTCACATAGTTTAATTACCATTTCTTTATTAATGACCTATATTTAGCTGCTATTCGTTATATTTAACTTTTCTTTAATTCCCATTTCTATTTTTGCATTCCATTCCAATAATAATATACCATATACCTAAAATATGCCTAAAAGAAAGCTTAAATGTTTTCTTGGCTTGCCCTTATTGTCGATCTTGTTACTTCTGTTCTTATTTTCCTTTCCAACTTCTTCTTAAGTTTTTGATAAAAGTAAACTAGTATAAGACTTAGCACCGCTATTACAAAAATTCCTTCGCAAACATCCTTTACTGACCAATTTCCAATTTTACTACTTGTTTCGCTAGTTTGACCTCCACTGTTTCCTGATTGTGCTATGATAATTTCTTCTTTTTGTTCCTTTGATTGATTACTTCCAGCCATTTTTCTTCATCTAACTAATTTCATTTTTATACAACTTCAATTTTTTTTTTTAGCAGGATCGCCATGTAATGTTAGGACAGGAGACTATCTTCTATTTATTTAATGAAACCAAAGTCGAATCCAATATATATATCATCATTTATTTTTAACTTGAATATGGGTTACATTACAAAGAATTACTGCATTCGTTCTTTCATTGAGCCTTGCAGTCTATATTGGAAAAACCATCTAATTAAACAAATTACCTCATATTGCTTAGGTGTCAATACAGGTAACCTACTTAATTGCATAGTTCTTCGTTAACAATAATTAGTTACAATATTATGATTTATATTTACAAATATTAAAATTATACTTAAGTATATTTTAAACTTAATAACTAAGGCCGGCATTACAAAATAAATGAAACCAGTAAGAAAATTAAGGAAAATAGAACACGCACACCTCTGCTGAAATAAATGCAAATAAACATTCTGTGATTTTTTTTAAACCCTACATTAGAAACACATAACGTGGATCACTCCATATAATTTAATTATTGTTTTTCCAAACCATTGTCGTTTCATTTCCATAAAGCTCTGTTTGTTGGCATGCAACTATTATAACACATTTAATGAAAAAGAGAGTTAAAGAAACACGTATTGTTCAGTCTCTGAAAATTTTCAGCAACCACAAAAGGTTTTTTAGGTATGCACAACGCCTATTGTCTCACTTTTTTGGTATCATTACTCCAAGCTTAAAGGTCATAAAGTTTTAAATTAAACTTTATACAGAGTTTTAAGTACCCGAAAAGGAGAGAACAAAAGCTTCAGAAGAATTGTGTTTATTTTAAAGATGTTTTTTTTCTAATGGTTAAAGTATCCTGTGACGATATAGACCATTTAATTAAAGTAGGCAAATTAAAATAATCAATAAAATAAATACTTTTACTTATTTTCATAATTAATTTTAATTTTTAAATTATTTAGATTATATTTTTTAAATATTAAACACTAAATCATGTTCTAGATCAGTGATCGCCAACCTGTCGATCTCGAGCTACCGGTAGATCGCGGAGGCAATTCTGGTAGCTCTCACAACGATTTTAATTTAAAAAATACAAACTGCAAAAATCAGAGAAGCTTCCGAAAATTCCACAAAAAAATCTAATTGTCATAATATTAAACATAAACAGCGGCAACGTTGCGGTGAGCGATCTGCCGCTGACGCCATCAAGCTAGAATCGGCTGGAACCCACCAGCCGGACCAGCGCGTTAGTGTTCGAGAACGATCAGGATTGCTTTGAACGGGATAAATACGCACGGCGCGGCGACATTGCGCTTAGTTTAAAACTGAACGCGTAACCAACGTCCAGCGGTTGGGTTAGTAGAGAACAACAAAAAATAATATTATGGCAAGCAGTTGTAAGAAGGTAAAGACATACCACTTACATTCGGAATGGGAAGAACAATACTTTTTTACAGAAGTTAAAGATAAAAATGTGTGTTTGTTATGTAATACTTCGGTCTCCGTTGCTAAAAAAGGAAATATTGAGAGACATCATAAAACTGTACATTCTAATTTTGAAAAATCATTCCCACTATATTCTGCCGCCAGAAAGGAGAAACTGAAATAGTTAAAAAAGCAGTTAATTGGACAACAATCAATATTTTTAAGAACAGTCGACAAAAATAAGGCTGCAACTGAAGCATCGTACCGTGTGTCCCAGATAATTGCACAAAAAAAGAAACCTTATGAAGACGGGAAATTATAAAACAGGCGTTTTTAGAAGCTGCTGATTCGTTATTTGCCAACTTTAGAAATAAAGACGAGATAGTTTCAGCTATAAAATCTATGCAACTTTGTGCTAATACATTGATGAGACGTGTAGAAGTAATGAGCAATGATATTTTTTTACAGTTAAGAACTGACTTAGATAACTGTGTTTTTTTTGTCACTTCAACGTTGACACTGCCTAGATGACTGTGTTCGTCAGGATGGTTTTTAGTGATTTTACGATTAAATAAGATCTTTTGAAGTTTATTCCACTGAAAGGACACACTACTGGACAGATGTTGTTTTCTCATTTAAAAAAGTATTATTTTTCCGAGAAAATTCCAATATCGAAAATGATAGGCTTGGCAACCGATGGCGCTCCAGCTATGGTGGGTTGTAATAAGGGTCAGGTGGCGTTATGTCGTAAAGATGAAACTATTCCGCAATTTCTCTGTTACCACTGCAATATCCATCAGCAAGCATTATGTGGAAATTTCCTAAAACTAAACAACGTTATGAAACTGGTGGTAAAAATTGTGAACAAGATTAGAGCTCAAGCGTTACAAAGAAGATTATTCAAAACCTTGGCCGATGAAGTTGACTGTCAATACGGGGACCTACTCCTTCACTCTGAAGTCCGATGGTTAAGTCGAGGACGGGTGCTGAAACGTTTTAATGATGTCCTATATGGCATAGTTCAATTTTTCAAACAACGCGATGAACCGACTCCAGAACTAGAAAATTCAATCTGGCTTAGAGATTTTGGTTTTCTCGTGGACATTACAGAGAAATTAAACGAACTTAATTTGCAGCTTCAGGGGAGAGACAAAGAACTAGCGAAAATGATTTCTGATATAAAAGCATTTATCAAAAAGCTGGAGTTTTGGGAACAAAACCTAATTAACAGCGATGCCAAGCATTTTCCTATTCTTTCAGAAAAAATATCTCAAAATTCATTAGAACCCTATGACAGCAAATATCATGTAGAAATAGTTTCTACCCTGAAGAATAACTTCAAAAATCGTTTTAAGGATTTCAACGAAATGGCTTTAGTAGCGCAGTTTGTTGTTTCGGCCTTTATGGAAATTGATATCCAACAGTTTGCAACTTGTGTTATGCAGAACTTTGGCGAAGACATCGCTGCAACAGAAATGGAAGTAATTGAGTTTTAAAATGATTTAGCCTTAAAAACGTTAGTCTCAATTACCAAATGTATCTGGCATATTGTAAGTAAAGACAAATATTTAGTTCTATGCCGTGTTGCCTTGAAAGTGAAAGCATTATTCAGTTTAACCTATTTGTGTGAATCTTCTTTTTCCAATATGAAGTTTATTAAGAATAAATATCGCAATCGACTTACAGCTGAACATTTGGAAAATTGTATTCGAATGGCTGTATCAAATTATACTGCAAACATTAAAAAAATTATCAATGAGTCTGAGTGTCAGCCTTCTCATTGAACGTGCTTTTTTATTTTTCAATGTTTATGTTCATGATAGTGCGTTACTTTTTTGTTGTGATTATTAACTATTTTTAAATCTTACGTTGTGGCTGGATAAAAGTTTATGTTTATTTTTCAAACACCTTCGTTTGGTAGGTAGGAATGTAGCTATGAACAAGTACGTACTAGTAATATTAGTTATTTTGTTATTAGTTCATTATTAGTACCTATGTATTATGTATTACCAGTTAAATAGTAAAATAAATACATATAATGATAAATTAACTGTGGATTATTTCATTTACGTTGCGTTACGTGGCGTCCGTGTGGGTAGCTCGCTGTTTATTCCAAAATTAACAAAGTAGCTCAACAAATTGAGAGGTTGGCGACCACTGTTCTAGATAATAGCGGGTGTGATGCATCCTATTTTTGCTATGTACTACAGTATTAAAAGATATAGCTGCTGCAGCATTCGCTGATGATTCTGATCAATTTGGAATAGATTATTACTACAAAAAATCTTCAGGAAAATTACAGATAGAAATCAAGGCAGTAATACACTGGACTAGACAATGAAAAATTAAGGAAATTGAACTTAAATCTATTTAAGTAATTTTCACTAATAAAAAAATTAACAGAATGGTAATGGAACAGTTAAACCATATTCGGTAAATGCTGAATACCCCGGCATAACTCGGGTGTAAAGAACATGTGACGAAAAAAAACAACCTATTTAAGCCCAAAATACAGACAGCGCATCTGGCTGATTAAAAGAAACTCAAAGCTTTCAATCTACAACAAGATATTGATTTATATACAGGGTGTTTCAGAATGTAATGTACATACGTTAACTGTAGGTGTAGGGTACTTGGATCAATTAAAATCATCCATTGCAAATTGAATCTCATTACTTAGATATAGGGTATTTTATAAACTTCAAGTGCATCCAATCACTTCAGAAAAAAGTGATACGAAATAAAGTTATTACTATCTTTATTAATCTTCGAATACCAACTATCAAGAAAAATATTGTGTGTGTTTTGAATAAAACAAAGCAAATTATATAGGTTGAGTGTATATAATTTAGAAAAATCTGGAATACATCATTGGATTGATCTAGGTTTTAGAATAGTTAGATATAAATAAATGGTTACTCTCTTATTTAAAAAATATTTTTAAAAATGCAGACATTAGCGTGAGATAAAACTTCATAACTAGCGAATGGCATGAATAATAAAAAGAAAATGAAAAAGAATGCTTAAAAACCATACCAAACCAAAACCAATTTTGTCCGTCTTACACATAAATGCGGTTCACGCAATTCTAACGCCGATTTTCGGGGTACATTTTATGGCCCCATAAATCACAGAAAAGAGAAGAATTTTTTGTGTGATAATCATTATCTTTCCAAATAGGTAGTTGCGAAAAAACCCTTTCATGATAAAGAATAAATGCCGTCCCCTTAAAAGATTTCAAATTATATAAAGTAACCTATATCTTTTATCAGATTGAAAAGGGTGCGAACTGGGAATTGTCTACTTTTTACAGTGATGGTAAATAAATTCGTGATAATGGGCCTGTCACAAACTTGTTTGGGAAATTAATCGTTTTAATCTTTTGTAAAATGGAAGAATCAATTTTATTTAACAGCAACGGAAATTTGTATTTTTTTTTTAAATATGTGTACGAAAACGGTTTATTAAAGAAAGCAATTTTATAAGAATTTTATCTCAAATGTTGAATAAAAAAGAAATACATTTCATGCTCAGGTAGTTAGTTTTAGAATGAATACGCGAATTTGAAAAGGGGTACACATTAAAATAAAACGTCTACATCAGTGTGTCGAAATAAGTGCATTCGGCTTCATAAAAACTGTTTAATAGTTAAGTGATAAAGGGTAACATTATAGACTTACGTCTAATAGATTCCATCTTAGGAAGGTCTTGAATAAAATAAACATTTAGACTTTTGGGCATTACTAGAACATTTAAAAATAGTTGATATTGTTTAACGATACAGTGAAGTAGTTAAACCATTAATATTGTAATAGATAGATCATATAAATGGATACCAATATAACAATCAGAAAAGCTACTTTTCCACAATTGCGTCATTATCCAACATCTAATATAAAACTGTTTATACGAAAAATATTAATAATTCAAATTCCACAAACCAAAACTAAGGCAAAATTGCAAAGTTTTTTATAATTTGCCAAATTTTATGGTGTTTTATTTTGCTTAAAGTTTGATAAAGCTCAATCGCGTTCTTTAAAAGTTATTTTAGTAGTAGGCGTTATCCAAGGCGCTTTAGGCTTACTTATCAGAGCTGTTCAATTCGCTCCGTGGACAGCAGCGCCAATTCGTTTAAGTACTAATGGACTATTTCTACGTATACTGACAAATACAATTTTTAATAGAATTCGTAATTAAAAAGTATATATGTTAGTTTTAATAAAAGTATATGGATTTGTAAAACAAGTAAAACATTACCCATCTAATTCTCTATTTAAAGAAACATCACTATTGGATGTTAGACAAGCATACTTTTTCAATGTCGTTATATATATTTATAAAAATAAATCCATAATTCAAACAATTAAACATAATTATAATACCCGATATAGACTTGAAGAGAATACCCAAATTGCTCTAAGAAACAAGACCATAGGACAGAGATCATTAAATTTTTTAAGTACCGTAATCTACAATTTTTTGCCGAACGTGTATAAAATATATTTAATATCAATCAATTCAATAGATCTTCTAAAATCATTTATTAAATCATTTATTTTAAATGTTGAAAGGTCCATTATTCATTCTCTAATTGAAAGAGACATAAATTAATTAGAACTAAAAAGTACAGTAATATCTAAAAAAAAAAAAAAAAAAAAAAAAAAAAAAAAAAAAAAAAAAAAAAAAAAAAAAAAAAAAAAAAAAAAAATTGAATTTAAATAATGGAATTAAACAAGAAAACTCGCGCGCAACCTGTGTAGGTCATAAGCGAGTCGTACGGTGGTCCATGTTTATTCGATAAAAATTTGTTAATTAAATTATATATATTTATTTATTTGTATCTGATTGTATTATCATTATCTTGTTCTTGTAAAACACTATTTCTTTTTGAATAAACATTATTATTATTATTATTATTATATTATATTATTATTATTAATTTAATATCACTTAAATTAAAAAAAAAATAAGTCTAATCAATAAAAATCAATAAGTAAATATAGACAGGCAACAGTATTTACTGGAAAATGTATGAGAAGTTGCCTAAAAAATATACTGTACAACTCGAGTGGATTGTCCACATCGCATTCAGACGATTGATCACTACGCCTTGTGCTCAAATTTCTTCTTCGTGCGATATGACCATCATATCCACTCTCGTTGCAAAAACTACTACTTTGTAATGCTAACAAATTGTTCTTTAAGTGTACTATTAAAAAGTGGTAATCTAAAGATGCGTCCTCACCGAATCTACACTGCCGATCGACTCTGTCTATCGACATTGTTGATCAATAATTCTAAAAAACTGCATCTGTCCACACCAGAGATGACAGAAATGTTTGTCGATCAGTCGAAATTAACATGTCTGACGAAGATGACATTACAGTTGCTTTTGTCGCATATATCATTATCGCGATTAAAAAAAGAAAACTTGCAGAAAAGAGAAGATTTTGGGTTCGACCAAGTCTTTAAAATAGAACTAAATACAGCGCTAGTAATTTGATAGATTTAAAAAAAGATGATGTTAACATATTGAGCCTTGAATACAGGTGTAATGGTGGTATTAGAATTTTTTTTTTAATGACAACAAGTGAATTTGAATATTTATCACAAGAAATCGGGCCAAAATTTTTATAGATCTGCCATTATCATAACGGAGCAAGATGTTACTGAGTACTTAGTACTCAGTACTAACAGTTTGACGAATGTCGAAGGTCTACACACTAAAATCGATCGACTGCTCTTTCATGTTTACCGACAGACGATGGAAAACAACTTGACATGACGACCTTTTTATTTTGTCGATCGACACCGTCGATTGCCGCGGACATACAAAGTCGACAACGTCGATAGACAGAGTCGATCGACAGTGTTGATTCGATGAGGACGCACCTTTAGACTGTGTGCAATATACAGAGATGGGCAAATGTGTTCCACACATTTGTCGATCACTGTATGTATCTAATTATTAAGTCAGTCAGTTGACCTCATACTATCGACCTCAGAATGTTCACTGCACGAAATGCCATAAGAATTCAACTCGTACCAAAAACAAATTCCTTACATTACAACACACTCTAAAGAAGTAAAAAAAATAAAGAGATGAAATATTAAATGTCAAAGAAATGTAAATATACGAAAATTTTTAATAAAGTGAAACAAAAAAGAGAAAATGCAAAATTTGATTGTAACAATATATTACATTGGGACGCAAATACACATAAGTTAAATCGTATTATAATATTTAAATGTAAAATATTTCTAAAACGTCAAAAAACTATTTGTAATTTATTTCTCTTTACCCATTCTGTGAAACATAATTTGTAACTCTATTCTATAGTACTTGCACTCTCTATTATACCCCGAAACGTTTCCTTGTCATAATAACATCCTCAAACATTTAGACGACACACGTAAACTAGATAAGAGCAAATACCTGCCGAGCCCTAAGGTGATTCTTGCTACCATTCAAGTCTAACCCCAGTGTTTTATAAGATATACAGTCCCGTAAATGGGACATGTTTGAGTCTTATCTACCTCGTCGTCTATTTGTTATATTCACAACTCTGTCGAGGATAAATTTTGTTTCAGAATATTAGTGTCAGCGTGAGGAACTAATGGCAACAGAGGCCGCATCTGTGCCATCGATGATAAAGTAGTGAGGTTTCAGAGCAGGAATATCTATTTATTTATTTGAGAGAGAAAAGCGACATCTGTTGGAAAATGAGAAATATTTAAGAATGTAAGTAATATGAAACCCGCAAACTTGGCCCCAATATGTTTTGTTAATAGTTAAAAAGTTTTAAGTTATCGTCTTGAAGATTGGCAAGTCTTTTTGTTGTTTCTAGATAAAGAACGCTAATTACTTATTGATTTTTACCCTATACATTTATTATGCCTATGTTTTATGGTATTTAGAAGCAAAATAATAATTTCTTACCAAGACAGCATAGTGTGGGGTCGCACCATTTTGCTGCAGTCAACAATAACTTCTGATTTGAACACAACCAATGCAATTTAGGTAGCAAAAAATACAAAAAATGTTACTCTTTTGTGCAAATAAAGACACGTTGTAATTATAACATTAAACCTCCGTTTTTTTACCATAATTTCACAAAATCTATTTAGTCGCCCAATTCCTCCCAAACTAAAGTAATGAATACCACTTTTCCTTTTTTAGTGTTTTTGTCGTGATTTGTAACGAGATTCTCTTCAAACACTAGTAGAATATCTAGTTTTTGTTTTTTGATATTTATTTTCTCTTACCTTTATAAAGGTCGTTTACATGGTACTTTTTCTTCTTTCTTCTCAATTTTGTTTACGTTAAATTGTGAAGTTGGTTCTCAGGTTTGATATGTATTATTAAATAAAGATAAATATCTACATGTATTCTTGTTTTTTCTTACAGCTTATCATTATCAGAATTTTAATCCTATACCTTTGTTTACATAATTCTTTTTGGATATGTAACGTATTCGTCTGCTATTGCCACTTACATTTGACAGTCCAAAAAGTATTTTAATTTTAATTTTAACGTAACAATCTTAATAAGAGCATTTAAATAAAATCAAGCATGTTGGAAAATGAACTATTTGTAATGGCCTCGTATAATGTTTTTTGTACGTTATTTAAGTTATTTGACTGTTAGACAACCAATTATGTCGAACAGCGTATTGTATGTTGCATACCTACCTTTTTTAAACAATTATTTATGTTCACATAAAAATGCATTTATTTAACATTTAATTTCTATCTCAATTAATGTAATCTAATTTAACAATGTTTTCTGTTTATTAATATCAATGTTTCTGTAAAGTATTATCTTATTTTAAATATCTATTTTTTGATCCACTGATGTGTATTAGATCACTGCGCATAGGGATGAAATACGCAACGATCTCGGTCAAGTTCGTTCGCCGCTTCGTTTCTAGAAGAAGGCTTCTTGCAACATCGATGAAACATCTAATCATTATTATTATTAGGTTTATAATAGCCACATTAGACTCCATTAATGAAGAAATTTAATTCTGCTCTCAATTATACAAAAGATTCTCCATTATTATTTAATTAAAAAGTTGTACATTATTTTTCATTTCATTTAACCAGTTGATATTTCCCCAAAGAACAGGTCAAACTTTCGGGTACTTCTGGAAATACTCATAAAATTTTTAATCCGTAACACGCGTAAATATAGCGAACAGACTGTAGTAGGGATACAGTATCCCGGCTGACGATGCGTCGTCGAAAGATTATTTGTTTTAGATTTATATTTTGCCAAGCGCCGGAGGCACAAAACACAGCCAGAGGCTTATGCTGACCACCTATCTCTTTAGAAAAAAATACTAATGAGTGATTTGGAAATGTCCGATCCTGAACCATTTCAATCCGGCGGTTCAGAATTTATCCTTGATGAAAATGAATATGATTCTGAAGCCAATGGTGTGACTATTCAACAAAACAAAATCAGCCTTCCAAAGCCAATGTAAAGATTCCGGAAATTTTAATATAGATGTAAAAACTTTCTTTCAAACAGCTTGTAGTAAAATCCCAGACTTAGTTGATAAAAATTCCTGGAAATATGAAATTACAAAATAGTTATCTGAAGGCAGTGCTATTAGTTCAGGAAATGTATTGAATTGATGGAAGAGACACGAGACATATCTAAAATGGCTAGAAATTTCTTAGACATATCTGCTACTTCGGTATCAATAGAGAGGATTTTGTCAAGGGCTTCTCTAACAGACATCAACATTAAAATAAAGAAAAAATTAAAATGTAAATCAACATTTATAATTTGTGAATCAAGATTTCTGTTCTATTTTAATATCCTACAAACGAAGTATAAATACTTTATTTTTATTAAGCAGCGATTTAATTATTCAAACTTTCAAACTAGTTTGATCAAAAGGTTTGATATTTCAAACTTTAAAATTTTATAGTTTCATTTGATTTGATTCAAAGCACTGCTAGGTTTGATTTGAGTTTGATTTGAATTCAAGTCAAACTCTTAAAATCAAATCAAACTCGTGCATCTCTAGTAGAGTCAGAAGTTTAGGTCCTAAAGAAAAAAAGTTGTATTTTATTAATATTCAATAAGACAAATATGTACACTTTTTGTTTTGTTTTTATAGGAAACACCGGACACCCAACAAAATATGATCCATTTTTCCAAGAATTGGGCAGACTACCTACTATTCATTTTACTTACAATTATTGTTATTTAATATTAAGCTCATTACCATGTATGTATTTCTGTATAATAAATAATTAAAATACATGTCTCAAATATTTTATTTTAATGTAAATATTTTTTTTATATATTTTGGTATTCTATTACGAAAAAAAAACTAATATTTATGTTAAATACATTATTTTGATTTAAATATTAGTTTTTTTTAGAGTAATAAATGCCAAAAAAATGTAAATAAATAAATTCCACGGTTGGTTTAATGCTCTTCTTTTTTATTCTTCTCTTTCTTATTCAGCCTCTATCAGGCAAGTCAATCAGCTACTGTAGTTCAAAAAAAAAATCCATTCCATACTAATTCACAGCACTATACGTTTCCAAAAATTAACATGGGACCCGACTATCTTTTTCTTACCGAATACCACACGTGCCAAAATTATTGCCTGGAAATTTTCATAAAACTTAAAATATCCTATTTTAGATTTTTCTTCACGTTGGTATCAATAATTTTTTGCTTTAAAGTAAATATTTGGTGTTTTATTAATAATTAAATATTATAAGGAGTAAAATATCATGAGCGGAAAAGTGTTTTCTAAAATTTAATTATGAAACATCCAGATAATCTCTAACTGCAATATTTATTTAAAGTTACAGTCGCTAAACGCTCTTGTTTACGTTTATGTAGAGCGCACATGCTTTTAGAACTTTAGGAAAGTCCATGCTAACCTCGTGATATATGTCTGCAGAAAGATTCTAACAGAAACTTTTCACATGAAATGATGGCGCATAGCAGTTTCCTTATTTTTGAATTACGTTCGAGATGAAAGTTTTCCTGGTCTCGGCGAATACATTTTCTATTTTACACTCCTTAACTTTATGCCAACAAATCGGAGCAACTGTTGCAAAATAAATGTGTTTAGTAGGTATTGATGCAATAAAACGTGTTTTTTTCAGACTCAGACAAGTTAGTTGTAGGATTAATAACATTTATAATTACTATTAAAACTAATACTGGCTGATATGACTGTGACTATAAAAGTGTATAGATGTTTGATATTTTCTTGGAAAGATGGGATATAAAGGGTAATTATAGGCATCGATACTATTATCGTGCTGCCTTATCGACAGAAGACGAAACAATAGATCTCTGAGGTCCAGGTGGTCCAAGTTAGGTATATCTCCGTCTTCTATTTGATATGCTCCTAGGTATAGTGCCCTTGGATTCTGGAATGTGAATGGAGGTTCCGTTCTCCTCCTCTCAGAATCTGCACTCACTATCTTCTACTACCATAATGGGTCACTGGAAGCGATTTGTATAGAGTTAGATAATTAAAAATGGCAGTAGATTTGGTAGAGAAGTAATATTAAATGATCTCTTGGGGAATAGGGAAAAAATTAGTAATAGCCGAAAGCAAATTTGGAAAAGAAAATGTAATAAAAGGCACTATGTTAAATGAAAATGGGTGCATGATGGTTACGAAAGGGGAACATGCAGAATATTTATAGTTGCAGTTAAAAGTCGAGATAGTAATATCCTTCTTCATTTTATTGAAAAATATATCAAGAAATGTACTACTATCATATCAGACTGTTGTAAGTCTTACAACTACCTTACTTATCGCGTTTATTAACATTTTACTATTGGCCATTCTGTAACCATCAAATTTCAAGAGTCGTGGGCACATACAAACAGCATATAATAATCTTGAGATATATCAAAGCCATAATTTAAATGTCAAGAAGGATGACATACCTGGCAATCCAGCAAGGTAATTTTTTTTTAAAAGGGTGTGCTCACTTAAATTCAGATAAATAAAAGTGAATTTTTTGAAATGAAAAAATTATATGAGTTGAATGATAGTAATGAAAATAGGAGAGAAGATGAAGAATATTAAGAAATCTAAAGTTAATATGTTTGTATTTGGTTTTATTTTATATTATTGGTTTGTTTCTGTTGGTTTTATTCTGTTATTTTGTTTTTAATAAAGTTTATATTAATTTCTTATAAATGAAACTTTGAATAATATTGTTGAGTTTTTTCTAAATAGCTTTATAAAGCAAAATTAAAGTAAAATCTATGAAAACAAAATTAATATTTAAAGCGAGCGTATAGAGCGCATTTTTTTTTTTTTTTTTTTTAATTATTGGTTATTTGAATAAGAGAATTAGTATACAAACTGTAAAACTGCAAAAGCTATATTAATAGAGACAGTTAAATTTCATTAAAATAAATCCGGAACCAGCCACATGTTGATTGAACCATGGTCAGATTTACTGGTTTTACGTTTTTATTTGAAGAAATTATTTTATGGTTGTGAGAAAACTATCATACATCACCTGTGTAAAAGTTCTATAATTCACTTGTTTAATCACTTGATGTTTGTTGAGTGAAATTAGGTTCGAAACAAGCATCATCTACTTAATCAAATAAAAAAAGGTTTGTTTGTAATACCTATCCAGTTCACAAACTAGGTGATTTTCTGAGATTTTTAAAGATATTTTAGAAAAATATTGTCCAAGTTAGATACATTTAACTTGTACTTACCACTAAATTGTATATCTTATATTCATATTCTTTAGAGGACTTACCTGAAACAAAGAAAAAAATGTATTCAAATATTTACAAAAAAATCTTTAAATAAATTAAAAATTCGTTGCAGAATATTCAGAAAAATTAAATATGTCTATATTCAATTTTAATGTTACAAGAGTTTTTAAACAACAACTCCAAAAAAAAATACTATTTCAGAATCTTTAACTAGTATTACCATAGAAATAGTATAGAAAGCCGATTCCATATATCAAAAATGAAACCATAAGGAGAAAATAGTGTGTCGGAGCTCATGCGTATAACGGTGCTGGCGTGCAGGACCAGTGTAAGTTTTTTATTGATCGAACATATTTGTTCACACGATATTTCAATCATACATTTTTAGAGATGATTCTATACAAAAAACGATTAAAAAAATTTCAAGTTAAGGTAAATATGGTTCTGACAGTCCTTATTAAGAAAGATATGGCATAAAATATGAATTAGTTAATTTTCGGCAATCATTAGTACAGTAGTCATGAGATTTTGTTTGTGATTTTAAAAATACTTTCCAGAAAAACCACGTGCTCCGGTTTTGACTACGTTTATTATTAAACAGCGAAATTATATACAAAAACTTTTCTACAATCTAAATTAGGTACTATCACAAGAAAATCACTGTTACAATAATTAATTACTTAACCAAAAATTAAAATACTTTTTAGGTACCTACGTAACCAGAAAGGAGCTGGACCATTTATCCTAATATTGATTTTCTCTCTCCCTATGGTAAAACTTAAAACAATAACAAATTGCCTATCTACTAGGGTCGGTAACTAAACGTATATACATAATGGGCGGATAAATATTTACAAACAAAGATACTTTTCCAAACAGGCAATCATTAGTACTGTAGTCACGAGATTTTGCTTGTGATTTGACATCTTATTTGATAATATCATTTGCTACAACTAAATTTAATCTGGGGAGTGCAAAATAGGACCCAGGAATATTATGTTCGATATTTTTTTACATTTTGTCAGCCGAGACTATGAGTCGTTAGACAGAAAACCTTTCATGTTACCATTTTCAATATAAATTAAAAAATACTACTACATTTACTTGGTACATATTTTATTTTAATTTTGAACCCTTTTAAAAGGGTCTTTCGGTTCCATAATAAAAATTAGTTGCTGCTTACTAGAAACATTCTATATAGCCTAAACCAATTTATAGTTTGTCTTCGATCAATTTAATACAAAGATTTAAAGTTTTTAGTCGATGATAACATTCCACACCAGCACATTGCAAACCTATTTTATAAATAATAGGAATAAACTTGTAAATCATTAATTTGGTAGTTATCTCACTCATATGATTTTTTTGTTTATATGACTATTTCGATTTCTAAATATATTTTGGCCTTACAATACGAAGCGTTTTGTATCTACCACTTTTTTAATGAACGATGAATGTTGACAGGCGTGTACCTTTTTCAGAACAAGAGGCGTTTTAACGAAGGAAATGATTTTCGAACCATCTAGTTAGTTTTCGGAAAAATAGAAAACGTTTGAAGAAAGTTGTCAATAACAGTTTGTCGTTCATGTGTTTCATTTTGATCAGCTTTCATACTAAATTGCGTAGAATATTTTTCCGATTCAAAATCGAGATTCTCGATATTTCCACAGTTTATTTATAATACCTTCTAAACTGGATTTATCTATCATTTTATATACTTTATAATATATGTTCATGCCCTACTTTTCACTTTATTAACAATTTTTTTTAACATACTTCAAAATGGTAGGATATTCTCAATTCGTTGAAATATTTTTTTATGTATGTTGAGCGATAATTCTTTACCACGTTGCCCGATTTCTAGGATTCTTTTTGTTAGAAAAGGAAACAGTTTTATATACATTAAGTCAAGATCTGAAGATGGGATCCATAAGAAAATCATTAACATCTTTATTTTTAAAGTAGGCTTTTTTTTAAAATTTCTTTAAACCTTACTGGTTCGAACGCGGTAAGGAATGAAGAAATGTAAATAATTGTTGTGCCAGCCAAAAAGCGAAGAGGAAGTACCGATTAAAATATCGAGTGACAGAAGAGTTCCTAAGATTGTTGAGATCGGGTTTATGTTTTAAAATGCCTTAAAACCTATATCGATAATATCTCCCCGTCGCTGGGCAGCCTGTATATAAATATACAGCTCTCTATTTACATAATTATAATTCTTAGGTAGGTTTAGATTTGCAGACATAAATCTTGTAATAAATATAACAGCTGCCTAATACATTGATTACATTTTCATTAGCCAATGTAAAGATGTCTTTTATTGTGCCTAGGATTTGACTAAACACTACACAAAACTAAAAATAAAATGCCACTTTCATCGTGTAATTAATGCCGCGTTTGAGAATCCACATCGGATGCATTTTTTACATCTCGAGCGTTTTTTATCCACATCGGACACATCTGTCCCATTACATTTACGTATACTGAATCACGTGATCAAAGATTTACTACTTACTACATCTCAGATGCATCCGATGTGGATTCTCAAACGCGGCATAAATAATAAACTACAAACGGTCCTGTAAGGGCAGCGTCCTATAGCCTTGAAACACCGGATTTTAGTGCTATTGCCAGGTCAATATTGAATTTGTAGGTGAATCGCTTATTGAACATTAAAAATACGGTATTAATGACATTAATACGGTAATTGTATATATTTTTGGGAATGTAATTACACATAAATATTATTAGTTGATTATTTAAATGTTTATAAGTTATTTTGTGGCGATATTTCGTAGATATAAACTGTTTAAATTATATAATTTAAAAATTATTTATTTTAAAATTCTTTTCTGTTAGGTATGTTTAATATATTTGGCAACACTACAGGGACAAGTCATGCATATTGCGCAAGCTTCTAGACACACTATTTTGCGATGTCAGGCGCAGAGACGCGTTTTTATACACAGTAGGTTTCAATTTCTGCTTAAATGTTATGTTTATATTGGTCTTCTATATTATTTCTATGAGTATTACTCATAGTGGTTCAAAGTACATTTAGAACAAATGAGAAAAATAGAAAGTATGTCAACCACAGGATCCTGAGGTTTACAGAATTTCTGTTATTATCATTTTTTTATTCTATTAAACATGTTTAATTCCATACTAATAATAATAATAATAATAATAATCTTAAGTCAGCATTTTTGTTTTTTTGGTTACATCATAGTTGTAGGTACTTTTAAATTAATAGAGTAATTGACACAGGTACCTTATTGATTAAAAGTATTTGCTGTCCATTTATGACCATATGATTGCGCATAGGCGGTTTCTTCATTGATTAATTTGTACAGTGAATACCCATCAAATCTCATTAAATCACATAAATAACATAAAAATATAAATTCAATTTTAATATTTTTATTACTTTCATATATGTTAAACTCTATTTTTTTGATACGCCACTGCGCTTAACCTCGTCGCGTTTATGTCGGTTCACAATGCTGAGTGAGCACCAGAATAACCAGGCGTTTCCGCAAATGCCTGTGGTTAAAAACATTATGACAAAAGATCCATGAAACCAGGTGAAATAATGTGACTGCCTAAAACCGCGATATTTTATGCATCACACATAATCAAGGCGTGACGTCACCAAGTAGGGTAAGGCTGTTTTGGTGAGAATAAATGCCATTTTTTTTAAATAGCGTGATTTAAATGATATAAAAACATTCTCATGACGTCAATCTACAAACATAAAATTAATAATTTCAAATTAATCAAAATGCGACTTAAAGTGCGTTCACTTGTCATATCACAAAATAGTGATTATGTCGTCTCTACTTCATTCTATATGATTCTCTCTCTATGTTTTCGATCGATATTTATTTCGTTACTTAAAATATGTTATAGATTCAAGAATGGGTGGGAATTTTCAGTTAGATATTTATCACCCCAAGGGTCTGAAATTCAACTTATTGTACTTTGTAGGGTAATTCCAATTAAAAACTTTACAGTTTTATGATGTTTGTAGTTAGACCAGCAACTTGTAATATTTACTAAGCCAGATGGTTTTTCTGTAAATACTTCAACATTATAACTGCAACAAGATCACTAAAATTTTCATTGAAACAAGCAGGCACATTTATTAAATGTGTCTAATGCAGTCGCAGGAAATATGCCACATCTGCAATATAAATATATATGGTTTGTTCTAACACGCGCGAAAACCGTAATATTACCGTAAAAATCGCTCTACCCAAAAATTGTATACAGCGCATGATTTGTACGGTAATATTACGGTTTTCGGGCATGTTGGAAGAGACCTAATAGTGTTAACAAAAATTGTTTAAATGGGCATAATGTACATTTTACAGACAAGCAAGAAGCTATAATATTAAACAATTTGAACATCATAGCTTTTGGAATTCCAGTAAACTAAAACATTTTTGAATCATTGTCAGCAAATAATTCTTCAGTGGCGTCCAAAGCCTTTAATTTTAGGTTAAGGGTTTCAATTCTCTCAGTACAAAAATTCAGATCTTAAAGCAGTTTATTTATATATTCCATATTTAAATCAGTTTGTACACCAGCATTTATTTTACCACCTTGTTCGCTGTGTCCTACATTATTTAA
The DNA here is from genome assembly GCA_927349885.1 of Psylliodes chrysocephalus. Classification (NCBI taxonomy): domain Eukaryota; kingdom Metazoa; phylum Arthropoda; class Insecta; order Coleoptera; family Chrysomelidae; genus Psylliodes; species Psylliodes chrysocephalus. Next base: position 17,828,377 of record OV651825.1, on the reverse strand, counting down.
TGATGGCCCTGGCAAAAGTTCTAAATGTTCTGCAGACAATAATTGATCTGGCTCACCCTACAAGTTATTTAGTGAAAAAATAAATTATAATTTTAACTAACCATTCTAGGACGTTTTCTTTCTATATTTCTCTGATGTCTTTCGACAGCTTGAGGAACTTTTGATTTAGTTGTAACATACCTTCGAGCCTCAAAGGTTATCCTAAAATGCAAAAATGTTTATAATTTATTATGACACTATTTTTACGGAAAAATATTTTTAAGCCAAATAATTTAGTGGAAATCATAGTTTTACATTAGTATTTACCTATTGTAAAGTTATTTGAGCAAATCCGTGCATTTTTAAGGAAAGTTTCACTTAAATTTCCTCATTTTAGGGACCTAACCCAACATTATCGAAGTTCTCGTGATACAGCATCTAATTTTTCTCCCTGGTCTTTAAAAGACGCAGGAATTCCAAAAAAACGTACTTTATCCTTTTTTGCCCTATTTGCACAACCTACTACAGCACAAAAAGAAGGCATATTTGTTAATTTTAATATGAAAAAAAAAAACTGACTTCACGTTGTATACAATAAGCCAATGCAGTTTGTGTGACCCTCAGCCGATATGGCGGTTCCCTTGTGACGTCACCATGAAATGATTTATGTGTTAATTTTATAGATTATATTTCTATCGTTATGTGTATTAATATAACTTTAATGTTTATTTGTGTTCAAGTGATTATATAATAAAAATTCGTGTAGCTAAAAAATTAATAATTTCACAGTATGTACTTGGCAACAGAATTTTGATTTACTTATGTTTATACCATTTATACCATTTTTATACAAAATAACATAGTAATGGTCTGGTTTATTTAAAACAGCATATTTATATTTAGTTCGTACCCGAGTTATTCAACACCCTGTATACTTCGATGTACATTTATAATATGGCCTTTAAATTATTTCGTAATTTTTGTTATTATTTTTTTTTAATATTCCTAATAACAAAGAAGACTTCGATATATACCTAAATATTTAAGATGAAAAATACGACTTTATTGGTGATACAAATACAAATAGAGTAAGTACTTTACTGAAAATCAAATACAAATACATTTTAATATGTTTAAACACAAAACAAACAAAAAACTGAAAACATTAACTCGACAAATGTTTCTCTCTGGTGGTATTTTAGTTTTACGATTTCGTACATTTGAAATTGAAATTCTACACATATCAATTCGTGTTTTGGTAAGGTTTTGACATGTTGTATTTGAAGTTGAAATATACCTTCCATTTGCCATATATCTCTCGTAATCTATGGATGTGCTCTACACATCGATATGTTTGAAAGCGAAATAGAAATCTTATTATTCGTTTCACATGAAATGACTGGCGAAAATCCGCGTGCTAAATAAAAATACACTATGTTACATCAAATCTTCTTAGAGAATACAATTCAAGATTTCGAAATAACAAAACATGTAAAATTTATGACTACACTAGAGATACGGATGCCAAATTATAATCATATAACACTAATAATAATAAAAGTTTATTCAAATATAATACAATACAATAAGTATAGTAGGTATGTGACAAAATAACAAATATATAACAAACTATTATTACGAGTTACATCATTTCAATATTTATTAAATAAATGGAGAATAAACATAATTAAGTCACTGAAGTATTAACAATTAGATTGTAATACTTGTGCGTGACTATTTCATTTTAATTAAGACATTAAAAAATTTCAAATAATGCTAAAGTGTCAATATTATGTTATCAGAACTATACTATATTTGAGTTATTATTTTTATTTTAAATATTTTAGAATTATAAGATCATTTAAGGTATCTCTAGTAGTTAGTTGTATCCAATTTTTAATTTCTATCTTGTACCTTGATAATTTGCTAATGTTTTTGATTTCATTACGAACTAGATTATATAGTCTAGAACTAAAATAATCTGTGTTTCTTTGACTTATTGTTTTTGACGACTTGTTTGTAGTGACATGATATGCTCGTGTTCGGTAAGGTTGAGTTCTTCTATTTAATTTAATTTTTTTTTGTAAATATGCTGACTAATATTTTAAAGCAATATATCTGACGAATGTGCAAAAGTTAACTTTCCTTAAAAAGTAAGTTACTTGAATACATACGTCCTTTTTCTGGAATAAATAATTTTTATGAACCATTTTTGGACTCTGCGACTCCCCCCCCCCTCCCCCCCCCCCAGCCCAGGGTTCCATATGTCAGGTGAGTGTGTATTGTAACGCCTAGATATTTAATGGAAATAACTTCGGGGATTTGGATGTCATCAATATTTAGCGATCCAAGATTAGATAGGATGAAGGCATATAAGGTAAAGGGTAAGTAATGTGATTTTTTTAGATTAAGCGTTAATTTGTTCAAACCATGACTTAATTTTGTTCAAATCCATTTCAGCTTTATTTTTTATTTCTGCCCATGTGTCTGCCTGATACATAATAGCGGTGTCATCGGCAAAGCTCATAATATTTCCCTGAGTTTCTTGAGACATTAAACTATTTATGTAGAGTGTGAATAGCACTGGCCCAAGAACAGTTTCCTGTGGCACTCCAAACGAAACCGTTCTCGAGCCACTACTCTTCATATCAATACTTACATATTGCACTCTGTTAGTCATGTAACTTTCCAACAAATTATATGCAATTGCCCTAATCTCATACTGCTCCAGTTTCTCTAACAATTTTTTATGGCAGTATCAAAGGCTTTTGAGAGGTCAAGAATTATGCAAAGAGTTGGCGTTTTGGAGTCAATTGCTTTATAAATAATAGATGTAAGTGAATATATTGCATCTTCCGTGGATTTTCCCTCCCTAAAACCATATTGATGTGGTGATAACACTTCATGCCTATTGAGGAACTTTAGTAGTCTCAATTTAATAATTTTTTCATAAATTTTGGAAATCACAGAGAGTAAAAAGACAGGTATATAATTTTCTATTTTGCTTTTGTCACTATCCTCAAAAAGAAGTTTTATTATACCTATTTTAAAACAGTTCTTTTTCAAATTTTTCAACATTTAAAAAAGAAGTTGTACTTCTTGCATAAGTTGATAAAAAATGCTATGCAATAGCTTTACCGCGGCAGTCCATGAGTGCCACAAGTATTTTTTTATTTTTTTTTAAAGTAGCTGAGTTTTTCCTTGCTTGGGTAATTTTTATTTCTTGAGTTATTTTATTCTTGGCAGCTTCATGTTTCAGTTGTTTGGGGGTATTTAAATTTTGAGGTATTGCGCTATCTTCAGTATGCTCTCCTGCTATGCTTGTGATGGGGACTAAAGGTCCGGCTATGGATGGTGATGATGGTTCGCTTGCAGCTTTTGTTACGCTTCTGACTTCGGATTTGATTAAATCTTTAATACTGAACGGTTTGTAGTCGATCAAGAGTTTATTCCTTAATGTAACAGTGTTTATTGTTTTGTCTCTCTATGAATAAGTGTTTTCTTAGTATTTGATTTTCTTCGCGTTGTTTGAAAGTTAAGTCGTGTGCAATAGATACACTGGTTTCCTTAAGTTTTTTGCTGTTTTTTAGGATTTCTTGTTTTTTCATATAAGAAACCAATTCAATTTTTACGGAACTATTATTACTTTTGCCAAGTGTATAAAAATTGTTAATTTCTGATTGTTGTAAATTCACTCCTATTAGATTTTTTATTTCTTGACATAAAATCTCACAGGTTAACTTCGGGCAAGTTTTGTCCCAGCCAAAAATTATTATATTATTTGATTTTCCCTTTCTTTCCAGTTCTTTAACTCGTTCTTTTAAAATACTATTTTCTTCTTCCAACTCCTTAAATCTAAGTTTTGAGTCTTCTAGTTTCAGACAAATATTTGATTCACTAGCCTGTATACTGTTTTTTAGTTCTATTTTAATATTTTGTAACTCTTTCAACACTTTCTGCACGTCGTTCATTTTAAAAATCTACTAAACAGTTTAAGAGTGTATGGTATCCTTTAGTTTAATTTTTTATTTGCTACTTTTTTGTTTTAAACGTTGTTTTGTTGATTTTTGTAGGTTATAATTTTACTAACTTAATTTTATGTAATGTAAGTTTTTAACATACCCAGATACATATGTCCCAGAGCTCCTTAAATTGTACACTTGAGAAACTATGGCTGACCACACAATAATAGATTCGAGGCTTTTCTGAAACAAAGCAAATTTAAGGTTTTGGTGGAATGAACAAATCAATTAGCCTAATATCGATATGTTTTTTACTTACTAGAATCCAACGAGTACACGTGTTTTACTTATTTTACTATTAAAAACTGCAATAACACTTATGAAGATGCACAATCCACTTATTAATCATATTAACTCGACAAAACTAATTTATTTTACTTGAAAACTAAATAACTATGTGAGCAATATTGCACTAAAATTAAATTGGTATATCTTGGTAGACAATTCCACCAATATTATATACATTTTGTAATATTGCGAAAATGGCACACGATTCAAACTATACATTAAATCAAATTCTTCTCTTTACTATTCATTATTTATTATGTAAAAATATGTTTTAGTTGTCTTTTGTAAATTGAAATATAAATCTTACACGTCTCGTCATTCCTGAAGCCATTTAATCAACTTTATGCCTTTACGCTCTTTGAATTCCTCATCATATTTTCTAACAAGAAATTCCCGGTCGTTCCGCCTGCTTATGTACATGATATATTTTAGAGTTCGCTGTATTTTTAACCTATGAAAATAACTTACATTATGCAATCAATTTAAAAAGTGGAAAATAGTTGTTATAAATATGTCTAGTCATTTGCTTTATCAATTTGTATTCGTAAAAGTAGTTTAGTTTGAAAAAGGTTCAAAATATTTCAAAATAAATAACGGTTTACCTAACTGTATGGGTTATGAAACGATAAATTAAATGTAATGAGAATACATAAATAGCAATAGTTGTATTTGTTCATTTTGATTATTTTTTCCAACCTAAAAACATAGAAAAAAATTGCTTTTAAAGACAATTGAATCTGGGTCGCGAAAACCAAAGTTAAGGGGTTCGGCGAAGGTCTTAATAGTTCGTATTGGGATTTTTGAGATAGGTTTCTGAATTTTCAAATTTATTCTACAATTCATTTCAGATAATTCTGACCTTTCAGATTTCGGTTTGCGATCTACGATACATAAAATTCTCAATTTTCAATTAGTATGACTCTAAACAAGATACCGCAAAACAAAAGATAATACAATGGGCAACACATCTCTGGGTTTTTATATTTTTAAAATATATATGGTATCTAGACTTAATATGTTATAATACGTTATAATATGTTATAATATATTCGATCTTTTGTGTAATTACGAATGGTGCAACAATGATGAACAACTGTTAATATTAGGGGATTTTAATATACCACATTATCATTCTAGTCGCAATGACATTACTTTGAAAAATGCTAGTATAGTTGCACTTGATAATTTTACCGAATTATTGTCTTTAATACAACATAATAATACTGTTAATTTTAATAACCGTTCACTCGATTTAATCTTTAGTAGATCTGACATCGCTATAAATCGTTCACTTGATCCATTAGTTGACGAAGATATTTTATATCCTTCATTAGAATTTCGGCTGTCTTTTTCTCAAATAAATACCTGTTTTGAATCTTCCTCAACTATACCAGACTATCTATAGAATTAATTGGAGTAGTTTGAATGCATGCGCAACTTCTGAGGAAACTTGTAATTTGTTTTATTCTATCTTCAATTCCGCAATAGCAGCTAATGTTCCAAAAACGGCACCAAGATGCAATTCAAAATACCCTCCGTCATTTCTTTATCGTTTGTATAGAAAGACACTAGAGGCTGAAATTTATTCCGAATTTAGTATTCTTAAGTCAAAAATTAAACGCGACATTTCAATAAATTACAGGAACTATTTGACAAATTTTAAAAATAGAATATTTCTAACCCCAATTATTTTTGGCAGTACATAAATTTAAGGAAAAACTGCAGTAGTATACCAACTGTTATGACTTTTGATAATAATTCTTTAAATAATTCACAAGACATTGTCAATGCATTTGCTACATATTTTCAGTCATCGTACACTAATTCGTCTAAAATTGATATGTCTAAACTAGATAATGTTGTTTATATTAACAATTGTAACATTCCGCTACTTTTAGAAGAAGATGTCGTTAAAGGTTTTAAAAGATTGAAACCTAAAAATACTAGAGGGCCAGATGATATTCCGGCTTTTTTAATAAGAGATTCTGCAAATATTTTAGCCAAACCCATGGTATTTAATATGTCCTTACGAGAAGGAAATTTTCCAAGTTATTGGAAGATATCTAAAATATATCCAATCTTTAAGAAAGGATCCAAATCTATCATAGAAAACTATAGACCTATATCCATCCTTTGCAATTTTGGAAAAGTTTTCTAAAATGTCATTTATGAAATACATTTTGCTCATGTAAAATCGATTATATATACGGCACAGCATGGATTTTTTCCAGGCAGATCCACAGAGACCAATCTAATATACTTTACACAATATGTTGCAGAAAACCAAGGTATGGGTGGCCAAGTTGAAGCTATATATACTGACTTTTCCAAGACCTTTGATCGCGTCGATCATAGTATGCTTTTGAACAAGCTTTCCATTGTTGGACTCAGTACATCTTTTCTGCGTTTCTTTGAATCATATTTAAGTAGTCGTAAATTGAAAGTTGAATACCATGGTTTTCAGTCAATTTGTATAAAAGCTTCTTCCGGTGTCCCTCAAGGTTCAGTTCAAGGATAACTTTTATTTTCCATTTTTGTAAATGACATTAATGGAAACCTATCATGTAATACTCTACTGCATGCCGATGATTTCAAATTGTTTAAATCAATCTCCAGTATTGATGACTGCTTGATTATGCAAGAGAACCTAAATAAATTGAACCTTTGGTGTAATTCTAACAACTTACCAAAGTGCAGTTCTATCACCTTCACTCGTAAACTAAATACGATTGAGTATAATTTCACTGTCAACAATATAACCATCAATAAATGTCTGTCTTTTAGAGATATTGGTGTTCTTTTCGACGCTAAGTTAAACTTTATTGAACATGTCAATATTATTTAGAAAGAAACATAGAGAAATTTGGGTTTTGTCATTCAAAATGGACGCCACTTCTCTGAGCCTAACACTTTACAAACTATTTTTAACGCTTTTGTACGTAGTAAGCTAGAATATGCGTCCATTGTTTGGAGTCCTGGATATGAAGTACATAGCCAGGCATTAGAAAAAAATCAGCAAAAATTTGTCAAATATTTATGGTGCAAGCTAGATGGCGTCTACCCTACTCGCAATATATCCGCAAACCATCTTGCTGAATATATTTGATATCCTTGAATTACGTACTCGCAGGAAATGTTATTCCATCTGCATTCTCTTCAAAATATTAAATTATAAAATTGACTGTCCCGAACTACTTCGTTAACTAATGTTTAATGTTCCTAATATCAGAACTCGCTCCTTTTTGTATTTCTATTTTCAGACTTCAAGGACAAATATTTTAAAATTTTCACCAATGTATTTTATTTTTATTAAAATTTTTGTAAACTTCAAAGTGATGTTGATTTATTTTCTGTTTTAATTAAAGAATTAAAACGCTTAGTTGTGGATTGAGTTAATTATCATAAGACAACGTAATTTTTTCTCCTAACGGAGTTTTTTTTGCGTTTTCTTATGATGGTTAAAACGTTTATTAAACTATTTTTTGTTTTTATATATTTATGCTATTATTAATATTTAATATTTTGTTATTATTTTTATGATGTAAATTATACTGTAATTGGAATTATTTTTGTGCCCATCCTGTAATTGGTTTTATACCGTTGGGTGGTGTAACCCAAATAAATAAAATAAATAAATAAATAAATAATGATTCCACTCTGTCTAAGGTAGACCTATTACAATATTCTCCGAGTTCTGGATAAAAGTGAGTTGCTCTGATTTTGCAAGGCATAAATATTTCATTTCACATGCAGGCTCCAAAAAGAGAAATCGGTAACAAATATATGTACATGGATTAATCAGTGCCTGTTTGGATAAACATAAATTGACAATAGCATTTGTAATGGTGATGTTAATTCTATTGTGATAAGCGGAAATCCAATTATCTAACGATTGCATACGATATAATTAATCTGATATAATCCTTACTATTACATTACGTGATTGGTTTTTATCGATATATTTACTTTATTTAAAAAAAAACTGAGCTTTTATAAATAGCGATTTAAATGCTAGCAAATTTTAGAAAATGAACACTACTAATTTATTTTTATTAAATTGTTGTTTTTGGAAAGCTAATATCTTGAACTATAATTGCAGAAATTGTTTTTATATTTAATATCGAGGGGAAGTAAAGTAGCGAAACAGCCGTTTAGGTCTTGTAAAAATTTGTATTTTTCAAATTAAGACCTATTTCGAAGTTCTTCATCTAGCATTCCCAGTAGATAAAGATAAATTTGTGGCAAATATATTGAAAATAATAATAAAACAAGTTTTTTATATGGGTTGTACAAATAATACCTGTAAACTCAGTTGAGCTAACACAATTTTAATTTTTAACTGGTCATATTCAATATACAAACATATATGTTAGCAGGTAAACAAATTTTGTGTGATTACTTATTGTAATATAATGTAAAGAACATTGGCAGTCAAGAGTGGGGGGTACGGGAAGTGATGGTGGGAGTAGCGAACCGTCAACTGCACTCTCCCATGCAGAACGAAATGATGGGTCGCCTTGAGTGCTATAGTAAGGTCAAGCTGTTGGTTGACGCATTGTTTTATTTGACTTAATTATTGAAAATTGTTATTATCAGAGGTGAGATTCGCTCAATAAAAGTACCACGGAAGTGCCTGGGGGTTGACTATTCCTCTGAGTATTTCCAAGATTATTGATTCGTTACATTTATCAGTTGATTGATTGTTTGAGATTGTTATTGGCCATATTGGCGACTGCCCTTTTTTGTGTTTATCCGTTAAATTTGTCAGTTGGCTAATAATTGTTTAAAATTATTATTGGCGATATTGGTGGTATTTATTTGAAACGCCGTCATCCTGTAGGGGTAAATAATTGTATGTAGCCGATAGAAATGGTATTTTCGTGTTTTGAAAAAAAAAAAAATGCCACTATGGAGCTTATTGTTTTAAAAAGCAACTTACCAACCATCTAGCTCTTGAATAAATTATATTATTTATTGATTTTGATAGTTTTTTTTTTAATAAATTTATAATTTAACTATCTGATAGATACCGGAGAGAAATTTAGAGTAGCAAAAACATCCAATTGTAATTTTGAGCACTGATAACGTTAAAAGGTGCACGCAGAATAACTTTTAAAAGTAGTAAAATACCAATTTAGAATTGAATGCAATGGTATAGGTTCCAAAATTTGTTTTTATGATGTGGATAATTTAGCAGTGATCTACTACGTTATTTTTGACAGATAGTGTGTAAACTATGTTAATTAATTTTAAATGAAATAAATCGAATTTAATCGGTATTAAGAATAATAATACATAAAATGAAACGTATTGAATGAATCTCTATGTAAGAATGCTATGTTCCTGTGCTTATCACCAAAATTCTTATGCGTCCAAGTCCGACGTATCGTTCTACGAAATATGAGTAGCACACGTAAGTCATGACAGGGTGGTCCTAGCCTAGCGACAAGCGAAACATCTGAGTGGTTACAAGTATCTTTATTTGTAGCCTTTTAATTTTGGTATAAATTCGATGAAAAAAAAAATGTTTCTTCATTAAAAGGAATTTAAATTGTCTTTATCAATGACCTGCTGAGAGAAACTTAGAAAAACAAAACGCAGAGAAACTTCTACATTTATTGTTAAATTTGTTTAAGTTTGGAAATAATTATTCAACAATACATACTACTGAATGAAAAATAAAGTTATTTAGTGACCAAGTCATTAAATTATAGCAGGGGCGCTACTGGAAAAATTTGTCAGGATGGACGAGAGCTCTTTCCAAATTACGATTAATTGTTAATTATACCATTAAGTACAGGTCAGGTTAATGATGTTTTCATGTTACCAGAAAGTCAAGTACAGGTCAGGTTAATCCCTGAGAAGTACCTCTGAACTTAACGATATATTCATGTCACC